>CM060856.1:7977669-9177669 GCA_030737835.1 Acorus gramineus
TTGATGACAGATTGACAGAAGACAGAATTTAGCCTGCTCAGGGGACTATGTGACGGGGATGCTGTAACGCCCCAGTTTTACATTTGGTGTCAGATCATGTCTGCTACAAGGTGGGTTGGATATAACCACACACAAGGATGTGTGATCTCATGAATGGGGTTGGGTTGGGTCAAGAGTCCAATAGTCCAAAAACCCATGTGAAGTGAGGTGAGGAGGGGCTAGAATCATAGTTTAGTCTTACATCTCCTAAGGTGTGTGGACATTCTGTGCTTATATGTGAGTACATACTACATACTCTTACACACCATGAGGCTTTTTAAAGCTTTGATCCCACTAAAAGGCAAAGCGGACAATATGTTGTGTAAATCTGGGGCGTTATAGATGCATACTCAGTAATGTTTCATTTACATTTTTTTTTTGTGCGCGTTTTGGTTTATCTTTCCTTTGTTGGCTTCTAAATTGAAATATTAATTTCTTGATTTTGGGAGCAATATTCTGGCTTCCTCTGTGCAAATTGAAAATTCTTCTGCATCACTATCACCTTCTATATTCCATTTCATGCCTGTTAAAATCTGCGGCATTTTGTATTTTTCTTTTTCTGCATTTAGACGCTTGTATTTTGTTGAAGGACAAAACTCAGTCAAGGGATAAAGTAACCAACTTCAGTCTTTGGTTCATTGTTCATACCATCTTTAGTCCAGTTGAGAACCTAATTTACTTTGACAAAGTTTATTCCACTGTGAAGGTCTGCAAAGTTAGTCAGGTCTTGGTCCCAGTGGGGTGTTGGCTTTCTAGAAATGGTGTGATCTTCAAGGATGCTAAGTTGTGCTTGGGGAATACTTAGGAGTCCTTCTGTAGGTTTTCAGGGATTGGGGAATTTTTTATATTGGGGCTGGTCATGTCTCCTTTCTCAGATAAGGTAAAAATGGGGTGAAAGTTTCAGTACTATATCCCCACCCCTGCTTCTCTTCCGTATTCTGTATTCCCTTTTTTTTGTTTGCAGGTTTCTCTTCTGCTGATTTTGGTGATTATAATAAGTCAGGTGGTGATATCCCACCTTTCATTAAAAAAGAGAGTTTATTAGCTGAAGATGTAGGTTAAATAGCTCTCTTTAATTAATGATTGCTAGGATTTCTATTGACGAACGATTTAGGTGCAGGGAGGACCCAGCCCTCATTTATTTCATACCTTTTGTGTCACAAGCACTGATAATGAAAGATCATGCCATATTCATTGGCCAAAAATAACTTTTTTTTCCCTACATTCAGTATCAGTGATAGTCACTTTACATGTTTGATTCAAAATCTAGAAATCCACCTGATAAAGATTAAGGATCACATGTATATGAAATAGCATATTCTTTCCACCCTTTCTTTCAAACCATATATTCTTTACATAGAATGATTGTTGCATCGGAATATACTGCAGCAGCAGCTGTCACTCTTATGCTATCTGAGCATGAGCTACTTATCTCACCATTTTCAGTAACACACTCACAAGTTTGCATGACGGTGTACTGTTGTGAGAAGATTTGAATGATACATAATAAACATTAAATAGACTGTGGTGTACAAGCTTGATCCATTTGTTTAAACTCCACCATTTTTTGGGTTTTCTTTAAAACACTCTCCATTCTTTAGAGTTTAATTTGGCCTTATCTCTGACTCAAAATTGGAAGTATAATCTACTTGCCCAGATCATTCAAGCAGCGAGGAGATGATTCTTATTTGTAATTTTGAAGAAAGTTCAAACCGTCTTTTGAAAATATGAGGCCACCTGGTATAAAAATGGTAATACAAGTGCCTGTGGTGCTTTTATGGCTGACAGGTGACTCAAACATTAATTTTGACTCAGATTTTCATAGGGATCATAACATGACTTTGCTACAAACTTTTATGGAATTATGTTTGCTGTTCATCTCACCTATGGTAAACTTCACTCACTCATGTTGCATCCAAAAATGTCTTACACTACCTCTAAACGACATTTGAGGGAAAATCAGTATGCTCACATGCTCAACATTCAAAAATGGTTATATGTTATCTATTTCATCACCAAATGATTGATTGATGATAGAAACTGATCACGTAGTTTTTTAAACTCCTTTTTAGGTACTCGCCAAACATCAAGGAGTTAAAAGTGATGAAGCACAGGAAAGTGAGGAGGGCGAGGCTGTACTACTTAAGGGATAAGCTTCCCAGGCTCTCCACCTTCAAGTAAAACATGTAGAATCTGTTCAATCTTCACCCATTGCTTTATATCCCCCCCCCCCCCCCAAAAAAAAAAAATTTCCATGGCTCCATGGGATGGCCTTGGTTTTTGTGTTGTAACTATGTATGAGACTCTTTTTTCCGGTAGGCGACTATATTTTTCTCCGTATGTGATTGTTATTGGGCATGGTTTTGAAAAGAAAAAAAAGGTTATAAAGGCCATGTTTTGATGCAAATTGCATGGACAGATTGATAATCTTCTCCTTATGAATCAATATTTATGAAAAGATCCTTCCACGAGGCTGCTGGTGGGACGCCACCTGCATTATCCAATCCTTCAAAACAGATGATGAGAACAAAGATTCTGCATTACATTTTAGATATCATTGAACATAGATTCTGCATTACATTTTTTAATAAAATATATATTTTAATGAATTGAATGTATATTCTTTTATATTTTACTACCTTAATACATACTAATTAGAAGTGGTGTTTGTAAAATGCTTGTATATCAGCTTTCAAAAAATAGTTTGAAATATTGGGTTTTATCTGGTCTGGCCTGTGTCTGGAGGGATTTGCGAAACCCATATCAAATATGATACATCATGACACCAAAATAAATAAAATAATAATAATAATGATAATGTCCTTTTGAAGTTCATTCTCTTACCGTACAAAAATTATGTTTATAATCCTTTATCTCTATTCCAATGAACTGGACTTATAGGAATAAATAATTCTTTTTTTGGGTCAAATTCAGACTTAAAAGATAATTAAGACAATGGAATTTTAATGTTTATCTAACTATATAATGGATTGTTATTATTTAATTATATTTATTATATAAATAATTAATCAATGATGAAATTAATAATAGTTTTGATACCATTGATGTCATATTAAAGTTATTTTATTCTCAGTAATTGTTCTGTTAGCGCAGGTTTGGAATTACCATCGAAGTTGACCCATCGGAAACCGTGGCAAGGTTTCGACCATAAAAACTAAGAACGAAATTGAAAAAACCCCACCTTTGGTTAATATTACAATGAGTACCATGGAATGTAGTACGTGATAATAGAACACGGTGAAGCAAAAAAGTTTTCCCGTAATTTAAGAAGACAATGTGGGCAAAATCGTCATTAAACGCAAACACCCTAGACGAAACAAAGCGCGGGAGATCCCACACGTGCCATCCCGAAAAAAAACTCACACGAGCCGGTTTCCCGCCTTTCTTCCCCAAACAATAAAAATAAAAAATCTGAAAAACAAATCTCTCCCTCTCCAAATGACTATGAAAAATCCCTAAATCTCATCATCTCAAACTCCATCACCATCAATAGAGAGTGGATAAAAAAACCCTAATTTAATGGCGGCCGTCTCAAGATCCGTACACAAGTAGAGTCTCGTCCACTCCAATCTGCCCCGCCATGGGAAGCATCGTCCCCGCCCCGGAAACCCTCACCGACAGAGAGAAATCGTGGCACCTCCTCGCCGTCCTTCTGAGCCTCGGAAGGCCCGCTCGCCCGGCCGAGCTCGTCTCGAGATGCGCGCTCTTCCACGCCACGCCTGATCTCGTGGAGCGCCTCTGCGGGATCCCGGGTTCCCCTATCTTCCTGACCGCCGATCTTTTCGTCACCGCGTCCGAGGCCGGGACCGTCGCCGTTGTCCGGTTCTTGATGATGGCCGTGGCGCCGTGTGTGCCTCAGCGTCCGCTCTGGGTTATGGATCCGAGGAAGGTCTGGGGCGATCTCTCTCTGACCTACTCTCGGAGGAGGAAGTGTTGCGTAAGGATGCCTGCGGTTTGTCCGGCGACCACGAAAAGGAGGCTCTTTTTGTGTTCTGGTGATTAGAAGAATTTCGCCTTTTGTTTTGTCTGTTTGTTTGTGTTTTCAATATGTCTAATTTTGTTGGGATTTTATTGATCAGAGGAGACTGGAGTGGGAGATGCTTGTCTTTCACCGTCTCAAGAGAAGAGGATCCGGATTTCTCCTCCAGAGGTACTGTTGGTAGTTATGTGAGAGTTTGTATTATGATTCTATATTAATCTATGGACATAATTTGCTTATAAAGTTTGGTATATAATAAAGTTTGTAATATCAACATAAGAATCAATTGTTGATGTAGCGATGCCGGGAGGATTAGATCTCAACACTTGTAGAATAATCGAGAGAACAAAATACCACACAAATTTACGTGGTTCGGCAAAATATGCCTACCTCTACGGAGGAGAGCAAATAACGATTCACTATATCAAGTGATCGGAGTACAAAACTGTCAACCTCTCTCTCCTCAATACCGTCCCTTTCACTCAGAGAGGAAACCCTAGATCGACCGTCTCTTACAAAAAATAAGTCTCTCTGTTAACCTAACAAGGTAGAGACTAAATAAATAAGGTATAATTAACCAAAATAATAAAAATGCCCTTATAAAAAATTTGGGTTGGCCCGACCCAAAGCCTTCGCGAACAGGCCTTTTCATGTTAGAATGCAAGATATCTCACAACAATCACTTGACTTTTCGAACTATACAGATACTTCTTTTTCATGCTTTCTTTAGACCCTCTTGTGGAAAAGGCAGCCAGACTGTTATTGATTAATCAAATCCTAAGTTCTTGAGAAGGTTTGCTTTCATTGATCTCTTCAATTCAATATATGTTTGAATCTGAACCCCAAGTTACTATCTTTGCAGTATATACTTGTGGATTCATGTATACAGCATTCCACTAATCGATGTTGCATGTAGAAATGCATAATTTGCTCATGGAAAGTTTTTGCAGTATTTTTGGATCATGTATAAAAAGAAGTTTACTTTCTTGAACAACCTTTTTCATTACATGTAATATGCAAAATTAGATGAATCAATTTTCATGTGCAACATTTATTCCTATGCTGCACATGTGCTGTGTAGATAAAAAAAAAAAAAACTGATGAATTAAGCACCTACCGTATGTTACAGTTGGGTTTTATCTGCCTATGCAGGAATATGCCAGTGTTGTGGAATGTCAGAGTATATGTAATTGTCAGTTAACATGTCTATGATGGCATCCACGTCTGAGATATCAAAAGAAAGTGGAGGAATGTGTCCAATTGTTGATCATAAGTGTGTCTTATCAGGTTGTGTATCTGAAAATAGTGATGACAAGAACGAAGCAAATGAAATGGATGCTAAATGCAATGATGCAAGAGCAATAGTTGTACATAGGGAGTTTCTGGAGTCTGTGTCTTTACCAGAATATCATTGTGGTACTTTTATTAGTGAAACGGACTCAAAGTTATACAAGACAGATAAGTTGACAGATTATTCAGGATGTGATGTGCAAATTCATGAATCACAGAAGGTGATGAGAACCAATGGAAGAGACTCCAATATGAAACTTAAATCAAGTACATCAGCTGCTGCAGCTGATAATGAGCAGATGGCTTCACTAAATGAGACTGGAGAGCTTGCCAGTAATGATTGCCATGCTGCTAAGAGCAAAATTATTGAAGATATGGGCAAAAAGGAGAAAATTAATGAACAGAAAGAAAGATATCTACTGAATTCTGGTGCTTTCAGAGAAGATCCAGAGAATTCTATGCCACCAGGTAACTCTTCAATGAATAAATTTTTAAAATTGTTCACTTTTGATATGGATTGCCCATACTGATACAATAACTGTTGTTGACAGTCCAAGTGGATCAAATTCCTGAAGTTTTTCCATCAGTTGAACCTTTCTTATTTCAGAAGCAACCTGGAGCATCTTTAGATAAACTGAAAACACTTGACAGGCTCTCAGCTCTTGGAATGCAAGCTAGCTTCCAGGCACTGGGGAATAATAAAAGTAATGCCTCTCCTGTGCAGAAGGATAAATTTAGAAAAGATGATAATTGCATCCCCAGAAAGAAGACATCAAAGAGAAGTACAAATAATAACAAGCTTCTTAAAGAAAGTAACAAGCTTGTTGAAGAAAGTAAGGCTTCGAAAGCTCCTAAGGTAAGATCAGCATACCACCAATGCCATAGGCAATGAACTTTTTTTTATCTATGAGCGTGGGGTTTGATCCTATGTAAAGGACATGTTGGTTATTTTTTTTTATCTTTTTAAAGATTTTGAGGACGTCAATATGCAGAGTCTTTTGGACCCCAAGCCCTTGCCTAACTTTGAATCTTTTGTCATAGAGAATGAGGAAGGCTCAGGTATTAAATTTTTTCAAATGTACGCATAGAAAGTTTCTTTTAACTCAGACCTTTATTACCTCTCTGACCAAAAATATGTAGGTGGTTATGGCACTGTCTATAGAGCTCAAAGAAAGTATGATGGGAAGACATTTGCTATTAAGTGTGAGTTAAAATCTTTCCCTTTTCTCCTGTTTCTTTTCAGTTTAGCTTAACATGTAAGGGAATTTAAGGGCTGGAAGTGGTGGGCAAATTAACTGTTCAAATCATATGATTCTTCATGTTCCTGATAAGATATATTCCACCAGGGAAATTTGTGATATGTGCTTCAGTACTGCCAGCGCTCTTATAATCTTCTGAGTATTTTTCTTATTAAGAATGATCATCTTACCGTGTATTGGATTTTTAGTGACATGTGCATGTTTTTTGTCTCATGTAAACTTACGAAGCCGTCTTGTTATCAACAGGTCCCCATGTGACATCTTATTCACATTATGTCAACAATGAGTTGAAGATGCTGGAGAGATTTGGGTACGGAAATTGAGGTCCCATAAGTGTTCTCCAGAGCATTTTAAAGGTCCTCTAAACAAGGGAAAGTTAATATTGACTGCTGTATCTTTTTGATGCAGAGGTAGAAACTTTGTGATAAAGTATGAAGGCTCTTTCAAAAGTGGTGACTCTGATTGTCTTGTTCTGGAGCATGTTGAACATGACAGGCCAGAGGTAATTCTTAGAGGCACTCACACTTTTATGTTTGTTACGTTTTATTCTGACATGCTCAATTCAAATTCAGGTGTTGAAAAGAGATATCAATATTTTTGAGCTTCAATGGTATGGGTACTGTATGTTTAGAGCCCTCTCAAGTTTGCACAAGCAGGTCTGTCCATTTGCAGACATAATCATGCCAAAAGAACCTTTAGTCTGTATTTTCATTCTTGTTTTTACATTTTTCAGGGCATAGTGCACAGGGATGTAAAGCCTGGGAATTTTCTCTTTTCTCGGAAACTGAACAAGGGATATCTCATAGATTTTAACTTAGCCTTGGTCAGTGGTATTCAATCTCTTTCAATCTTTCCCAACAAATAAACTCTAATCAGGAACATCATGTATCACTTAAAGTCTGCTGTTGTTTTTCCCACAGGACTTGCAGCAGAAGTATTGCGCAAAAAGTAAGCTGACACATTCCATTTCTTATTTTCTATATGAAAAACCATCATGGTATTGAACTAAAATTGGATGCTTGTTTTCTTTGTAAATATGTTCTGCCACGGGTCAAGATTTGCCGTTTATTTTATTGCAAACCAATAAATTCTGATGTTTCCAACATTATGGTCTTTTATTTCTTTTGTGCTTTAATGTACTACACTACTACAAAATCCTTGTGCACAGGCTGCCTGAGATGGACTTATGTAATGTAAACTATGTGTTGATTGTAGTATGTGCCCATCAATGCTACCACCATATAAGTAGTTACATATGTCAAACCTCATATCTGATTTAGCCTGTAGCTTTGTCTGACTGGCAAATGATCTAATGTGGCTTTCTTTCGGGTTGTCAGGCAAGTCCAAGTTAAACTCCAGTCAAAACCCAGATCACATTCCCCTTCCTGTCACAAAATATGCATCATGTGCCCCATCTCAGAAAGTGATCTATAATGGATACCCAGAAACAATTAATAAGGGAACGCTGAAGGGATACGAGAAAACTCTTGAATCCAAGAATGTAAAGAAGAGAAGTATAAGCCATTCAAAAACCTTCCAAGAATCAGATAATACGAGCAAATTCAGAAACCAAAATGCAGAACTTTCTGGCATAACCTCAACAAAGGATGGAACGAGTACTCGCACTCCTTCAGCTGAGAGGACAAGGGAACCAGTACCACGCCATGGCAGGAAAGAACTTCTCAGTTTGGTGCAAGAGGCAATGCAAAGTCCCAATCAAAAGGCAGCTACAGCCCCAGCTTCCCATAGGAAGCGAATTGCTGCAGCTGCACCTCCTGGGAACATAGATAAAAGGCTAATTTTGCTGACTCCAATGCCTCTACACTCTGGTGGTGTTTCTGTTGTGGGTGCTGGCATGTCCAAAGCTAGAGGTGAATATATGGTTCAAATCAATGTGCATGATATGCACTTGATATTTTTTCCATTCTTTCCATATTAAATAAGATATAGCAAAAATGATTTTTTAAAAAATACGAAAATGAATTAGTTGCAATATTTGATGTTGTTGTTCCAGGAGAGGGTAAACAGAAGAGAGAAGGTCCTTGCGTTGGAACTAAAGGGTTCCGTGCTCCTGAGGTGAAGTTCTCATTTTCTTCTGTTATTCCGCAAGAAGTTCAGTTTCTTTATGTACATGTATAACAGAAAATTCCAAGGGGTGATGGAAATATTTGGATTGTTTAGGTTCTCCTCAGGTCACCTCACCAAGGTTGCAAGGTTGACATATGGTCTGCTGGGGTGTCCTTACTCTACTTGATACTAGGGAAGACAGCATTTTTTGGTGATCCAGAACAGTAAGTAAATCTCCATCACTACGACACCAAAAATTCAATTATCCTTTGGATCCATCACTAACATCAGTTGAAATTTGCAGGAATATTAGAGAAATCGTGAAGTTGAGAGGCAGCGAGGACCTCTGGGAAGTGGCTAAGATACACAGCCGCGAGTCCTCTTTCCCCATGGTATTGCTGTTTGAATATTCCTTCTTTCTTTCATTTGCTGTCATGAGCAGGGACTAATCAAATATCCCCTGTTCTGTCATAGGATCTTCTTGACATACGATCACTACAAACAATGGAACTGCAAGAGTGGTGTGAGCTGAATACGAAACGACTGGAGTTTCTAGAGATGATTCCCGAGTCACTCTTTGATCTCATAGACAGGTGCTTGGTAGTGAATCCAAGACTGAGGATCACAGCAGAAGAGGCCTTAATGCACGAGTTCTTCACGCCTTGTCATGAGAGCCTGAGGAAGCAGAGGCTGCTCAGACGGGCGATCAGTTCAGACTCCTCAACTTTGTCCTTGTTATTGCAGTGAAAGCAAACTTACTGGGCAACTGATGGAAGACGTGCAGAATCCTCGTATTCTCGAGCACCATCACAGTGACAGTTAACATTCACAGTTGCTAACCCTCCCTCCCACACTGCAGATCTACATTGTATATCCTCAGTATCAGCTGTTGCATGCTGATTCTTTTCTTCTTCTGTCTTGTGTCAATGTTGTGTATTGCTATTAATATAAAAAAGGAAGCACTTTTGATATCATTATATATTGAAATAATATCCCTGCTTTTGCATGATGAGTCTAAATGTTGAACTTCATGCACATGCATCTACCTTGTTGTGTATCATTTATTGAATTTCATGATTGCATAGTTGGTTGCAATTGTTCTGCAGTGTTGTGTTGTACTGGGTTTCTTAGGCCCCGGCTTGGAATTACAATAGTATTATTTGTTTTGATAGCTATATCGGGATAGATTCTATGCAGAGTCACAATTATTTTTTTGTTTGGTTGTCTTCTATTATATTCATTGATAAATGTAAAAACAATATTATTTAATTTGCAGATAAATTGAAGATAAGTGATATTTATATTTTTTTAAATGACAATTTTATTTTTATATTAGTTGTGCCTAAGAGATGTACCAAATGTTGATGATTTTAGAATCTATTATACATATGAGCACTCAATGAATTTTTTGAAATGATAAAAATCATATTTTAATTTATTTACACTGGCTAAAATTCTTATCCCAACAAAACAAACATTTATTTTTTAATCTAGCAGGATTCATCAGGCCTTATTCTGTGTGTATGGTGGTGATATTCTAATTAGACGATTAATTATTAAAGAGTGGAAAAAGTTCTATGGCCCACAAAGTTGAGAAAAGTTCCATTGCAATTCATTTCTCTTTCAGAAAAAAAAGGCCTTTCATAACATTGTTGACAACAAACAAAAAACACATCTACAGAGGCAAAGGATCAGACCATCTTCTCTTCACCTCGGATTTCCACCGCACCTCTTTGAGCTTCCCATCCGTCCCATAGTCTCTCTCCATGACAAGGTTAATCCCTTCTTCCGAGTACCAACCAACTCCGATGCAAAGGATTCCATCCTTGTTGACATCCACATATGCAGTGACGCCTCCAGGCAACCAGAGGACAGTCACATCCTGCATGTCGAGCATCTCTTCCTCGCCAAAGTAAACAGGGTTCTCGGGCAAGCTTCTCTTGTTCAGGGTCTCCATAGAGAGGTACACGTAAGGCAGCCTGCCTGCCTCCACAATCATCTCCTCTTCGTCGAATATCGGAGTCGCACTTATCTCAAACACCTTCCAGGACCCAGTCAGCTCTGATGGTTGGGTTCGCTTGCAATGTGAAAATGACTTCAGATTGAACTGCACATCACTGTTACACAAAAAGGTGGATGAGGATGAAAACAAGAATTTGACCGGATTGATATGGAAATTGTTAGGTGATGAGCAGGGGTGGAACCTTTCATCATAGAGATTAACTGGACTGATCCACTCTTCCTCGTAAACAGCAACTCGTATAATCTGGATGTCTGATCCCCCTTCATTGAATTCAATGGTGTGCACAATTCGCAATCTTTTATGGCATCCTTTCACCAAACACTGGGAAATGAAATATAAATCATTCATATTTGCACACTACCTCAAAGATTTATGAAAAGCCAATGTTGAATAAGAGCTAATACTAATTATAGAACTCCAGGGAAAAAAAATAGGGACTAATAATTGCAACAAACAGGAAAAGTTCATAAAATAACCGGACACTTAATAGAAGATACAGAGAGGATGTCTTTAAGATGATAGAAATTTGCATTATTGTGGCTGCATTGACAGCATTGTAAATTGTTTTTTTTTTTTGGTGGTAGAATTTCTATCAGTTTCAAAAAAAAAAAAGTACCAAGTGTTTTTGTTGGTCAGCAACCATGAAAGACGAAATGTTATAAAGAGTTGTTAATTTCAAAAAATGCATCACAATCTGTGGCACTTGTAATAGCAACCTAGGCCAGCCTGTGGCCCTTAAATAAACATGAAGGTACACATTAATAATAACTTTCTAGGAGCATGCAGTATACTAGAACAGAATGAAAATGATGACAGTTGTTTAACCTTGTAGTTCAATAACCTCTCGGTCAGCTAAACACAAAAAAATTAAAAATATTAATTTATGTAAAGATGATCCTTTGGAATTTTGTTTACACGAATACCACCTATAATGGTAAAACTGAAAGTCACAAGAGACTCACTTGTTCAAACTTGAAAGTTGAAATAGGAAAGCTTTTATCAAACTCTCCAACTGGTATATCCAACGGACCTCTTGAATATGATCCATCCTGCAATAACAGAATCATGAGAATCAACTCCAATAACATTTCCCACGAGGCTCATAACTCACACAAAAAAGGATCTTATAATACATATATGAAAAAAAAGAGTTCTCATAATTGTTTGTACTTGCAATTGATGGAAGGCAGTGAACAAAAAATGCTTGATACCCTAAAATTATTGACTGAACTGATTAGCATGGCGTTCAAGTTTTATGTAGTTCATCTACATTTGCAGATTCAGCAGGCTTCATACCTCGAAACATATATTTCTAATCAGATAAATTATTTCATTTATGATATAAATCATTGTAGCAGAAAGAAAGAACAGCCTAGCTCAGTACTAACCAAGTAAGAAATATAATTTGTTGAAATCATCCTTTACGCTTACAGGTTTGGCAGATACTTGCAAAACACAGTCCACACTCATATTGTCATATGATCTTTATACACTACAGACAGACATAGTAGATTAAAGATTCCATCACCAGAATAAAAACCAGCAAAAGAATTTCCAACTACCAAAACAAGTTATCCAATTATTTAGAAGGCATCATAATAAAAAACCACTTCTCGCGGAATCAAACATATGCAATTCGCTCTGTTCAATCGGAAACATTTGAACGCTATGAAGTAGCTAAACTAAAATATTATTACTTCCACTACAAATGCAAGGCTACTAATAAAAATAGGACCAGTCTTCACCTCAAAGAAAACAAGCCCTGGTTCCATGCCCATCAAATCCTCTTCCAAAACATCGCTCGCCTCAAAATCAATCGACCCATATTCGCTGCCCGCATCCATTCCACTATAGGCCCCCTTAGAATCAAACCCATCTCCAAATTTCCCATCTTTCCCAACCTGCTTCATCATCTCCCCATGTGGGTTATGAGTGACCCAATTAACCTTTCTGTATATGCGCGAACGCGCCCCATCAGAAACCCCCGGCTCCTCCCCGACCCGCACCAGAGTGTAGCAGTCGTAGTGGTTCTCGCCACGCTTTCCGACTCCGATGGGCTCCATCTCCCCCGTGAACGGAGAAAACACGGCCCCTACCCCCTTCCATATCCCACTAACACTACTGAAGAACGTGTTCCAGACAGGCACAATCACAGGTTCCTACAAGAAATTCACAATTCACTCACGAAATGTAATAAAAATCTCAACTTTCACCATGGATTGAAAACCTACCTGTGTCTGTAAGACGGTTTCGGTCTCCATTAACATGGAGGTGGAGACCAAAACCCTAGAATTCTTTCCCCTCTTTTGGAGGTTCCTAACCCTCCCCCTCCTCCTGCTCTTCTTCCGCCTCTCCTCCTCCTCCATCGCCGCCGCCTCCGCCAGCTTGTTATCGACGCTCCACACATTCTCCTTCACCTTCAACTTAACCTTCTCTCCTCCTCCGCCACCTCCTCGGTTTCCCCTCCGGTTCCCTCCTCCCCTCTCTGGCCTCCGACCTCCGCCGCAGGAGACTCTGGAAACCCTAGAGAGAATCGAAGAATTGGAGCTTCGGTGGTGAAACCCTAGAAATGATCGACCGGAGGCGAAGCTCAAGCAGGCGCCGATACTGCGCGATTGCATTATAAGAGAAATTCTTGTTTAAATCACCGGCGAGGAAGAGCAACGTATTTGCATTCCTCATCATCCACATAGGAAGGTCCCGGTCAACTTAGATTGACCAAAAAAACCACCATTTTTGACGAAATTTACGAAACCTGCCATTGGCTTGACTTCTTACCCAAGCATGCTCTTCTCGAATCACATATACGGTTCACCAATTGAACGGTTTATATTCCTCCACATAAGGATCGATCATTTGATCCATCGGTTATTGATCAGACGACGACCGACTTTTTGGAGGGAAAAGCCAGATAGTTTTCTGATCTCCCAAAACTGCCCCTCCAGTTCTAGAACATTCTCACGATCACATCTGTCACGGATAACCCGAGGTCTACAGCTAACATCAATCAACACCGTTGATCCACTATTCCACCGTTACATGATTGCCACGTAGACAACATACATTTCCGTAAAAAAGGGGATCATATGGGGACCAAAAAGGAAAAGCCAATTCTGATTCGATCTAGAACGCGCACGAAACGTCCTTCGCGGTCGTCTATAAATAGGGTTCCTGTCGATTTCTTGGTCTCTGTAAAGGATTTCTCGTTTTAGAACAAAACAAAACAAAAAAAAATCTGTGAAGATGGACTCGTTTTCGTCGTTCTTCGAAGCGCAATCGTCTTCTCGAGGCGGATGGACCTACGAATCCCTCAAGAACTTCCGCCAGATCTCCCCTGTCGTCCAGAGCCACCTCAAGAGGGTAATTCTTCCATCATTTCATCGTTTTTGTACGGATTCATGTTTATTTTCGGAGATTCTGTCTGATCGATGAGGTTTTTACTTCAAATTTCGTTGATTCTTTTTTATTTTGGATCGATTTCTGGTTTTTCTTTTTGTGATCGTTTAGGTTTCTTGACATTCGTCTGTATGATTTCTTTTTAATACGCTAGTTTTCGTTTTGGATCGTGGATATCGACTGATTCTTTAAGATTTCTTTGTTTTTAACTGTTGTGATTGGTTTATTAGCGCCTAGGTTATATGCTTTCTGAAAGAATGGAACGATTTGTTAGGATTTCTTTGATTCCGAGTTGAAATTGATTTGTCGTTAAATTCTGTAGGTTTACCTGACATTGTGTTGTGCCTTGGCGGCGGCGGCCGTCGGAGCCTACTTGCACATGCTTTGGAACGTTGGTGGCCTTTTGACCGCTTTATCATGCTTTGGGAGCATGATGTGGTTGCTGGCCTCTCCTCCTCGTGAAGTGGTATATGCTTTAGCTTCTTGTTTGAGGGTTTTTGTTTCTATGCATTGATCGGTTGATCAGTTTTTGATGTGATTGTATGTGATTGGCAGAATAAAAGAGTTGGCCTTCTGATGGCTGCTTCTGTCCTTGAAGGGGCTTCTATTGGCCCTTTGATTGAGCTGGCTATCGATCTCGACCCGAGGTATTAACCACCGTTCTTTTATGATTAATTATTCTTGGCGTATGGGATGTGCACGGCAGGGGAGCGACATTCCTTGTTTTACCTGCATGCGTTTCTTTTTCCCATTCTCTTGTTTCTTTATGCGCAATGATATCTTTTTATAGATGTGTGGGTGATTTTGTGTAACCGGTTCTGATTAATGTTGTGTTTCCTCATCATAAAAAAAAAATCTTTTTAGGTCACCGTTTGATAGTGACATATATTATTTTAGGATTGAATAATTATTTTAATATAAATAAAAAAATAAATCATTTTCTATTATTTTCATTGAAAAGTATAATAATGAAGTTTTTGTTATTTGTTTGATCATGAATAAGTCATAAATAAAATGTGAATAAGATGTAGATGAAGATATATAAAATGTTAAAAAATGGTTTAACATTTGAGTTTTTTAATTTATAGGAGGTGAATGTGATTTGACATGTGGATGTTCCTTATACATTAGAATAGATTGGGTAAAATAATGAGACCTGACGTACCAGTATCAGTTTATTCTCACATATTTTTGTATAGTTATATGTATTTATTCTTTGCAAATAAACAGTTTTTTTGGTTTTGTCACCCCTATTTCACCCTATTCCCTACCTATTCTGCTAGGAGATTAGCTATTGGAAGAGGTCGGGTATTGGGCTGGACCCCCTTCTACCATAATGAAATCTTTTGTGCTGTGTTGGGATACTATGTATGATGTGTGTGTGTGACCTGTAACGAGTCTAAGTGATATGGATGTTTGAATTCTGGGATGACTCTTCATATTTCTTTATTTTAAAGACACAAATTTCTTGACCTCTTCATGGAAATGAAGTTTTTCAGTATCTGTTCTTGTGCTTTTAAATTTTCATTGTGCCAATTGACGATGATTGCTAGGTTGAAGGAAAAGAAATATTGTTTATTGTAAGAGAGGTAAAAGATTATTCACAAATGCAAAAGGTGAAAATCGTGGTAGGCAAGTAGAGAGTGTTTCTTTGTAACCTTGACTAGTAGATTCCTCTTCTACTAGCATGTTTTATTTTGGGCATGTTTTGCCTAATTAATATAATTAAGGCACATGCCTACCATTCCATCAAAATAAAAAAACAAATGCAAAAGGTGAATAAGGAAAAATTAAACGGAAATCCTAAGTAAGGAAAATGAGGAAAAGATTAAACTGTTCCTATGTAATGTCTTTTAACAATCATATTCACCTCCATGATTCCCTTCCCTTCTGCATTTATTTTAATAATTTTCTGTTTATAGTATATCTATGTGTCCCTTTTTTAAATCTGGAAGCAGACATCTGCTTCAGATCCTCAAGTCTCTATTAGACATTTTCTTTTCTCTTTTTTTTTTCTTCAGTAAGCCCTTCCTCAAAATTTAAAATGAAGAAGAAAAGAAGGAAGTTGGCGAACTAAGTTTATTTACAATAGGTCCAAATGTACTGAATGGCATATGTTGTGTCTATTAAAAAGCAGCTAAGACAATAGTATGTCATGGTGTATTAGAACCTACAAGTTTGAATGGCATGTTGTACATCCGTTTCTGAAAAGTAGAATTTATAACAGAAAGCTGTGGAAGTTTAAATGGCAATGGTACTAGTTTGCTGTTACTCTGGTCTCACAGATGCTTCATACATCTACATAAATTTGTTGGAGAATGTCTCATCTTTCTTTTGGGTTTTGCTATTTTAGTGTCATTATAACTGCATTTGTGGGGACTGCGGTGGCCTTTGGATGTTTCTCGGCGGCAGCTGTTGTGGCGAAGCGTCGAGAGTACCTCTACCTGGGCGGCTTGCTCTCGTCTGGATTGTCTATTCTCATCTGGCTGCAGTTTGCATCCTCGTTCTTTTCTGGCTCCACAGCTCTTTTCAAGTTTGAGGTGAGCTTAATTTTCCGTATTTCAATGTTGTGAGGAGAAAAAACACAATTGCCTGTTAATACTGATAAATCATGCTTTCCTAATTCTGAGAGTACTAACAATGCTTGCCCATTGCAGCTTTACTTTGGATTGTTGGTGTTCTTGGGATACATCATCTTCGACACACAGCAGATAATTGAGAGGGCGCACCTCGGGGACTTGGACTATGTGAAGCATGCCTTGACCCTCTTTGTTGATTTTGTGGCTGTCTTTGTTCGGATCATTATCATTATGGTGAGTCCTGGTTCCCTTAATTAGAGGTGGTTGATATAGTTTTAATGGATATGGCTTAATTCCTTTCTGCTGTTTTCTGCAGTTGAAGAACTCTTCAGAGAGGTCTGAGAAAGAGAAGAAGAAGCGAAGGTATTAGGGACAGAAGTTCCTCAGCACACTGTCATACTTGTGTGGTGGTGTCTTAAGAAATATATGATAATATGATATGATGTTTGTAGAGTGGTTTGTCTTGATGAGTCTATTCTTTGTCCCCTTTATGTACATTGTTATTGGCATGACCGCATGACTGATGTAATCATGAATGGTGTTTTGCTTTTCAATTGGTTTGATGTCAATTTGGAAATGTGGATAAGCAGATTTTTTTTCCCGAACAAGTAATCCGTTATGTTTTGCTTTCCATTTTAGGGTTAAGTTGATATATATTTCGAAGGCAGTATGACTTTATGAGTTTATATGAGTTTATCATTCTTGACTGGTTGGTTCAATCTTGGTTTTACTGATTTTGATAGCTCCTGAATACTCGCCATATTTCTTCAAGGCAATGTGAATAGGGATAGAACATGACTGGTTAATTTAATTACCAACCTCGTTGATTCAGGTAGGTGGTAATGATAGAATACAATAAAGAAAGTTATACTTTGTTACACATATGGATTCATTAAACATAGATTGAGGGAGAAAAATAAAGAAAAAAAGTTATTTGTTTTGGTATATTAAATTTTGATAATTATGTCTTGATAACTTAAGAATAGATTAGATAATTATTTTAGGAAGTGGATCAATTTTATCTATGTCAATGAATAAAATACATATGTCTCATTTTAATTTTAAATAAAATTCTCATCTAACACTTTCATACACATTTAAAAAATATGTTGCATCTATCATATCGCACACATCTCTCTTACATTGTTATTAAAAAAGTTATAAACTATTATCAATATCTTATTTATCATTTATCATCATTTCATTTAAAGTGAATCAAACCATAAAAATATCACTTTTACATTTTTAAAGAGAATAACAAAAAAAAATTATTTATTCAAAATGATTGTTCATTATCCCGGTACAACTATCGGAGACAGAATAATTCTATCACACCGCAACCCAGGGTTATTATATTCTCACTAGTATATATTTGATTAATAAATATATAGAAAATATATTTTCACTTTTAAAATATATGTTAGTGTTGGGCCCATCTTTAATAACCCATTATTTGGTTGACCAAAAATTGAGTATTCATTTTTCCCTCCCAACACTTTAGTACCACATCGGTTAAAATCACTTCATTGTTTCACCTTATACATTGAGTCAGACCAATCCATTATTGAGACTTGTTGAACCAAACCCCTACGCGCGCACACACGAGGCCCAACCCATCAACCCGTGGGTTTGGATTTCTGGTGGAAAAACTAGTTAACCGGGCGTGCGCGCTCGCACGTCGCGCCTGCACACGAGGCGGGCCGGGCCGGGCTGGGTTGCGGGCCACACTTGGGCGCGCCCGCATGCGCGCGCAGGGGGGGGTGCAAATCCCTCTCCTCGGGCCACTCTGGGCCCTTTCCGCGGGCTCGGGCTTGGCCCGTACGCGTGGGTTAATGTGCGCAATTAAGGCATAACCCTGGTGGTCGTATCTCTCAGTGGTAGGAGCCGTTCAACCCTGTGCGTGGGGGGGCCTTATTCACCGAGGACAGAGCGCATCTGCTCGCTTCCACCAAAACTGATATGCTTTCTAATCCTCTGTTCTTATTTGCTGTGTTTTATATTGGTTTGAATCTGTGGCCTTACTAGGTTCTTTGCATTGCCCTACTTTCAAAAAGTTTTTATAACATTCTCGGTGAAGAAGTGTTGCATTTTACCTAGACCTTTTTTCAAACCTCTTTCTGTTTTCAAAAATGGGTCTTGTAGAAGATTTATCTGCTAAACCGGCTTTGTTTGATGGTACCAATTTTAAAAGATGGCAGCAACAATGTAGGTATTGGCTCACCACCCTAGGATTAATTTCTGTTTTAAGAACTGTCTTAGGTGAATCCAAGTCTCTTTCTGATAAAGAGTCCACTTCCATTGACCTTACCAAAACCTCCGATCCCAAGGATGCCGATCCTGATAAAATAGCAGATCCGAAAGGAAAAACTATTGAATTAGACGGTGCCTGGGAAGAGAAAGATTTCTTGTGCCATGGTCGAATCTTGAGTGCCTTAACCCCTGAGTTGTATGATATTTTTTGTACTACAAAATGCACTTTTGAACTGTGGACAGAACTCGAAAAAAAATATAGTCTTGAAGATGCTGGGTTAGAAAAATATGCTGTCGGAAAATTTTTAAAATTTAACATGGTTGATAATCTGTCTATCATGAAACAAATCGTAGACCTGAAAACTATTATTCATGAGATTAGAAAATATGGGATGATTCTTGATGACACCTTTCTTGCATACTCCATTATTGAAAAATTGCCTCCCTCCTGGTCTAATTTTGCTATCAAACTTAAACATCGTAGAGGTATACCTGTCTTGAATGATATTTTGACCACTATTAGGATAGAAGATGAGCATAGGCTTCAAGATAAGGTCTCTAAACTTCCTAAAGAGTTTTCTGCCAAAGCACACATAGCCGAAGGTTTTAAACCCAAGTCCAAACCTTTTAAAAAGAATGGGGCAGCTAAGGGTCATGTAAAGCCACAGTTTAAAAAGAAAACCAATGATGAAGCTGGTTGCTACGTGTGTGGGAAGAAAGGGCATATTGCAAGAAGTTGCTACAAACGAAAGACCCTTCCTCAAAATCTGAATTATAAAAGCAACCATCCTACCCAGAAGGACTCAGAGAATAAGGTCCAAGCGAATGTGGTGATTCATGACCCTGCACCCTCTTCCTCCCAAATTAGGTTTGTCACTGTCCATCCTGAGTTAAACTTAGCTTGTCAATCTACTGATTGGTGGATAGACACCGGAGCAAATGTACACCTTTGTTCTGATAGATCCTTATTTACTTCCTATCAGGCCATTGATGGACATGTGAGAATGGGCAACAACTCTGCTGCACGTATCATTGGAGAAGGACATGTTGATCTACTCTTCACGTCCGGGAATGTCCTATCACTTCAAAACGTGCATCACGTTCCTGATTTGAGGAAAAACTTAGTTAGTGGGTCGCTGTTGATACAGCAAGGTTATAAACTAGTTTTTGAAGCAAATAAGGTTGTAATAACTAGGTTTGAAACCTTCGTTGGGAAAGGCTATGTGTGTGATGGTTTGTTTAAGTTGAATATTATGTTTGAATGTTCTTCCTCCATTCTACTACTGCTTTGAATGTTGAATCTCATAATATGTGGCATGCTCGTTTAGGACATTTAAACTTAAGTACCATAAAAAGAATGATGTTTCTTGATTTGATTCCTAAATCTCGTCTTAATGAAACTTCTAAATGTCATATCTGTGTGCAAGCGAAACAGCCTAGAAAACCTTTTAAATCTGTTGATAGAATTTCTGAACTGTTAGGCTTAGTACATAGTGACATATGTGAAATGAATGGTATGCTTACTCGAGGAGGAAAAAGATACTTCATAACCTTTATTGATGATTTTTCAAAATTTTGTTATGTGTATTTGTTGCGTTCAAAAGATGAGGCTCTAGAATTTTTCAAAATTTATAAGGCAGAAGTAGAAAATCAATTAGATAGAAAAATCAAAGTGATTAGGTCTGATCGAGGAGGTGAATATACATCGAATGAATTCTCTAAATTGTGTGAAGATAATGGCATCATTCATCAGACCACCGCTCCCTATTCACCCCAATCCAATGGTGTGGCAGAACGGAAAAATCGGACCCTGTGTGACATGGTTAATTCCATGTTATCAAGTTCTGGTTTATCTGAAAATTTTTGGGGAGAGGCCATATATTCTGCTTGTCATATTCTAAATAGGGTTCTCCTTAGAAATTGTGATAAAACTCCTTATGAATTGTGGAAAGGTAGGAAACCCAACCTTAGTAGCATCAAAATTTGGGGATGTTTGGCAAAAGTGAATATTCCTCCTCCCAAAAAGAAGAAGTTAGGACCAAAAACAATTGATTGTGCATTTGTGGGCTATGCATATCATAGTGCTGCATATAGATTTTTAGTCCTACAATCTGGAATTCCTGAGATCAGTCCCAACTCAATTATTGAGTCTAGAGATGTTGTCTTTTTTGAAGATTCTTTTCCCATGAAAACCACAAATTCTAAAGCTATTGGAAATAATTCTACTGCTGATCTAGGGGCTTCTTCTTCTTCCTTTGTTCCATCTCTTGAGAATGAACCTGAATTAAGAAGAAGTAAGAGACCTAGAGTAGAAAAAACATTTGGAGATGACTTCCTCACATTTCTTATTGAAGATGATCCCTTAACCTTCAATGAAGCTATGTCATCTCCAGATGCACCTTTTTGGAGAGAAGCAATTAATAGTGAATTTGATTCCATTCTTCATAATAATACTTGGGTTCTTACTTCTCTCCCTCCAGGTAGTAGAACAATTGGGTGTAAATGGATCTTCAAAAAGAAATTTCGTCCAGATGGCTCTATAGAAAAATACAAGGCTAGGCTAGTAGCAAAGGGCTTTAAACAAAAACCTGGTGTGGATTATTTTGATACATATTCTCCTGTCACTAGAATTACCACTATTCGGATACTGGTCGCATTAGCTTCAATTCATGGTCTTGAAATCCATCAGATGGATGTCAAAACCGCTTTTTTACATGGAGATCTCAATGAGGAGATCTATATGGACCAACCTGAAGGATTTGTGGTTCCTGGACAAGAACAGAAGGTGTGTAAACTCGTGAAATCTCTGTACGGGCTCAAACAAGCTCCTAAACAGTGGTATGAAAAATTTGATAGAGTCATCGCTTCTTTTGGTTTTAAAAATAATGAGTATGACAGATGTCTTTATATGAAAGTGAAATCTGATGCTTGTGTTATCATTTGCCTATATGTTGATGATATTTTATTTTTGGGTCTAATCAGGACATTATTGAAGAAACCAAAATTTTTCTTTCTAAAAACTTTGATATGAAAGATCTTGGTCATGCAAGTCTAATTTTGGGAATAAAATTAGTCAAGACTTCATCTGGTATTACACTTTCACAGTCTCACTACATTGAGAAGATACTCAAAAAATTTGATATGTATGATTTTTCACCTGTGCATACACCATATGATTCATCAATTAAATTGAAAAAGAATTTGGGAGAACCTGTTGGACAGGAATTATATGCACAAATGATTGGAAGTTTAATGTATCTTATGAATTGCACTCGTCCTGATATTGCATATGCTGTTTGTAGGCTAAGTAGATACACAAGCAATCCTAATAAAGAGCATTGGACTGCACTCACACGTGTATTTAGATATCTGCGAGGATCTATTTCACTTTCATTACATTATACTGGTTTTCCTCCTGTACTTGAGGGTTATTCTGACGCCAACTGGATCTCTGATTCAGTTGATATTAAATCAACCAGTGGGTTTGTGTTTTTGATAGGTGGTGCAGCAATAGCATGGAGGTCTGTTAAACAGACAGTAATTGCTCGTTCCACAATGGAATCAGAGCTTATTGCATTGGATATTGCAGCTTCAGAGGCAGAATGGCTTAGGAATCTGTTGAGTGAGATTCCATTGATGGGAAAGCCTATTCCAGCAATTTCCATAAGATGTGACAACAAAGTTGTGATTGCAAAATCATTACAAAATAATGATAATGAGAAAATGTCTAGACACTTGCGCTTGCGATATAAATCAATTCGGCACCTGATTTCTCAGGGGATAATTACTCTAGAGTTTGTGAGATCCGAGAGAAATCTCGCAGATCATTTCACAAAAGGACTTGTCAGACGACTTGTCCATGAGACATCGAGGGGGATGGGGCTTCAGCCCATTATATAAATTACCTACAGCGGGCTCCCTACCATTGTGATTGGAGATCCCATGAAGATGGTTTTCAAGGGGTTAACGAAGCTGTATTGGTAAACCTGTGAGTACTGTAGAGGAAAACTCTTCTAACTCATCCCTATGATATCAGTACTATACTGTGGCGGAAGAAGGTTGAGCTTACGCTCTTAATGGGTTCAAGTCCTTTTCGGACAGGGTGTGGCCCACGCAGGCACCCTGGAGAACTCACCTATATGAGTGCACGGACGTGAGGCCGCGTTCTTTGAGATTTGGGCTAAGTCTCTAAGGCACTCAAGAAAGGATACGAGCACATGGCCGTAACGTGCTACCCGCAGAACAGGACCCATATCCTGTACCGTGTGTGTGACTAGTGAATTCTGGCTTAAGGGGTCGAATTCAAGGACATGGTCTATTCAGACTTCTCAGTTGGATCTAGTTTACACTAAGTGAAGGTTCAAACCCAGAAGGTACCTTCATCTATTACATGGTATAAGATGCTCAGATCATATTCTTTCTTCTACAATTTTAGGTCAAGGGGGGGATTGTTAGTGTTGGGCCCATTTTGAATGACCCATTATTTGGTTGACCAAAAATTGAGTATTCATTTTTTCTTCCCAACACTTTAGTCCCACATCGGTTATAATCACTTCATTGTTTCACCTTATACATTGAGTCAAACCAATCCATTATTGAGACTTGTTGAATCAAACCCCTACGCGCGCACACGAGGCCCAACCCATCAACCCGTGGGTTTGGATTTCTGGTGGAAAAACTAGTTAACCGGGCGTGCGCGCTCGCACGTCGCGCCTGCACACGAGGCGGGCCGGGCCGGGCTGGGTTGCGGGCCACACTTGGGCGCGCCCGCATGCGCGCGCAGGGGGGGGTGCAAATCCCTCTCCTCGGGCTTGGCCCGTACGCGTGGGTTTCTTTTTGTCTCTCGCGACAACTTTTCAACTCCTTTTGAAACTCCTTTTGAATTTGAATTGTTTCTAAAACCGCCACGCCACCTTTCCAAAACCGTCCGCGCCGAGATCTCTCAACGGGCGTGTATTAATTGCCCGTGTTAATGTGCGCAATTATTTCAATTAATGTGCGCAATTAAGTGGTCGGGTTACAATTTTAATGCACGCATTTATTTTGTCGGTTTTCCTTTTTTGTGTGCGTTGCTGCTGGACTGCCTATATAAAGGTGTCAAATGCGTCTCTCTCTACATCAACGAAATCAGTCCAGAGCCCACCTAACCTGCAACCACTGTTCTCTTGTTTCTGATCGGAGTCTGTCCTTTTTCTTGTTCTCTGATCTGAGCTTCTGAAAGGATCACGCCTGTTCACTGTGGTCTCCTCGTAGTTCGCACCCCGAGGAGGCATAACCCTGGTGGTCGTATCTCTCAGTGGTAGGAGCCGTTCATCCCTGTGCGTGGGGGGGCCTTATTCACCGAGGACAGAGCGTATCTGCTCGCTTCCACCAAAACTGATATGTTTTCTAATCCTCTGTTCTTATTTGCAGAATATTTGCTGTGTTTTATATTGGTTTGAATCTGTGGCCTTACTAGGTTCTTTGCATTGCCCTGTTTTTGAAAGGATTTTCTAACAATATATATTTCATTTTTCAATTGCGTGAACTTTGTTCTACAAAGATTTAATATTTCTACGTAAATTCAAAACATATTCATGTTAAAAAATTCTTTCTAAAATTTATTCCATATAAAAAATGAAGGCTCCGACAAGTTATTAAAACTAAGCTTCTAAACTAATTGGATTCAGATTAAGTCATGATAAATCCGGATCTAACCCGTGATAGGACTCGACGGATCTGGGTTCAATCCAAGACGGGTGAATTTGAGCCTCTTTAAATTGTAACTAAGTCTCTCTTGTAAGTAAACCTCTCATATTTTAATCATTTAATATACAAGCCCTTCATATATTAACTTCATATGTAAACAATAAACACGTTCCTCTCAGATCAAAACCTCTCCCCCATCCCTGCCCGTCTCCCTCTACAAAACTTTAATTAACATATTCTAATAAAAAATATTAATGTAAATATAAAAAAATATAAAAATCCATTGTTTTTACACATATTCACACAAATCTCAAAATCCTAAATCCTAAAAAAATTTAAACCTTATATATACACATGATAAGGGGTACGTTTATTAAAAGAATATTAATATTAAAAAATTTTAAAAAAAAATTAGGTGAACTTATTTATTAAGGGGTGTACTTATGAGAAAAATTTAAATAAATCTTTAATAATAATTCATTTAAAGAGGACTTACTTACAAATCAAATGGACTCAAATAAAATCTTCCATTTAAAATCGGACAGGTCATTAAAAATCTAAAACCAGACCCAGGTCATTAAAAATCTAAAACCAGACCCGTCGGACCCTGACACACGAGACTCGCCTCTCGCACTCTACGTATCTCTTTATCAATAAATAATGCATGTCATTATGTTTGGAATGCACCGTGCATTCTGAATATACATGCATGGGTGGTACATGCATTGTTCCATGTGCATGTCGTGGGCTTTCTTAATTTGTTGGTCTATCTTGTAACACTGCACGCCCGCCAGTGGTGTAATGTAACAAAATTAAACAATATATATTTATATACGAAGGTGATGCTCCTTTTAATTCCTTTCTCCTGAATAGTTGCAGTCCTCTCACTAATATTACCGGGTATTAATTTTTTTGAGAAAATGATAGACTATATAACTCAAATATAGATTACAAATCTGAATTTTACCTCAAAACAAGGAGAGGGGATGAGAATAGATATTTAGAGGATGAGAAAAATGAAGAGGAGGGAAGATTGCTCTCACAAGATGTGAACAACCCATCCCTCCTACAAAATACAAAGCAAAAGAACTTAAAATAACTTAAACCAAAACGTCTCCCGCGCATCTCCCGAGCCTCAAATTCTACCTATCATGGCTCTATTTGTAGCTTCCCGCGCGTAATACGCACTCGTCGAGGTGGTAAAATGTACAGATCAAGCTAGATATCTTTTGTTACAATTTTAGACGAAAAATCAATTAAATTAACATCACCAATAATGCAAATATCATAGCTCAATAATTTGATTTGTCACCTTCAATCCATATTAATATAGGATGTATAGTTATGATTGACCCTAGCTATGTTGAAAACCTTTTATATATATATATATATAGGGAAATGTTTAGGTGCGGTCGTGCGGTCCTGGGGTCCATCGTGCGCCCCGTCCGAGGGCCGTGCGATCGCTGGTCGTGCGATCGCACGGTCCTCGTTTTTTTTTAAAAAAAAAAACAAAAACGAAAAAAAAATCGACGCACGACCTCTCTCTCTCGCTGTCTCTCTCTCTCTCTCTCTCGACCTGCCTCTCTCTCTCGCTGTCTCCCTCTCTCGACGATCGGAAAAAAAAACAAATCGAAAAAAAAAAAATCCATCGAGGACACCTCGGGATCTCTCTCTCACGCTCTCTCTCCCTCTCTCTCTCTCTCTCTCTCTCACACACACACACACACGTTTTCAGATCTGAAAATCGGCTCCCGTCGACGACCCCCCGTCGTCCCCCTTGCGACCCCCCATCGACGACCACCTTGCGACCCCCCATCGACGACCACCTTGCGACCCCACACGGCTCCCCCTCCACCACCTCTTCTCCTTACACAGTCTCCCCCCCCCCAGCCCCCGGCACTCCTCACGCGTCCCGACACCGTCCTCATCACCGTCACCTCTTCACTGCACCGGCACCTTGTCACCGTCCCCGACCCCGCACCAGCCCCCGTCCCTGCAAAACATTCAATGTAAGTATTTTCTTTAACTTGCCTTTGTATCCAATTATTTAGGTATAGGGTTTTGATTTGTTCTGTCATTTGATTATTTAGGGTTTTCTTTTGTTTTGGCTTTGAAGAGGAACCAAATCTTGTTGTGATTTTGATTTGTTCTGTCATTTGATTATTCAGGGTTTTCAGCAGCTGCTCCGCGAACCACCCCTCGACGTCCTCTGCTGCACCGACCCCATCGGTGACCCCCTCTGCAACCCCATCGACGACCACCCTCCGGTCGACTGAAAGCAAATTGGTTTGTGATTCCTTTCTATTCTATTGCAATTTTGTATGTTTCTTTGTTAAATTGGAATGAAAATTTGTTATATATATTTTTTTGAGGCATGAACAGACATTATACTATTGGTGATTGAAAGACTTACTAATAATTGTTTTATGTAAATTTTCTGGTGCTGTATTGGACATATAAAATGTTTCAAAGAGATGAAATTACAGCCTTTGCTAAACATGAAAAGTCTTAACACATAAATTGGCAAGCAAAGACTGCATAATCTAGTCTTATTGCTTCCCCTCAAAATTCTCTCTTCCAAAATTCTTTAATCTTTATCAATGTTGTTACAGTGAAGTGCATTTATATTTCACATTGGATTTTGAGCTGGAGCTATGAATTATTAACTGTATCTTTTACCTACTTCGTAACAAGGTACCTTTTTATTTTCATAACCCTGCCTTTAAGAAAGTCTGCTTCAACGTTTTGTTTATCCTCAGATCTTGAAAAAAAAATTCTGTAAAAAAAGTTGCTAAAGGAAGCTTTGGTTTGGCTGATATGAGCTTTCCCTTATCTTCCACGATTATAGATAAATCTTCCACAATTATAGATAAGAAAAAGTGTAACTGTCCATTCTTTATTTTCATTACAACTTAATGTTTTTCCAGAGAAAATATCTTGCAGGTTATGTGATTAAGATTTTTGTACGAACATTGGGTGATGAAGCACCACAACAACCATCTCATCAATTCCAGTGAAATGTAGAACATTTGAGGATTTTGGTGGTGCCATATCTCTAGCGTTTTCCTTAGCATATTGGATTAAATTGTCATCATTCTCCAATATTAGACCACTCTGTATCCAACATCAGATACCATCATTGGTTTCACTCCAAAACATAAAATTTACATTCATATATTAGTTTATCACTCCTTATACTCATTTGAATTGTGAAAGACAGGAGTTATATATGTGTGTATGTGTTCTACAAATTACTTTTTTTCACGCCATTCACAAGATCTTCAATCGAGTCTGTCTGTATGGAATTTCCCTAATAAAATCCATCGTGTTTGAATTTACTCCTCTGAAGAGGAGGTAATATTTGAAAGCAATTTCCAGGGAATTATGTGGAATATAATCCTTCTTTAATATTCATGTTCTTTGTTTTTTCTTTTCTTGAACCAAATGGGTGCTCAAACTCTCTAGATTAGATTTTATGCTGGGATACTAAAATTCAGTTTTGTGCTTCAGATTAATCTTTTTTTTTTCTTGCATTTATTTTATTTATTTGTATTTTCAATTAACACACACACACGCGCGATGCGCACACGTGTATATCTATGTATGTGTATATGTGTGTTTTTATTATATGTTTATTATTAAAAAAAAGCTATCAATTAATCCCTTCTAGACTTCTAGCTGACATGCGCCTAGAGTTTATGAGAACATTGGTTCCCACGCTTCTCGATTTCATAAAAAGGTGAAGATCAAACATTTGAGGACATCGTAAAAGACCTGATGTTTCTTTGTTTTGTCAGAAAATTGTTTTTCCTTATGTTCAAGCATTCTGCATGATTGAATATTGAGTTCATTAAAATTCATACGCAATTGTACAACTTTTTGCTTGAAACAATGAACCCATGGATATAACTAGAGTTTTATATCTATTTGTGGTTCCAAAATATTGTTTTAAATATTTAAAAAATGGAAATGACCTTGTTCAAAACTTTCCATACAGCTTGTTGCAGCACCACAAGCAGCAGGAGTTGCTGCAGCAGGAGCACTAGCAGCAGCAGCAGCAGGAGCAAGGGCAGCAGCAGTAGTAGGAGCAGCAGGAGCAAGGGCAGCAGCAGGTTGTAGGAGCAGCAGCAGAAGCAGGAGCAAGGGCAGCAGCAGCACCTTGTTGCAGCAGCAGCAGCAGCAGGTGCTTGTTGCAGCAGCACAAGCAGCAGCAGGAACAGCTGCAGCAGCAAGGGCAGCAGCAGCTGCTTGTTGCAGCAGCACAAGCAGCAGCAGGAGCAGCTGCAGCAGGTGGGGCAGGAGCAGCAGGAGCAGGAGCAGCAGCAGCAGCAAGGGCAGCAGCAGGTTGTTGTTGCAGCAGCACAGCAGGAGCAGCAGGAGCAGCTGCAGCAGGAGCAAGGGCAGCAGTAGTAGGAGCAGCAGGAGCAAGGGCAGCAGCAGGTTGTAGGAGCAGCAGCAGAAGCAGGAGCAAGGGCAGCAGCAGCAGCAAGGGCAGCTGCAGCAGCAGCAGCAGGTGGGGCAGGAGCAGCAGCAGCAGGAGCAGGAGCAGCAACTCAACAGCAGCAGGTGCAGCAGGTGGGGCAGGAGCAGCAGCTGCTTGTTGCAGCAGCACAAGCAGCAGCAGGAGCAGCTGCAGCAGCTGCTGCAGGTGGGGCAGGAGCAGCAGCAGCAGGTGGGGCAGGAGCAGCAGCAGCAGGTGGGGTAGGAGCAGCTGCTTGTTGCAGCAGCACAAGCAGCAGCAGGAGCAGGAGGAGCAGCAGCAGGAGCAGGAGGAGCAGCAGCACAAGCAGGAGCAGCAGCAGCACAAGCAGCAGGACAACAGCAGGAGGAGCAGCAGGGCAGCAGCAGCAGGAGGAGCAGCAGCAGGAGGAGCAGGGGCAGCAGCAGGAGCACTAGCAGGAGCAGCTGCAGCAGGAGGAGCAGCAGCAGCAGCAGCAGGAGCACTAGCAGCAGCAGCAACAAGCAATGGCAGCAGCAATAGCAGCAACAATTACAGCAGGAGCAATGGCAGCAGCTGCAGCAGCTCCAGTTGCAGCACCACAAGAAGCAGGAGCAGCGAGAGCAGGAGCACTAGCAGCAGCAGCTGCAGCAGGACCTTGTTGCAGTAGGTTGTAGCAGCACCACAAGCAGCAGGAGCAGCAACAGGTTGTAGCATCAGCAGCAAGAGCTATGGTAGCAGCAGCAGCAGGAGGAGCAAGATGCTGGCACAGCACCTGCAATGGCAGCAGCAGCAGCAGCATGGAAGGAGCAGTATCAGCACCACTGGCAGCAGCAATAGCAGCAGAAGTATATGCAGGCCAGGAGCATTGTCAGCCAAACCAAGCAGAAGCACAACCAGGATGCAGAAACTCAACCAGAAGCAGACCAACTAAGAAGCATAAGCAATACTAGTTTTTTTTTTATGTTTTTTGTTCAATAAACATTGTATCAATAAGATTTATTGTATTCTGACAACCAAAATGAATGAAATAGTTGGAGTTCCCTCGAATATGCTTTCACGTCTTGTGCTTTAAATTCATTCAATCAAAGACAATCACATTCGCACCAAGCTACATTCCAAAATATTCATAATACCATACATGCACATTCAAACCAAAACACATTCCAACACATTGATATTCATTGAAGCACATCACTCATACATAAACATGTTTTAATACATCAACATCAATAGAAGTTAATACATGAACATAAACCTGTTTAATACATCAACATCAATAGAACAACAATACATGAACATTCTATTGCTGCTGGTGGTGCCAGCATCTTGCTCCTCCTGCTGCTGCTGCTACCATAGCTGCTGCTGCTGCTGCTCCAACCTGCTGCTGCTCCTGCTGCTTGTGATGCTGCTAGAACCTGCTGCAACAAGGTCCTGCTGCTCCTGCTGCTGCTCGTGCTCCTGCTCTCGCTGCTCCTGCTTCTTGTGGTGCTGCAACTGGAGTTGCTGCAGCTGCTGCCATTGCTCCTGCTGTAATTGTTGCCGCTATTGCTGCTGCTGCTATTGCTGCTGCTGCTCCTCCTGCTGCAGTTGCTCCTGCTAATGCTCCTGCTGCTGCCCCTGCTCCTCCTGCTGCTGCTGCTGCTGCTCCTGCTGCTTGTGCTGCTGCTCCTCCTGCTATTGTCCTGCTGCTGCTCCTGCTGCTGTTGCTGCAACAAGGTGCTGCTGCTCCTGCTCCTGCTGCTGCTGCTCCTGCTGCTCCTGTTACTGCTGCTGCTGCTGCTGCTGCTCCTGCTGCTGCAACAAGGTGCTGCTGCTGCTCCTGCTCCTGCTGCTCCTGCTGCTACTGCTGGTGGTGCTCCTGCTGCTGCTGCTCCTGCTTCTCCTGCTGCAGCAGCTGCTGCAACAAGGTGCTGCTGCTGCTGCTGCTATTGCTCCTGCTGCTGCTAGTGCTTCTGATGCAGCAGCTCCTGCTTCTTGTGGTGCTGCTACAACCTGCTGCAATTAAAAATTGATTGAGCTTAAAGTAAGTTATTTGCAAAGGATGTAATGGTAGTGATTAGCAAGAATGACAATGTTCAAATGGAGGCAGGAAAGAACACAATCTGTTGGATAGAAGTGCCAACAACGAGCATAATATGGGAGAGGGTAAAAGACAGATCCTTTCGTCTATCTTTAAGCAGTGAATGGTGCGGAAAAGCAAGGGAGGAGACCAACGTATTGCTCAATACCAGTTCATAAGTATACATTTAGGTCAAGCTTGCTCATATCAAGTTCATACTCATACTAGCTTACACCAAATATGAATATTGATATCCAATCAATTTCAATATCCATGATCATATTCAACGAAAAACAGAAAAAAATATGAATACATGCATCCAATCAGTATTCACCCCATTTATGTCCCTATCCAAAATCATATGATGAAATAGTCATTATTTGTTAGGGAATGAATGACAGGTGCAGAGAATAACCAACTTAATGTTTTGACTTTGAAACTCCAAATAATTCAATTTCAGATTTCTTGTGTGTTTGTATCTGTTTTTTGTTTCTTGATAAGCCGGTATACTCTACATTGCTAGCCCACCTTCAACTATAGCAGGCAATCTGTCTCTTGATGCTATCATCTAGTTTAACAATAGACAATTCCACATTAGGATATACAGGAGTACAAACCTGCCACCAAATATCTCTTCCGTCCTGCCATTTTGTCATTTCTCGCTTCATAGCCAAGGGATTCTCATATGTCAAACACACACCTGCCCAGGATTGGTAACAAACGACAAACAAGTCTTCAGAGAGGGAAAGAAACTCATACCTTCTGTGATAAAATATAAAATCTGTTGGCTTAACAGAAATTCTTAAGCTACTTCAACAACTCTACAATGGATTCAGTCATTAAGGCACTACTGAAATGATTACCTCTGTGAATATGTAAAAATAATTTTATCAGATATGATAAAAAGGAAAAAAAATGAAAAAATATATGATATTACTCATTCATGATGTCAATCCATGTCCAACACTCCCATTAATTATGATATTGTGCCACAATTTGGTATGCTTGCCTACCTACAGAGAACCCATTTTTGGTAGACTCTACCAAAATTGCAAGCTTCTAAACTTTTCTGTTTCTATAACCTTATCACAGTATACTAAAATGCCAGTTGAAGAAATTTCATTTGACAATTTCACATAACATAAAACTCTGAACCAAAAATCACAGAGAGAAATTAGCATACATACTAATCTACTGCCCATTATTAATAAAATCCTCAATCCATAAATCCATGATCCAACTCCTCCTGTTTAATGGGTTTCATATTAAAAAATGATCCACATTTTGTAATGAATCATATTTGTATTTATTGACCAATAGTGCAACTTTGATAAAAATTTGTGATATAGCAGTGCTGGGAAACATGCGTCAATGTATTCATATTCCAATTATCTTAATAAGATGTCAAAATAAGATTTTCAAGCTATCTAAATGGTATTCTAAAATCTACTTTAATACTGCACATGTACTTCATGCAATCCATGGATATGTTGAAGACTTCAAATGAAAAGCCTAGAAGTCTATGAGGAACATGCTAGTAATTGACACTACAGCCGATCACAATGTTCAGAAATTCGCATCTAATAAAAAATAATTAGACATAACATACCAATCTCACTGTTGATTGCCGCCCATCTGGAAGTTTAATAGTATGAGGTCCAATTCCATGACAACACTCATGGCAAATTGTGTGGGTAAAAAATGACTCGAAATCAATGTACACCTTTTGGCAATCCACAATATCTTTAAGATGGATGGCTTTAGTGCCTCGGAGCACAGCATTACAGGTTAAGACAGCTTTAGGACGACAATCAATAATTCTCTGGGCAAGGGACTCTGCAGAGAACCCCGCAAACACAACCTGAAAAAAGAACAGCACCAACAGATCAATCTTTCATTCAAGAACCAACAGACCACACAACTCTACTTGGAAATTCCAAAGGAGCATCTCAGTCTATAAACATACCGAGTGAACAGCACCTATGCGAGCACAAGCAAGCATAGCAATAGGCAATTCCATCAGCATAGGCAAATATATCACAACTGCATCACCCTTTTTTATGCCGATGTCTTTCAAATAGTTGGAGAGCTGTCACAGGATGCATACATAATCAAGAACCTTAGAAACACCAAACTATGGCCGCATATGGATCAAAGATTTTGAGGCAGTACTATTAATTAATCCCACCTGGCAAACTTTCTCTAACAGTTCACTGTATGCCAGTTGCCCATCGTGACCAGGCTCATTTCCTTCCCAGTAAGTCTTTCAATCACCAATAGTATAATGTCTGTTCATGCCTCAAAAAATATATATAACAAATTTTCATTCCAATTTAACAAAGAAACATACAAAATTGCAATAGAATAGAAAGGAATCACAAACCAATTTGCTTTCAGTCGACCGGAGGGTGGTCGTCGATGGGGTTGCAGAGGGGGTCACCGATGGGGTCGGTGCAGCAGAGGACGTCGAGGGGTGGTTCGCGGAGCAGCTGCTGAAAACCCTGAATAATCAAATGACAGAACAAATCAAAATCACAACAAGATTTGGTTCCTCTTCAAAGCCAAAACAAAAGAAAACCCTAAATAATCAAATGACAGAACAAATCAAAACCCTATACCTAAATAATTGGATACAAAGGCAAGTTAAAGAAAATACTTACATTGAATGTTTTGCAGGGACGGGGGCTGGTGCGGGGTCGGGGACGGTGACAAGGTGCCGGTGCAGTGAAGAGGTGACGGTGATGAGGACGGTGTCGGGACGCGTGAGGAGTGCCGGGGGCTGGGGGGGGGAGACTGTGTAAGGAGAAGAGGTGGTGGAGGGGGAGCCGTGTGGGGTCGCAAGGTGGTCGTCGATGGGGGGTCGCAAGGTGGTCGTCGATGGGGGGTCGCAAGGACGGACGACGGGGGTCGTCAACGGGGACCGATTTTCAGATATGAAAACGTGTGTGTGTGTGTGTGTGTGAGAGAGAGAGAGAGAGAGAGGGAGAGAGAGCGTGAGAGAGAGATCCCGAGGTGTCCTCGATGGATTTTTTTTTTTTCGATTTGTTTTTTTTTTCCGATCGTCGAGAGAGGGAGACAGCGAGAGAGAGAGGCAGGTCGAGAGAGAGAGAGAGAGAGACAGCGAGAGAGAGAGGTCGTGCGTCGATTTTTGTTTTCGTTTTTGTTTTTTTTTTAAAAAAAAATGAGGACCATACGATCGCACGACCAGCGATTGTACGGCTCTCAGACGGGGCGCACGATGGACCCCAGGACCGCACGACCGCACCTAAACATTATATATATATATATATATATTTGTACCGCATCATTAAAAATTTGATTGTGTGTGTATATAAGATTCGGATAAGAGTAGATATAGATTCGATCCGTTTGTATGAATTTGATATATTATATAAGTATATTACAAGTGTAATTGAGTATGGATCTATCTATCAATCATATGCATCGAAATCACCATCCACTGGCCACCACGTCACCCACAAAAAAAAAAAAAAAACACAAAAACCGTCCACACAAATCGCGGGAAAGCTTTCTCGCTTACGCAACCATTAAAAAATAAAGAATAATAAAAAAAACAATCAAACAACAAAGGAAATCGAAAGCAATGCTTCTTCACACGGTCAGCACCACCTTCAAATCCTCACCACCACCGTCATCTCTTCCCCTCCTCATCAGATCCACCTCCCGATTCCCCATCAAGCCCTCCATCTTCCCCATAAATCCCAACCGAGTCCCGTCGTCCCCCCGACCCATCATGAGCTGGCTCGGAAAGCTAGGGTTCGGGAACCGGGCGACGAATCCGACGTCCCAGATGGACCCCTCGGCGTCTGCTTCGCTCGCGCACGCACCGGACGACGACATACCCTCGCCGGGGCAGGAGTTCGCGCAGTTCGGCGCGGGCTGCTTCTGGGGGGTGGAGCTGGCTTTCCAGAGGGTGCCGGGGGTGACGAAGACCGAGGTGGGTTACACGCAGGGGGTCATCCACAACCCGACTTACGAGGACGTGTGTACGGGGGCTACCAAGCACAACGAGGTTGTGAGGCTTCAGTATGACCCCAGGCAGTGTAGCTTCGACGACTTGCTGAGCGTGTTCTTGGCGCGGCATGACCCCACGACCCTCAATCGACAGGTATGGATTGGGCTTTTTAGGGTTTTGGAAGGAATTTGTGTGGGTGTGTGTTTTTTTTTTTTTTTGTTGAATTGTGATTTGGGAGTTCTCGGATAATCATGTCGTGGTTAGGCTAAGTTTTTATAAAAATAGAAATTTTAATGTAATAGTGGCATTTGGGCTGAATTGTTGATCAATTTGGGGGGCTCTATGGGTAGAGGGTGACTGCTATTTTTCTCCTCCTTGAAAGGGACACTGTCAAGTTGACTGATTTTTTTTATTATTATTATTCTTATTTGTAGTCCGTAAGTGAATTGGGTTTTTGAAGTTGGATACTGTAGGTTTTGGTTTGGAGTAATTTAAAATGTGTGCCTTTTGGTTTGGAATGTCCTGCATGTTATTTCTGCATATTTGGATTGCTTATTTGATTGTTTTGTTTGTGAACTGTTATAAAGGCCAGGACTTTAAGTCATTTCCGCATGCCTTGTATGGGGACAGTCTGCAATTGATATTCTCTGAGAGCCTAGGCTTAGAAAGAATAGTTTTCATTTCTAGTCAGTGAAATTGGGGGGTTTATTTTTGGTTGGGGGTGAGGGATAATTTCTGCCTTTGAAAGAACAATTATCTAATTCAGTCCAGTTGAAAGAAGAAAGAAAGTAATGCTTTGTTACAACAATTATAGTCTGATTAGCAAGCTTTTTTAAAAAAAACCAAATTATGCTTGTTCTCTAGAAGTGTTGTAACACAGTGGTGGCTAAAAACATCTCTGTGTGCACTTGGATATTCTGGGAAGCACTGTGTTCTTTAAGGCGCCATTGAGAAATGTGGGTTTTTAATTTCCACTCCAAGAAAAGCGGCCAAAAGTGCAATGGCATTGTTTTTTGTTGCCCTACATTTTCTTCTCCCTGAAAATCATTTACTCCATAGTTAGTGTGAATTTTGAATAATGATATACAACATGACTTCAAATCCAGTGATATAATGGGCTCAACTTTGCTGAACTTACATCACTTGTTTTCTTGTGTTATTTGAACTAGCAATAATGGTTGAAGATCCCAGTTAGTTTGTATGTGTAAATTGTATTTGGTGTCAGGAAATTTTGCATTGGTGATAATGGCTTCAGGTTGGTTGCTATACACATGATACATACTACTTAATCAGTTAGGGAGTCTCTGGTGACTTTGGAAACAACCAAGGGTCTTTTCATTGTGAAAAGACTTAAATTAGAGTCCCAGCTATACATTCACAGATATTTTTTTTCTAGATATCAAATTTACCATCCGTACTCCAATTTAACATTCATGCCTCATCTTTTCTTAGCTCTTATGCCTGCATTATGTGTGTGTGTCTCTCCCTCTCTCTCTCTCCCCCCTCCCCTCCATTTTGGATATTTCTCTTCTTGTATCTCTATCGGATTTGCATAGAATTTTGACAACTATACACAGAATGAGGGGAATTTTTTGCATCATCAAATTATCTGATTAGGTACCAGTACCACTATATGTTTTGATGCCATATTGCCATGATTATTGTTCATCCATAAGATTTCTTATAGAAACTGTAGTATGTACGCACTAGTTTTACACACATTGAATTTGAATAGTTGAAACTAACCGGTTTATGTGATTTTTCAAATGCATTTATATAGATCACCTAAATGGAGTAATACATTATAAACTATAAAACATGAAATTTCGAAACTGTTTCCACTTTGACTTGTTTATGGTCGTATAGAGTCCACATGCTCTACTGAGTTGCGATTTCGGGAGTATTGGATTCTTTAGAAGAGAAAAAAATAGATCAATGAAAATGTAAATCTTGCAAAGATCAATGGTTCCTAATACCCCATTTGGGGTGCGACATAGCCTTATCGAGAATAGATTGATATTCTAGGATAGATAACTATCGGTGCAGTTTCTGTGTGGTTGCACTTTTCCTGTTTTGTCATCATTATTTTTGTCTTTAATGCTTTTTGGTGTGATATAATGCATGGATAGACTATTCCAATTCCCTCCAGTATAATTATTAGGGTTTTTTCTAACTTATCCGAGCATAGCTATCATTTTTTTTATTCTTCCTGAACAAACGAGTTTTTGTTCCTATTCCTGCCCAATCCAGCCCTTATTCTGCACTCCAAACAGGAAAAGACGTTTTGTTTGCTACTGTGCTCTGATTTCATTCTCTCCATACGGTATCCTTTCAGGGAAATGATGTCGGAACCCAGTACCGGTCTGGCATTTACTTCTACACGCCCGAACAGGAGAAAGCGGCACGGGAGTCACTCGAGAGACAGCAGAAGCTCCTGAACAGGAACATTGTCACCGAGATTCTCCCGGTAAAGAAATTCTATAGGGCGGAGGAGTACCATCAGCAGTACCTCGCAAAGGGGGGCCGCTTCGGTTTCAAGCAGTCCACAGAGAAAGGTTGCAATGATCCCATCCGTTGCTATGGCTAAGTCTTGTGTTTCTTTTTTATGTATACACAGGACATAAAGAGGGATAATGGAGGATCAGAGGTGTGTGCATTCTAATATATTGTGAAGTCAATGTTGTTGATATGGTATTTAGGTGAAAAGAAAAAAAATAACAATGTATGGCTTCTGAAAAATGTGGTGTTGATATGTTGTGTGCAAGTTCTCTGAGTGTATGTGATTCATATGAAGTGCTTTATAAGTTGTTAATGCATTATTCATTTCTATACCTATATTAATTTTGTACCATTAGAATGTTTAAGAATTATACACATCACTCTAGTTAAGTTCTTTCATATTTTCTCAAATAATTAGCACAGTTGAAGTCTTGAAAAATGATTAAAGTATCCAAATTTTAACTTTTTGTATATATTCACTTAAAAAATACAGTATTTATTTTTATATCATAAAAACTATACTTTTTGTTCTACCATTGTTGTTGCTAGGACTCCTCCAGTTGATGAAGAAGCTGCAGAAGATAGGGCAAATCGAGAAAGGAGACTGAGGGGAAATACATATAAATAATTTATCAAAAAATAAAAACAACTGACACATATAACTTCTACATAACTATATATTTCTAGGTACAGTGAATAATTCACTAGTATGTTTTAGCAATGTTATAATGAGTGTGCTTGTAACAATCTACTAGATACATATAGATGGATATATATCTTTCTATATGATCTCAATAACTTGCGAGGAAGTCTTTAATCTCCCAGATAATTACATAAAGAAATTACAGATCAATATGATTATATTAAGGGAAAAATCGATCTAGCTCCCTGAAAACTTATGAAAATCAGAAAAAGTCCCTATAAAATTGGTAAATCTCTTTATGTCCCTATCTTATTAAATAATATTTATTTTAGTCCTTGTAACTAATCAGATATGTGGTTAACCCTAACCATGCATGGTAAATTACTATTATACCCTTTTAAAATTTATTTTCTTTGTTAGAAAAAATCGATATAACTCCCTAAAAACTTATGAAAATCGAAAAAAAGTCCCTTTAAAATTTAAAAATCGTCTTAACTCCCTGAAATCTTCCAAAAATCATAAAAAATCTATGTGATTATTTAAAAATATATACTGATTTATTTAAATTTTATTAAACAAATTATAGTTTTATAGTCAAGGTGTTATGCTTTTTATTGCTAGTAATTTTGAGTTAAGAATGTATTATAGAATTTTGATTTAGTTTTTAAATTGTTTTCTCTACTGATTTTGTAATGGAGTTAATGAAACTGTAATTTTTTTTTTGTTCAATCTCTGTAATGAGATTGAAGAGGGAAAAATATTAAAAAATGACTCAATTTTGTAGATCAATTGAGGTTCGACGGATAATTTTTTTTTTTTTTACAGATGAAGATGACATTTCAGAACATGAGGATGTTGAAAAATGACGGGGGTATTTTTGTCTTACAAAAGAACTAAATCTAAATCTGATTTTATAAAGTTTGTAGGAACTGAATCCAATTTTAGTAAGTTTCTGAGGACTTATTTCAATATACTCTTGATCAGGAGACTAAATTCGTTAACCATATACACTTTATGAGGACCTAGGATGATTTTATGATTTTAAAGAGACTTTTTATGATTTCAAAAAGATTTCTGGAAGCCATGAAGATTTTTCCCTTATATTAAATCTTTGCTTCCCTCTTTTCCTTGGACAATGTTTTATTCTGCAGCCCGTTAAGCTCACATACTTATGAGATTACAAGAAATTACAGTATATAAGTAGAAGAGAATGGTATCTCAAATATTATATAGGAATTTTTTCTAATAGTTCCTTTTCTTCTTCTTTTTCTCTTTTTTATTTGGTGAAATAACATTTCGTGGATGGATCTTTTTAATTTCTTTTTAATCCAACATGGCATCAGCTTTTTTGAGTGAGCTTTTATCACATCCTCTCAACGAAGTCTTTTACCTTTTCCATTATTCTTTAGTGGAGAAATACCAATAGTGAATGAATTGATTAGAATATTTTGAGTAAAAGATTTTTACCATGTGGGTGAAGTAAATTGAAAACATTGTAGTAGATTTTTTTTTTCTTTCATCATTTTAAATTTTTTTGGGGTAAGAGGAAAGGTCCCCAAATATGATTAATGAATTCACAAGAAAGCCTCATATAATTTCCACCAAGGTGCTCATAATTTATATTTAACATGCTCCAAGTTCAATCCACACTAATTAAACAACATAAGACAGTTCCGAAATCAAGCAGCAAGACTCAAGACAACCATATAGGATGAGTACCCGCAACATCAATAGGCATCCACAGTACTTTATGGTGGTGGCCAGACACGGGCCATGGGCTTAGAATACTAAGACCACAATTTGGGTTCCACAGATATAAATAAAGATAGTGCAAAATTTAAATAGCTGAAAGCTGCAACAGAGCAAGTTTACTCATAGATCCATGGGTGGAGGCTGCTCTTCCATGGCACAGTCCCATCAGGGAACCACAGTCCAATCTCCTTCCTTGCACTCTCAACCGAGTCGCTTCCATGAATGACATTCCTGGATATAATAATGGACAAGAGTGAAAAACAATCAATCTTCATTATAAGGAAATAGTCAATGCATAAACATGTTATTTTCCAGCTTAAGAAACAGCCACACAAAAACCACAGCTACCAGACCATCAATGATAAGACAAAAAATTTTGCAAACTTACCTACCATGGCGGAATCAAACAACCAAGATGCTCAACTCAGTTCAGCTTTTACAATTGATTATTTTAAAGGCATTCTAGCAACCAGGTTGATGGAAACTTACAAGGTATGTAAAACTCAGAATATCCGTTTACACAAGATCACTGACACACACAAACAGAGAGAGAGAGAAGGGGGGGGAGGGGGGTTGTTCATCACCAAATGGACACAATGGCACAATATGCAATAACAAGTACAGATAAAAACAAATATTAATGCATTTCTTTTCTTTATAGAACATAACCATGAAAATGTTGTCACAAACAATAACTTACTTGTACTTTGAAAAATCTAAAAACTGATGTCGTCAGAAAATCATTTAGAGAACTAGGTTAAGACAAGCCACATAAGCGCCATGTATAAACCAAACCAGCATAGGGATTTTTTAAATCATCGATTAATGTGGAAATCCAAAATCTAGCTTTATTTTTGTTAGAAAAGGGCATATTTGGAGTTCCAGCTTCAAATCAAAAGTAGGCACACCTTTTTTTGAGTGTGTTGATGAGTACTGAATCCCAATCTTCAATTTCAAGTAACATATTTGGCTTTCATCACTCTGCCTCGGAGCAGGTTCAAGTGAAAAGCACATGTAAGAAAATTTTAGACAAAGAGGTTGGTGTGAATTATTAGTAGTTAGCGCACAGTCTCCTAGTCTCCTTGCATCTCTAACTTCTAGTGGCCTTGTCCATCCAAATGATGCATCCCAACTTCTTCTTGTGCCTTTAGTCCTAATAAACTCCTAGTGAGTGATGAACCTGAACTTTTTGTGCCCAATAGACACAGTTAGTGACACATGACCCAATTCAGGGTAGTGTGTGGAAAGGGGCAAAACTGAAGCCAAGATTTCATATCCCATCTCAACACATAAGAAATATGTATGCCCTCGTTTGAATTAAATCCTGAACCCAAAATCCAACTTTATCAAACATCTAAAAATCTAAAAAAATAAAGTTGGATTTTAGAATTCTGGCCTCAACTGACATGACATGATGCACACATGGCATGCTAGTTATCTCATTCTCTAAATAATTTGCTACTAACACAATTTTTCTACTTAATTCTTTTTAAAAATTCCCGAAATTTGGGATACCCTCATCTACTTGTTTAAGTTACCAATAGAATTGTCATACCTGGTTTTTGTGAAATACCAGGTCAATATTCCCCAAAAACCCCATAACCCAGTTTTGAAAATAGCTCCAATAATAATAGTAGCGATCAGTTTCACCTTTATTCCATTTGGCTGCACAAAAATCTCCCAATTATTGTACCCTGAATAAACCAAAAAATAATAATTGAAGAGCCTGATAACTTTATTTAGGTTTTCCGTCAACACAATCACCCCACTTATCATAGTTTCTGTCCACATAAATACTCAAACAATATAGCTAATCATATTCCTATTCTAACTGAATACCCATTCCTATTCTATATTATTTTATTCTCAAACCAAACGGGGCCAAGCCGCTAAGGTGATAAAAGAGAAAACCAAGCTTTTATGAATTGAAATCTTAACAATTTTATATTAAAACCTTTTCCATGCACTTACAAAGCAACAAATGAATAAATTGTTCCAATTATAGTATTATCTTGGAAAAATCAGATAAAAACTGGAAAAGAAGAGAGCATGAATTGCTAACCTGCCAATCTCAATTGCTAAATCACCACGAATGGTGCCAGGTGCAGATTCAGAAGGATTTGTGGCACCAATGATCTTGCGTCCAGTCACGACCACATTCTTTCCCTCCCAAACCATCGCAACAACTGGGCCCGATATGATATACTCAACCAACCCATGGAAGAAAGGTTTGGCCGAGAGGTCCGCGTAATGCTTCTCCGCGAATGCAGAGTCTACATTGATGAGCTTCAGACCTGACATACACCCAAACATACCAGATTAGCATGACATGAAAATTCTATGAAAGCAAAATTGAACGTGTTTAATCATTTTAGAACAAATAAACCACATCACCGCAAAGACAATACAGAAGAACCCAAATTCAAGAATCAAAAACAAAAAAAAAAAAGATTCATGATTCTTTGGCACCAAACACCTTGTCTTTTCTCTAGAATTCAAAATTAAAAAAAAAAAAAAAAAAACTCACGAAAAACCTACACCAAAAACAAAGTTGCATAAAACGAACATGTACATATATACTTTGGTCAGAGATTCAGTCAAAGCTATATATCATTCAAATCACTGATTCCACATGTCACTACATAAACAGATGCGCCACTCCAAATCAATACAAAGTAAAGTTATTACCTTTCAGAGAGAAACCCTTCTTCTCAAATCGGCTGATGATCTCTCCAACCTGAAACCCACAAACAAAAATTCCACATATTCAATATTTCAACACCAATAAATAAAACCCCTCAAGAATCACAAATCCCCACAAAAAAAAACACTCTTTGATGTAAATCAGGTGCAGAGAACACCAAATCCCAAAACCCAAACCATCTGATTAAAAAACAATCCAACAAATCATGCAATTCGATTTTTCCAAGAGAGAGAGAGAGAGAGATGAAGGAACGAAACAAACCAGGCCGCGTTGAACTCCATCGGGCTTGATCATGATGAAGGTCTGCTCCATTTTTTTTTTTTTTAGTTGTACCGGAAACCCTAACCCTAAACAGAGGAGAGAGAGAGAGAGCGAGAGAGATTGGTTTTGATTAATTTGTATTTATTTATAGATGAAGACCCTAACCCTATGTCGAAGGCATATTCGCTTTGACATATTCTAATCTCTTTTAACGGGTCATCCATTGGGCTTCTCTCTCTGAATGGGCCGGAGGCCGGTCCGACTTTGTAACTGGGCTGAAATTAATTGTTCACAGTCCCTCCAAGTTCTTATCCCCATTACAACGGAATATATTATACTCCAGTTCTTTTTACGGTTCAAAAAAAAAAAAAAAGATCACACGTGCTTTTATTATTTTAAAATAATAAACATTATCTAATGAGATATATGTTTTGATAAAACGTGTAGGTCATTTCATTTCAAATTAAATGAACTCATTTTTAGTAAGTATAAGAAAAAATTATAACTATGTGTATGCTACATTAGATTTTTTTAAAGAGACATAGTACCGCATTTTGGACTGTGAAAAAAGACTGAGTGTAATATCTCTCAGTTCCAGGTGGATTGGGAACGAGGTGCTAAAAGTTTCCTTTTCTATCTTGTTCGGTATCGCGAACCAGAGGGAGGGGAGGGGTCAGGAGTTCTGGAATGAAAGTATGAAACAGCTGGTGAATGGGTGTACGCCTGCGTAGAGTTATGTGAGATTGGGAAGCTCAACAATTAATATATTGCAGAAGTCTCCGGTGGTCATAACACAATGGTTCAAGGCTTAGCGGTGTTACCAATAGGTCCTGGGTTCGGATCTTAGTGCTGACTTATCCACTTGTTTATTGTCCCCAGTGGTCATAGCACAACGGTTCAGGGCTTAGCGGTGTTACCGATAGGTTCTGGGTTCAAGTCTTGGCGCTGACTTACCCACCTGTTTGTTGGCGATTATTCAAAAGAATTTTCTGTGGGACCAGGACAAACAGGCGGAGGTAGCATTCCTAGCTCGATCGTAAGATCAGCCACGGGGGTCCCTCCGATATATATATTGCAGGTATTGTTACAATCTATGACGGTGATAATAGGGACACCATATTAAATACTATGGAGGTCAAATCTGAGCAGGGGTTTCTCCACCAAGTCGGCCTACATTTTGGTGGCGGCGTGACTCGGCTTGCATTTGGTGGCGGCGTGACATCCTACGGGCAATTGAGTCACGTCCTTTGGTGCACAAAATATGGGCTCCAAAGAATCCCTTAAAGGTACAAATGTTTCTTTGGTTATTATACCAATGGCAACTGGCTACCAAGGCGCGCTGTGCGAGATGGTATCCATCCAAAGATGTTGGTTGCCTGTTTAGCTGTGTGGATGATGAGTCTGCGGACCACCAATTATGTATGTGTCCAATGGCGGTCTCTCTTTGGGCCCAAATCACGTTGGCCATTCAGAACTTGGGTGATATTACATGCCTCGAGGACTTATGAGGATGCAGCTCGACTATTGCGGCATCCAATTGTAAAGGGTGGGTGCTAAAATCCATCACTTCGGCAGGTGCTTGGGCTATATGGCTCATCAGAAATGAAATAGTCTTCAAATCGATGAGTTACCACTTTGAGAATTTGTGGCATTTCTTCTTCCATTTTATTTCAACATGGGGTATTCATCTAGTGGGGGTGCACAAAGTTCGTGTTGAGGGAGATAGACTTCCTATCAAGGAGTAAGGAGATTTATATGGTTTGGATCCGGGTGGCCTATCGTCCCTGGGATCATTTTGTTGGGTTATCTTTGTTTTTTTAAAAAAAAATTCTCTCATTCTTCTTACCCTCAATTCAGTGAGATTGTGCTTTGATCTATTTTAAAACAATGTCTACCTTTCTAAAAAAAGAAAATACCTCATAATTACAAGAAAAAAAAAATGTTACACTCGTCTCGTTCGTTTATAAAGTAACTTTTACATATTCACACATCTTGAATTTTTTTAAAGTGTCTTTTGTATATTTTTTTTATATATAAAATAAAGAAGGGATAATTGTTCAAATACCCTTTGACTAAGGGTCATTTTTTTTTTCTACCCCTTAATTTTTTTTATTTTTTATTTACCCCTGAATTTTCATAATACCCGAGCTATCCCTTATGGACAGAGTTACAGAAATATAATGTCATACATACAAAAATTATACACATAGTTACAGATATTTAATAGTTGTCTACAAAAATATTAAAGTATTCAAAGATGTTTATACATAAAATGATTATATATACATTCTCAATGTCATTACATTATCATCTGTAAATGCATTCAGTGTACACAAAATTGTTATAGATACAATCTCAAAATATATTTACATCTCATAGTATATTTCATTTAATATAAAAACATGTATTTCAATAGAAGAATTTATGTTTTTAAAAAAATGACGTGGATTGTGAATAGGGCTACAATTAGAGCTAGACATGCCATTTTCCTTTCCTGTATCATGTAAACTATGCAAGGCGGACATTGGAGGATATTATTTGGGAAAATGATATGTACAACCCTAATTGTAGACTACACCTTTTTTATAAAAAAATCATATACTCTTCAATTGTATTACATGCAGTTATATGAAATAAAATGTATATTGAGATACATTAGTGTATTTTTTTGCGTTAAAAAAATTAAAAAAAAACTTACGCCATATATTATAATAGAATTACATATACTATGATAACGTAGTATATACTACGTTATTCATCATAGTGTATGAGACTACAAAACGGACTGTAAAATGTCTTGTTATATCAGTGCTCCATTATTTGTTAGCAAGGCCCAACTATGGCCAAGCAGACCATGGGCCCATCTATTGCTAGGTGATCTGATAACATGTTGAAATCAACTTTATGAGACCCAGCCAAATTTCACAGTTTCACATATAAAGTAAATCGGCGCTGTTACACTCAGATCTTTTTCCAGCCTCAATTCCAGTTTTATATGTATCAGTAAAAAATTAACGACGCATAGCTCACGTTAACAAGATATATGATTTAAAAGAATTTTTTTACATTTTCTATAAATGCATCAATGCAATTCATTGGAATATATGCTTCATTTTTTATAAAAGCATATACTTTATTAGATGAGGTATATTATTTTTAAAAAATTCAAAACTCATGTAGACTGGAATTGAAGCTGAAAATGGAGCTGCATGTAACATTATTCAAAGTATATGCATTCATTGATTCTTGCAGTTCTAACATAGTATATGTTTACTTAAATCTAGTATATATACTATATATTATGTTATCAAACATATAAAAAAAATATGCATTCAATTTATTTAAATATTTACTTTATTTGTGTGATGAACTGAAGATATGTATTTCATTAGATAATTATCTTTAAAAAAGAAAACAATGTTGGAATTGTCATAGTAAGAATGATTGTCCCAGACATTTTTTTATAAGGATTTGTTATACATGTTTTCAAGAAATTGTAATAATCTGACACTATAGGTAGCCGGAGAGTCAATTTTTTTTTTTCCAACAACAACAACTACTGCAATCATCATCTATGTTGTATTTGTTATATGTGTTTTATAAAGACTTCTGTACCAAACGCTTTCAACCACATCAGTTCACCAACTCCTGCAATGAATAAAGACTCTCTCTGATGGGTGTTATAGTTTCAGAATTGATGGTCAACAACCCAACAAACCTAGAATTATATAGTGCCAGTTCTCTCTATATGTGCAACACAGCTGAAGATCACATACTTCAATGAATCAATATGTACACTTTTTTTTTTCTTGAAACAAATGTATTTTATTAGACAACTGTATAATAAAAGTTACTATAGTGTAGAATGACTGAGTGTCACATTTTCACTGAAACATATGAAAGCATTTTTTAAGCCTTTAAAAGCACACAAAAACAGCTTTTTCTGTAGTGGAACTTCCATTACCTTTTGTACGACCTATCCACCACCTTGGGCCGGCAATGTTAATATTTTCTTTTTTAACTAATTCAAGAGTTTTGTTTTTCTGCATGAAATTCTTATATATATAGGTTCGGAGTGTGATGTATGACCTATAAGTACTTTTTGGTTGATCAAATTTATAGGAAATCAATGGGTAGGTTAGAGTCCATTGTCATGTAATTTATCTCTCTTTTAACCCAAAATCGCATAAATGGGTGTGATTATACTCCTTATTTATTTTTTATATCGATTTAATGATCTAATTCTTGTTTATTTTTGTTTTAAACTGTAAGATGACATGTTATTCTATTACATAGAGAATGGTTGATTTTTCTTTTCTTATTAATTTAAATTAGTTTATATAAAAAATGGTTTTTTACATCACTAGCATAGGCTTTGAAACAATGATATCATCTGAATCGTGTGATCAAATTCTCTTGGATAAAACTTTAAATAACACACTGCTTAAAGAAAATGTTAGACACTGTGTCCCGTTTATTACCTTCTATAGTTTACAAACGTTTTGTTTTTTTTTTTAAATAATATACCCCATTTAATTAATTATACATTATTATATAAAAATAAAATATATAATCTAACAATTGTATGTATTAATTAACAATAAATGTAAAAATGCTTTAACGAATTATATTTCATGATGGGCAAGCGCTTGTTCGCTTGTTTTTAAGGGAAACACATTTGACGGTTTTTTTTTTTTTTTTTTAATGAATTTTAAACATTTCCATTTTAAATAAATAACACTTGAAATCTTTTAATAGCATATAAAACCTTTCATTATTATATAACACCTCCAAGATGCATGTGTTAAAAACATTGTAATAGGTTGGAGTTAAAGCTTGTAAAAGATTGGTGTTTTTTAGACTTAAAATATAGTCTCACATTAAAAGTGGAAAAAGAATTTTTTCAACTTATATATTGGCCCACTACTTTAGTGGTATTTAGAAAAGACAAAGCAAAAGTGGTTCACACATGCTTACGTATGTAAGTGTGTACGTGCGCGCGTAGGCGCATTTTGGCGCATTATTAGGCGCACTTAATACAGTTTAGCATGTGTTTTCAATGTAAACCCCACATGCAATTAAGAATTTATAATAGTTTTTCAAAAGGATCAAATACAAATTATTTAGTAAATATTTGCTTGTCATTTGTCCAACTTCCGATTCTGTAAAAAACTGTTTTGTTTGGCTGCATAATTTTAGTTTTTCAACTTTTCAAAAAATAAAAGCGCGTTCAAACGCGCAATCAAACGGAGCCTAAAAGTATGAAAGATGCACTTCCCTAAATATGTATCACTCTTCTCAGTGAACAAGTTCTATTAACATATTAAAAAGAATTTTTAACGTGATGAAGATCTCTGTTTTTTTTTTAACCATAAAAAAAAAATCTTTTTTTTTTTCAAATTCGTCAGACTTTGATTCAGTCGAACAAGTTTACACCCTTAATTATTATATAATATATATATATATATATATATTAATTTTTCTTTTTGGGGAACAAACTGATGGAGTGGATGATGTTTACCCCGGAGAAATAATGAACTCCTTTTTACATAAATAAATTAAATTAAAGTGTGATTATGTTTACAAAGAATGAAAAATCAAATCGGTGGAACTAATAATAACAATAATAATAAAAACTTTGCAAAAACTAGTACAAGATACAGTCTAAAATTAACTTGGGTCAAAGGAGCCAATTGAAAACCAATATGAAATATGTGATTATGTGTAAAGTAACTTATGTCTGGTTTGGGACGGCATTAGAGTGAAATTTGCGTTAGAAAACACAGCGGAATGCTATCCCCCATCTAAATAAAAATTTAGCATTGGCATTTCAAAAGAGGTGGTCGGTGGTAGACAACATTTTTTTCTGTTTCATCATGCGTGAAAACATCGCTTTTGAACCGCCACCTTGAGTTTCCAAATGCAGTGTCCCAGGCCGCGGATACAAACGGCCCCTTAGTAAAGCTTGATTCCTTAGAAGCTAACCTTCATTATTTTTTAAAATATGAAACAAAACTTTTTAATTAAGCATATATTATTATGCTTACCTCATACAATTTCAATTAGATGTGGCAACCGCTTGATCTATAGGTTTTCTTGATCAAGTGGTCCCATCCAAAAAAATAGGGTGAACCATGCACCCTAGTCCAAACAGTCTCACCTATTTATGTCATTATCTCTTGTGTTTTTTTTCTTCTTTAAAGCAACAAGGCATGCCTTGTGTATCCAGCCAACACAATGAGGTCATGACAGAAGAGTGAGAGAGAGATGGGCGGTGGTGGACTGATTAGAATATGAGAAAAGATTAGTTGGAGTGGATAATCTTTCTTTGGGTTGAACTGATTTGTCTTTGCATTTCACATGCTGTTGTGTGACAGATAATTCAGTTTTCTTACACCCAATCCAAAGTATAGTCTCCCCACGGCATGTCTATCAATGGAAACATCATCACCATTGACATCAACCAGACGAAAGGCTGTGATATTCAAAGTGTACATGTGGACAATAATAAAAAAAATATATAGAAAAATGAAAGAATTTGAATATAAAACAATCACGAAAAAAAAAATCATTTTACCTTTGATGATCAGTTTGTATGTTGTTTGTACCTGTAATGAAAAATGAAAGAAAATAAAAATTATTTTTTGTGTTTGTGATGAAAAATTATATAAAATAAAATATATAGTTTGTGTCATTATAGAAAATAATGAAAAAAATGAAAAAAAAATATTGTAAGAAAATCAGATTCTCTCACTTTCCCTTTTTTGGGTGAGGAAAATTTTTATCTCTCTCATAATAAGACAAAATAGAAAAAAAAATGAGAAATTATTTTTTCATTTTTTTTTTTTTTTGCCCAAATACCATGTTTTTGGATAGTCAAATGGTCAATTTTCAATTTCTTTTATTTTTCCTCAATTTTAATGTGACACAAATAGTTTGTTTACAAATCCAATTGTAATCGCCATGTTACTATTGTAGTGTATCCTAAAAATTATATACTAAACATATTCAATATTCTTCTCATTTTAAATGACTTGACACACTAATACTATTTTGTAAGAATTTAATTTATATAATAAAAAAGTGCAATGAGTTTAAAAATGAGAAAATTTTAATCTTCAAATTTGGAGACCAAAACGAGATCTAGAAGGTTACCTCTATTTGTTTGCTTCTGTCATACGAAAAATTCTTTATGAGACTATACAATCAGGCTTTAGATCTTGAGAGTTGAGATCCATTTTGAAGTGTGATTGGAAATATAATCACGCTTTATATATAAGAGGTAAAAAGCACAATTGGAGGTACTCCTTTTATTAGTGTTGAATAAGTGCAAAGAACATGAAAAAAGTTTTTTTTGTTCCATCATATGAGCTTATTCAAGAACATAGCCAAAAAAAAAAAAATTATATGTTAAAATTGACAGATTTTCTGACTGAATGTTAACTTAAATTAAACCCTCGATCAGTAAACATGGGAGCAGACGAATTTTTGGGAAAATAGGATATTAGTTGCATGAATATGGTTTAACATAATATATTTCATAGTGTTATGATTTCGGATGTTAGGATGCAATCAATCGAAGGAAATAAACAAACAAATCGAAGTAAAGACACAAAAATTTACGTGATTCGACAAATCTTGCCTACGTCCACCACGGAACACACCAGAGATCAATCCACTGTCAATGAAAAAGTTTTTACAATGGTCACACACTAAAGATAAAAACTCTAGAACTTAATGAAAAATATGAGATGCCATTTTATACTGACATCTCATTAAAGACAAAAAAGTTAATACACGAAAGACACCCTTTTATACTGAGATCAATCCCCGCGAGCTCTGCGGAGAGCTCGACCCCCATCCGACCCTGCATAGCGTCAACAATCTTCTGCGCACATCATCAGGCTCCACAATATATAACACATAGTTCATACATAACTACATATACATACAGACATACACATACACACATACACGGGATTACATGGATTTTAGAAAACACAGTGTGTTATATGAATATCAAACAGTTTGCAGGGGGCTAAATGGATTTTTCCAAATTTGGTATAGTTTGTGTGATTTTCATTATTCTCAGCATAAAAAAATAGCCTCCCTTTGGAGATTGTGATTCTCACACAAAGATAATTGTATCCTCACATACGTATTTTGTGACATCTTCTATTCCTCTTGACTTCCATTCGAATTTCCAGCCTCAATAATAATTATTCTAATTCATACAGGAATAACGGAATATCCCCTTCTAACACATTGGACGGTCCAGATCGGTGGGCTTAAAATCGAATGTCTTAGATTCTTCGATGTTATGATCGAAGCTTGTCTTCCACGGACCTGATCAATCGATGGGCCCCCACCTACTTTCCATGGCCCACGTGTTCATATGCCCATGCGTATTCGTTTCACCGGTCCCAGTCGTCTTTATGTGCCAAGAAAAGAATAAAAAAATGTCCACACAGTGTTTTTTTTTAAAAATTATATAATGTGTAGATATGTATTTTTATAAAATGAAAAATATATATTTCAATTAATTAAATGATACAATTTTAAAGAAAATGTGAAAAAAACTTAACGAGTTATATAACTCGATGCAATGAGTGGACAGGATTAACGAGATATATATGACTATATTTGAGATTTAAAAAAAAAGATTGAGTGTAAAAGAGCTAAAAAAAAAAATAGAAAAATGATATGTGCAGCCCCAATAGCAGTCCACACCATTTTTCTTTTTTAAAATATTATATACTCTTCTATTGAAGTATATACTGTTATATGAAATGAAATATGTACTAAAATACAATAATATCTTTTTTTTCTTGAAAAAGTAAAAAATTTAAGTACATGATAGAACCTTACACTGCTATAATATAATATAATATACGATGAGCTATCGTAGTGCATAAAGCTATAAAATGGACTTAATATATCAGTACTAAAAAAGAAAGAGCGTTATCATCCATGTCATAATCATGTATGCAATCTCATACATCTTAGATATATAATTGCCCAACAAAGTATATACTTTGTTAGAAAATGTATATAACCTATTAAAAAAATCACATTTTTTAAAAAATATGATCAAATAATTGGAGCATGTACACTTCATCTTTTATAAACATATATATACAAACACACACCTCATTGGAAGAAATATACTATTTTTTTTAAAATAATATATATATATATATATATATATATATATATATATATATATATGGACTGCAAGTGGGAATGTAAAAGGGGTTGCGTTTTAATATTTTACAAAAATAAAAGGAAAATGTTATGTTCCATCTTTTTTCTAGTCGCTTTTGCAGGTTGCACATTTTATCTTAATTATATATTTGATTAATTAAAATTATCTGGGATGGATTTTAATTTCATATGAGATTACTAGGAAAGTGTGTAAAAGTCAATATTTGGTTAGTGGTAATTTTGATGATAATTATGGGACCCACTGAAATTAAAATCAATGCACGTGAATAAATAGGGTGGAATCAAATTCCCACCCTTTTTTTTATAATCTCAAATTTCAACATGAATCTTAAATTATATTATTTTTTTACCATTTAAAAATTAATTAAATTAATATCTATATCACTTCTAAAATAAATAGCCTCTTATATTTTTTTTACCCGCCGTTTATATATTCGTTTTTATTTTATAACTAAGAAACTCTGTTATAATTGATATACATGAAGTGAAAATCTTGACTGTGTATTATATATTGATTTATGCTTTTTAATTCAATTTTTATTTTTATAGATGAGTTTAGATATTATTATAATTGGATATTAATTTTTATTTATTTACATTCGTTAAATATTTATGAAAAAATTTATTAAAAAACTACTCTTCTTTAGAATGTGATATGAGTAAATAAATAAATTTTGCAATTATATGTATAATAGTAATGGTATTTTAAATTTAGACATTCAAGTCAAATTCTTTATTATTTTTCATGTATGAACCAAACATTGAAAAATGATTTTTTAAAGAAATCCATCAGTGAACCAAACAATGTGACAATATCTGATTCCTGAAAATATGATTACTTGTAAAATAATTATTGATAAAATAATTCTACTAAAAAAAATGACTAGAATCAAATGATACCTCAATTGATATATTTTATACAATACCAACATAAAGTTTCATGTGATTCTAAAGAGTCATAGACTATCAGCTAGCAAAATGCCATCTATAAAAGTGACTAAAAACGGATGCAATTTTTCTTATCCTAGTTAAACAGGAATATAGACTTTTTCCCCCCGTTTGTCAACTGACATAAACAGAGAATAAGGGAGAATAACAGTAGAATAGCCCTTATTCGCTGTTTGTTTGGAGCGGATAAACCCTGATAGCAATGCCTGGATAAACTAGCATAAGGCCTGATAACAATTCCACTAAAATGTGAGAATAGCTTATCAGGGCTTATCTATTCCTGAGAATAAAAATACCCCTCACTATCATTACAAAAAAATTCTCTCTCTTACTTTAACACAACCCAATGATACACCCCTATTTAATCTACACCGTCTGATTAGTGGATCTAGCCACTGTGAATCAATCAGAACCGTCCAAAAAAAAAAAAAAAGCAAGCTAATCTGGACCATCCAAAATGATGGGCCCTTTTTTTAATCTGCCGACACGTGTACACCACATCCACTCACATTTTCTCCTCCCCGTCGAGTACTCCCTCTCTCTTTCGTAAAAAATCGGCAAACCCTAGAAATGAAAAAGTGGGCCGCCTCCGCCTCCGCCTCGTGAGATCTTTCGTTCGTGTGTTCGACGATCGGCCCTGCGACGAGGTTGTGGTGCGGGAAACGTGGGGAAGGCGGTGCATCAGTCGAACGAGTGCATTCGGTTCAGCGGTTCTTTTTTGGATTTCCGTCGATTTTTTGCGAGGTAATCATTCATTCTTCGATTCTCCGTGTCTGTGTTTTGGTGCTTTGGTTTTGTGGGGTTTTTTTTCTTTTTTAATTTAATTTGGGATGTTTAGATTGAGCTCCGAAGAGGTAACCGTGTCAGATATAGGGATTTCGTGATTTCCTGACTGATTGTAATTGTAAATTAGGAACCGGATATTTTAATTAATGATTTGTTGTTTCTGGAAGAAGTCCTCTTTAATTTGGATGAAATCATGGTGGAGTAGGGTTTTTTTTTCGTTTTTAATTTAATTTGGGATGTTTTGATTGAGCTCCGAAGAGGTATCCGTGTGAGATATAGGGATTTCGTGATTTCAGGGGCTGATTGTAATTGTAAATTAGGAACCGGATATTTTAATTAATGATTTGTTGTTTCTGGAAGAAGTCCTCTTTAATTTGGATGAAATCATGGTGGAGTAGGGTTTGGTTATCTTTGTAAATTCGATTGGGAAGAAAGAAAAGAAAAGAAAAGAAAAGAAGTTAATTATGTGAATTATTTATTAGTTCAATGTCAATAACCGAGAACTTTTATCAATTTTGATAGACCTATCAATCCAATTTTGATAGACCTATCAATCCAATCCAAAAGTAAAATACACAATATAGGTGTATAAAAAACTTAGTGGACCCTATTATAATCCATATAAAAATTTACATATAACACATATAAGTTAATTAAATGAAGCAATGTATAAAATGACTAGGGTTATTTGGTACCCACCAACAATGACATTGATATTGGCAATATAATTTGTTAATAATTCATATTTGAATTTTATTAGATTAGAATAAGCGGATAATTTATTACTATTTATGATCAACTGATTGGGTAAATTTAATTAACTCAATCCAAAAAAACCTATCATTACAAAGCAAATGGAATCAACACTAAGCATACATAGAGTAATTGACAAACATATTTGAAGGTCCACCATAAAATATTACATAAGATGGACGATACTTATTTAATTTAAATAAGTGTTTTTTCTTGATATATATCTATCAACCTTAACCAAACATAAACATAATCAGTATTTCAATATTAAATTAAATGAAGGCTTATATAAGAATGTTAGTGGTATTTGGTACAACAACAATATTGACAATGTTACTTGTGTAATAAAATCAATCAATTTTATGGACAACCTATGATTTATATATATTTTATATTTATGATTAAGTCATTGAGTAAATATAATTAAATTGATGTAAGATAATTAGAATCACCATAAAGCATTTGGAATCACCAATGAATACATAGATTAGTTGTAAAAAATATATAAAAGACCACCATAAAATATTATATAAGATGGACCGTTCAGATTTAATTACACTCATGATGGACTGATTTATATTCATCAATTACACCAAACAGTGAAATATATTCCAGGGGCAAAGTTGACATTTTAAAAATAATAACTCCCTATCCATCCCTTATCAACCATTTATCCACAGTTTATTCTAGGTCAACCAAACACCAAAAATCTACATTTTACGTTTCCCAATAAGAATAAATAAGAATAACAAAAACTGCAACCAAACACGGATAGACCTATTCTGCCAAACACTAATATTTATCCCCGTATAACTATCAGGGCTGAATAACGCAATTCCACTTCCCAAACGGGGGGTTTTAGTGTTTATGTTAAGAAAACAAAAAATTAAACGCTTCATAATTGATTAATTCATAGTTCAGAATGGTTGTTTATCCATGACTTCTACTAGAATAAACTTTTCCTTTCCATAATAGTTTTCTAAGGATAGAAATTCGAAGATCTTTTACAAAGATATTTTTTTCTTATTGCTCCATTTTTTATCTTATTTTTTATATTTTGCAACTTTTATGTTTTTTGGAAGTCGTAGCTCATAAAATTACTCTCAATCAATTTCGTTTTCATAGAAGTCATACTCGATCTGTGTTGAAACAGTGTTTTTTTTTTAAAATTCTCAACACATAAAAACCAAACCTAAAATTAAATTTTTTAAAAATTTATTTAGAAATTGTTATCTAAAACCAGTTTGATACGATAGATCACAAATGGGGATTTACCCACTTTTATCTCATTTTCTACTTTTTATTGGTGAGAAATGATGTCTCTTGCTGATTTATTATCCTTATTTTTAATTAACCAAGCTGGTAGATTTATTATATAATTGAATTTTTTTTTTTTGCATATACACCCTAGTTAGTTCCCACCTGCACGTAGGACCCAGGTTGTCAGAATATCCCGATTAAAATAGTCTATCCAAAAATTCCCCCAAAAAAATATAAGTGGTGTATCCATACCCTCCCTCACATGATACCTAGGGGTGGTAAACAAGCTGAACAACTCAAGTTTGACTCAGTTAAAGCTCGTTCGAACTCATTCGATTAGACAAACGAGTCGAGTTTAAATATTTTTTAAAGCTCGGTTTGTAAACGAGCCGAGCCCGAGCTAATACGAGCTCGTTACTTAACATAAAAGAGGGAAAACAAAAACCCAAGCCCAATTTTATGTCATGTTCACATGTATAAGATGTTGTAATTTGTAAAAGATAACTTCTTAAATGCTAAACAATTTTTTTCCTGGCTAAACAAGTCTGAGCCGAGCCTTGGTTCGAGCTTCTGCTTGGCTCGTTTAACAAACGAGCTGAGCCAAGCCGAACTTTAACCGAGCTTTTCACGAGTCAAGTGAGCCGAGCTTGAACACAAAATTAAGCTCGATTTCAAGCCGAGCCTGATACTAAATTAGCCGAGTCTGAATAGGTCAAAATTCGACTCGTTTACGACCCCTAATGACATTAACATCTAATATTCAACATTGATTAATTGATTAACCATAGAATGTGGAATTATAAAATTATCGTATTTTAATTCTTCCAAACCCTATAAAAAAACACCAACTCTAACTCACATAAAATCCTAACATTTCATTCTCTTGATCCCCTTTTCAATCCATCCAAGCCCCTCGTTTTTGTGTTGATGATCCTTAGGATGAACTCATCTTTGTATGAGAGGTTTTTATCTTGAATGGGTCTGGGCTTGAAGAAGATGAAGTGAAATCAGACTGGGGTAGTGAAATATAAAATAATTGGTGGGAGGTTGAAGAAGAAGGTGGAATATGGGTATTTTGGTCTTTTTGGCCATTTTTAACAATGCAAACGACATTTCGAAGGAAAAAATTAGAGAAAAATATCCTTTTAACTTCTTAAAATCTTTTTAAAATAACAAAAAGTCTCTCTAAAATCAGAAAATTGTCCTAAATCTCCATAAAATGTATATGGTTAATGAATTTAGTTCATCGGTCAAGAGTATGTCGAAATAAGTCCCAAATAATAAAATCGAATTCAGTCTCTACAAACTTTATAAAATTAGATTTAATGCTTTTGTAAGACAAAAATACCTCTGTCATTTTTCAAAATCCCTATCTCCTGAAATATCATAATCAACTGTAAAAAAAAATAGCCGTTAAACCTCGTTTGATATACAAAATCGAGTTCTGTTTTAATATCTTCACCTGACAATCTCATCAAAGAAACCAAACAAAAAAAATTATAGCTTCATCAACTCCATTACAAAATTAGAGAAAATAATTTAAAATCAAAATTTTTCAACTCAAAATTACTAACAACAGAAAGCATGACACCTTGATTGTAAGACTATAATTTATTTAATAAAATTTAAATAAATCAGTATATATTTTTAAATAATGACATAGACTTTTTGTGATTGTAAGAAGATTTTAGAGAATTAAAATGATTTTTAAATTTAAAAGAGACTTTTTCGATAAGTTTTTAGAGAATTATATCGATTTTTTTTAACAAAGAAAATAAATTTTAAAATGGTATAACAATAATTTACCATGCATAGTTAGGGTTAACTACACCTCTAATTAGTTATAAAGACTAAAATAAATATTATCTAATAAAATAATGACACAATGAGATTTACCAATTTTACGTACACTTTTTTTTTTTTTCATAGATTTTGAAAGAGCTACATCAATTTTTAAAAAAAAATTAACCCCAACTCACCATTGTTAACTGCAGGAGTGCAGGGCATGGATACACAACCACTGACTTTTGCAGGGATACACTCTCGTCTTCTTAGAAAAGTATTACCAATCAATCAAAGTTTTAAAAAACTTAAATTTTGATTGACAGGTAATACATGTGCTTGGGGCTTGTTAAATCAACAATAAAGCGTACACTAAAGGCCAATTTGGCGTTTGGATTGGCCTTTGGTGTCATCCATTTCTATAGTTATATACTGACATTCTAATTTCATTCATCGTTTACACATAACCTTTATCTATTTTGAATTTTGATTAATTTTTTAAAATATTTCATATTTTTATAAATTTATTTATTAAATAATAATAATTAACATAATTATTAAATCATGATAATATTATATTTCAAATCCGATTGAACAAAACTTATGCGTTTAACAAGCAACCAATATCTATGAAAAACCAATGGTACCAATACCACCTGTGCTAGCAACCTATTCAATTTGTGCATCAACAAGGATTATGTTCTATATGGTAAAATATAAAGGTAATTAAATCACTCTTTCAACATATTTGATCATTAGTACAAGAAAAAATACATTAAGAAACTTCAATGTTGAGTGTGAATGATAGAAGTTACAATGATAATTAAGAATCATTTTCGTAACTTATTAAGAACATGAAAAGAACTTGCAGAAGTTTGTTGGATTGATTAGGTAATCACCAATTAAAAAACTTTTCGAAACATTAACACTATCGTAATGACCATTATTCAAACAATGTGTGCGTTTTTATTGTATTTTATTGCTCAATGTTTCATTCAAACGATCTAATGTATGTAAAATTATTGAAAACATTTCCACCAAAGAAATGGAATAACATGGGACTCCAAGCAGTCCTCCAAATACATCTCCTAAAACATAAAAATATATGTATTTACTCCATTCAAGTATGCATTTTATATTTTGACTCCATCAAGCAAATCCGTACTTAAAAAAAAATTCAAATAAATTACAAGAATAATTGACTAAGAATCTATTTGAAAAATATATTTTTAGAAAAAAAAATAGCTTAACAAACTCGATTTTCAAGACCTACTTTCTTTGCTTTTCCAAAAACATATTGTTAGAGTTTTTTTTTTTTAAGTCTCCATAAACTATAGGATTTAGTGATCGATCCCTCACTTTTTCAGATTTTGATTTTAGTCCCCAGATTTAAAAGATATGCTCATTTTTAGGTCCTCCCACTCTCAGGGACTAAAAATGAACATATCCTTTAAATCTGGGGACAAAAACTAAAATATGAAGAAGTGAATGATCGATCACTAAATCCTATAATTTATAAGAACTTAAAAATAAAAAACCCATTTTTATATCAAGGTCCCCCTTTGAAAATTTATTTGTAGTGTTTTTAAGTTTGTAGAAAGCTGAGTCCCCCAAATTCATTAGTGATTAAAAACTAGCTTTTTTATAATAGGTGGAGATGTAGTTCTAAATCCAGTTCTTAGGGAAGAAGTAATATGGTTTTCAAATAAGGTTCAAGTTGAAACAAGTTATTTTAATTAATCTTTTCTAAAACCATTTGAAAATGTATTTTTTGATTTTTGATAAAATAAAAATGCATCCAAACATATGTTTTCAAATGACCCTTTCAAGTATGACATTTTCTAATTTCATGTGAAATAATTTTATTTAATTGTGACTGGATTAGCATTCCTTCCAACCACATGGTCTTTGGTTGCACCGAAGCTGCGTTTCTTGCTGCCCTTTCTCGACGGCTACACCTTCTTTTCTTCTCTCATTAAACAAAAAAAAACTCGGTCTTTCCCATCCTCCTCTTTACACCATACTCAATTTCCTCCGCCCGAAAACCAGAAACAAAAAAAATCTCAAACACAAGAGAAGACCAAACAACCCGGAGGTAAACACCATGTTATCCCCACCGGAGGTAGTCACATCGTCACCCCCCCCTACGAAAAGCAGAGGAGGAGAACGAGCAGTTATCAATTCCTCAGATGGGCCCCACTCATGAGTCTGACTAGGTAAATCTATCAAATTAATTTTGATTTTCCTAAAAAAAAAAATCTCCTTTTTAATCAGACCATTGTTTTCAATTAAACAAAAAAATAATAATAATCTTTTTGGATAACTCTCATGGAATTCTTGGTCCATTTAGAATCCAAGGGTTATAATAAAAAAAATAATAGGAATTAATTGTTGGTATTGCTTATACTTTAAAAACCTTGCTTTAATTGGGTAGTTTTACCCACTTAAAAAAAAAATCTTATCTCACATAGTATAATTGTTCCACATGTACAAAGTTGACAAATTGGTACATCTACTTGGTATGATATTATTGGTTTGATAAAGAAGAAAGTAAAGCATATGGAGACTCAATTAGTCAGCAGTAGTTGTGCTCCATCCAATCAAACTCCGCCTCATCTCCACCATTTAATTTAAAAAAAAAGATTTAAATTAAATGAATATAAAGTGACATAATCACATGAAGATCCTCTTTTTATTTTCATTGGGATATTTTTTTCCTATTCAAAACAGTCCCTCTAATTGTTTGTTTTCTTTTACAATTTTTCATATAATAGCTTTACAAACATTCATGACAAAAGTTGTGGGTCAACAAGATGTAAGTATGTAATGATACTATATTATTATTATACAAATGAAAGAAAGAAAGAAAAGCAGAAATATATACAATACACATTAAAACTCACAATAGGCACCCCAAAAGAAAGTCACACAAACACCTTCTCTTTCACCCTCTCTATATCTCTCTCTCTCTCACCCCTCCCCTTCTATGTGTCTCCTCTCTCTCTCTCACTTTGGTTTGATTCGCTGAGGAGTTCTCTCTCCTCTACAGATGCCCACCTAAAAACCCATTTCAACCTGCACAAAATTTTTGGTTGAATCTGCTTTTTTTGGATTTTCAAGAGACCTCTTTTTTTTATTATTAATCCACCTAACAAGAGCCTTCATTTCTTGTTTTTCCCCTTCTGGGTCTTCTTGGGATTTTTTTCTTCTTGTGCAACTCTTGGGTATTCAAGGAGAGCCTTTCATCACCCAGTAATGAAGGCTTGAGAATATGTGTTGCAATATTTTTAAAATTTTTAATATGATGAAGGTCTAATTATTGGACTCTTGGTACATATTCTTGAGTTTTGTTTTACTTTTCTTCTTTTTTTTTTTTGTAAAAAATTTGTTATATTGAGAGAGAGGGGAAAGTGAGTCATGGGAAAGCATGGACCTTGCTATCATTGTGGAGTTACAAGTGAGCACTTGTTCATGTTTTCTTTTTTGTATTTCTCTTCAAATGGTCTGTTTGTGTTTGGATTTCAAAGAGTTCTATGTGCTATATAATTCTTCTTCTTAATGGGTTTCTCTCTATTAAATTTGATAATGGAAAAATTCTGTGAAGATGATGCCCAGAATCATACGATGTTTAGTGATAATAAACTTTATCTGGATGAGGAGGCAGACATAGAACACCACCTGTTTATGTCTCTTCCATGGGCATTATTAGCTGTAATTCTCCAAATTGAGTTCGGACAGACCGAGTAATTCATGTTGATTTCTTGATTTTATTGGATTTTCGTTTCGTGGTTTGGGTTTGAGCTGGTCTGGCAAATGAAGGATTACTGTGTTCTGCTTAGAATCGGGTGTTTTGGTGTAATGGTTTTCTCCTTTTTTCCGTCGCTTGACAACCTTGAATGGCATAAAATTGTATCATTTTGAGAACACACAAGACATGATTATCAATGTCATAGCTGCGAATTCGGTATTTTGGTGACACATTTGCTGGTGAATCTTGGACTTGAATGTGTGACATTTGATTGATTATCTCATGCCATTAAAGGGGTAAACCGTAGAGGATGTTGTATCCCACTATGTTGCTGTATGAACTACCGCCTTCCATTTCATTACCAGGGATTGCATTCTATATGCTATTTGTCTGCTGAAAAGGATGCATTTAGTTGTGGTTCATAAACAAGAAATCAACAAATTGTTAGGAATTGAACTAGTATTTGTTATTGAAAGTTTAAAGATTGAGGACCTTGGGATCTATCTAGTTCACAATTGAATCATCATTTTGTACTCGATAAACTCTCATGCTCGTACTTGCTCTATATTTTGAGTTGCAGTGAATACCGCCTAATTGCTCTAATGCAACACTGAGTAGATTTTTATCTTGCATAGGAACATGTTAGCTTTTAAGATATATTTCCCAGAAGAGGATTGGTAAATGAATCACATTGCAGACTCATCATATAGAATTTCACTTCAGTGTAATACATGACTTGGGGTTATGTAATCAATGAATCATATTCACATTCTGTCACCTATTGCATGTTATGACTTTATTAGAATAAATTTTCACCTATATCATAGTGTTATCGGGTTAGAAGACAGGTTGCAACAATCTTTCCTACGGTGTCCTTTTAGAATTTTGCAACACCACATTTTTTGTTAGAATTTCTATAACTTATTGGTCTCTGAAAAACAAATTGATGTAACAGGCACTCCTCTTTGGCGAAATGGACCACCTGACAAGCCAATATTATGCAATGCATGTGGGTCGAGATGGAGAACCAAGGGCACACTTACAAACTACACCCCACTGCATGCTCGTGCAGAACCTTTTGAGGCTCCTACTCTCAAGATTTCCAAACCGAAAAACATGCCAGTAAAAAAAGAGCCAAAGCTGTACAAAAGAAAGCAATGGAATGTTATTGAGGAAGGCGAAGGCGAAGGCGAAGCTCGACATTGTGACCAGAACTTCAGGAAAGTGTTGGATGAGGATACAAGCAATCGTTCTAGTTCAGGGTCAGCAATTTCATGCTCAGAGAGTTGTGCGCATTTTGGTAGTGCAGAAGCAAGTGATTGGACAGGTTGATCCATTCATTCAGTCACATCTTTAAATCCTATGCCCTTCTACTTGTCAGCACAAATTTCATCTTCTGTACCCACATTAATCCCATGTTCTCTTTCGAGAGGCATTAGTGAATAATCTTGATGCCAACAAAAATATCATAATAGTAACAGTGTCCCATGAGTTATTTATGACAACACACTAATTCCCACAACAACCTATGGAGAGAATTGCTCAATTTGTCAAGAAATGACCGACTCTGGTGTTCATTGAGGTGGATGTTTCCCTCCCTCTTGTGCAGTCTATTAATTCACCCATTGTTTCTTATTTAATTGTTGACATTATCCACATACAATTTTTTACCACTTGCACTCAACTTCTTCTGTGAAGATTGATATAGGCTTAGATTGTGTCTTAAACTTATGGCATCATATGCAGATTTTCAACACTTCTATTTCGTTTTTTCGAACATTAAAATTTTTCATCTTATCTCACTCATCATGTGTCAACTCCATGAATTTCCTTTCTATGATTTTCGGATCGTGTTATTGCAATACTCCAATGTATGTGACCCACTAAGAGATATTGCCTACTAGCAATCACTGATCATGCCTCCCAAGGTTAGCCATCCTCTCCTTTAATATTATTCTGATTTTATGTTAATTTATTAATGCTGCTGATTGTTTCTAGTTTTATACAAATTCATCTGCTAGATAACCATCCAGCTTAGTTGATAATATACAGAAGAGCCAACTACTTGATTTAGGATCTTTGATAAGTGTATGATTGTGATGACAATTTAGAATGTTTTATCTTAGCCTCTATTGATTATTGCATCTCATGTTTTCAGGCTCATCACAATCTAATGTCTGGGATTCACTCGTGCCTTCAAGAAAGAGGACATGTATTAATCGCCCAAAACCATCTCCGGTTGAGAAGCTCACGAAAGATCTATGCAGCATTTTACATGAACAGCAATCATCATACATATCAGGATCTTCTGAAGAAGATCTCCTATATGAAAGTGGGACACCAATGGGATCTTTTGAGATAGGTCATGGAGGAATTCTCATTAAAAATCCAAATTCAGTAGGTCGAGAGGAGGAATCAGAAGCAAGCTCCCTTCCAGTGGAAAACAGACTCTTTAAATATAAAGAGCCATTTTCCGGACCATCATTCAGTCATATGCAGAGTGAAAGCAAGGGAACAAGTACTTCAAATATCACCATTGAAAAGTTTCAAAAGCTCGCAGCACATGAGGCACAAGAGAATTTGAGGAGGTCCTTCTCTAACATTATTTGGCATCTTGGAAAGGTTTTAGCTTTGCTTGATATTGGTGCCTAACTTTTCATGGGTTCATGTCCTTTCAGGAATAAGATTGCTCATGAGAAATATAATATTCTACGAAGTAGAGATTCACCCCTTTGTCTTGTAGATCTAAGTGTAAGATTCCACTCGTTTTTCCATTTTTGTTTATTTGCTTCTCATGCACTCAACAAGTATTCATAATTTTCTAAAAAGGCCATCACTCAGAGTGGTCCTGCATATAACAAGGCCTTAGGAGAAAAAAGACTGGATACAGTCCTAACCTGAGTATTTTATATTTTTTTTAAGACAAAGTGGCTGCTCTCAAGACTTGAGTTATCACTTTGTCCTTTTTAGCCCGACCACTTTATCATTGCTCCTTGAAATGGCCTTTTAACATGAATTTTCTATGAAAAGGAATTTTTTTTTTTTTTAATACTGAAATTGTTTATCAGATGTAAATTCTTTCTTGAATTACTAACACTTTTCTTCCCTGTGTTAATTAGGATTTTGTTAGCTTCGAGACATTTGTTAGACATTTGACACACGAAGAACAGCAGCGATTGATGAGATTTTTGCCTGCTGAAGATACTGCTAGGCTTCCTGAGAGGTTTTGTTTTGGGATATGCTTATCCAAAGAATACGTACCTTTATTTATCTACAATCTATTAACCTGGTTTTCATGTTCACTGCTGCAGCCTTCAAAACATGTTTGATAGTCCTCAGTTTTTAGAGAACTTGTCTTCCTTCCAGCAACTGCTTATGAAGGGAATCTTTGACCTCTCCTTCTCGGGGGCAAGCATTGAAGAGTGCAGAAATTCAAAGAAACTTGCATTGGGGAGTTTAACAAAATCCAAATGGGTTGAACACCACAAAGTGCTCAAGGTAAAAGTTATTTAATATCTCAAGAATGTTCTCAAAGAACTGAATGTGAGTGTGGGTCCTTATCACAGTTCATTATGGCCTCATTTTTATTGCAAACAGACTGGTGGAAGCAAGGGATCTCCAATTGGACCCAGTTTGTCTAGCCTTGGGAATTCTGCAGCAACGAGAAAACCTTGCTCTCATCCAAATAATTTTTTTCTAGGTTAGCCAATTTCACATTCCTGAGACTATATTACACATGTTTGAATGGTCAATTCTTGCTTTCTAGTGTCCTGTCAGAGTCATATTACAGTTGCATGCCATGGCACTACATTATATTTCTCATCGTGACCTTGAACTAGTTTATCAATTAATTGACATTTAGAATTGTAGTTACATCTTTTCTGACATGTATATGCTATAGAAATTTGTTGCTTTATCAGTCCAGATAGATTGAAATTATTTTTCTTAGTACAAGGAGCACAGATACCTGTTTTTGCTATAAAAAAAAAAACAGACAACTTTGTTATTCCATGGATTCGTATACCAATATGTTAGGAAGCCATAGAACTAATGACCAAAGGAATAAGAATCAATATGTCCATCAATTGAGTCAAATTACTAGAATAATCTCAAGCTGATATATGCTGTGCTCTTGTGGATTTCAGAGCAAAAAGGTACAATGAGAAGCCCAAAAAGACACCACAACTGCATGACTTCAAATCAAACGACTGCAAAGTCTCCTCCACGAACCAATTCCGCCTTGAAATCTATTTACAACACCGATGATTACATGGACAATGATGGGTCCTCTTTCAGCCCCAGGCGTCTCTTTGCATCACCGAAAGACAGAATCGCTGCCTTTCTAGGTCCCATGTCTTTCACGGATGACAATTCGGAACAGGATTTGCTACTGGACATACCCTCCAATGCATCTTTCCCAGAAGCAGAACTTCTTTGCAATATTTATAAACCGAAAACAGCCCCGAATGGTTTGATGGGGCGTAGCAGTGTAATCGATAAAGAGGAGAGTCACTCCAAATCTTCTAGCGATAGCAGCCAGCAGCAGCAGCTCGGTTAGTTCGATGGTGGGTGTTTCTGTTTGTTTTCAGCTTGGATCTGAATTTGCTGACATATCTAAAACTTTGCATGGAATTTGTTTTGGCTGGTCTTTTCTGTATAGGCTGACAATAGATGTAATATGATTGCCAAGAGAGAGGTCTTTGTGTAGAAGATGGTGAAGAGATTGAGCTTGATGTATGCATGTCAGTTGCTCTATTTTCCATCCAAACAAGTACTTCCACTTAATAGTCATATGGGAATGTATTTGTGGGGCTATTCTGAGTTTTTCTTGTCCACACGGATATCATTTCTGCGCGACAGCCAACCTATCCTTATTTTCATCATCTAAATCTCTGTTGGGCAATTTTGAATTGATTTTTTTTATGATTCTGTGTGTGTTTGTTTGAGTAGTTGTGAGATTCTGCTTTTGTATAAATTATACTTCAAATGTCACTTTTTAATTATAGAGCAAAAATAAGTTTTCTGAGAAACTGTGTTTGAAGTGAAAGCTCATTTTCAAATTCATTTTATACTTTGTTGGTCAATGATTGAACTAAGAATTAAATTCTTTTTAGTGCTTTGTATTTTTCTTGATGATAGCTCAAACCAACATCAGTTATCTGCGAAAGAAAAACTTCTCTATTCAAAGAATTTATAACCGTCGGTTTAGATAGATCAACTCCAATCGGATGGCGCAAAAGAAGTCCCATCGATGGTCCCCTTCAATCCTGCTGTTCCGTACTTTTAAACATAACGGTTCCCGCCACACAGGGGTAAATTGGTCATAAAATATAAACTGTCAACTGTTAAAAATCAGACAATCCAACCCACGAGGGACCAAGCCCAAGCTATAAAATGGAACTCTGCTTTTCATGTCTTCATCATTTGGAGATATAAAATGTTACTATTATTAGTTATTGTTACAATTATATTTGTAAATTCAAAAATATAAATTTATTTAAACAAATGTATTAAAAAGTGACCATACATACTCGAATAAATTAAAAACATACATTTTTTTTTGTAATAAAATATATACAGACATAATAAAAGATATGTATTGTATTAAGTGATTTTATACACTATATTAGTTAAAGTGACATGAATGACAGCAAAAGTATTCTATTTAAGTGAGAAAAACACGACACAAAACTCAATGTCCGTCCACCATGCATTACAACATGAAGCAACATAAAAAAAAAATCTCTACAGGCTATTTTAATAAAAGAGTAAATATAAGGAAAATGAAAACAACTTTATTATGTTTATTATAAAATAATTATAATAAATTACATTTAGTTGTTCATTTTTTAAAATGAAAACAACACAGAAATAACATTTCTCCCTTCTTTTTTGTCCCTATTTTGATAGACATGAATAAACTAAAATTGGTGAATTTTTTATCCTCTAATAAAACTAATATAATTCATCCCTTAAAAATTTAGATGTACATTGATATATGTTCTACCTCACTTTTTTTTTTTAATTACACATTCTACTCAAGTTCCAACAAGAGATGCAATGCATATACTAGGTTGTGAAACAGACAATTCAACCCAGATGAAAAGAAAAAATTTAGTCCTTTTGAGAGGAGACCCATATATAATTTACAAGAAACCAAAGCAACAAAACCAACCCAAACCTCTCAAACCACAAATCCCAGTCCAGGTTCCTGTTTAGCCCTACCAAACATACACAAAACTTGGTTGTAACACCATCAAAGTCCACAACTTTAACCTTCACGGCTTCGCTTCATAACCTCCCGGCCGCCACCACCGCGGCGGCGGAAGATCGATGCCCTTCATCGCGACAACGTCCAACACGTCCACCCCTTCAAACCTCCTCTTGGGCTCCCCCACAAACACCTTCAACGCGTCCAAGAGACCAGCTTTGGCGCCCAAATCGCCCGAACCGTTCATCGTCTGAATGGACGGCGGCAGCTTCCGTGGATTCGACGGCAGTGGCGGGAGCCCTGACTTGATGTATCTGTACTTTGTAAACTCGTCGATCCCCTCCGGAGGTTCTTTCCCCGAGAGCCTGTCCACCACCCGATAATCATCGGACGGCTTCAATTGCTCGTCCTCCGCCACCGATTTCCCTATCGAGACCTTTGATTTCCTCCTGTGGTGGTGGTGGTGGTGCTTCTTCTTCCTCCTCCGCCCCACGCAGACCCCCTCATCGAGTGGGGGCTCCTCGGAAACGGCGCCGAGCGCTTGTTCGGCGATGTCTCGAGATTCGTACGCCGACGGCGATTTCACTATGAATCGGACTCTCCGCGAACCGCCGCTTGAAGAAGCTCCGTTCAAACCCTTCGAATCCTTCTCCTCCGTTCCGTTCGCGACTCCACGGTCACCGTTCTGGTTGTTCTCTAACCCTAGATTTCCGCCGCCGTCGTCTCCTTCTCCGACCGGAGGGGCTCCGGCGGCGATCCCGACGGGGCTGTCGGGGGGAGAGCACATGAAGATCGCGAGGGGGTCGAGGGGGATACGGTAGGGGGACGAGGCGTCCTCGCCGGAGGAGCCTCCGCCGCCGCGGTTGTTGTTGATGGGAGGGCAAACGCCGGCGCCGATGAAGAAGGAGCGGCGGAGGAGTTCCTCCTGGGACCCGGTAACCTCACCTCCGGCGGAAAGGATGCAATCGTACGAATCAAGGCCGTCGTTCATCGGAGCAACCCCTCCCCCTCACCTCCGCTTCTGGATTTCTCATGCTCCGTCTCTGCTGTGTTTTTTTTTTTCTTTCTTTTTTAGGGTTTCTTGGATTTCTCTCTCTTTAAGCGGGAAAAAACGAAGAGGGGTTTTTTGTTCCCTTCGTGAAGAAGCTGGGGTCCATTTATTGCTCTGAAGGTCCATCGGATGAACGTTAGACGACGTTCGGTGAAAGAGACTTTATCCTCACCAGTGGTAACCACAGAATCCAACCAAGATGATAAGCTTATAGATTTTGAGATTAGATACCTATTATTCTATTGTCCGCTGCTGTAAATCAATATTTGCATCATTTGGATTTGAATTTGTTTCAACTAATGTTTTAAAAATCCAAAAATTCAATTAACTGGATAAATGAACGGATAAAGAATCACTTATTCACATGTTCAACTATCGGATCAATCGGATTTGAATCGTGAGATAATTGGATATAACAAATACATCAATTATCATTATTAAATAAAAATATAAAATATTTTAAAAAAAATTTACATGTAGTTTTTATTTAACATCATAACATGATTTTAGTATATAAAATTAAATTTTTTTATTAGATTTTATATTTTAATAAGTAATGAATCACAATTTCTCTGAATAAAAAACTATTTGATTGATTTAACTTGTAACCAATTCAGCTAAACTGTTAGTTCAACTAGTGAATTGATTGAGTTTTATATATTTTTTATATTATTGAGTTTTAAGAATAGACCAAATCATCACTCAAAAAAAAAAAAAGTCCAATGTTAACTAAAAATGAGTGGAGGTTTAATCGGTTTCAACTGGTCAAGTCGAGTTTTAAAACACTGATTTGAACATCGTTTTTAATTTAATTGAACCTGTTTACACACCTTTTTTTTTAAAAAAAAAAAGTTTCTTTTACTTTTTTGCACATCCTTAGCGTAACGTTGAACACTCAAATACTTCATGCAATCAAATTTATGTAACATAATAATAGATCATACTGGAATCTCAAAAACTGAACCGGACCCAAACATTATAACAATCAAAGCGTGTTTAAAATCATTATTGAAAAATATTTCACTCAACCAACGCCTTTTACAGCCTCAAATAATCTGTATCTTTTAAAAAAAAAATTGTAAAAAAATTAAACATATATTATAATAAATTATAAAAACTCACTTACAGAATGTGTAAAAAAATTCTAACGGTGTGTACATCTAGTGCATAATGACAGATGACTAACTAGATAAGAGAGATAGTAAAAGACTTATAAAATTACTTATTTTCATTTGTGCCCTTAGCCGTGTTCAATTTGACTTAATTTTTGATATATAATTATTTTAACATAAATGAGTATAAATAAGAATAAAATAATTTTATGCTTGATCGCATTTTGAATAATTCTCGTTGGGCAACGTAAGAATAAATTTTTTATTGTTTGGATAAAATGTGAATAAAGTGTGGATAAAGATTTATAATACTAAAAAAAATAATGATAGTTGATTTGACATGTGATTTATTAGCTGCGATGACAGTTGATTTGATAGTGAACACACATATTCTTTGATTGGAATGACATGTAATAACTTTTATTTCAGTGGTTGGTTGGAATTCATTTATACTAATTTATTCTGCGTAAGATCTCCCACGGTATACCAGGTATCCAAACAAGGAAAAAGGGTTATTCTACCTAATTCTCAGTTATTTAAGGGATTATTCTTGAAATAAACAGGGGCTTAGACTTGGTTTGGTATTGAGATAAAGAAATAATTAGGTTAAATCACATGTTATCCCATGTGGCGTAAGGAAAAAAATGATAAAGCATGGACAATTGTCCGTATTTTGAGAGAAAAAGTGAAAATATTTTGTTCCAGGTAAAAGGTGGAATAGACTTTATCTCGATTTTTTAACCTCATTTTGTAAAACATAGACAACATTTTTTACTGTCATTTCCAGAAAACCAAAAACCAAAAACTACATAGAACCAAAACCAACAATGTTAATGCTCTTTTAATAGAAAGGGTAGACTTGACATTTTTTTTAAAAAATTTGAAGTTATCCCATATTTTACATCATGTAATCCGAATGAAAAGTTAATGGTAAGAACACAAAAAATGATGATAATAAAATACATTATCAAATGTAAATATGAATAAAAATAATAGTCTTTTTATCCTCGTGGCTAACTTATCCTAATATTTATCAATTTACCAAATTAGAGGATTAGAGCATTTCCAATGGACAAGTTAATTCACTAGTTAATGTCAAATTTTTAGAAAACATGTAAAATGGTACTCCAATAAAAGTGTTAAGGGCAAACTAAATGTGGGTCTCGCCTGTCATATGTTAAAAGAAGTGTTAACTGTGGCTAGTGCTTTAGCCAATCAAATGTGGGCTCCACCATTTAAAATATTTAAAAAAATATTATTTGAGTGGATGGAGAGGTTTGAGTGGATGTAGAGGTGGACCCACTATTATTTTGGTTAGTTATTTAGCTAGTCCATTGGAGTAACAACAACCAACTAAATAATAATGTAGTAAATGAGTGTCTAATTGAGTGATAAAGTGCTGACATGGCACTTTAACATCTTGATTAACTAACATGTCCATTGAAGATGCTCTTGTAGTTTCTTTTTGTTCCAGGTTATTAGGGGTGTGCAAAATGGGATGAGGGGGTACAAATAAAGTCACCCTAAAATAAACCCGGTTCGTCAGATCGGGCCAGTTAAATCCATCCGTCTCTTCTCTCCCAGTCTCGGCATTTCGAGTTACGGCTAGGCATCCGGCGGCCAATCCCCCTCCCCAACCTCCGGAGACCGGGACGGATTTCGACTAGGAATCAAGATTATCCAAGATTCAGGTTTTCCATTATATATATAATCAACAATGTTTACTGGCTGGGTTATATATGTACCTCGCTTTATGATCTGTTATATTTTCATTGTTTTTTTTTTTTTGTAGAATTAAAGGTAGTATTTCTTATCTTCAAATCATCAAGAACATTTTGGATATATATATTATCCTTGACTACAATGCTAGAAGCATATAATTTTGCTTGGCAGAATTTGAAACTTACTTTGACATGTTCTCCCTACACTAACAAAAATCTTTATCTACGTGTCGTTCGTTATTAGTGTGGGTGGCCTTCATTCCTGATATTACAACTTTTGCATTTTCTCTGCATGTTTTTCATTATGATCTTAGTTGAGTTCGCATAATGTTTCCTTTATTTGTTGCTGTTTTTTAGTTTGTAGGTTTTGATGAATCTATGGAGTTTCCATAGTTTTCATACCATTAGGCCGATCAAATTGTCAGCCTATGTTGCAATCTAAATTCTCTCTAGCACGAGCCATATGAATGTTTGAACATAAATGCATAAAACTTATATCCTTTACATTTTTTTGTGAACTAATCAATTTACTCATGTATATTTGGTTAATTTCTAATAGGGTGGTTGCTAGGGAGGTTATTGCATTTGCATTAGTGAACTGATAGCAGTTAATGTCTTGTTGCAATAGTTGCATGAGCCTTTTTTATGAGGTAACGAAACACTAGTGCAACTGAACATTCCGATTTCATAACGTGATACTAGTGATATTATAGAATTATGATTTTAGTATGAAAGTGAGGATAATAAGAGGTGATGCCATACAATGAAAGCTCTATTATGTTCGTTAGGAAATTAAGAATGGAAAATGTTATGCTCGGTCTTAACCATAATCACTTTTGGAAACCTACTCACATATGAAGTACATTCTTCTATAAAAAATGAAGTATATGCTCGTATAAAATGAATGCATATGTTTATATATTTTTTTCATAATGTAGATACTGAAATAATATAGTATATTCTGTAATAGATGATTTCATATACTACATTAATGACTTCGCATTTGCAAAAATGTTTGCAAAAAGGATTGAGAGTATTAGATCCAATTTAGAATTGCCACTCGAATGAAACACTTTTTGTGAAGCATTTGAAAATCGCTTCCCTTCTCTGTTTCATATTGTTTGTGCTACATGTTCCATGTGACTTAAATGATACATCATCTTTGACTAGAGTCTGTTTGTCACTAGGCATTGGGCAAAGAGTTACTGTTAACCCTGTAAACCTGCAGTAGAATATTCAGAGGGTATCCAAATCTGCAAAATTTTACAGTAGCTACATTGAGCACTCTCTCTTTGCGGTGTTGACTTGGGATGGTTTGGCATCATTGTAGAATTTGCTGATGTCCCATTTTTTTTTTCAAAATACGGACAATTGTCAATGTTTTATCTTTTTTTTTCTTATGCTATATGGGATAACATGTGATTTAATCCAATTATTTCCTCATCCCAACCCTTATCCCAATGTTAAATCAGGTCTAAGGGCTAATTTGATAAGGGGATAAGTGGTGAGATAAGGAATAATTATGGAGATAAGTGAGTGGGTGGACAGCTTATCTCTGTTTGATATAAAAAATAATTGGGATAAACTGCATACAATTCTAATTTTAAAATGAAAATGGTGATATTTTGTTCCACCTAAAGGTTGGGATAACATTTATCCTAACTTTTTGTTCCAATTTTGACAAATGTAAATATGAACAAATTTGATGAATTTTTTATTATTTAAAATTAGAACAAATTATCTCCAAAACCTTAATCCATTGCCAAACTAGCTCTGAATCTCAATGAGTCTGACCAATTACTTTAAGGATCACAATCCAAGCGTTTGCACCTTTCTCAACCATACATTTATGTTCAAACGAAAACATGCAAAAATTGTTATTTGTTTAAAACAGATGTCTCTTGAATGCATATTATTATAACTGTCCGAGACACGATCACAATATCTATTTGATTCCCATAGTGAAATTTTTGGTTGGTAATAGAAAAGGCAAAAACTATTACTTCTGCAGATGGATAATATTGTCATTACTTGAAATTCTAGATGTGTCTGAATAATGATCACCATTCATCTGAATTAAATGCATTCTTTTGGCAAAACAATGCCACCCTTGGAAGACATATGCATCGATTTGTGTATGCTGCTGGATACATTTTTGGGTATTTTGATGCTCCAAGAAGCTGTTCAGATTTCACCTCTCTTCAAAATTATCTGGACAACTTGCTTTGTTATATTCATCTGTTATAAAAAAACTTAATACGCCATTTTTTGGTCTTCTATGAATCTTAAGTAACAATCATAAACTGAACCAAGATATCATGAGGAAATAATTAATGTTGATGATGATATATGGAAGCTAGAATCGCTGCTTTGTTTCTCTTCCTCATGCTCTGCCAACTTAATGCGTTTCATGTTATACATTTATACTATCAACTCTGATATTCTGCATATTTTGTTCAGGTATATGAGTGGATGACTACCAAAGGAAACATCTTCTCCTTTGTCCCTAGTGATGCTGAAATTCAGCTATATCAGATGTGCATGTTGTGTCAAGGGCCTAGGGCCAGTTTTTCCAACTCTCTGGAGCTGCAGCTTGAACGACAAAGCGCACACATTTAGCTCTTCTAAACGCTTATTGTCAGCCTGGCATGAATGACGAATCAAAGACCTTAATCCAGATGATGAAAAACCAAAGGCTACACTGAAGAGGTGCTTCCCTGCGATGCGACGGTGATGACTCTCTAGTCTCTATATATGAAATTCCAAAGAACAATGAAAATGTGAGAGAACACCATTATCATTAGGCATATATACCTACAGTATCAAGATGTTCAGGTCATTCATACTTCTTCACCATCTAAAAAGTTATTACAAGAAGCATTTATTCCATGCTATCATTCGACATTGACGACTACCAAATTGATGATTATGGTTGATTTATAATTTTAATAATTTTTTAGTTTGTTAGGATTTCTTTTCTATTTTTACTATCTAAATTTGAATTTAGATTTGAATTTGGTTTCAAATTTGGATCTATTTAGGATTTAATTAGATTTATTTGTGATCAGAGAGATTTAGAGATTTATTCGCCAAGAGACGACAATTAGGGTCCGTCGTGGAGGGATTGATGAGGTTTGTCTAGACTGAATCTGATGTAAATCAGGCTGTCTACGTATCCTTTTTGAGGGATCAAGCCACATGTAGTTTCTTTTTTGCTAGAACCTCCGACGGTGAAGCCCAATATCCATTTTTGGGATTTGGGTGTAGGGTTCTCTTTTTTAGGGAAGAAGAAAAAGACTCTGCCCCCCCCCCCCCCCTCTCTTTTCATCATTTTTTCTCTCTTTAAAAAGGGATACCCTTCTATTTATAGTGGGATGAGGTGTGAGTATATCATGAGATACAATCTTTCTCTGGTCCATCTTAAGATTTGTGTTTATGGTCCAACATCATAGGCCGAGACGGTATGACCTTTTAAATGGATCCTAAGGTGTGACAGATTTGAGCTTCTATAGATATAATTTTATTTTTCTTTATTTTATTTTTGTTATCTTAGTAGGATGAGCAAATACATTTTCTGGTATTTTAAAGAATCATCGTTGAAGAGCCTGCAGATTAGGTGAGCAGAAGAGCATAATTTTACACTGCATCAAAATGCAGGATTATAAAAATCACAACTATTCAATCTCACATCCAAGCAATAATTTGGATCACATGTTTTTCATAGGGAAAGTGAAAGTCTCAAGTAAAGCTGATCTGGAAAATGGGTGGTGGTTTGGGATCTCTTCCGTTTGCATGGGTGATGGGGTGGTGCTCTGGCTTTGTGGGACATGTTATCTGTTCATGTGGGGTGGGGTTTGATCCCAGATCAAAAGATGCCAGGCATCAGGAACATCTCAACCTTGTTGTATGGACACTCATGGAATATGAGTCTTGTTAAAGTATTCTTTTCTTCTCACTTTGGCTTCAAATATGTCTCCCCCCACCTTATTCATATAGAACTAATAATATATTACTCCAGAGTATCGTAGTCTCTGTCTCTGATAGGAGTTGCTAAAAGCAGGTATTGTATTATATTGTATAATATAATATTCTCTGAACGCGTATATAATCAATCCTTAGTACCCTGTTGAATCCAAAAGTTTTATTGATTATCCTAATTTTCTTATATTTCACATAATGCGCAAATACAGCCAGTGTTAGATTTTAATTCAAATTTGACATGCTGTGAGTGACATTTGTTTTGAATTCCATCTTATTACAACATCAAAAAAAATTAATTAATGTGTCATTTTCGGAGTACTACATTCGTGCGCTTTTTGCGTAGTCTTTGTTTTTAATTTTTTTTTTAGTTGAGAAGAAGTGTTTATTAGGAGTATTATATCATGTCTCTTGCTTTTTCTCTTTCACTTATTTTGAGACAAGATTCAAACTAATATATCCTTTTATTTTAAAGTTATATAATCTATTATTTAAAAAAAAAAAAAAAATTTAAAATTTTGTAATGATACAAGTGAATGAAGATTTTTTTTTTTGGTCAGATATACGTGAATGTAGACTTGGGCTGTAATGTTTGTCACTGCGCCCACATCATTGTTTCATTAACATTTATTATTAGTGTATATAATAAACTAAAACAGGGGCGCCTGAGACCCGTCACACATGCCTGTGCGGGATGACGTGTCAATCTCTGATTGGGCCTCCGCTGCAAAAGACGTGCATGCGTATTTTGTGATACAACAGTCCTTCCCGTCCTCTCGAGTACATTATTATTAGTTTATTATCATTAAAGGAAAGGGTATTTTCGGAAATTCAAATTTATGGCGCTTGCGGCGGATTTCGCGGGGCTCACATGGTGCGCCACATGACGTTATCGTCTGCGCTATACACGCTTTATTTTATTTTTTTTATTTATCGCTACATAAGTACATATTCTCATATGGGATAATTACCTAAAGGTCCTGAAGGAAAGTTTCACTTCAGACAGTCCCCCAATTTTTTTGTATTCGTTGAATCAGTACGTGAAAAATAAAAAATAATTTAAGTTTTTAATATTTGAAATGTTTTAAAAACATGTTATCATGAAAATTTACATTATTATTAACAAAAAAAAATAAAATTGGACGTGTGAAAAGACAATAAGGGGGCGTTTGGCGCGATGGAATGCGGATTTTAAAGTACTGATTAATAAGTGCAGAAATAGGTTATGCTGATAATCTTTAAGAGTTTAGAAAAAAAACTATTTGGTTCAGCAAAAATTATAAGCACTTATGTAGATAAGTGTGTTTGGTTCACCACTGAACAATAGAGTTTATTAGAAGAGTATTTTGATCCATTTAATAAATGATGAATGTTATTTGATGTTTGATTAGAAACGTGAAGATTTGTTTATTTTTTCTATTTATATATAAAAAAGCTACTTTGTTATGGTGATCAAAATACATGTATTACACCACTGCAATTTGATTATATAGGAGAACTAGATAGAAGTTTATATAGATTTAAAAAAAAGATAGGACATATGTCTATTTATGCCATGGTAAAAAGGATTAGGTGAAAGGCATACACATGTTGGGTCCTCAAAATAGTGTTTCTTGCTTTAGCCAATGAAGTCAGAGATGCATAAAACAATATTTTGAAGGAGATCAAACACAAAACCCAATTCACACACACAAAAGAACCCAATTCACACACAACAAAGAGAAAGACCCATAAAGGACGACCGAGAGTACCACAGGAAAATCGACAAGATTCACCAAGAATCAGAGTACCGCCGTGGATGAGGGCCTTCTGTGGCTGATGGGGGGTGGTGGACCTCGAAACATCTTCGGATTTACGGAGTGGAGAGATGATGAAGGGCGGACCAGCCTTTCCGGGTCGATCAAATAAAAAAAACGACGGTCGCTGCTTAATTTTTTCATCGGAGATCCGTGGCCTCCGCCTCCGTGAGCCGGCGGTGATGGAAGGGGGATCTGCTGCCTTGACTGCTAGGGTTTCAAAAGGGTGAAAAAAATGGTCGAAGAGGGGAGAGAGAATAAAAAAGAGGGTTTATATATCCTGTGTAATAATGAATAAAAGGCATGGACACATCGGTCTTTTCGCAGGGGGTGAATAAAGACTGAAGGCGTCCGGTGGATAATAAGTGGGCTTGTACTCGCTTATTTTTTTTGTGAGAAAAAACACTGAAAGCGGATTATATAAGTTCTTATTCAAGCATCCAACCAAACATACGGATAACTAGTAAGTACTGAAAATCTGGATTTAAATAGTTTTCAATTTCAATGTTTAGGAACAATTTTTCTAATTCAATATCTCGTATCATCATATCCACATTTAAACATGTAGATGATTGGGTAAGTATTTACATTTTTAAAACACATTTAAACTGTACGTCAGCACGTGTTTAGTATATTTAGTTAGTTAGAATGATTTATCATGTATTTTTATTTTTATTTTGAAAAAAAAATAGATGTTTATTATTCGATTTTTATTTCAGAAATCGAATTACAAATTCTGAACGAGGAAAAAAAACAATACATTACAGAAGAAAGCAAATCACTGCCTTGGCTATATATCTTCCTCAATCTCGCATATACCCACAATTTCTTGATACACTCTCGTGCTATCAAATACAGCCTCATTTCTCGTCTTCCAAACCGTCCAAGCCCCCGAAACTATGGTGCATGATGTACTTCATAACACAATGAATAAACCTTGTGAATTTGCTTATGAAATCTGAATGTTTTTGTTTGTTCATTTTTCTAATTTAGTTTATGTAAATGCCTAGTTGATTAAATTCAAGGGACTGTTTCGATGCATGAATTCAGCTCAGAAACTTACAAGGAATTTTTCATACTTGGAACAGGAAGTTTTGTTTTTTTGTATTTTTTTTTAATCTCTGGAGAATTGGAAAGATGTGATGAACAGATGATGTTCCTTCTCGTGAGTGAAGCACAAGTCACGTTTACAGCTAAGGTCACTCGGTCTGGCCTTTCTGTTTTTCCCTTCCCAAAATAGCCCCTGCACATCTGCCATACTTTTTTCATATCTTCTGCTTGAACAATTCAGTAATGGAAGGGACAAAAAAAAGGCTTGCCCCAATTATATATTAATATCAGAAGAATAATTGGATAAATAAAATATAGGAATCCTGCAGATGCAGATGATAGTGAAGGGTACTTGTAGTTAGTTGTAATATGTGATCTAATGAGCTGCCAGCAGGTAATTGATTCACTCCCCCATCTTCCCTCTTTTGTAAAGCAAGCTTTATTTTCCAAATTCCCAAAATACCCCTGACCCCAGTTCCCATTGAGGACACGTGTGGAACTCATTGTTAAACTGATTTAAACTGGAAAATCAATTTCAATTTTATTATATCTTCTATGTCATTTTTGAAAATGAGTTTGAAGAGTTTTTGAGCTGATTTTCCCCAAACATATTTCTAAACAGGAAAAAAACTACAACTTAACTAAAAGTTATAAACACATTTTTATATAAAAAAAAAATGCTCAGTAGTTAGTTTTTTCATAATATGTAAAGAGACAATTTTATACAAACTTAATTTTAAACTAACTTTTGGGGGAAAATTAAAATCTATATTAATGTAACAATACAAATTTTGAATCAATTGATCCCCTGTACATTATATATAATTAATTTCCTCAGGCACCAAGGCCGGTTAGTATTAAATATCTTGATTTAGCCAAGGCTTAATTATCTTGATTTAGCCAAGGCATTTGCCAATGTTCCCCAATTTACTAAAACTCAGGAGGTGAGTGCTAATGTGCCATACATGGATGAAAGTGCATGAGTTAATTTGTGGATAATGTTAGATACAGTTTTACAGTAGTACTCAATTGTTTGATTTTTTTAATGTGTATGCTTATAATGTGACAAGTATGTATTTTCATAAAAATTGTGATCCAATAAATTATAGGGTGCGGTTACTCCCACCAACCAATTTACTAGCATCACCACCCTTTTAAACCTCCACCTCCCAATTTAGTTTTCACCAACCCCACCTCATAATAAATACACACCTAATGCATTCCCAACCCCACCACCTACCTATTTTGAAATGAACAACTCTCTCTTCTCCCCCTTCTCTCTCTTTTTTAGGTTTTCTTCTTCACATCCGGTGCGATTTCCGTCGTGAATCCGCCAAGAGTCCACCACGAGGTTGCCACGAGACCGCCGTGAGACCACCGTGACGGGATCCCCTTCCACAGTCTACCCTGACGCCCCCCACGACGCCCCCAAGCATAAAGAGAGAGATAAATGATTCTTCAAATCTATTTTTCCTCCATTGTTATTAGTGATTCATGAGTTATTCGATCTCTTCCTATTTTTCAATTATTGAGGGTTTTTTTTTATTGTAAGTTAGGGTTTTCATAGGTATTTAGGATGTTTTTAGATAAATGGAGTGATTTGGGTTTTTTTTTTTTTTGGATTGTAAATTATGATTGTGATTGCATTTGTTTGGTATAAAACCCTTACCCTACAAGTATTGAGATTTTTTTTATTCAAAGATAGGGTTTTGATAGGAAGCCAGGATATTGTTAAAGCAATGTATGGTTTGATTTATTTTTATTTTTTTGGAATTGAAAGTCATGTGTGTGATTCCATTTGTTTGGTTTACACTCTTACATTACAAATAATGGGTGTTTTTTTTTTGTAAGTTAGGGTTTTGGTAGGAATTTAGGGTATTTTTAGAGAAGTGAAGGTTTTAGGGTTGGAGATCACCAATTAAGGAACCTTGTACCCTTTGACATGTGAAATATTTTAGAAATACAATTTCTGTCTTCGTAAGCATACACACATGGGAATACCTCCTCACTGTAACAGGAAAAAAAAAAAAAACTGGACCCATGAATAAATATAACAAGATGTCTAGTTGGGTGACTTACAAAGTGAGATGAAGTTTTTGTTTACTTTAGGAGAGAAAGAGTAAAAAAAAAGTCAGAAAAGAAGAAAGGGGGGGGGGGGATACATTTTTAAATCCCATGTGATATATGTTAAATCATTATTCCTTTAACATGATTTCTTATTAACTTTTTCTTTATCTCCGGACAACTTTAATTGTAATAGTTAAAGAAAAGTTACATTTGTTTAGAGTAAAAGGTTACATCATGTGCAGTGGAGGCAAGTTTTATATTTAATGAGTGAGGGTGAACTGAGTTTTCTTTTTTTTGGATTGAAAGCCATGTATGTGATTCCATTTGTTTGGTTTAAACTCTTATATTACAAGTAATGAATTTTTTTTTATTGTAAGTTAGGGTTTTCCCTGAGTGTAGTGTAACAACAACGTCGTTCACTACCTCAAAACGTTTTCTGATATGAGGTCTGCTGGTACCACTATGGATCGAGGGATTCAACATGTGATCCACGATTTCAAAGACGGAATATCACTTCCCGACTCAGCTGAGACACAATGTAGGTCGCACCAAAGGAATGATCGACAGCGATGACCCGTGTGCTTTTTTTGTGTTTAGACTCATTTTTTTGGACCAAGTTGTTTAGGCCCAGTCTTTTTGAAAGATCTTGAATTAGTACATGTTGTTTGAATTTTTGTGGGCAATACATGGAATTTTCAGTGTGATATTGTTTAATAATGTATGGAAGTTTGTAGGCAATATCAACAGGTGAACCTAATTTGATATGTCCCAGTCAATTTTCAACACATAATCTCCACAGGAACTGGTTGAGTAGATATATTTTCACTTTTTGAACCCAGTTCGACAGTCATCTGTCAACTCGATGGATACTAGATAACATTACTCCGTCAACTCTGCAATATGTATTTCGACATTAGTGTGTCATATGAACATCTCAGTTTACAGAAGCCCCAGTTCGACTGCCATCCGTCAACTCGATCGATTACAGATGCCATTATGTTGTCAACATTACAGTATGTATTTCAACATTGGTGTGTCAAAGGAGTATGATTGTTTACAAAAGCCCCAGTTCGATGGTCATCTGTCAACCCGATCGATAATACATGACATTTCTCCGTCAACTCGGTAATATGCATTTCGACGTTGTTGTGTCACATGAAAATCTCAGTTTACAAAATTCCCAGTTCGACAGAGTTCTGTCAACCCGATTGATTCTAGATCATGGCAAGAATGTGAAAAAAAATATAACCATTACAACAATCACCACCAACAACATTACTACATTATAACATTCAATGATCCATACATTACTGTAATCACCAACAACAACAAAAGAGCCACCTTAAACACCATAAAACGAACACACACACACAATGTCAAATACAATAATTATTTCCACAACAACAAACCCTAAATATACCACCACTTCAACAACTAACACAATAACCATAAAAAGGACAATCACAAAGGCCACATGAATACACAACAAATAAAAAAAAAACACAAATTAAGAATGTCTCACGTATTCACATTGAATTCCTCTTCTTTCATCTAGGGCATCACATACACAAAAAAAGAGGATGCAAGGTGTCATTGGAGACGAACTAGAGAGTCGTCGAAGAGAGGGAGAGGGGGTCGGCTGTGATTGGCCGAACCGTCGAGATCGCCAATTCCCATCGACAGCGAAAAAAAGGGGAGATGTGGCGAGGGAAATAAGGGTTTGGTTTTATTTTGATTTAGGTGGTGGGATTGTGTTGTTATTTGATTTGGGGTGGTGGGATTGATGCAATATAATGAAAATGGAAACCAGGTTTTTTTGTAATATTGAATGGTGGGATTGTGAACTTGGTTGGTGGGAATAACCAAACATGCATTATATTCCAATTAACAAAACATATATTAATTTTACTTGTAAAGTATCGAGATCAGCATATAAATACTCCAAACCAAATGAAGAATCACAAGATGAAAAATAAAGCCAAACATGTATTTCAATTAGCAAAACATAAATGAATTTTATACTCATAAAATACTGAGGCCATACAAATACTGGTTTGAAGATTCACAAGATGAAGCGTGAAAGGAAACACAACCATCACTATAACCTAATTTGGGCCAACAAACAATCTCAACCTGAAAATGATACATTCAGCACTCATTGCAGTCTCAATTGCAGTCCACACCAGTTTTCTTTTTTAAAAAAATTATACACTCTTCAAATGAAGTATATGCTGTTATATGAAATGAAGTATATACTGATATACATTAGTATATTTTTTTTAAGTTAAAAAATAATTAAAAAAATTTACAATATATACTATGATAGAACTCATACACTGTGATAGCACAATATATACTGTCATTTATGTCTATTTCTTGTCTATCATCATATAAGATCACTTAACATGGAAAACAAATCACCATTTTCTAAATTTCTCACTTTTTTCAATATTTACATAAATACCGCACATGCACCACCTACATGGCATGTCTAGATCTTTAATTATACAAAGAATCCCTGTGAATTTAACACAGTAGATCTAAACACGACACAACATTCCCATGGTAAGTCAAACAAGATACACAAATTTTAAAATAGTGTTACACAGAGTCTATTTTACAATCTAAAACGCAAATCACACGTATTTTATTTTTAAAAATCATACACTCTAATTAATAGACTTACATAGTTTATAAAAAATATGAAAAAAATTTAACAAAATATATATTTTTATCCAGTGAGTAAAAGCATTTTAAAGTAGTGTAACAAATCTTAAAAATTAATTAAAAGCCAAAGGGCACGGTTATCCCGACTAAGCATTTTTCTTACCCCACCAATCGGGAAAAAAAAATCGGTGTTTTATCTTTTTCCACCGATCCGGCCAGGTCGACCAGATTTGGTCGCTACTTCAGGTTTTGGACGACCAGACTTAGTCGTCATTTCAGATTTTAAGCGATTAGACTTGATCGCCATTTCAGATTTCGGGCGATCGGACTTGGTCGAACAGGATTTGTAATAAAGTTTATAATTTTTTTTTCTTAGAAACATAATCCCATGACGTATATCTTCCTTGAATCCTTCATACCACTCCAAGTCTGAGTTGTAATGTAAGGAGAATCAATTATTATTCTTAAATGTAGAATATAAAAACAATTTTTTTTTACATAAGTGACGGACTAATTTTCAAAAGCGAAATATATAATGTGTTAGGATCAACTGATATGTTTTTTTTGTTTTCAAACGAAGAATCCTCTTAATTACGAATTCAAATGAAACTTAAAAATGATATATATTTGTCTAATAAGATATTTTTCTATAAAAATTTGAATTAATTGAAAATATACCTACTTACATTTTTTTTCGGTCCCTTAGTTGTTTGGATAAAATAATAAATGTAAACTATGATGGATAAACCTAAAAAGTTATTTGTTTACAAAAAATAGGTAGATATAGTTTTGAATCCTGTTCGACCAATTACAGTCGCCCAAAGCCTGAAATTGCGATCAATTCCTGTCGTCCAAAACCTGAAATGGCGACCAAGTCCGGTCGTCCAAAACCTGAAATGGCGACCAAGTTCGGTCGACCTGGATTAGTGGGAACAGCCAAACACCGTTTTTTTTTTTTTTTTTTATTGGTGGGGTAAGAAAAACGCTTGGTGGAGATAGACGCACCCAATGCCAAACCCTATATGGGACACATCCGGCATTTCCTAAAAGCAAAAAGCCCATATTCGTCAAAAAAATCCCCCAATCATCATTACTATAACTAAAACGAACCCAACCAAACCTTCTCTTCCTTCCTCATCAGCCAAAACAGAGCAACCTCTGTCTCTCCCTCTCTAATGGCGGAAGAAGACGAGCTTCTTCAGACGACCTCATCAGAAACAACAATGATGCCTCGCGTGATCAAGTTCCTGTCTTCCCTCCTCCAGAGGGTCGCCGAATCCAACGACCTCGACCGCCGGTCGGAGCCGCCGCCGCCGCATCAGAGGGTGTCGGTCTTCCAGGGCCTCACGAGGCCGGCGATATCCGTCCAGAGCTACCTCGAACGCATCTTCCGATACGCGAATTGCAGTCCCTCGTGTTACGTCGTCGCCTACATCTACCTCGACAGATTCGCTCGGCGACAGCCTCAGCTTCCGATCGACCCGTTCAACGTCCACAGGTTGCTCATCACGAGCGTTCTCGTCGCCGCCAAATTCATGGACGACATGTAAGTCTGATCCCCCATTCTTCGATTTGGTTTTTGTGTTTGATGGGGAGTTGAGGGTGACCCAGATCTCGGAATTTGGTTTTCCTTTGCTTTGATTTGATTTAATTTGGGGGTTTTTGTGGGTGGGATTTGCATCTGTGTTTTTCTTGTGAGTAAAAGAAAGCCTTTTTTTTTTTTTTTTGGATTGCTTGCGAGGATTGCGTTTGGTTCATTAATTTTGTTGGAAAGCTTTGGAAATGATTCAGAGTCATCACCGACTTTGGTTAGTCACGTCATTATCGAACTACGTAGTTCATGAATTAAACTATACAATCTATGAATTATGAATTGAATTGCACAACTAATTATTGGATACAAGTGTCATTCTTTTATTAAATCTAGCTGACTGGATTTAGTTAGTACCATCAATATTCAATAGGAGAGTGACATTTGTATCCACCAATTAACTGAGTAATTCGATTAATGGATTGTGTAGTTCAATTCATAAGCTGTGTAATTCGGTACTGATCGAACTGACCAAAATCAATTATCATTGGATCCTAACTCTCATTCTCATGCTACGTTTGGATTCCTCTGTTCAAGTGTTCATTTTTGAACAGTTATTAAAATTAAATTACTATAAAAGAATAATTCTCTTTTTACATCAAAGTTATCAAATTGATATTTGTAGTCTTTCATAGCCTCAATAGTGAACAAGATATACATTTTGATACAATTTAATGTTGTATTTGCTTTATTTTGCGAATACCTTGTTTAATTAACATGTGTGCGGCCTGAAATTGGAGTTAGAAAAAAAGTGCTCGATGTGACATTTTCTTTTTTAAAACAATTTGTGGGTGAGGGGCGTTTTTGAAATTTCCATGAGGTGGTAGATTTAGAAGAGTCCATTTGGCAATATCAAAAATTTTGATATTTTTGATAAGGGTATTTTAGGAAATTCAATGTAGAGGCAAATTTCATGCTCATCGACAGCTGGTATTCCAGATATGACAAAGGTGGCAATGCTGCTGTGCTGTACCATAAGATTTTATTGAAGAGAATATAAAACATAGATACAATAATGAATATTGGCATCTGGAGTCCACTGGAATAAACATAAGGATTTATTAGGCTTTCCAGTAAGTACGATTAGAAAGACTGAAAGTTGTCCAGAACATGTTTTATTTCTTTTTATTTTCCATGCTTGCTTTGGTTTTTATAGGCTTTATGGTTAAACTGGACCTTTGGCTTCATTAATGATTGATCAACGAGACACCACTTAAAAAAGTATAATCATGATGATTAGCATTACACAGATATGAGGACTAACACATGGACATCTTCAGTGCTTAGCACGTGAAATCTTAATTTTAGAGGATAATTTATTCATTAATTTTATCCTCATTCATATTTATAGATAAAAAAATGAGGATAAATATTATTTTATAAGTATAACAAAGAATTCTCATTTTCTTTTCAAAATCAGAATAATTGTTCACATCCTATTGCGATTATTTTTTATACGAATGAGATAAGTTGTTTTTTTCTCACTTATCATTTTATCCCACCACTTATCTCTTTACTAAACCAATCCTGAGAATTCTATTTGATTCATGAGTTGTTGGGTTTAATTTAATGTTTACATGAACTTAGTTTAGTTCAACATAATATTTATTTCAATTGGATACAAAAGTTGTTCAGTTAAATCGAATACTACAAAAAAAAGTTCTTTTCAATGTCATCTTTGTCTCATGAGATGTATAGTTTGATTATGGGAAAAAATCCATATAATGCCCTATAAACTGACTAAAATTCATATAACCCCTTTACTTTTTTTAAAATCCATATAACCTTCTTAAAACAACTAGTAAATTCAAATAACCCCGTGAATAAAATTTATGTTTACAGATAACGAATATTTTGTGAATATTATATTTAGTTAACCCTGATAGAAAATACAACATACTAAAAAGACCTACAATATGTTAAAAATTCAAAAATTATTCTATAAATGATGATTTTACTCATCCGTATAGAGTTTTATTATATATTCAGAGAGGGTAAAATCATCATTTTCATAGGATTTTTTTGTATTTTTGACAAAGTGTAGTGGTTTTTTAATATATCGTATTTTCAATCAGGGTTACCCACACAAAATATGTGTAAAATATTCATCATCTATTAACAAAAAAATTTATTCAATGGGTTATTTGGATTTATTAGGTGTTTTCAGGGGGTTATATGGATTTTAATAAGATTTCAGGGGATTCTATGGATTTTTCCCTTGATTATAATATTTTTGTTGAGTTCAACTTATAAATGGTGCTATTCAAATTAAGAATTGTTCAATTCGATTGATGAATTTTCAACATAAAAGTTCTCTCACACATAGAAAATGTCTCAAGAAGACTTTGATTGATCCACACATTCACTTTGTGCTTTCGAGATCTCACTCACTTCATGACAGATCTGGTGAATCTAATTTTGAACAAACAAATGTTGGAAAACAACAGATACTACAACAATGCGTACTACGCGAAGGTGGGAGGGATCAGCACAGCAGAGATGAACTTCTTGGAGGTGGACTTCCTGTTTGGGCTGAGCTTCCATCTTAACATGACTCCTGACACCTTCCACTCCTACTGTGCCTTCCTTCAAAGGGAGATGGTGACAGTGGAGAAGCCTCTGAAGGTTACACATTGTTTGTTGTTGTTGGAAGAGGAGGCCAACACCCATCAGAAACAACAGAGACAACTAGCTGTTTGAGTGAGTGATCTGTGTGAGTTTGTTGGAGAAATTTTTGATGTTTTGTTCTTTAGTGTTTTTTTTTTATTATTTTTTTTTTATTTTGGGGCACAAACATTAACTCAATGTTGTGTATTTTTGGGTTGTTCTCTTCTTGTATTTTTGGGTGTTGTGTAAATGGATGGCAGCTTTTGGTTTATGACTTTCTGTTGCTTGAAATGGGAACATCTCTGTATTGAATGGCTTGGATATCAGTAGCTAAAATGGGCAGGGTGTGGCTCTTAAAAATTCAGGTGACTTTATTTGCACCCCTTAAATCAGTTTGTACATCCCTCTAGTTGGACAATTAAAAACTCAAAAAAACTCATAAGAGTTGTGCAAATTAAACAAGGCATTTTTATTTTTAAGTCCATGTAAATATGTCTATTTAGGGATCGGTCCTTCAATTTTTCATATTTTTTTTAGTCCTCATATTCAACCCCTTATTTGGTTTTTAGTCCCTCCGTCAAATGTCCGTCCATATGCCGTTAATTTGTAAAATGTGATTTATTTTTAAATCCCTGTAAACCATGTTATTTAGTTATTAGTCCCTCCATTCTTCATATTTTACAGAGACTAATCACTAAATAACATAGTTTACATGGACTGATCACTAAATAACATAGTTTATAGGGACTTAAAAATAAAATCACATTTCACAAATTAATGTTATATAGACGAACATTTGACGGATGGACTAAAAATCAAACAGGCAGTTAAATATGAAGACTAAAAAAGAAATACGAAGAAGTGAGGGACCGATCGATAAATAGATATGTTTACAAAGACTTAAAAATAAAAATCCCATTAAACAAATGTCCTTCCATCCCAAACAGCCAAACCAATTTTAAAAAGTGTAATGTTTTTTCTTTTTGTGGTTCTATTTCTTTTAATCATGATATTTTTTTTTTTTTATAAATATTTTTTCTGATCAATTCATTTCCTATCAAGCGATAACAAAATTCAAATTCAGGTCTCCTTATTATTGAGGGGGTACTTCTATCATCTTACCAAGAGGAGGTTTGATTTAATCATTGTATGTTATTCGTCAAGCAAACATGTAATTTCTAAATTTTTGTTTTTTGAGGTAATAAGATATCTAAAATTCATTAGGATATATACTTTTTTTAAATATAAATATACATGTTTTATTATAAAAAAAGGGATTGTCAAAATTAATTTAGGTAGGAGCACTGATAAACTCAGTCTGTTTTGCATCTCCGTTTGCAGCCTCATACACTATGATAGCGCATTATATACTGTGCTATAATAGTTTAAGGGGTTCTATCATAGGATATAACACAAAAAAATCATTTTTCAAAGTGGAAAATATATATTATTATATTTCAGTATATACTTCATATCTTATAACAGTATGTAATTCAATGAAAGATGTATGATTTAAAAAAAATGATATGGACTTCTAATGGGCCCGGACCCGACCTGATTGTCGGGTCCTTCGGGTCAGGTCCATATTGAGTCTCGGATCAGATCGACCCATTAAGAGGCCTAGGCCAGACAAAGAGAGGCCGAAGAACTTCTTAAAGGCCTACAATTGCTTAATTGTTTTTCTTTTTAATAGAGTCTAGTGTATTATAAATAATTATTCATTATTTTGATTTTTTAATGTTTTATAAGGGAACATTTGTAATATAGTTTGAATTATTATGCTTTTATATGAAGTCAAAAGGTCGTAAAAACATTTCAAATGCTTAAAATTTTAAATAATTATTGAATATTTAGTTATAAATGTTTAGTTGAATCATGAGTGTTGAGTTGAATCATAAATTAAAAAAAATCACATAGTATTTGGTTTAAATCAATCAGATCCATAAGATTAGATCGGGGTGAACCCAGACTATACTCGTTTTGATTGTTTGGTCCTTCAGATCAGATATTCACGCCTTTTATCTGGTCAGATTCGGATGGGGTCTGGATTGACCTGTTGATAGGCCTTTTACTTTTCTTTTATGTAATGACAATGGATTTCACATGGGCCCATATTTGTATAGAACAACTCGGGGTAATAGGCCGGCCCAGCATCGGGAACCAAAGAATTCCATCATCAGAACGACTGAAATCAATTACATAGGTTAATTGATTCAGCGGCTAAAATTAAAGAAAATGTTAGGGTTAATCCCGCGTTCAACTCCACGTACAGTTCTTACATGCTTTAATGCTCTAATTTTGTATATAAGTGTATACTTCAATTAATGTATTAATAAAAATATAGTATATATTACATATAAGATATATAATCCAATGAATTATTTGAATTCGAATGAAAAATTGCATGCTTCTTCTAACTGCATATTTTTGAGACATCACAGAGGACGGGGTTGTATATCAGAATTGCATATAACAACGCCTTAAAATCAAAAGAGACTTTTGGAGTTTGGTGTAACTTTTCCAGATCCAATTCAATTATTTAAATATATGCCAGTTATATAATTAATTTCAGCTTATCTATCTACTCATCGCTCTTCTTTCTATCTTTTATATTGATCAAAAGTGTTAAGTTTTCATACTTGTTCCTTTGTGTGTGTGTAACATTTTCATTTTTTAATTTTATCTTTCTTTATTTATGATATTTGATTTTATATTAAAAAAGTAAAAATAGAAAATGCATATATTTAGTGGATAAGATAAGATATTATCAAATTTATCTTTTTCAATTTTACCCTTATTTAATCTTATATTAAAGGGTAAAAATGTACCCCTAATTCTAAATGATTTAAATTGTGTATAAACGCTTTTTTCTTTAATCCATTCAAGCGATATTGTTGGTTTTAAAAGTTGTAATGAGGTATTTTTACAATATAAGGTTGATGGAAGGGTAGATATATAAAAAAACTCATTTTTAATTGTAACATCTCTTATATATTTTATTTTAAATTTTAAAATAATTTATTAAATCAATTATTTGTGTATATATATAACATTATATATTACATCCCATATAAATGAATTAAAAAAATTTAAAAGTATTAGTTGTAAGCAGTTTTTCTAAAATATTTTTTTATTTGCACACACATCATACGTAGAAAAAGACTAGTTTGATCATATTTAAAATGTCATTTAACAGTCAGGAACTACTATGATCACATTTTTCAATATATTTTAAGATGAGCAAGTGGATATTCTTCTCTATAGCATCCAAGAAGAACATTTTCGGATCATAATCATATATTTAACTCTTGCATACAAATGTCACCTAACATAATATATGAAATTTCTAATGTAATATCCTTACATTACCATGTCAGTATTATGAAAAACAAAACAAAAAAATGTATGCATTCAATACATTCAAGTATGTATTTCAATTTTTATGAAACCATGTACTTCATTTGACAATTACATACTTCAAAAAACAAAAAAAATCAAAATATGCTCAATCTGCAAAAGTGACTTCAATAATGAAAATATAACATCTTCCTTGATTGTTTCCCATCACTCCCATTGCACTTCTCTAAAGGTAAAGAGTCTGGATCTGCTAGCGCCTGCAGGGCGTCGGGGCCTCAGCCACAGGTCGGCCAACAGACTGGACCAGGACCACAGCTGGGGCTAGCGGTCAAGCGCGATTTTGTGGTATGCACAATATCTAAACTTCCTCAAACAAAAATTGTGCTTAAATTATTATATCAGACAATATGCACCTCCATTACGCCATAGAACGCCGACCCAGGGATCTTCACTGTCCGATCGGTCTCTTCTCCACAACTCAGGTCTCAGTTTCAGATGGGATTGCAAGGATATCATGTATCATTGCTTGCAATGGTGATCATCCTCACTCACATTTCGACAATTGAGGAGGATCATCACATCTCTTCAGCGAAAATGATATCGAAAATTTGTTGCACTGCACAAAGGATTTCAGAAAGATTGATGTCTGAAATCCATCTCGATAACAAAAGTTTGCCTTTTTTTTTCATCGTCAGATTAACATGCATCTATTTGATACCTTCATCTTTAGGTATGTTAGGTTGATCAGTTAAAAGTTGCCGAAGTGCAGCAATGTCACTGGAACTGCATTGCAAAATGTCAACACAGATATCAGATAAATAGATGAAGATTAATACACATGAAAATGACACAATGATCAAGCAAATGATTTAACAATATGCATTGAACAGAAATAAGAGAACATATGATCAAGGCATAAAATAGCCTCTGTCTATAAAATGCTCTACAATGTTGATGCTATTGGGGAAGATGCAGATTATTCTAATGGGTAGACAGAATATATGATTTGGTTTCACTGATATTAATATTACTAGAGATTGATTAATTGCTTGCAAGGTCTAACAGTTAATGAATGCTTTAATGCAGGTTCAAACAAAATATACACAGAAGAGAAGACATAAAATATGATTATCTATGTTCTGTTGATGTTGGATATTCATTGCTTATTACTAATGCACGACCATATGATTCCGCTGATATTAATATTAAGAGAGACTGCCTGCGTGCAAGGTCTAGCAGTTGATAAATGTTGTAAAACAATGGTTCAAAAAGATAGTGAACAGAAGAGAAAAATAAAATATGGCCTTGGTGAAAATGCAGCGATGTGATCTTTCCTTTCACATTTCTTCTACAAAGGTGCAGCCTATGCTAGAAAGGAATGTGATGTTTTTCAGAACTGGAAACTTTCAGAAACCTATATAAGTTGAACTGACCTGCTTTTCCATGTCAATGCAGAGATTACTGATGATTTAAGAGAGTACCTGAAATGCAAATAAGCCATAAAAAAACATGACCAGTTAGGATTACAAGGAACACAACATGATTACTTGAGAATGATCACCTGTAGACCAAACATGGATGGCAGATGGCAGCTCTACAGTCTAACCAAATTAATGTATTATCTGGATGCATCCCACAACTATTTCCAATATTATTTCAACAGGATTGAGAGGAACGATGGACAGATGCATGCATGTAGCATGCATAAATGGCTCAAATACACAAAAAATGAAAACATTTAAGCTGCCAATATAATTTCAAGGAATCTCATTTGGGAACCAAGAACTATCTTACGAATTTGTCGAAAGTTGTTTCATGTCTTTGCTTAAATATGACTTTCTCATTATGGATATGAAGCAGTCAATTATTCCAGGATCCAATATTACAGCTGCATGCAAGATAAATTAATTGTCTTCCAAATTGTCTGAATGCCTCTCCATCACAAGGGCCAGGCTAAAATATGTATAACCATGAAACTTTAACTCTTTGGCAGAATGGACTCCAATGATTACTTTTATAGATGGGAATAAGGGTCAAACTCTGAGTAAATGCAAATATAATGGCATGCTCATGACATTTATAGGGACATATGAGTTCATTATCAAAATAACTTCCAAGAAATGTTGCGCTTTGAAAAAAAAAAAATGCATATCAAGAATAATCGAGTCAAAATATGCACGTGGCTAGAGTTTGAAGTTTAATCCTAATGCTACTTGTAGAACAGTTAAAGTTATATTTTTTTGTGTGTACTGCACTGCATGCTTAAAGTAATGAACAGAACACAAAAGGGTAGCACAACCAAGATAAGAGTGATAGATCTTCAATAATAATATACCTAAGGAAAGAATATTAATGGAAAAACTAATAATAAAGTGGAAACATTGTTAGTATATACACAAGTAAATTGAGAAAAAAATGCCATGAGTTAGGCTTACTCGGAATGGTGCATTTCATAGATGTTCTTAAGCCCCTCCAAGCAATAGGTGAGGCTTGGTAGCAGTCCAATTCGTAATTGCATCTGTCGGTCACTTAGAGTTGTTCCTCCCTTCAACAATTGGTTGCCATCTCGTATAAGCTTCTCAAAACATATAACAATTCCATGGAACTCAGTCCTGAATTTTAAAATAAAGGAAAAGAAGAATTTTGTATGAAGCTCATTAAACTCGAATGAAAACAATCTGAAAACACCGACTCTATAAATAAGTGTGTTCAACTAAGCATGCACCACATCCTTCAAATACGATTTAAAAATTTCCATAAAAATACATGTCATTCATAAAAGTACAATTATCAAAATTAGATTGTGGAACTGTTTAATCTATACTGTAAAAGATCAACACACGCACACACAGTTGGCTCTTTGGCTAGAACCATGGGTTTGCTCCCCATAGATCTCGAGTTCTAATTACCTGAAGCATGGGTTTTGTGGGTGATTCTGAGCAATGGGTTTTTTTCTGACTAATGTTAGGGCTCCTCATCACAAAAAAAGGAAGATCACACTCAATATGCACTTTTAGAAAACTGACATATATCCAGATAATCAGATATAATAATGCTGATGCATATAGAACATTCTCAGATGGAGGAATGAGAATTATCTTTATTCGGATGGTGAGAAGATAATATGTGAGGAAGCTTAACTCAAACACAATGCCCTTGCTCATGATTCCCGTATTTGGCCTTAGATCACTTATTAGAGAACTCAAAATTACAGACACCATGAATCTAAAAATGATTTTTTTTTTCTATAAGCATAACAATGAAAACAGGTATACAAAGTGGTATGCCCCGAAATGTGATTTTTTCTTTCTTTCTTTGGTAAGAAAAAGGACTTGAACCCAAGACCTAATGGTTGCATATTCAGTTGTCAACCATTAAGTTATGGGCCCAAGTCCTGAAATAAGAGAATAGTTTCCCAATAAACAAGTTGATACTTGATACCATGATTCTCTCATGCACAGCTGGATAAATAAAAAAAATTGAGAGCTCATGTATCTCAACCCATAAAGTGAATCACAAAAAAATAGAACAGATGCCAAACCATAGCAACATGCCAGATTAATCATACTCCACAAACTATATTTCATAAAACAGGTCGTACATTGCTACCAAGCACTTTGCAGTTGTATTGCATTGCAGCCTTCATATTTGCTAGCAAAGGTTCGCCCAAGAAGAAAAAATAAGCAGCTCAAACAATACCAGAGTATATTCCATGATCACTACATTTAATATCAAAACAATAAACCATGAAAACTCACATTGTTTGTTTCATGGAAGAGAGTATCCTTTCCAAGGATTGCATCCGTTTTGCCATCACAGCCTCCATCGTCCCAGCGACACTCTTCAACACCCCATAATTGTTGATGTCTCCAATTACCTGGTGAACTCCAGATACCCTAAATCAATGAAAATCACATGTACCCAAATAAGTGAAATCAATAGAGAGAGGGAGGAGAGAAACCTGAAAACTCTCAAAGATGGAGGCGGCGTTGTTGAATTGGGAAAGGAGCCGCGATTGGAGACCTTCCCATCTCTCCATCTGGTCCTTGACCCTTCTGTACTTCTGCTGGAATTTCCTGACCAGAGCGGCCTCCATTGGTGAGACGACACGAAGAGTTCTGTTCCTGTGTGCAAAGATTTGAGAGATCGCAAAAGTCGCAGTGATTTGAATGTGACAGAGAAATCGGATTAGGGTTTTATGGAAACCACACCGACAGCAAAATGAATCAAAATTCAAACTAATTAAAAATTTAATAAAAACTAGTTTGTAACAATTGTATGATTGTATCCAAACGGTGCCTAATCCAAATGCTGATTAAGAATTACTAAGGATGCTGATATACTCAGTCATTCTTGTGGCCCTAACCTAACATATGAATCTTTAACAGGGTATATATTCCTTTTGGCGAGTATACAGTATATGCTCCGTTAGGAAATTGCAAGAAAGTATGTATTTAATTCATTTGAATATATACTTTACTTTTTTAAGTATGTATTTCATCAGACATTTATAACTTAAAAAAAAAAATTTAAACATGTTGGTACTACAAAAAATGAATTCTACCGATTCTTTTAATACTTTTTGGCAATGTTGTAAACTACGCTAGTTGGGTGGTTGACCGACTAGGGATTAATCAACAAGTGGGGAACATTTTAAATAAAAAGAATACATTTGCATATATTTGCATTTTCAAAAAAAAAAAAATCCTTATCCTTTATAGAAACATCCCATTTGTCGTAATTAGGCTCGTTCGGAATCGCGGTGGGGAGGGCGAAATTTTGAAAATCTGACTTGCTTTGAAAAGCATTGTTTTAGCAACTTCTCAAACGCGAGAAAAATAAAATGGTGATCGCAGAAAACACGACAAATGCAGCATTGAAAAAAAATACGGTTGGATCAGCGTTTGGCAATTGAACCGCAGAATCCACCCAAATGGAGCCTTAGTAAATTTGTAATACACAAAAAACTATAACATGCAACAGCTCAAAACATTAGTAGCACTTGAATGTATGTAGAAAAAGCATTATATAAAAAGTTGATAACCAATTCCATATGAACGGGTCAACAAATATTCACAATTCAGATATTTAAGCATAATCTGTGCTACTTTGACAATTGGCATTAATATTTCATATAATCGTATTTTGATTCAAGAGCTAATCAAGTAAACCCTTATCATCCTTATGTACTCAAAACAACATACAAATCATGAAATTTAAGTGTCTATCATTGTGAGACATCTGAAGAGTTGAATAAATAAAAAAATACTACGTCACCACAGTAGTCATTAGTAGAACAAGATCATAAATATCAATAACACATACATAAATTCATAATAATTAACATTATACACTCAATGATTTAGACTTTGAAACGGGTCTATATACATAAATAGCAACTAAAAACCAAAAATCAAAGAGAAAAACTGAAAAAACCAACAAAAATCTTATAAAATTCACCAAAGCCTCACCATTTTCACAAATAAAAAAACCCCATCCAATAAAGCCCCAACTCAAAAAAAAAAAAAAAAAAAGAGAAAAAAAGACTCAGTATGAATTAAAGAAATTCCGAAAATAAGATTAGAAAAGAAATAAATAATTCATATTCACGAAAACAACAGATTAACCCTTTAAACCCCGAAAACAAAAGGTCAGCAAATAACATCAACAAAAATTAAAAATAATTAAATATAAAAATAAATAAAACAGACTGGATTTACACCAGCCGGAGGTGTAAAATCAAGTTTGATTTTCATCAACCATCAAAGAGCACCTACAACACAAGAAGAAACTATTCGGGGCAGACAAGCAATCCTGGGCAACACATCTCAAGAACAATTTATATGTGGCCAGACACATCTCAAAAACCAGATACAAAGTGTTCTTGATACACGGAACCGATATAAAATATCAAACGCATCAAAGAAGCTCCGGATGACAAGATGAAGAAGAAGAAAATTTGATCCACAAATATTTCGCATGAGATTTCATTATTGAACAGTCCAGAGAGCTCGAACAAGGACCATTAATCAAAAACCCTAATTTTAACACTGATTATCAGGAAATGACGGAAGGAAACTCACTCTGAATCGTTGTTGCTATAATTATACCACTTCTCTGATTATCAAAATAAGGCGGAGATCGGAGACCAGACGGCGACGGAGGCTTCGGGGTGAAGAACACCTGGCGCGGATGAATGTTCAAGCGCGAGGGGGTATAAGAGAGGTTAAGGTTTCTGATGAGATAATAAAATACTAATTAATCTCATGAAGAGTTTAAATAGTTGGTGCTTCCAAATAAGATGTTCAAAGGTCTCACGAACAAGAGCCGCTTGTCCAGTCCAGTGGTCATAGTACAACTGATCAGGGCTTAACGGTATTATCGATAGGTTCTGGATTTGAGTATTGTCGTTGGTTTATCCACCTCTTTGTTAGCGATTATTCAAAAGAATTTTCCGTGGGACTAGGATAAATAGACGGAGATAGCCTTCCCAGCTCGACTGGTAAGATCAGCGACGGGGATCCCCTAGACATAAAAAAAAAAAAAGCATACTGCTGCCCTTAATCAAACCCATACCCTTAAAATTTAAGTAAAAGCTTAATTTGATATGATGTGTCTCTAACAATCTCATTTTGTGTTTTACTCAAATCTTTTAAAAATTTCACATTTTTTTTTAGTTATTTCCTATAAACATTTTCAAAGTTTTTTTTCCAAAAAATATTATTATTCAATTTTTCTTCCCTTCAATATATTCATATTTAAAAAATATTATTCATTTTTTTAAATAAAAAAAACATTTTTATTGAAGTAAAATAAAAAAATGAAGATTTAAAGAAAATCCTTTTTTTTTTTTCAAGAGATAGTTAAAATTTTGGGGATGAGAATACATCTAATATAATTCAACTAAAGATGGAGTTGAAAAAAAAAAGTCACATTTAAAGAAAATGTGGAGACCAAAAAAAAAAGAAATGTTGAAAATTCAGGTAAAGATTTGAGTCCAACTTAATTTAGGTAAAGATTTGAGTAAAAGCTTGATTTAATGTGGGCCTAGATAAATGGTTAGAGAGGATTTTTGATGACTTTTACTCAAATTTAAATTTAAGTAAAAGTTTTGGTATAATTGGAGATGTGATTATTTAACTCTTTTCACAAATGTAGGAGGTGTTTACCTGCTTAACTAAAACTCAGTCAGATAGGGTTAGTTTGAGGACAGTTAAGGTTTGAGGATAACTATCCCAATTTTAAAAGATATAAAGTTCATTAATTTGATATTAAAAAATGAAGAAAAATGTTATCCCAACCTTTAAATGGGACAAATTATATTTATTTTCATTTTAAAATTAGATCAATTGTTCACAATTTATCTCAATTATTTTTTACACTAAATCAGGATAAGTTATCCATTCACTTATTTATCCCTATAATTACCCTTATCTCACCTTTTCTCCCTTATCAAATAAGCTCTTAATGCCTAGTTTGGCATATGGATAAGGAGTTAGGATAAGAAAAAAAATTGGGTTAAAATCACTTGTCATCCTATATGGCATAAAAAAATGGGGATAAAATATGGATAATTGTTCACATTTTGAGAAAAAAATATGGATAATTTGTTCTGGGTAAAAGATGAAATAGACTTTGTCCTAATTTTTTATTCCAATTTTGTAAAATTGGGATAACATTTATTACTACCCTTTCCAAGAAAATAAATGAAAACCAAAAAAAGAAAGAATGTGCTCCACTAAACAATATTAATGCTCCATTAATAGGAATGGTAGATTTGATATTTTTTAAAAAAATTTGGAGTTATCCCATGTTTGATTCAAATGCAAAATTGAGGATAAGAAAATAAAAAATAAAGATAATAAAAAGCATTACCAAATGCAAATTTGGATAAAAATAGCGATTTTTTATCCCCATAAATTAAGTTAATTTATCTTAAAAATTTATCCTTTTATCAAATTAGACATAAAGAATTGAGATACTCAAATAGAGCCACCCTTCCAAATTTAGATTTGTTTAGATCCCAGTTTACGCCACTTTTGGGTTTGAAAAAATGGACATTTTTCAAATAGAAAAATTTTAAATAGAAAAATGTTGCATATAATTTTTATTTTAATCTAAATTCCAGTTCTCACATGTTTTAAAATTTTTAAAAATATGATACCTCAAAAGTATGCCATAATATCATATAGTTTTATAAAAGATGATGTATGTGTTCCAATGAAATACATGAATTCATTTTATAGAAAAATGTGAATTTTTTTAAGGAGATATATAACTTATTATTGTGATTGTATAACACCATCAAGGTATATCTCAACTCAGGGTTAAAAAACAAACTGTGTATAACAAAATTCTTTCAAACGCTAATTCCAATGCATTTGTGCGATGAAAGTTTGAAAAGTGGATAAAAAAGAAAGATGTTACGATGAAGCCTTTTACAGTAGAGAATGTAAACTACGTATGTTTTTATTTTTTAAAAATAATAAACATTATTTAATAAAATATATATTTTAATAAAAAATATAAATTATTTCATAAATGAGTTAAAAAAAACTATTTTTTAGTAAATATATGAAAAAAACGTAATGATGCGTATACATTGCCTACATTCGAAACATATAACATTGTATATTAAAGTGTAAGGAGGATTGAGCACCTTTAAAAAAAAAAAAAAAAATATTCACATTAATGTATATTATAATATGCTATTTTAGTTTTTTTTTTGTTTTTTTAAAAAAAATGTTTTGACTCGGCTCATTTTACCATCCAAAACGCACAAACATCTCCAAAGAAAAACGTCTCATCCATCCCATCCGTCCAATCGAGGACCTGCCATCAGACGGACGAAACTCCCATCCTCATCAAAAACCCTAAAATTAAACCCTATAAATACCGCGTCAAGGGATCTCCTCCCCCCAAATCAACAAACGCTCCCGTCTAGGGTTAGTGGGGTTCCATCAAGAGTGCCCGATCGGCACATTTTCAGGTTTTTATTTCGTATGCGATTTCTTTTTTATATTTGTTATCAAGATTGCGGTGATGATTCAGAATTTTCAAGCTCAACAGACCGTATCGCATGTCCCCTCTTCTTTGTAGAGATGGGGATCTGCATGGCGACTATCCCGCTGAACTGAGCGATCTCTGTTTTTTCTTTCGTTTCTTTCATTATTAGGGTTTTGATTCTCTGTTTTGGGTTTTTGATCGGTTGAAAGTGTTTTTTTTAATCGAAATCAACGATGAGGATAAGAAAGCTCCCTCTTCTGAAAAGAAGTTTGAGGACAATCGCTGGCGGAATCGAACCAATGTAACTTAACGCCATTACTGAGTTGATCATATTTTGTGTCCTCTCTTTTCAAAACTGATTTTTTATTTTGATTTTTTTTTCTATTGTTTTTGTTAGAGCAGATGGTGATGAAGTAATATATTGAAAATCCAACACTTGATCTGAATTACCTTGTGATGTATTTTTATTTTCATTGCTTCTGAATCTGTTGCGTTAGTTTTGATTAAGTTCTTTGTGTTTTTTTGTTGTTGTGTTTGGGAAACTGATCATCAAGTGATGAAATGTGGAAGATTTAATCTTAGGACACCTTCCTACACGGTTCATGAGAGCCGTGAATGAGAAATGCTTTCTATTTCTGATGATGATGTGCTTTTTTTACACCGGTTTAAAGATTTTTTGGAATTTAATCATTCGGAATACTTATACTGATCTGAAATCTATCATGAAAATACAATATTCCATGAAAACACTTGACTTGTTTTAATGAACTTTATTATTGTCAGGGAAAGTTCGTTTAGTCCCGGCCAACATGGTTTATGGCACCTCCACTGTGCTCCATTTCTCCCTTTCTCCAAAATTAAGCACAGTTGGATGAATTTGGACTTCGGTTCTCCAAAGGGTCGTTCGTAGGGTTCTTTCATGTAGCACCCTATAGTGATCTGGTCATTGATTGTACCTTAATTTTTTTTTAAAGTGTACTCGTGACTCTTTTACTGTAGATATGAGTACCCATTAAAAATTTTAAAATTTATATTTAAATATATTTTTAGCGTTTAGTTTTTTAAACTAAAATCTTTCTTTAGACAAAATTTAATAAAATATAATTTTTTAAAAATTGAGTTTGGAATATAAAATTTTAAAAATCTATTTCACGTCTAAATCCACTCTATGTGGATTCTCATTGGTTGTTACAGTGAAGAACATTGTAATGAGCCACCCTCATTTTAGAGGCACTCTTTTGGGAATCCTTTTGGATGTGTTTGGGTCGATTTTGTGATCGAAACATAAAATGTGAATTCTATGTTTTAGTTCCTCTTAAAATATGTTATGTATCATGCATCATATGGTGAAAGAGAAATTAAGGTGTGAAATTGATTTTATTGTATGGTGGACTTTACTTATTTAATTCCTTTTAAATGCATGAAAATTCACAATTCACAGATAACTACCACCTATTTAATTCCCTTCAAATTCACGCATGTGAAAATTATTTTTACATGAACTAATGAAAAATGACATGTATAAAACAATGGAATGAATGAAAGAAAAAAAAATCAAAAGCATGCTTGGGTTGTGTCCTTGGTTGTTCTCGTGTGCTTGTGTGCATTTAAAGTGAATTGAATAATTGCAGTTTATTATGTAATAAATTTAGTTTTGCACCTTAGTTTTTCTTTCATCATCGCGTGATTTGTGACATGTTTTAAAAGGAATTATAGTAAGATCATATCATGTAGAAAACATAATAGAGAATCTGTTCCTGTGTTAAATTCTCATTCGATATAAATTTTTTCACTTTTCTTGAAAGTGACAAAAATGTTTAGTCTGTGCATGATGTTAAGGATCCATAGAGGTGAGCCAATACATCTCGTGGTAACAAAAATGTATTGCTTGGAGGTATGTTAAGATTTAATCTTTGGTTCATATATTGTTGTCCAAACCTTCTTAATTCGCATCTACGTTGAAAAAAATTCTTTTGTAATTCTTTATATAAGGAAATAGAAAATATTGGATCCTCACCCACACAAGCAAATTGTTGATAATTTTTTTTGATGAAAATGGTATATAAAATTGCTCGTAACAACGCACTATTGAAACGCTGAGGATCCATATTCTATAGAGGTGATCTTGTTTAAGTTCTTTGTAAAACATGTTATGTATCATCCTATGCATCGGATGGTGGGAGAAAAGTCAGTGTGAAACCATTTATGTTGTATGCAGGCATGTGGAAATTCGCATGAAATAAAACGAATGACTCGTATGAAAACTATGGAATGAAAGAAGAAAAAAAATATTAAAAGCAAGTTTAGGTTGTGCTCTCGCTATAATGGAATTGGTTTTACACCTTGGTTTTCTTTTTACCATTGGATGTATAAAGTAATATGTGACAAGTTTTAAGAGGAATTAAAGTAAGATCACATCATGTAAAAGAATAATGGAGCAACTTTTGTTAAATATTTTGATGAATTATATGAAGATATATCATATATGTGCTGTTGATGTTTTTTTTTTCCTCCATTATTCTTTTGTATATAATTCATATAATATACATTTAAATACTTTTGTATATATCATATACATTTATAGGATATATGAAAGAATATCAGAGATAAGAGAGTTATAAGTAATAAGAGGTAGGGAATAATTAATGTAATGATTAAGAGTGGGGGGTTATGGAGTTAAGAGTGGGGAAGATGATTGGTTGGAGAAGTGGTGGTTATTTAAAGGGGGAATACCACCACTTTCCCAGCAGCTTTCTCTACTCTTTCAACTCCGCTCATTCAACTTCGTAGCCCTCTATTTTAATCACCACATTAATTATTTTCTCACCTCTTTGATTTGTAACTCTCAATATTTGAGATTCCTTAATGTATCTTATACAAAGAAGTATATTGTCTTATATTCTATAACCAATAAGTGAAGAATAAGAACTCTTTCTCTAATTCTCTTTTTTATATGCTTTGTTTATGTATTTTTATGTCTATGTATTATAGTTAGTTTATAACATGTTATCATCACGATGAACTCATCCATTTAAAGTGCTCAAAGGGTTTGTATTTTACAAATTTAATTTTTGTAGGTGATGTAACGAGACTACACACAAGTGAATGGTATCTTGGTTTTGATTCCTAATATTTAGATTTATTTCATCATATAGTCTATATTTATTTATGGTCAATTTTTTCAGTCAATAGTTGGTCTACTGCATATTCTTTCTTTAGTGGTGTTTAAGATCATCTCATCAATGTATGCTAACCAAAAAATATGTAATGCGTATAAGAATTGACAGCTTGATCATTTTTCACATTTTATGATCAAAATTGTTATCTCACGTACTATGTTTTGTATTTAAATAAATACATGAATTTTAAGCTTTTACATATTATTATAAAGATGCACTTTTACACATATATATACATTTTAATTAAGTACTCATAAGCTTAAGCTTCTCCAATTGATTGGTGAATGCTATGGATTAAGCTTAATAAGATCTTTAAATCCGTGCTTGCTGTTGCAAATAGAAATGTCAATCTAATTAGCTATGATTTTTTATTCTTAAGTAGTGTGAATGCATGGAATAACTGCTAACCACACCTCATAAACATGTTATTGCATCGGCAATTACACATCAATTTACTTTGTTATTTTATATGCAAACATAATTAGAAATTTTTGTTTTTCAATACCTATATTTTTTGTATGGCTATCATTTATCATGAAATTTTATTCTTGAAAATATAAAGTATATATATCATTAAAGAATATCATGTTCCTAAGGACTGATTATATTGGATTCTTGAAAAATCATGTAAAATTTTATTTTATTTTATCCCTGAATGATTATGCAAAAATTATTTTATAGATATTTGGAGGATCATGTAAAAAATATGATTAAAAATTATTCTGAAAAAACTACATACAATTTTATTATCCCTGAGAAAAAAAAATTTAATGGCTACATGGGGCTATAGAATATATTTATTAGTCTTTGAAGGATCATAAAAAAAAAAAGTGGCTACATGTATTTAGTGGAAACATGTAAAAATTGTGATTAACTTTCACTATCATAATAAAGAGGATTTAAATATTAATACCTCGTTGATAAATGTTCACCTATCATTATGCATCAAATGTGCTCTAATTGTAGCAATATTGAGAGTATTAATTTTATGTTCTTGTTGTCAAACAACGATTTGAAGAAAAATCATATAACCTAGTGGCGTAGCATTATTGTTTAAAGCAAATGCATTTTATTTTATTTTTACCATGAAAGTTGTTGTCAAGAATAATGAGATCATGATTTATATAGTTGAAAGCACAACAATCATCGAGTTTGTAAAACATCTCAAACCACTGGAAGTGGATTGCTATTGAACAAAGTATAATCAAAGGGAAAAGGTTTGCAGCCCTAACACGAAAAAAATGATTGTTATTTATGTGGTGTTTAAAAATATGGTCACTTACTTGATATACCATTAAACTTTTGTCATTTATGTATTTATATTTTTATATTTTCTTTGTTATCTGAAATGCATTTTCTTATTTTTATATTTGTTTTATTATTTTGAGTTTAATATTAGTTAATTCAAATGGTAGTATTATTTCTGGTACTATAAATTTGATAAGGCTCCTAAAGTGCAAATATTATATGATCATGAGATATATATATTGATGCTTCAAACAGTAAAAAATTTAATTACAAATAACCAGAAGTTTCTTTCGTCTAGTGATAAGGATGTTTTTATTGCTCGATTTTTGAATCATCATTATAATGACACAATATTGCCGTCGTTAGGGGGAGAAAATCTGTCGCTTGAAGAACGACATGAAATTTATTAGAACAGTATATTATAAGAGAATTGAGTATCAGTCCCAGATGCATTTACTCATACAGAAAAAGTAACAAGGTCACATATTCAACTATAAAAACTCCAATTTGGATTGATATTCTAATTGAAAAAACTATAAGTATGTCGGTTAATAAATCAAAGAAGGCACGTCTGAAGCTTGGAAGATTTATGGGTTCAAAAAATTCAGTTCTTTAAAGGAGAAAATAATGAAAAATAATTCTTTAGAGGAAAATGAAACACTTGAAAGATCCCTATTAATAACTTCTCCATAAGATAAAATCCGTGAAGAGACTCAAGTTCCGGAAGACACATAAATCCTTGAAGAGACACGTCCCTGGGATCGCAAACAAGTGATCATCGATGATATATTTTCATTTACAGTAGCTACAGAAATCATTTCAGATGATGATTCAGAACCATGTTCAGTGGATGAATGCAGACAAAAAAAAATTGTTGGCCACATAGGAAAGCTGCTATTCAAATAGAATTGGATTCACTTGCAAAACATTAAGTATTTGAATCAGTAGTCCTAACCCCTGAAGTTGTTAAACTAGTAGGATGTAAATGAGTGAAATAAATGAGATTGTTAGATACAAAGCTCGTCTTGTGGTACAAGATTTCCTGCAGAGACCTAGGATCGATTTTGAAGAGACATATTCCCCTGTGATGGGCACAATCACATTTCGGTATTTAATTAGTCTTGTAATCTGAGAAGGACTTGATATACATCTAATGGATGTGGTTACTGCATATTTATATGGAAAATTACATACCGACAGTTATATGAAAGTTCTTGAAGGATTAAAATTGTCTGAAGCAAAAACAAGAAACATGTACCCAATCAAGCTTAGACGATCCTTGTATGGATTAAAACAATATGGACGAATGTGATATAACTGTTTCAGTGAGTACTTAATAAAAGAAGGATATGTCAATGATCTAATATGTCCCTATGTATTTATTAAGAAAAAGGAACTCAGATATAAATTTAATGATATAAATTTAATTGGGAATCCTAAAGAGCTAAAAAAAGCTTCCGAATATCTAAAAAAGACTTTAAAATGAAAAATCTTAGAAAAACAAGATATTGTGTCGGCATGCAGATTGAGCAAAGTTTAAACATGATACTTGTTCATTAGACAATGTATATTGAAAAAAAATCTTGAAGCGTTTTAATATAGACAATTGTCTTTCATTAAATTCTCTTATGTTTGTCATGTCATTTGACCTAAATCCCCCGTTTGTTTTGGGAATAAGCCCCCAGATAACCCCAGATAACCTCAGATAAGAGTTAAAGGGTGTTTGGAAACCCCGGATAACCCTTGATAAAGTTGCAAGAATAAACTGATATAAAGTAGTATATGGATTTCAACTAACCCCTAGAATTAAAGTTATCCTAGGTTATTCCACTCAAAGAATATGTGGGTCCATTGTCAAATCAACTGTCATCACCTCTTATAAATCACATGTCAAATCAACTATCATTATTTTTTCATCTTTTATAAATCTTTATCCATACTTTATTCATATTTTACTAAACAACAAAACATTTATTCTTACGTTTACCAACACGAATAATTCAAAACACAACAAAACACAAAATCATTTTATCCTTATTTATGCTTGAAGAAATGTATACCCAAGAATAAATCATATTCCCGTTTCAAACGGGGGGAAAGAATGATCATTTTCGTCCTAAAGAGCATAATTAAAATATTCTTGAACCTGAAGTACCATATCTTATTGTGATTGATGAATTATTATATTTAACATAATGTACTAGATATAACATTGCATTTTTAGTTTATTCTATTGGCCATATTTAGTTCTACTCCAACTTGGAGGCATAAGAATTGCGTGTAGCACATTTTTCATTTTATTCGTGGAACGATATGGCCTCTGCCCAACGATGACAACACAATTCGAGATATAAGTAATTGCATTGGGACACGATGAGCTTAAAACCATATTTTTAATCTCATCGTTATGAGGGTGAATATTATTAGATGACATTTGCGTGTTGTACTCCTTCTCCTTCGTCTAGGTTTTATCCCACTAGGTTTTCCTAATAAGGTTTTAACAAGACAGTGTTAAAGCGTAAACACCAATTTAAGATAAAGTATATTGTATTATTTTTTCTTCGCTTTGGTTTTTTCCACTGGGTTTTTTAAGCAAGGTTTTAATGAAGCAATTATCTTAGCATAATGGTCATTCAAGAGGGAGTGTTGTGAATATGTTGGATAACCACCACTTCTTCAACCCATAACCTTCCCCACTCTTCAACTCCATAACCTCCTATTTTGATCACCCCATTAACTACCCCCTCACTTCTTTGGCTTGTAACTCCCATCCTTCATGTATCCTATAAATAGTAAGGCATTGCTTATATTCCATAACCAACAAGTGAAGAATAAGAAATCTCTCTCTTTACTTCTCTTCTCTATATGTTTGTGTGCTTTGTTAATGTACTTTTATGTTCATGTATTATAGTTAGTTTATGACAATAACATGAAAGTAGAGCCTGAAAATCCTTCAAACAGATGATTTCTACTCTTTCGTGTTTTTACATATGATGAAAACGATTGGATTGGTGAAAGAGCAAATGAATATACAAGTTTCGATTAAAAAAAAAAACCGTGGAAATAAATTTAGTGTAGGAAAAAAAGAAAAAGAAAAAAAAAACGTGGAGTAAATGTGCCGCACAAAAAAAAAAGACTCAGCCTTTATAAAATGAATTTTTTAAGATAGTATTTGAAAACACATTTGATGAAAATATTACTTAAAAAAAAATGAAATGCCAAAAGTTGTTTTCAAACAACTTCATAAAATTAAGCTTAATTAAAAGATTGTCTCCGTTTTTAATACAATTTTTTTTATTTTTAACATCAAATAGTGTAAAAAATGACTTTATGAAGAATCAAATTTTATTAAGTTATTTCATATCCAAAAATATACTATTCAAATGCATTGCCAATACCCAATAGATCAGATTTGGTTAGGCAGTAAATTTCAAAAAATAATTTATGATTGATTAAATAAGTTACTTAAAAAAAACTATTTTACCCAATTTTTTCATGCTGTTTTGTCATATTTTAAAACATAGAAAATCTAAATAAAAACCATTTTTCCAACCAAAGTTTCCTATCCTTCAAGGATTTTTAAGAAATCAAATTACTATATTACCCTTAATCCAGATTTGGCATTCCAAATATGACCAAGGGCAATTCAATAAATTACCACTCTCAGTCTAATCTCCGGATTTAAAATGACAACTGGAACACTCACTTCCAGCCCATCCAACGCAAATGCCCGCCACTAATCCCCACCAATCACACGTCGCCAAGTGTCACTCTCTCATACAATCTTCTCACAACAAGACAAAAAAATCTCCATAGCTTCTCATCAGAAAAAAAAAAAAAAAAAAAAACGAATAAACCAAGAATCGAAGAACAAACAAACATGATCTGTTCAGGTCGAATCGTGACCTGCTCTCCCTCTCCGACGCCGTCGATCCCTCCTCGTATCCCGACCGCCGGACCGAGGTGGCCCGACTCCTCCTGCCTCCGATGGCGTCCGCCTTCCGCCGCCGCCGATCCCGACGCTTCGTCCGTCGGCGCCTCCGACCCCGACTCCTCCGATAGGAACGCTTCGTCCGCCGGGAGGTGATCGCATCTTGTCTCTGCGCGTTCGATTGATGGATTTGATGAGGTAGAAGTGATTGTGTTTCATTCGATTGTTTGACGTGATTTCGTGATCAGTGCAGCTTCTGCATAATTGAAGGACCGGAGATGGTGCAAGACTTCGCGAAGATGGAGCTGCAAGAGATCCAGGACAACATTCGAAGCCGCCGGAACAAGATCTTCCTGCATATGGAGGAGGTGGGGTGTGATGTCCTGTATTGATGAGTGGATATAGTTTAGTAAATACTTGCTGCTCTGTTTGTTGTTTCATTTGCCAACGTTGATGCATATTTGTTCAGTATTTACATATTTTGGGAATTAATGGATTCAAATGCTTTCTTTTGTTCTCTCATTAGCATAAGTTGTTTTTGTTCACAATTTATTATGCTCAAGCATTTTTTTTTTAAAATATTCTCATGTCTCTATATAAGCAATTGAATTTTTACTGTTAAAAGTTACCAAGTTTATCCTGGGTTAGGACTGAGCCAAACAGGGTCAGTGTGATTGTAGATAGAATTGTAGGCCCACCTTTGATAGCTAAATAAGGAATTAAGTTATTCTGGAAATATTCAGGACTCCAGGAATCTCACGATCCAAGCTGAACAATCATAAGACTAGCAACAGGAAACTAAAGTGAAGCCAGGACATTGCCCGAAGGACTCAAACAATCAATACCGATCTTTTCTATGCTTCTCAATGAGTGAGGAGATTCTATCTAACTTCATATCTGATTGGTTAATACTTGAGTTGAATCATGTTTCATGATGACTTACTCTTGAGGATGTTAACATAAGACCAGGGGCGGACGTACGAGTTGGCCGGGCCGGGCTACCCGGCCCAGATTTTACATTTTTTTTTTATATTTGATGATACATGTTATAATATTTATATTTTATGTTATATAAATTGCATTTTATATAAAAAAATATTTATAACAAACTAGATATCAACCTGATAAATTAATAATAAATCAAATAGTATCATAACAAATTGGATCTCAACCTAACAAAGGAAATCGAACTCCAGCCCGTTTGGAAACAGGTTTAGGCAACTTTTGAAGCTGCTTTTCCCAAATCTGTTTCCAAACAAAAAAAATAGGGTCCAAAGTTGCATACATTTTTTTTGTGAAAAAGTTGCTCAAAATCTGAGTTTTCCAGGAACTATGGATAGATAGCTTCTTGCAAAGTCAGATTTAAACCCAGCTTTTGCATAAAATCAGTTTTGTAATCGTGCAACTAAACGTAGCCTGATCTTATTATAAATTCTAATGATTCTAAATTTTAAAATTCAAATATTATCTTAAGAATTATTGAAAATTGAACAATAAAGAAAATTTATATCCATAAAACAACTCTTTTTATTTTCCAAGCAACTCTCCCTATTTTTCTATCAATTCTTACAAAATCAAAGTACTCAACTTTAATTACATTTTTTTTCCCTTTTCTTTACATGTATATGTCTTTCAAATATCGCATTATTTGATACATAAATAATTACATCAAATATAAGAACAACAAACTTCCATATAAATATTTAATATATAGCCTATCAAATATAAGAATAAAAAAATTTCTATATAAATATTTAATATAGGCTACGTAGCCCACCCCAAAATATTGTCCTGGATCCGCCCCTGCATAAGACTCTGAGCATCTTGTCATAATTTTTTGGTCATCCAGCCATGAATCAACATTTATCCTCTTTGCTGGAGACTGTAAATTGATAGCACATTTATAGTGCATGCCAACATTGGACGCATGGTAATGTTTCTTTTTGAGTATTCCCTGTCATTATATAGAAAGGAATGGTACTCAAAAAGAAAGTCTAACTTTTTGTCTGTCTTTTTCTCTATTATCAAGCAATATATTAACATTTCACAAATTGCACGTGTGAACGGTTGGAGACCAGTGAGAGATGTGGACTGTTCTATTAATGTTTTATTTATATGTAAATCCCTCTGTTTGTATATGTGTGACCTCTCCAGTTTTACCAAGCACCTTACATAGTGTCACTCTCAAATTGTAACCAGCAACTTTCATGTTATATTTCATTACTAGTTTGCAGATTCATATATTCAAGTTGAAAATTTTGAGCATCTTTCTTCTGCAACCATTGCAGGTTCGCAGATTAAGGATACAGCAGAGAATCAAGAATGCTGAACTTGGAATTCTAAATGATAGACAAGAAAATGATCTTCCTGACTTTCCATCATTTATACCATTTTTGCCGCCCCTGGTAAGTTTCCTCTTTTTAGTCTTCAAGTTGAGGAAAGGGTCTATTATCCATGCTTACATATGTTTGTTAGCTATTCTCTTCAATTCTGTAGAAACATGTCTTTTACTAATGTTCATTGCAAATCTAATACCTTTTGTGGTTGTCACTTACAGACAACAGAAAATCTTAAGCTATATTATGCTTCTTGTTTCTCTTTGATTGCTGGGATAATCATCTTTGGCGGACTTCTTGCCCCAACTGTAAGTCTCTTTGTGCTTCACCAAATGCTTTCATGTTAAAATGTGACTAACTGTACAATTTCTATTGGTTTTCGTTTGCTCCTCATGCTTTCTTCAGCAGTGTATCAATACCTTGCCCACACACCTTCTGGAATAAAATTAGAATATCATTAGGATATGGAAAATGATGCTAGGTTTGAGAATCCAAAATTGGTGTTGGTGCTGATACTTGCCTCAGATGAATTTCACTGAACCCCTAGGTGGCCAAATTTGCGTCAACATGGCTGCCTATTCCTCAACTTTTTTTTTTTTTTCCGCTTGGGATTGAATTAATAGATGAATCATATTGTTAAAAATTCTGTCATGGTCATTCCACCCAAAATGTATGATTCATTGCTTTGATGCCTATTATGGTGATACAGGGACAAAGCCATAACTTTTTTCTAGAGGTGTCAGTTATACTACAACATATTTGATCATTGAATTATTGTCAGGTCTCCTCCTCTTAATCTAACTGCCATTACCCCTGAGTTGTTATACCATGGCAATCATTAAATATGCTCTAATCATCTCAGTTGTTATATTTTCTAGTTGGAGTTCAAAAGCATTCTGAGATTATTTAAAAATGAGAAACTGACCTGACCTTCTGCTTAATATAAGCTTTGGTTATTGAAAGATTGTTGTTCACCGTGGCTCTTTGGCTTTACTTAGCCATCCGGTTACTTTTTGATTCCCATAGGCCATGTTATATCTTTGGTCTCACTAGTATCTCCTAACTAGGAATGTATACATGAATAAACCAATTTCTTTACTGGTCAACATATAAAATATTTCACACACACACACGCACGAGTTGGGTTGGCAAGGGTACTCCTCCATCTACTATGTTCAAAAGCGATCTTCTCAACCCCTCAGAAGTCTTTGTATTTATAACAGTTTGAATTCATTGCTATATCACTTAAGTGAGAAATGTTAATGACAAACAACTGGTAAAATGCTTGATTTGGTTTATTCAGTGCATCCTATTTTCAAAATGGAATCTAAAGCATCTGATATTTTGTCCTCCTCTGTCCAGTTGGAACTTAAATTGGGATTGGGAGGCACATCATATGAAGATTTTATACGTAGTATGCATTTGCCAATGCAATTAAGGTATATCTTAGCATGCCATATGTCAATCAGCACTTGTTCCTTTCAAAATGTTCCGCTATTCATTATATTTAACAATTTTTCCAATTATGTGGACATCTAATTTATTTGTTCTTTGTAGGCTCAAGGAAGTTGCATCCCTTTAATAGATTATTTTTAATACAAAGTGATGAATGCTTATTTATTCTCTGTTATTGCGTCCAACTGTCATAATTAATGCAGCTTTTCTTTATTTATGCAAAACCGTAAGGGGCTGTTTGGCCAGAGGAATAAGGGTGGAATAGGGGAGGAATAGAGAGAATAAGGCAAAAAAGGTGTTTGGGTAGAGGGAATAAGGAGAGAATAAACTGGTATTTCTATTCCAAGTCCACCCATAGAATTGTATTATTCCTCCACTGGTATAAGTGGATCTACTTATCAAATCGCACATCATCACATCAAATCACTTATCATCACCTCTTATACATCAATGGGGTCCACATGTCAAATCAACTTTTTACATCTTATTCACATCTTATTCTTCATCAACTAAACACTCCAACCTTTATTATTACGTTTCCTAATAAGAATAACTGAAAACACAACCGAACACAAAATCTCTTATTCCATTGATAAAGTCAACAATTCCTGGAATAGGTATAAACCCCAAAATAGCTTATGCCTCTATCCAAACGGGCCCTAAATATATTGTTTTATAGCCACATATAAAAAGAAGACTCTTTTTCTTGCCATAAATTTTGGTTAATTGTTGTTTCTATTCAGCTATGCAAACTATTTATGTTTCACTTGCAGATTTAGAAAAACTTCCGAAACATCAATTTGCAGTTGAGCCACAATTATATTCTAAAACACTGATTAATATGTATATATTGCAGGTTTAGTTTTTGTTCAAAATAGAACATTTTGTTTACTTGTCCAACTCTTTCCATTTCCAGGGAAAATTGATGTGATCCAATGGAGAACACTTGCACAAATTTTTACTCTAAAATCAATCCTTTTTAGGTTTTCAATGCATTAATGCCTCAATGGCACATGTATTAGTGTGTAATAACAGATCTTTAGGATAATGATACATTCAGTTCCAAAACTTCCAAATTTAGGTCCAACTTTCAAAAAAAAACCTTCCAAATTTAGGACAACCATCTCATGTGTTTTTTTTACAATTGACACATGGACTCCATGCTCATCTTGAGCTATAATAGCATGAGATACAAGCCTATATTTTTTGTGATTTTTTTTTGAAGAAAAGTACTTTTTATGATCACTGATAAAGGCAAGGGAGCCAGCTGATCTTTCCAATGAATTTGATTATTTCCTGACCAATTTATCAATGGCGTAGGGGAAATCTTTTTTAGAGTCATTTTTGGAGTGAATGAATGGTTTATTGTCATTGCTTTATACTTCAACAATTTTTCAGGAAATGATATTCTGCACAGCATATATTGTATTTATCTACATGTAATATTTTCAGCAAACACTGATGCTGGGCTTCTCACTAAGACTTGAAAGAAGATTTTTTTCCCTTTGTTTTTATGTTGAGCATACAATTCTAGTGAGATAATCTAATTCATGCCTTTTGGCTTATCAAATCATCTTTTTTTTTTTTAACTCATTCTTTCCAATGTGCAGTTTAGTTGATCCTATAGTAGCATCATTCTCAGGAGGGGCTGTTGGTGTGATCTCAGCCTTGATGGTGGTGGAGATTAACAATGTCAAGCAGCAAGAGCACAAACGATGCAAATACTGTTTAGGAACGGGTAATCATACTTACCTTTGCTTTTTTATATATTGTATTTCTTTGATGCTTATCTGTTGCTTTAGCTATAAGAATGGTGACTGAGGACAAACCTGCAGTTGTTCAAGCAGCAGGATTATTATTGTTTTTTTAAATTTCAAATAAGAAGAGGGACTTTTAAAAATATAAAAATTATTGGAACATTTTATTCCCAAATCTAGAGTATTATGTTCGTTGCCAGAGCAGAGCCTTTTGTTGTGTCTCACATTAACTTTAACTACCGAAGTAGGAACCTTGATATTATGATAAGAAATTCATTTGTCAAATGCATGTATAGGAAAATAAAAGTAGTAACTCTATTTGGATGGTTTGTTTTCAAAGATTCAATGACATTCAAAAGGTGGGATGATTTGAAAGTTTTAGATGTCAGTCAAAAGGCAATGGGACCTCTGAGAACTTGGATTTTTAGTCTGTCCAACTTCGAAGACCACTCTTCATTTACAAGTACAAAAATCACTGATGAAGAAAATTGTTGACCGGGAAAATGATGTGTTGTCTTCCACTATTAACTTAGTATTTAGTGGATGCTTTTCAGTGCTTCTAGAAAAGCCAACTTTGACTTAGCATGCACAACACACACAACAGGATTCTCTGCTTTTAGGAATATGGTGCTGGAAATACCAGGCCGGCCTGGGCTGGATTCAGTTTTGATAATCAACTAAAGGGTTGTTTGTGGCGTGGCCTTTTCTTTGTGCTTTTGCATTGGTTTATTAACTTCATATCACTATGAGTCTAACGGTTTTGTTTCTGTGACTGTCTGATGCCCCTTTTTGTTGGCCTTAATTTCTGTATTCAGGGTAAACCCACTTTTCTCTAGAAAAAGTAAAAATGTCCTGCAAACCTTATTCCCATGTGTTCTTTTGTTGTCATGATCATTTAAAGATTATCAAGAAAGACCATGGGGCCTTTCCTGACACGATTATCCCATCTTTGTTGTAATGCCTTTTTATTTCTTTCTCACCCTTTTTTATATACTTACTGTTCCTCTGGGTAATCATTTATGACTTAATTTGGTTTAGGATACCTTGCATGTGCTCGCTGTTCAAGCACAGGTTCTCTAGTTCTGATTGAGCCAGTTGCTACGCTGAACGGTGGTGATCAGCCACTGTCTCCACCAACAACAGAAAGGTGTTCCAACTGTTCAGGATCTGGAAAGGTAATCTGTATGATTCATATGTATTTTTCTGCAATTACTCCTTTTGAGAAACCAATCCATCAATATATGCTTGATCTTGTGATTCTGTTGTTCCTCAGTGCACCAAAGCACTCGTGCCATCCGAGTTGTGAATATAGTTACACCATAGTAGAAAAAAATGTGTGATTTCATTTCAAACCATCATCTATGCTCCCAAGTGAACACCTAAAGGCAATTAATCAAGGTTTACCAAATGATACTTCTGTTTTCATGTAGCAGACTAGGTTGTCATAAAACTAGTATGTCTTCCAAACAACATATATTTCATCGATAACCAGAGGGGAAAAAAAATCATTTGTCTACAACATTGTTTGCTTTTCCTGGCATTGTTTTGTTCATAATAAACAGGAATGTTTTTGCAGGTCATGTGCCCTACCTGCCTCTGCACAGGGATGGCCATGGCGAGTGAGCATGATCCACGAATTGACCCCTTCGATTAATGCCATGAAACCTGAAACTGAGCTTTGTAGTATGTATATCAGTTACACTACATATACTCCACTTTCAAAGAGATTTACAATATATTTCACCTTGGAAGATAAAAGATTTGAAGTGCATGACCTTGTGATGGCCAAGGACTAGATCAACAAATCAAAGTTCATTCTCCTGTCCAAAATCCAAATACAATTCAAGGTAGTGCTCCTTGTGTAAATTATAAACTCCATTTTAACAGAAAAAGGGTAATGAATAACCTTAATTTTCACCACAAATATGTAAAAGCCATGTAATGGGTTGCACCCAAAGCTAAAAATTGAAATAAAATAAAATATAAATAAAAACAGGGGTAAGAGTTCTGGCAGTGATGCAGCTCGTGGCCTCGTGTAGTAATAACACCTTATCAGAATTCCCAGCGCTGTTAACATTTCATTTCAAAGGATATTTGCATTCTTTTTTATAGTCTGTAACTTTTTTTTAATTTTTTAAAAAATATGTAACTTGTTTAGTGAAATACACACATTTAAACAAAAAAAAAAAAAATGTAAATATCTGAATGAATTAAATTCTTGTTCTTTTATATTATATATTAATACTAGGTTAAGAGGATGTTTAATTGCAGATCTTATTAAATTTGTTAAAGGAAAATTGTAAGGTACAATAATTTATAAGTCATCATCCAACATGTTTTAGAATTTTTAGAATACATTTTTGTTTGGTACATAAGAAAATAATATATGCATTTGACTTTATTGTAAAAAATATGTATTTGTTTGATGAAATCTGTTGCATACGAGGTTAGCCCGTTGTGGTAGGTGGAAAATGCAGGAATGCCCGAGTATGTTAAAATTTTTAAAAAGGAAAAAATCCGTATAAGCTGTCTTAAATCCATATAACCTTTGATTTTTTTAAAATCCATATAAACTCCTGAAAACACTTATATAAATTTAAATAATCCCCCAATTTAATTTTTGTTGTGAAATTATGATTATTATGTGAATATTTTGTCTAGTTAACCCTGGATGAAAACATAATAGACCAAAATAAACCCCTACAAAGTCGGGGTGATATGGATTTCAGGCAGTTTAGAGGGGGTTATTTGATTTTTCCCTTTAAAAAAAGCACATAGGAACGAAGTCCTCCCATCCGACGGTCAATACACACTAACGTGGTGATCCTCGCTTTCACTAGTAAGCCAGAGCGACTCGCGTTGTCCGACTGAGCTCACACAAATCGAAACGGCAACTCTCACATGCGCGAGACACGCGTGTCGTTCCGAGTCCGAATCTATGCAAAGGGAAACCTAACGCGGACCAGGTGAAACCAAAACCCTCTCTGCGCTTCAAAACCTCTCTCTCTCTCTCTCCACCATCAATGGCCACCACCGACCCCTCCGAGACCGTCCCCTCCGCTTCCCCGCAACAGGAACCGCCTCCACCAGCTTCCGTCGAAGCCGAGACAGCTGCCCCGGCCGCGGAAGAAGAAACGGAGGCAGGCCCCGCCACGCCCACGGAACCCGAGTCCGCGGTCGCCGATTCGGAGGCCCCGGCGGACACAGAGAAGAAGGAGGAGGAGACGGCGGTGGCGGCGCCTGTGACGGAGAAGAAATGGCTGGGGTGGCCAGGGGACAATGTGTTCAGGCTGATTGTGCCGGTGTTGAAGGTTGGGGGCATCATCGGGCGGAAGGGGGAGCTAATCAAGAAGCTCTGCGAGGAAACCCGGGCCCGCGTCCGCATCCTCGAGAGCGGCATTCGAACCTCTGATCGCGTCGTGAGTGCTACTTTCCTTCTTTTAGGGTTTCCTTCTGTGTCTTATTTTTGCTTTTATTTTTTTTCTGATTCCACTGTTTTTCATATATTTCATGCCAAGATTGGTCTTTGATAAGTAGTTGTTGAATTCTTCTAGTATGATTGTACATGAAGAGCAGTTTTTTTTCTGGCTTGCTAGTAATTTTTTTCCCAATTATTGGAGGTTGGTTGCAGTAAAATTTACAGCTTTGAAGGATACTGAGTTGAGGGGTACTGGGCATTGCTCGTTTTAGTGACAGAAGAGAGTTCTTGGTAGAAGTTACATTGCAAGGAACTTGATGATTTTGTATGTTTTGGGTTTTCTAATTTTTATGTATTGGTTTGTCTCTATTTATTAATAGGTGGAATTCGGTGTCGTATTATTATATACAACTTGGTTTTCAATGACTGATGTTTTAAAACTTCTTGTTTTTTCCCCTTTGTTTCTTCCTAATACAAGGTCTCTGTAAACTTCTTCTCACATATGCATATTATTTTTATATTGTTGTTGCTTCATAAGTTTAAGGTCAGTATTGGTCCTATTTGTTTTTTAATGATGGGATGGGATGAGAAAAGTAAAATAAGATATCATATACTCGGCTAAATTGAAACATATTTTCTACATTGTATAAGTGTAATATGCTACATTTTCTCTCAAAAAATAAATGGCAATTTGGATGGTTTGTAGGTTTCATATGAAAATGAGATGCAGCTGCATTATATTGGCAGTGGAATCATGGAATCATGTAAGGTGTGTTTGTGCCACATGGAAAATGAGAGAAAATAAAAACTTTCTCTTTGACGACCTAAAAACTTGGTGTTTGTGCCAAACAAATAAAGGGAAAAAACTTTCCATCATTTTCTCTTTGCTTTTTTGTCTTATTAGAGTTGGGGGGAATTTTTTTCCCTCACCCTAAAGGAGGGAAAGTGAGAAATCACAATCTCTCCACACCAAACAAGAATAATTCGATGAACATTAAACTAAATTTTATTTATTTATTGAATAGATCTAGATTATTTTTTGAGGATTTTATTTTTGTTAACCTATTTAGATTGAGATCTTAGATCTACTTTTGTGATTTGTTTTTTTATTTGTTGAATAGATCTGGGTTTTTTTTTCTTGACAGATCTAAATTTAAATCTTAAATCTAGATTTTGGTTTGATATTTTTTTTTGGGGTTACTAGGATTGATTGGTACGTGTGTTTGTGTGTTTTTTTTTGTTTCAATGAATTGAAGGCCTAATCATAGCAATAAAAAAAATGGTGAAGATGGGTTGACAGAGGAACAGAAGAATAGACATCGATAAAACTTTAAAAGGTTGATGAGGATGTGATACTTTGGTTATTAGCGAAGGGATTTTTTTTTATTTGAAGGGCACGGATCAGTAGAACAATGGGCTGGTCATGGACTAAAACATTATTTATTTAAAAATATTTGACAAGTAATTTTAGGTTACTTTTATATTATATTTAATTAGCTGTCAAACAATATATATTATTATTTTTGTCATTTTCTATCACTTTGTGTGATAACACAAACAATGCATTTTTATTTTCTATCGTTTTCCATTATAGATACAAACAACGGTTTTTATTTTCCGTTATCTTCCATCACAGGCATAAACAACTGTTTTTATTTTTCATCACTTTCCATTACAGGTACAAACAACATGTAAAGTGGTCAAAGGGAAAATGATTTCTTTTCCATCAGTTTCCCTTTGACCCAAATTCCTTATTTTTCCTTCAATTTTCCTCCGTGTTTGTGCACAAACACACCCGTAGGGTGAGAGAATCTTTTCCAGGAATCATGAGATATGAAAACGGGTGATTTAGTATCTTATAGTGTTTGGTTAATGGCAGTGCATGTAACTGAAGGTGATTTGTGATTCTGTGTCAAGCATTGAAAGGTTAAGAAGGGTATAGAAAGCTGGCAGCGTATAAATGAAAATTATGGCTGGCTTACTGTGAGTGAGTTCTTTTATGTGACTGGCAGGGCTTTTTTTGGTTGTATAGATTTTGTTGATTTATTATTTTTCATGAAGGAAGTGCTGGTTCTGGTGTTACTGAGGTGACTGCATTACATATATTGAATCCATCAAGATTTATGGTTCTTCCAGAGTTGGATATGTCAGAGGTAGCAACGCATTTAGAATTGCTGGTCAACGTTCTTTTCTGTTAACTTTGTCAGGTTTTGATATCTGGAAAAGAGGAACTGGAGGCAGAAAGATCACCTGCAATGGAGGCAGTGTTAAGAGTGTTCAAGCGTGTGAACGGGATAAATGAGAGCGTAGATGAAGCTGCACTATCTGGTGCTGCGTGCTCTATTCGGTTATTGGTGGCTTCAACGCAAGCTATGAGTTTGATTGGGAAACAAGGCAGTCTTATAAAGTCTATACAGGAAAGCAGTGGTGCTTCTGTACGGGTTTTGCCAGCAGGTATGTTTATTAATTATTGGGTCAATTGACCATTATGATTTTTATTCTTATATATATCTAGTTTCCTATATTTCCATGATATAATTTAGCATTGTATCCAAGCCTTTCCTGATCATGTTGATTCCTTTGTTTTTTTTCCATCTGGCTTGCATGACCTTATAAGTGCAGGAGTCTTTTGATTTATGCAGAAATTTTTTTCTTTTTTCTGAAGATCAAGAGTTGAATCTCCACAAGAACGTGGTCAATCCTGCAGGGATTTATCTTCATTTATCAATTATACTTGTATTCATCGAATGGCCCTTCTCACCTGGGGATGCAGCGACCATAGTTTGAAGTGCGGCCGCACATGCTGATGTGCGCCCCCGGGCGCACATTCCCCCCAATATGCGGCGCACGTTTGAATTCTGTTCGAACGGAATTCGAACGGTCTCTTACCGTTCGAATTCAGTTAGAACTGACTTCGAACGGTAAAACCTACCTCTGAGTTTGGATTGTCGTTCGAACGGTTGCCTTACTTTATGTGCGACCGCATGTTCGGTATATGCGGCCGCATATGCCATGTGCGGACCCCACCGCACATGCGGTCCGCACATGGTTTTGAACTATGGTAGCGACTGTTTTGACCCCTCAATTTCTTTGATTTTTTTTTAAATAACTTGCATCCATCAAGATGTAATGTCTTTCGACGGGTCATCTTTTTGCAAACTGTGCTCATGGTGTTGGCCATGGTAGAATCCTTCTAGGCTTTATGCAGAATGTCCTCCCCAGTGCTAATGATGCATATTTTTACGACCTTTATTATTATAGAAAAGGTAGAAATTGCTACCATGATCATAGTACAAAGTCTGAAGAGATGAGAGGATATAGATGTTACAATACTAGATGGCAGAAGGAAAGGAAACAGATCAAGGTAAGATGCCCCTTCTTAGTTCCGCAGAAGAGGGATATGCCGATCGGGAAGGTTCCAAATATGCGTGGTTCGCCCTAATCGCCGATGCGTAATGAGCCTCCTTGAAAATCAATTTTTCTTGCGTTCGCAATGTGATGACCCCAATCTCTGATGAGCCTCTTGGTCAGATCCCAAATGTTCTCCATGCAAATTCTGTCACCCTTGAAAAGTGCTTTGTTCCTCATCAACCAAGTAACCCACATGCCGGTGGGGATTATTGATTGGGATATTTCGCTCCATACTCATGTCGCCTTTTTCCCAAAAAACCTTTCCCACGTTCCACGTCCTCTTAAGTTGGAAAAATTTGGATTCAGACCTGCTGCATTTCTGAGCATGCTCCACAACTGTCTAGCGATTGGACACACACATAAGAGATGTTCCACCATTTCAGGAGCAGCATTGCTGAGAAGCATGCATAAGATATGCTCCACAACTGTCTAGCGATTGGGCACACGCCTAATCTCTCCATTTTTTTTTAATAGAATAATGAAATTTTCATTTTTCTTTAAGCATAATTATAGCATAAAACACCCAGTGCACCAAAACTTACCCAGTCTACCTCATGATCTACACATGACTAACCTCCTAACTCACATGGCTAATTTAATCACATAAAGTGGCTTTAGAGGTTATCAGGGACACCTCATGAAAAAGTCTACGAATTCTGTTGTCCTCCATTTTCTTTTACATTTCCATTCACAAAACATGGTCCCTGAGAGTTTTGGATATTCTAGTACAGAATGAATAATTTCTCTGTGATGTCTGAGTTGAAAGATTGTGCAAAAATGAGGAAAAAAAATATTGTAAGAATTCCCGAGGCCCCTTGATCACTTGAATTTTCAATAGAACAGATTATACAACCACAATTTTGATGGTGACTTAATTTTTGGAGGCAATTGGCTTCTTTGCAAGGTCATTGAGGAGTGTCATGTATCCCAACTAATCTTTGTATTCTAACCTAGCCCAAATTGTTACAGCATATACTGTGCAAAGTTTGTGTTTACTTACATACACTTGATATACATGGGCATCTTATATGTCACATTCTGGTAAAATTCCTTTGCCCTAAACCCAATTTAGTGCAGCTCTTTTACCATTGATTTTTATCAAATGTTTAGTGTAATTGTTGCACACACTGTATTCCTTTTCTCCTGTCTTGTTTGTTCTGAACATTCCATTACATTTTACCACTCTTCATGCTTGGCAATTGACATCTGCACCTTGTATGCCAGATGAGACACCAGTTTATGCAACTGCAGATGAAAGAATTGTAGAGATAAAGGGAGAAGCCTTGCAGGTTTTTAAAGCATTAGAGGCATCGATTGGGAATCTTAGGAAATTTTTGGTTGATCATAGTGTTATTCCTCTATATGAAAAGAGTGTAAGCCGATCTTTGTTTCTCTGTACATTTGGCTTTTAATGATCATCCGAGAGTCCAGATTCTTAGTGTGTTTCTATATGCAGGTTAATGCACCAGCAGCTCAAGATCATGCACTGGATGCCTGGGGTGATAAAACACAGCCCTTGACTTATCCATCATCTCACACTGGGTTGATGAATGATTATTCTCTTTCGTTGAAGCGGGATTCTTTGTATCTTGACCGTGAAGCTCAACTTGATTTGCAACACTCTGGATTGTCATTGTATGGACAAGACCCTGGTGTTTCTGGATTACGTTCATCGCGGCTAGGACGTTCTGCTGGAGCTTTGGTTACCCAGGTCAGATGGCTTCTGTTGTCATGGCGTGTGTGTGAGAACCTAGATGTCCAGTGTTATATTATCTCCTATCATTGTCATTCTAGTTATAATAGACTAGAATCATTCCTGATCATATCTGTTGACTTATAGATTCAGATAATAGACTTATGTTTGCTATTTCGAGCATGATGTGAATTATGATAGCTTGAACTTATACAACTTATACATCAATTGTTGCCATTTTGAATACTTTGACAACTAGCTATTTGTTCTTTTTTACTTTGATTTTGATAATTTTTTTTGTTTGATGGTATTTACATATATAATGTGGGTCTCGTGTGAGGTCAGTGTCCTAATGTTGAACCTTTTTATGTTTGTCAAATGCATAAATATTGGGTGGGGAAATTTGGCCAATTCCAACTTTGGGTGTATATGATTTTTTTTTTATTATTATTTGTTGTTTTTCTCCCTTTTTTTAGTTTTTAGTTGTGCATTCTTGAAGTTATGTCTCGAGTCATTGGAGGGTGTTTTCTATCATTGCACCACTGTAATCCTTGAACTGCCTTTTTTTTCCCTCTTATTTTGGATTATTGTCTTCGACATGTTACAAAGATAAATGGAAATGACTTGAAACAATTTACATGAGTACTGTGGTCATTAAGGTACCATCACATTCTTATACAAACCAATCACCCATTCCTGATGTGTTTTCTGGTTCAGGTGACACAAACTATGCAAATTCCACTGTCATATGCTGAGGACATTATTGGTGTTGGTGGGGCGACCATTGCATATATCAGGCGTCAAAGCGGAGCAATCCTCACGATTCAGGAGAGCAGGGGATTGCCAGATGAGATCACTGTAGAGATCAAGGGCACTTCATCACAAGTTCAAACTGCTCAACAGCTCATCCAGGTGAATTTGCTTTCTGGTTTCAAAATCACAGGATCTTGGTTAAGATGGATGATAAAGATTTCAAGTACTGGTAAACTAGATATCTATGACAGTTTTCTTCGTCACACACAGGACTTTATGGCCCAGCACAAAGAACCAGTCTCCAGCAGCTATGGCAGCTATGACTCCGGTCCGAGGCCTTACTCGCACTTGTCAAATACATCTTATCCTTCATCGTCAATGGCAACGCAGTCTCTCGGCAGTTATGGGTCTTCTGGTGTTGGTGGATATGGAAACTACAGATTTTAAGGCGGGCGTTGAGTCTAGTGTGCATCGATGAAGATCTCGTAATATTTGAGCACTGCAGTTATGTAAAGTTTCACAGGTGTTTGCAGTGTTTCTTGACCTAATTCAAATTAAGGCTACTCTACTAGACTGGACCACAGGTATGTATGATGAATCCTTTTCTTTACTATATCTGTTCTAGTACTTTAAATCAAATAGTCGACTCAAACACTCATTAGCACTACTCAGTGTCACATTGTATATTTTTTCTCTCATCCATTGTTCGTTCTTCCATTAAATAATACCTGAAGCTCTGGGAGTACAGCCATGCTTATCCATTTAAAAAGGTCCTAATCATCACATATAAAACAAACCATTTTTTTTTTTATTCCATGTAACACATTACAATCCACTATAACACACAGTCATCTCCACCGACACCACTTGCCAATGACATTATTATTACTAACAATCAAATCATAAGCATCACTATTAGTAGTCCAGTAGTCCCCCCCTTCTCCCTTAGTTGAGCTGCACAGCTGAGTCATACACAGCCCCTGCCTTCCAATCGTTTGGTATAGCATTGTTAAGCTGGACAGACGTGGTTGCCCCGTCGTCCCCGACCAATGTCAAGCGCGCGTTCAGCGCTCCCCTGGGCGGGTTTGCCATGTCCCACACGGTGCCGAACGCCCTCCGCATCCCCCACCATTGCTGGCAGTCCTCCTGCACATTTCACTAAAACTTGATTAGCCCTCACATGGGACAGCAATTTACAAACTGATTTTGGTGGGCATGGGATCTATGGTTGGATCTCATCTATTCTTGTCAGTCTTCAATAAGAGACTGGTATGTGTCATCTCACGTGTTTAACATGTGAGTTATGTGACACTTTAAGTTATATCACGATTTTGGTTGGGTTTTGTCATTACCCTCCAAAGTTCGACATTGGTGATGTCCTGTTGGCCGGCCTGATATATGATCACAAAAGCGATGTAGTGGGGGTAGTTGCTGTGCTCCGTGACCTTGAACATGAGGTTGTACCCTGGGTATTGGCATGGAATCCTGTGATAATTAATCATTAAGTTGTTAATGAAAGAAGGTAAAATATGACAACAAAGGAAGGTTTTAATTTGCTAAATCAAATAATGCAAAAGAAAAAAAGATCATAGGTTCAGGAAAATAAGATAATTAAATAACTATTAAATTGACATACATCTCAAATAGAAAACTTCAAGAGTGAAGGGTTTGATCCCTGTAGTTAGATTTTAATTTATTTATTTATTTGATGTAGACTTACATCTATGGTATTTAGTTTATTTGGTAAACATGGTTTGTAGATGGTCTTTGACATTTTCTCGACTAATGTTGAGATTCCTTGTGAAACTCAGCATGTCACAGTACAACATCATATTTTAAGATGAATGTATTATAATTTTTTTTTAATGGTCATGAATTATTAATGAATGGTATACATGTCAACAGATCAAATGTGGAACAGAAGTGCTGAACTTATTACCCAATATCTATAATTAACGATATTTAAAACACAATATAATGAAATTTTGAATGCAATGATTGTCCAATTTATTAGTTTTTATCCTAATTTTCTGATGATTACATTTATAATATTGTAGTATACTTTTTGAAGAATGATATCTATAATATATTTCCTATAATTATAAAATAAAAAAACATTACAATAAATATTATATCATAATTATATTTTTTTAGAAAGGATATTCTGGTACCCAAATCCGTTTTAGAATCAAATGTTAATTTTTTTATGAATAATTGACAGGCTTTGAATGTTGCCCATGAGTATTGTTACAAAGGTTTTTATTTCTAACCCTAATTCCAATTCCATATCTGTTGATAAAAAATTATCAGAGCATATACTCACATTAACAAAGTATATCTTTCGTTAGAAATTTTTTATTTTTTATAAATGCATTTATGCAATTCAGTGGAATATATGTTTTTTTTTTTTTTTTAATGAAAGTATACATCTCATTAAACGAGGTATATTATTTTTAAAAAATTTAAAACATGTGTAAAACTGAAATTGAAATTAGGGCTGTGCAAAACATTATCCATTGCCCATATATTTATAAATCCATATACTTATTAGTAGAAATACCTTTTGTACTGTATTTCAACCCCACCGTACGCCATGAGTTCCGAGGCGTAGTTCGGGGTGGCCAGCTTGGCGAAGGCGCCTGCGCTGAGGATGAAGTCGGTGTTGTCGCTGGCGCCGTGATCGGTGACGACGACGTTCACGCCTTTGTCGCTGCAGAGGCCGGGGTAGGTGCACTTCACCTGATAACAGGCGCCACAGCCGGAGCCGTTGTGGAATAGCCATGCGACCGCGCCGACATCTCCTCCATTTACGACCCGACCGAACTCTCCGTATCCGCATCCACCCCCTGTGTGATTTAAAAATGCACGTTCATTGAAAAGTTAAAAATCTTTCATTAATTAAAAAAAATATATAATAATGGTATCTCATTAGTGGATTTTGATGGATGTTTTTTAGTGATAATATATGGATGAAAAATGAAAGAAAGTGACGCTATGTTCGAGTTGGATAAGTGATGGAAAATAATTTTTTATTTTAATAATTTTTATTATTTATGCATGTGATGGATGGAAAGGGATAGAATCATTTTACATAAACTTCTCTCACGTGCACTTGTATGCTTTTTCTTATTTGACACGAGCTAGTTTTCTGTATGCACAAGCACACCTTTAATCTTGATTATCATAGATTGGTTATGTGATTCAAAATATTTAGAATTGAAATTGAATATCTGGGTTTCTTGAGATTGTGTTGGGTGAAATGAAAAATATAAATGAAAATATAGTCATGGCATTTTATTGTTGAGATGTGAAATTTAGGTGTTACATGCTATAGTGCTAAAATTTTAATGTTTACTGAAAAAAAAAATTCATGCACGTTCGAAAACCACATATTTAGAGACAGTACGTGTTCGATAAAAATACTTGGATAACAGTTTAGAATAATTGAAAATTAACGAAATGTCACATCTAATTGGGAAGTGTCACAAAATATAACCCACACAAGGTTGACTCTTTTTGTTAATACATCATACCTGTGTACAAAGATCAGGAGTGATTATACAGTTTACACACCAGGCAATTATAACTATACATGCATCAAAGGTCTATTTTTTTGATGAAAATTTCAATAATAAAAAAAGATGATATTCTATCAAAAATAAAAATAAAAACCCATTATGCAAGCTATCAATATATATAGAAATAAAATTCCACCCAAATATATCAGACATGTGAGCATGTGTATATTTGCATGTTTGTGTGTGGTGAGATAGAGAGAGAGTGAGAGAGAGAGAAAGTACTTGGAGTGCCCAAGCAATCAGGACTGCCATAAAAGGTGGCTCTTGAGCTGACAAAGTCACTCTGACAAGTACAAAGTGAAGGGAAGAACACCACTAAAAGAGACAGGAACCAAAACATGGCACCCATTTTCTGAAACAGACACTGCAACAAGAATTCCAATAGTGAATGAATTGTACAAAACAACTGGTTGAGGATGGAATAAAGCATAGATGAACAATTGGTAGATATTTATAGCTGGAGAAAAAGTTGGTGAGTAAGAAGAACTACAAAGTGCAAGTGCCAACGTGCCTAAAGCGCACACAAAAAAATATTCAAGTGACAACTTTATTTTCCACTTTGGAGTCCATGGATAGGACACATGAACAGAGACTAAAAAATATTTTACTATTTTAGGGACTTCGACCAGACATGAGTGTATGGGTTCTAGTTAGTATTTATCTTAAAAAACTACTATTTTAAAAATTGAATCTTTAAAGAAGATTCGCTAGTTGAGTTGAATTAAGTTAATCAATTGAATTAACCAGAATTAATATCACGATATAATAAATATATATTGATAAAATTATGAAAAATCACACTTTTTTATATTTTTTAGGTCACCGGTCATTGTACACCGATTGACGGTTTAATATGTCAGTTCTGATCTAATTTTTATAGGAAAATGATATGTGAAGTCCTTAATGTAACTCCATCTACATTCATCAACAGTTTTTTTTTTTAAAATAATATATGCACTCGCTCATTGAAGTACATAATGTTATAAAAAACAGATTTACACTAAGATACACCTATGTATTTTTTAAAATTTTTCATATACTACAAAAACATAATATATACAGAACTATCAAAGTGTATAAACCAACATTTTTGAATTCCAGACAAGACTGTTACACGAATTATCAAAGTGTATCAAGCACTTTTTTTTTCTAAGATCAACTCCCAACAGGACAAGTGGATTATAACAGGTCCCCATTGCCTTTTGTAAAACAACATTGGGCAGTCAGGCACACTAACATCCTTAAGTGGCCAAGTGGCTCGTTTTTGGATGCAAATTTGATTAGCTTAATTAATTGTGAGCTTTAAGAGTGACAGCCGTTCGATCTTTGATGCTGGTCGGCTCTGATTGGTTTTGCAATATTTTCTATTTGATTATTTTGTCGGCCAAGTTTTGTAAGTGACAAGAGTCAAAATGAAAGAAAGGCGTGGCATATCATATAATCTCATGCAATGTAATGTAATGCAAAAGAGGGGGGTTTGGTGAACACACACTGAGATGGTTTGGGCGGAAGACCGCCCCACTTTGGTTTTCAAAATTCTCTGTCAAGAAAGGTTGGATTAGATGAATAGCAACTTGGGCCTAACCCATTGAGAATAAGAGGAATAGAACAATAATAGTGATTTAAATATATTTATTTATCCAAAGGAAAATGATCGACTCATTTCCGTTTCCAGTCCCAAATACAGGCCACCCATGTTTTTATTTTATGAGATATATATTTTTACAGAAGGTGAAGTATATACTCTAATTAATTGAATGTTATCATGTATAAAAAATTGTGAAAAAATTTAAACGATATATATATCTCATCACTCTGAATGAAGAGGACCACCGAGGTGTGAGATTGCATTTAAGATTATAAAATGATTAAATATAACATCACTCTTATTTAGATAAACCTCATCAGTTATAAAATCTCAAGTACACAGAATAGCCCACCAAGTAAAACCTACGAGGATCTGAACTTGAATAGAGATAGCCTCACTCAACCATGTCAGTTTGAATAATATCTGACCTTCATCTTTGCTTCACTGTTTTTCCTTCATTCACTAGACTCCTACCCATATTTCATGTTTTCCATGTTTATCATGCATGTATTCATTTTCATCATATTTCTTAATTAATCTACCCTGCTAATTGCGTTACAACTTCGAAACAAACCCATGCCTCTAGCTGAAGAACCAACCTCACGGAGGCCTTTGTATGATTTCTACATATACATGCACTCAGGATATTCAGAGTGTTAGATAATTTCTGATTTTTGGATCAGATATGGACATTTTTCAGATAAATGACAGACATATTAAATATGAGATATTATTGTATGTGACCAAAATGGGTTAGGGTTGACCATTGGGACTCGAATATTTCCATCAAGTTAGGCATAAAACACTACAGGAAAAGTAGTGGTGCGAATGAAATATGAATCAATCATGTGTATGCATAGAGTAGGCGAAGGTGCACAGGTGTCATATCCAAAAATCAAACATTCAACTTAATTGGGGGGATGACACTTCCATTACTAGCATCAATGAGCACTGCCAACAGAACCCTATGATTGGAAAATGCAGACTCATCTGTCTCACCAAACCAAACCCACAAGAAAAGCAGTGCAGAAAAAATGGCAATGAGATAAGAAGAAACCAGAGAGAGACCTCCACATGGAATTGGGAAAAAGTTCCATCATTGATGTTGAAATCTTAGATTCCCTGCACTCAAACCAACATATGGATACTGTTATAAGCTTTAAAATTTTTGGAAGTTTCAAGAGAACCTTGGTTGTGGAGGCAATGAATAGATGATGTGTCCGATACCATCTGCATTTGCATTAGCTAAGACTGTCAGAACATCTCAAAAATTGTACAAGGGATTTCATTTTCGCCTCCTGTATATGTGTCTTTACCATGTAATAGGCACTAAGCCTGATCAAGACTTAACCTATATCCTTCCACAACATTGCAGCTTACACACCCACAAATAGTCTTTGACGGTCCATCTCGTTGAGGGTGTGCGATTCAAATCTCGCCCATGATCTAAAATATGCAATCAAATCAACGCCAAGTTAGGGTTGATTAGTGATTAGAATTAGAAGTGATAGCTGTAGAATGTTTTGGTCGATTATTGTGCTCTGATGCAAACCTTGCAAAATCAACTCACCTGAAGGGGGGATTCCTGAACGCTTATATTAGTTGCGCTCTCTTGAGATCTGAAACTACGCTCCGGTCTTCACTGCCTCTTTCGTTGTATAAGACCTACATGAATTCTGGGTCAGCTGATGGTGTTTTAAGATGACCCAAGCAAATTCATTTACCAATTTTACCTTGTCAATGATACCATATTCAACTGCTTCGCTGGGACTGAAGTATTTTGGGCGCCTAATATCCTCCTCAATCTGCTCAGGTGACTTTCCAATATGCCTTGCGTAGAGATTAACCTTGCAAAAATTTAATAGCCTTAGTTTAAAAATGGAATGCGTTTTGAGATGTGTGGATAAAATTAGACAAACTAGAAGCATGAACGATGGTAGATTTCTTTTGCCTCAATGAATTTAGGTCGTCTCATATGGGGTATTTATGATAATATGGGACCTTCTCATGGAACCGACAACCACAATTCAGTCGCATCTGCCAAATCTGAACTAACAGTTATCTGCCTAAATAGAACAATATTTTATCCAGAAGAAAAATATTATTTTATAACAGTGCAAAGTCATCGACATGCATAACACTCGGGCAGACCTTGACTTACTTTGCTGCACACCTTTATGATGGTTAAATCCGAATTACAATGGAAGCTCTTTGTTGGAAATTCAATTATCAATTATCTATTGTAATATTTCGAATATTTTATTATTGAGCTTTTCAACTTCCTTTTATTTAAAGACTACATATGAATATCTCATGAGTACATGCTTTCATACTTGTCAGGCGATAGGTTTCTCATTTAGGTTCCTCAGATTTAGGAAACCCTGACACTAAATTTTGAAAAGATAAATTATAACCTGTCACCAATTTTCAGTTTTTGTTGACAAAGTGTCATCATTTGCTGACCACTACTTACAAATACATGAAAGCATACTCTTACCAATTCAGTCTTCACATTTCTCACTTCCTTTCGTGCAAGCTCAATGTCTGATGCTTGACCTTGAAACCTCGCGATTGGCTGTCAGATACAAGGTCATTTTTTTTCATTCTGATATTTTAAAGAAAGACCAATAATATAACAAATGGTGACCTAGATTTGACATAACCAGGGAGTGAGCCAAGGGACTTATCACCATGTCAGTAAGGTGGCCAACATTTATAACATCATAAATTTAAAAATGATGGGAAAAAAGCAAAGACCTGCTTTATCATAATAGATGATGACGGCAAAGCTGAACGGTTCCCTCTTGCACCAGCAGCCAAAAGCAATGCGGCTTCCCCCCAAGCATTACCAACACAAAGTGAGAATATAGGTGATTTAACATATCTGTAGTATTAAAAAATAAGTTTAGTTCTCAAGTTAATTAACTAAATCTGCCCTGACTAAATTCAGTGCCATGGCATTCAATATTTCAATCTACAACCGTTCAGATTGCTCATCTTGAAATGCGGTCAATTTAAAAATAATCTGAGTCACATGGCCCCAGAACACACACACACACATATATATAGTTGAGTGATAATATGCAGTCCCTGCAATCCGCGTATATACATTCTTTAAAGGGATATATGCATCAATAAAGATAGCATATACCTCATTGAATGTATTTTATTTCAATGAGGTATGTAATACTTCAATGAGGTATATGATTTCTTTACCGACACATACCCCTTTAAAAGACGTAAAATACATTCAATGAGATATATGCTTTCCTTACGGACGCATATATCCCTTTAAAGGACATATATACTCCGTTCGCGCAAACCGCACAATATCATTACTATATATATACATCATCATCATCATCAAATCACTCAAAAACACCGTGCATCAGGTCAGCCCGAGGGGTTGCAACTCAAGTCCCATAGCTCTGGTCAAAGAGTGTGGGTTTAGCAGAATGAAAGTTAACATTAGATAATATGTTAAAACAAGGCAACATCGAATAAGAAAACCAAAATCATGATAGCAACGTGGAAAAGTACACATCTTGGCAGAATAAGCTGTAATCCTTTAGAAGAATAATGAAAATGAAGAAAGAATTGTAACTTGAGAAAAAAAGATATTCAAATTTAATCAGAAGCCTCAAGAAGATGATTGATAGAGGCAAAGTTAACAGGGATCTCCTTCCATATTGCCTGCAGTGGACAAGAAAATGTAGAGTGGCTGACTTCAAACCCACTCCAAGTTTTGTTGTCATCAATAAAATTCAGCCTCTCTCCCCTCCCCCCCCCCCCCCCCCCCCCCCCAAAAAAAAAAAAGAACATTAGCGCACATTAGTACCGTAATATTCAACCTATCATAGATTACATTGTAACAAAATTTCTGGACGTGGCCACAAGTTGCAAAAACACATCCAGAAGCACACAATGAAATTTTCAACAGGACCCATCCCAAGACAAACCAATTTTTTTTTCTGAATCAAAATTAATATCAACTACAAATACAATCTTCTAGTACTAAATTCACAATTAAAATAGCCTCCTCATAACATGCTTAGTAATGCTTGTTGGTTGTAAATAATGATACATGAAAATTATCATGTATAGGTGATTAACCTAGGTTGGTTATACATAGAAATAAAAGTCCAAATATTATTATATAATAAATATCCATGATTTCTCCAAAGAAGTCAATCAATGTCCATATACAATTTGATTAAAAATAAATAAATCCATATATAATTTTCTTTGTTTGACATATCAACATCAGGTTCCTTAGGGGCTTAAACCCGTAGCTCAGTGGTTGACAAGAAGATTTGCAACTACAAGGTCATGGGTTTCAGTTCCAACGTTTACCTAACAAAAAAAATAAGCCATTGGGTTTCTAAGGCACCTTTAAAGCCATTCCATAAAAAAAAAGGCTCCTTTCAAAGACACCAGTCTGTCTGAACTTTGTAGATCCCACCGTTCAGAAGGCAAAAGTCTTGACCATGTTCCCATTTCATTTCTGAAGAACCCACTAATATTATACACCCGTAATTTTTTATTTGTGCATTAATTATGCACCAGAATATCCAAGAAAATTTTAAGGAAGCCCTACGAGAAGTTTATGTCAATTTTCCTCTTTCAGAAACCCTCTCCTGAGAGAAATATAGTTATTGGCCATAACATCTTTTGCCCATCTCACTATTGCATAATAAGCCTAAAATGCTCTTGGCATTGCTCAATGGTCCAGAATTAATTGTAGAAGAGGTATGTTTGACGCCTCTTTGAACCTCCATATAATACCTGTTGCACTTGTGAAGGATTTTGCCCATTTGCCCTCAAAGAGAAGTCTACCATATTTCACAACATTTCTCTATTTCTTTCACCAACATTCACAATGCTGTCCCAGTGTATGGTTCTGCTACAAAATTTATGTAGTCTAACACCAGTTTAATTATGCATCTTTAGGACTACGAGAAATGATTTTCATCCAGTCTAAACCCCATTCAACATAGCCTACACACCAGCATAACAGTGTAAGATATAACACTTAGACCCAGAAAAGTAATCATGCACTACCAAACAAACAGCAGATGCAAAACTATGTGAGCATATGGAAAATGTTATATAATGGTAATTACAAAAGGTTAAATAAAGCATAATGAGAAGATGACAATAAGCAAAACGAGTTATAACCTCATAACATCATAAATTGCAAATGCTTCAGTCTCATAGCCCAACTTTTCCCCTCCCTGAAAATTAAAAAAATTCCAACAACACAACAACATAAGAACAAAAGGAAAAACATGCACCAATTGAACAAACAAGCCATGAGGATAAATCAATCATTAAATTATGAATGAATTCTTTCAGAGAATTTAAAATTGGTGATGTACATGTCTGTGTCCAAGTGTCCATGAATATAATGTTGGGCATGGCACCTTCAAGAGAACTAACATGGACATGCATCTACTTGTCTGCGTGGACACAGAGACAACGCAAACACAGGTGTCCAACACAAATTCAAAACTTGGAAACTTAATATCCACAAATCATATATTTTGAAAATATATATTAGCATCATGTGACACTATATACTGAACAAACAGCTCTTAACTATTGCTTAATTTTAAGCAGTAACTCTTGCAAGGCAAAGAACTCAACAATAGTAAATGACCAATTCATGGGAAAGATAATAGGACTTCAGCTCAAAAAGCAATCAACCGATTATCGTATTCCCTGTTTTGAATCCAAGAGTTATAAATTACAAATACAAAAATGACAGTTTACTAGTAAAGTCATAATTACTGGCCATAATATGCCGGATGTGGGTATCTACTAGTATATCATTTAGAAATTCCACATTATTGAGTTAAAAAAAAAATCCACAAATGATTAAAGTATGAAAAGTCAATGCAGACTCCAAGAACCAATTATAAATATAAATAGGCTGTAACAGACATGCATTCTACCCTGACGAGGTAAGAGATTATATATGCAGAAGACCAACTATCAAAACAGAATTTTGAAAAGCCATAGCCGCACAATTTCAGTTGGCAATTTCTGAAGCTACACAATTTCCAAGAATTTTGAGCGGCACTCCAGAAATAAATTAGCATAATTACTCAGAATTCAGAACAAATGCAATTTGTATTGAAAATTTTCAACCTTAGTTGTCCCTGTCGAATTAATGTACAGATAAATTGGCTTCTCGGGATCTTCATACTGAAGGTATAAGAATTCTGCTAGCATCAGCTCCGTCACTGACGGAACAAGTGACATACCCAAATAGACAATTCGATTTTTGTACAAGTAAGAAGCTAGATCAGGAGGTGGTTGCTCCCATGCATTTCCCCTCAGGAAAGGAATGACCTGTCAATAGGACAAAACAATAAATGTTTGGTAAGAACAATATACATAATTGTAATAACAATTATTAGGTAAAGATGTAAACTTAAGTATTAGTGCATAGTGATACAATAATTAAATGAACAAAAAAAATTTGGACAGGTAAACATAGGTTGTTAGATGTGCCAGTAAGTTAGATTAACACATCATATAAGGCAAATCAATTTTTTCCAAAAGAAATAACTCTGCATTAGATATAAGCTAAATGTTGAGTGCATGTTTGAGAGTACCATTATTGTTGACCAAATGACAAGGCAACTTAAACATTAGCTATATGCCTATACGCAACAGGTTTCTTTATCATTGAGGATCTCAATTTCAACCAGTGGTTTTCTTTTATTTTTAAGATATTCTAAAAATTTTTTTTCCTACTAATTGGGTTTTAGAAATGACTTATTAATGGACAAACAGAATAGCAGCCAAACAAATGGTGATTTCCCATTTAGGTGATCTATCAAAGACAGTCTTACATGGTGCCATGCATTCATTTGCCCCCCATTTGCACATGCTCCAATAGGATTACATAAATTTTGCAGACTACCATATCAACCCGGGGTTGATCAATTTCCCTTGTACATTACATTTACCTAAAAAAAAGATATATTTTTTTATTATGACAAAATACGATGAGACTTTCTGCACGATCAGTCGGACATACAACCCTCATATGTCCACCATGAAAAGGCATTCAGAGTTTCAGCTTGTACACAAAATCAAGGTGATAACCCATTTAACATCATCTTCTGACATCACCACTTCTTCTTCTTCTTCTTCTTCTACGAAAATGCTTATATCTTAGTTTCTGGTGTCTACTCTCCTCCTGATACCCTACCTCTTCTAAACTCCACCTTGCATGAGCTCCAGAAAATCTAACTACATTCACCAGCCTAATCTCATGCTTCGTAAACATTTCGCACAGTTTCAACTAACCCATCAAATAGTTTAAGTTCGATTCACTTCTCAAAGAATTCGACACAGTTCCTATTGGAGTTAACTTTCTTCTACTCATCCTCTTCCCAACCTACGGTAATTCTCTCAATCATCTTCAATCAAGAAAGACCGATTGACCAAAAATACCATGAAACCGACGCCCAAGACGTCAAATTTCGCAATCCAAATCCATGGTACTCGAATCAACAAATACCAAAGTAACGCAAACGCAGATTCAAACATTTGTAAAAACCTAAAAGTGACTTTGCGTCATTGAAGAGAGAATACCATGGTGACTACGCCCCTCTTGGGGCGAGAGGAGGACGACCGACGGAGGAGCGGAGAGGGCCTGATCTTCTGACCACTGAAATCCCCCAAAACGCTTCCCCCGACAAAGGGGGCGACGAAGCCGCTGTTGAGAGAGGCTCTTGCGCGGGCCCCGACGGGGCTCGCGAGGGTCCTCCCACGGCGACCCGATTGTGTGATACACAAGCCCGGTATGGACTTCTCCAGCGAGAAACATGTGGAGGCGGCGACTTCCATGGCAAGCTCGAGAGAGAGAGAGAGAGACAGAGAGTGTTATCGCATCACCTGGAGATGCCGAGGAATTGATATTTTGTTACTGCGAAATTAAGTTGTTTCGCCTACGTGGATATAGTTAATTGGCCCCGCAGGAGGGGTGCATTGTAAAACCAAAGGAGAGCATTGAATGGAAGGTCAAGATTGAATAGAAGGTTCGCTGAACCGGCAAACGGTATTAGAAAGGAATTACTCACTTGTAATCATGTCGAATATTATTTGGGATTTGGTTCTGTTATAACTAACCTATACATCGATCCACACCGATTTTTTTATATTTGGATTAAAATCTATTCAATTTAATTTGATTATGAATTAAATTTTTAATAAACAGGTCTAATATGGTTTGAATTTAATTTCATGTTTCATGAAAATTAAATTATACAAAGCGAGCCAAATCAAATTTCTCTAATTAGTTAGTTTTTTTTTCTTTCTATTTATATGATCACTTTAGCCATTTTTTTTTTTTATGTATGTACTTCATGACATACTTTGTTGTTTTTTTTTGTAAATGTATGTATTAGACAAATATATACCTTATAAATAATTCAACACATTTTTACAACATGTTGAAGGCTTTAAAAGGAATTGTAGGACTAACTCTCCCTCACATTTTTACATAATGTTTTATTTTTTATTTTTTGAAAGAAAGGTAGATGTTTGCTATCCGATTTCATTTCTGAATTCGAATTACAAATTCCGAATGGGGGGAGAATAGATAAAGTAAAAAAATACAAGAAAAAGAAATCCTTGCCGTGGGTTAAAAGAGCGATCTAATTAGCAAGACAAGGACTCTCACGCCCAACACTGTCACCCCATGATCTGGAGGTTCTCATCTTAAAACTGCACGTCCCCCGCCTTAGTGATGTATCGTCCCCAATCTCTCATGCACCCCCGAAACATGTCCCACATGCTTTCCTAGTACACTCTCGTGTAGTTGAAGATGGCATTGTTCCGCGTCCTCCAAATCGTCCACACCCTTGCCTGGACTATGGATTGCGAGATGATGGCAACTGTGTTGTTGTCATCCACCCTCTTCATGGCTTTCCCCGCCACCCACAATTCCTCGACCGTTTGAAAGGAGATCTATGAGCTTGTCTGCCTCCCCACCACTGCCCAAAATTCCCGAGCGACCTAACACGTACAGAACAGGTGTTCGACAGTCTAAAAGGCCACCAAACAAAACATTTTTTTTTATAGAATGTTGAAGGTTTCAAATATACATACCTTGTTTTTTGTTGTTTTCAAAAGCACGAGGGTATACGTTGAGAACATGTGGAAAAACACAATTGCACTTATCCAAGACTAGGCTCGGGTGCTGATAAGAGCGGAAGGAGTGACTCTTGGGAGGGCAATAGATATTGCAACATAGGCTCAACGCTTCTTGGGACGTGCGGTTCCAAGTTGATAGCCTATTTACTCCCTGACCACGCCCCTCGGTTTTCTTTTCTTTGTTTTCTTGGTATTTTGTATTGTAATCTTGCTTAATCTGTATCCTCTCATCCCCATTAAAACATGTACTAACTCTTTTCTTAATGAAATTGGTTGGCAGCAACAGTCTACATTGTTTAAAAAAAAAAACTCTCCCTGACATTTTCACTTAAATATACAATTACTTAAAACTACATCTCACTATTGAAACTATGATCTTACAACATACATTAAGCCATGCATTCTACAGAAGGCTCAAAGAGATTTATATTGCTCAATCAGGCGGGAAGCGTGGAGACGCGATGTGGGGCTGATGGTGCACCCCAAACTCTGAAGATAGGAGATCTGCGAGTGTTAAACAGATTCTCAGGGTCAATGAAGCACTTTCACAAAAATGGCTTATTCTGCTATGTCGGCCAATCAAACACTGAATAATGCACTTGAATGTCAAGACTTTAATAGAAAATTCTAGGCTGTGTTATTTTGATAGTAATGATTTAATAACTGAATATGAACTAACGTTTTAACAGTGCCTTTTCGAATCCAACCATACTGGAAATTTAAAATCACGTTTGGGATGCTACACTATGTAATATATATTGATTGTGAATATACCTGTTTTGGTGTTGCCCCAGATGAGCTCATCGAATTCTCAATTCTCTGTTTTTGAAAGTGTTCCTGAAAGCATAACAAAGGTAAGAAAGTGGTAGCGGTTGGACAATATGATATGAATCTAGAAGAAGAGAAGATATATCTAATAAAATAGCAGACTTCAGATCACTCCAATTATTTTGATCAATAGTGGTCATAAAGAAGAGAAAATCCATTTCTGGTATCAATTGGCTTACAGAAACATCCTTGATCAAATCTTCAAAATCTCCAACTATGAAAGAACATATATGGAGATTAACCTCGTGTGTTCCCTATGACCATGATACTAACTGATAAGACTTTAAAAACAGTCAACAAATTAACAGAACATCTAAATTTATCCTTTTAATCCGTGTTTTGACTGCCCCTCAATGAATGAAGCAGTGCTACGAATTGCAAAAAAAACTGTTCCAACTGTCCACAACATGCAGAGGTTGAAGGTAAGAAAGGATAAGTTGGAATGTGAGCTAACCTGCTTCTCCCTTGTTAAATGGGCACGCTGGTCAGCAGGAATCTGCTCCCATCTCAAAACCTATGATTTTTTTTTTTGAGTAAATAAATTTAAGGTGAGAAATAAATGTCCTATTAGACATTCAATCCATAAAGGATGGATGCATGCATATATCAAAGGACGCAATGCACCTAGAAATTGTTGGACGGTTAAAGAACTCACATATTGTGCATATTGGAAGGCCTCATCATCTCTCAAGTAGGACTTTAATGCACGCAATGCATCCTACATATACCAAAGAGCTCAGAGAACTTCAGCACAGAATTCAGTAAAAAAAAAAGTGAGATATATATATATAGACAGCATTCTCTTCATAAGAAATATTGCCATGAAGACAGCAGAGAGGAGATTTATAGGGACCATCATATTCATAATAATCCCCTTTCATCTTCAACTAAAAATTGAGGGAAATAATTTTTTTTCTTATATAGAACTACCATCAAGCCCATGTCCATAGGTCTATCTGAAGCATTGAGGTCGAGGAGCCTAATCAAATATAAAACAAAATGAATGGATGACGATAGTTGGTGATTCTGAATTGACATTAACCCAGATATGTAACTGGTCAAAATTGAGATTCCAAACCTTATTCTTGCTTGCTTTAGATCTTAACCTCTCATCGATGACAAAGCCAACCTGTGAAAATAATAACCAAAGTGCAGCTGAGAATTAATTGTGAATAACATTTGCTTGAATAAAAGGGTGGTGTGAAAAATGGAAGCTGTTTTAAGAATTAAAGAAAGCAACCTGTTATTCTTTATAGTAGACTGATAGATGGTTTATCATTTATACTCCTTCAGAAACAAATGACCCAAACTTGCATGCCAGGGAGGCTTTTCATACGGTGAAATTTAACATGAAATCTGGTAATCCAACTGACTTTATATAAACGGAATGAATGAGGCGGTAATTTGAAACAATGGTGCACGTGTCACATTCCTTGCAATCTTAGCATGCCAATTTTTTGGGATTGAAAGATGGATAATTTACCCTTGTTCAAATGTGCATGCAGACAACTTTTTATGTCATAAACAGTTGATTTATCATAACTTTCATGCCTCAAGAAATCATATGACATAAGGAACTTGCATGTCTGCTCATAGCCTTATACTATATCTCCTGCACGTTCAGAAAACATTGAGGTGATTGGTTCAAGGGTAAATACAGGAATATAATTGAGTTTTCTCTCAAAAAGTTCTTTTGGGGACGAAGGATAGACCAGGTGCACCATAACACGATGTCAAGATAGATCTATCCCATTTTAGCTATTGTTGCCTCACTCACAAAACCAAACCCACCAAATCTAACCAAACAACACTATGAATAAATAGATTTATCCCATTTTAGCTTATTGTTGCCTCACTCACAGAACCAAACACACCAAATCTAACCAAACAACACTATGAATAAAAATCAAGGGCAGCCAAATAACTATTTGGATAACTGAACAGAGTCTATCGTTGGGATAAATTCTAAGCAATTTTATCACCCAACCAAAGAGGGGCCAAGAGACCAGAGAGGTTAGGGGACACTGGACACTAATGTGGAGATCTCATAGATGGAACATGACAACATCATTACATGTCTGGCAATTCATTCTTAAGTTGACACTTTGTGGAAATAAAAAAATGTCAGTTATCATCTGAGTAAAAATTCTTCTGTACTGCCTGACAAGATAAATGTCTTCTAGAGGGCGAACTCAACTTTGTCCATAAATAATGTGCTAACTTCAAGTGCATAAATCAATTTTTCCAAACACCACAGCACAGAAGACGTGCGTTTGGTTGCGCAATTGCGCAATGTTTGCGATTACAGGAAGCTGCATTTGCAATCATGCAACCAAACAGTTTTACTGTAGCAGCTTCCTGCACATAGATTTCAGGCAAATAGTGCCCAAAAGCTGCGATTTCAAAAAGCTGAGAAAGTGAGTTTCATGCAGAATCAGTTTTAAAACCTAGATTCCTCCAGAATCAGTTTTGCAATCGCGCAACCAAACGCACCAAAGTGTGCAATAGTAATACCACACTTGTAACTTCAAAGCTACCAATCACCCCCATGAACAACACTCCACTTGTTACAACAAAACACAAAAAGATATTAATCAACGTAGTTCATTTAGATTCCTATTTCTTGTTGACATGTTTCCATTTGACAGGGTCAGATATAACATGTAATGGGAGCATGAAACATCAATATCAGAGGACAAATGGTCAACAGCCAAGTGTGAGAGCCTGCCTAAGCGCAGTGGATCAGATTAAACAAACTATAACATCACAATACTAAAAATACAGGCATCATATTTAACAAGTACCTTATCAAGTAATCGCTTAGGGTCTTGAAATGCCTTCTTTCTTGCCCATTGATGGAACAGATGTGAGATAGCTGATCTATCCTCCACATTGAACCTGTGAAAAAAAAGAAGAGAAGATTATGCTTAAAGCCTCTGTGTGGGAAACCATATGTCCCACAGCAGAGATTACCTCCTCAAAAGAGTACTTGCAAGACATGACTCTGCCAACTCTGCTGGGTCATTTGCACAGACTTCTTGAATAACAGGACAATGCAGATGAACTGAAGGTGGCTGAGGTGATACATTTTCCGATGCACATGCAGCAGATTGAATGGTACTCTTCATATCAACCTTCAGCAGTTCTTTCAAACCTTTTGAGGCACCCTCAGCCTACTTCAAAGAGAGTCCAACCTTTAATAGGGAGCTCAATTTTTTTTTAATAAAAGGACATCATTGTACAAAAACTTTAGAGAAACGTACCAAACACAAAAACCCATAACATAATATTTCAGCAATTTAAGATAGATTATAAGATCATAAGCATCCTGGAGAAGAAATCCAATAAACTTCTAATGTCCGCCTAATTCAAAAGCTCCGTTGGGAAAAAAATATTTTTGCTTCTGGGCCATTAATCATTATTGACTCAGAAAATGGAGAATTGAAGAGCAACGAAGATAAACCATTAAAAATGGTAGAGACAAAAACAAAAATTAGGTTTCTACAAGAACAACCAAGTTCTATTCAATCAACAATGAAGAGCATGTCCAACAAAATTGAGAAGGTCTCACAATAAGATGAACTAGTTTATGACCATTTATTGACTTGATGTCAATCTACCCTAAAAGTTCCATCGATATTTGATTATTTTCAGCCAAGCTAGTTGACAGGAACGCAATAAGGCTTCTTGGCAGGGAGGGAAGGCCTACCTTTGGATCAACAGAAAAAATGGTTTTGCAATTTCACTGATAATGAGCACAGAAATTTCCCTAGCTATCTTGTGAGTAGGTCAATTTCGAACTATTGGGTAGATGTCTGTGATCATAACGAGAGACACCATAGAATCTACACCAGAAGACCCTTCTCCCTTGAAAACCAAAAATATCAAATATTTACATGTTGATGGATTTTGTGAATAACGGCAATCAATAACCACTACATCACCTTATGATGCAAAAACAGAGAAAACCAAGCAAAAAGACCTTGCAGGTTTATTTAGTTACCAACACAAAAAATGCACATTAGAATATGATGGTTGATTGAAGCTCAGATATTTCCTGATGTACTTGCAGTTGCATGCATAATTCAAATTAACAGATGTTTTGGGAATATAATCCGATATCTGAGAGAAAAAGGTGTTCCAAATAATATTATAAAGTTCAAATAATCAGATAAGTAATTATCATGCTGCCAAACTGATAGCGGCAAAAGCACTACGTATATAGCATTATAAACACAAACTCAGACTGCTCACCTCAACCTCCATGAGGTGCTCTGGAATTTCTTTTAGAAAACGTGAAGGTTGTAGCAACTGCAGGACAGCTTGTAGTTAATAACCAGTTGTAAAGAATTAAAATGGAAAAATGCCCCTTTTAATGGGGCACTCATTCTAACCTGCCAATTTGAATCCATCATAACATACAGAATGTACAACTTTTTACGAGCGCGAGTCATTGCAACATATAACAATCGACGTTCCTCCTACAGAATTTCATTAGTAAAAAGAAGTACTCAAGAATAGGCCTGTCAACGGGTCGGGTCCAGACCCGGACCCGACCCGACCCGGACCCGATTACACGTGTAATATACCCGACCCGATTTGGACCCGACCCGAGTTGGACCCGACCGGAGTTGGACCCGACCCGGCGGACCCGAACAAACAAACGGGTCGGGTCCGGGTCCACCCCGCCCCGACCCGTTGGACCCGTTGGACCCGACTGTTTTTTTTAATATATGTTCATATATTATAAGACCATTAGTTTTAGTTGATACATAATTTTATTTCTTACTTAACTTATTTTTGTATCTACAAGTTCATAAATCATAATCATAACAAGCCTATAAATCGGTTTGTTTTGGACAATTAATTTATTAGCATTTGAATTTGTATGATTAATTAGTTTGTTGCATGATTTATGTTTATTATTTAGGTTAATATGTTAGTGTTTATTGTTTTGAATGTTGTTTAGGTTAGTTATGTTTATTATTTAGGTTAATATGTTTTTTATGTTAGTGATTATTGTTTTGGATGTTGTTTAATAATTCATTTACTTCTTTTGAATTGTATAAAATTATATTCAAACATAGTCTCATTAACAATAATGTTTTATTACAAAAAATTTCAAATAGAATGATAAGACAAACAAATACATGAGCTCTTCTCTTTTTTTTTTACCCAACCATCCGGGTCGGGTCGGACCCGACCCGGGTCCGACGGGTCCGGGTCCGGGTCCACATTTCTCCGGACCCGCCGGGTCTTGGGTTGGGCCCGGACCCGCCGGGTCCTGTCGCGGGTCGGGTCCGGGTCCACCCCGACCCGACCCGGACCCGACCCGTTGACAGGCCTACTCAAGAAGAAACAACTAAAAGAAAAAGGTAAAAATGCATATACCTCAAGAGTGGTCCCACCCTCTCTTACAATGCCATTGCATTCGTGCAATAAAGGAATTTCAGAATCATTTGCCTATAAAGTATGAACATGAAATGTCAAGATTCATGAAGCAAGAAAGATCAAGTGCCAACAGAAATAGGATTACCTTCTTATAGTATTTCATGTTATGTTTGAGGAAAATTAAATGAACACTAAGGTAGAAAACCAATGTACATGAATACAATATAAAAATGAGTATGGTGCATTTTTTATCAATCAATTAATAAACCAGGAAAAATAAGTCTCTAAAGATATTGTGGGTGGGGTCTTCATGCAGGTCCCATTAATGAGAAATAAATTATATGCAAAAGACTCCCCCCTATGCTGGAGATCATTGCAGAAAAGACAATTTGCTTCAGAAGACCAGTTTTTAATGTAATCATAATTATTATTACTGTTTTTTTTTGTGTCATTTCTGCAATATAAATGAACCATTGCAAAGAAATTTAACAAGTTTTCTAATCCAAAAGATGTAATATGCAAGCCAAATAGCTACAAACCACAAGATCCAAAGTTTTAGAGCTAACCTTCACAATAAAAACCGTGTCCCATTCTAAACCTTTTGACTGCAATGTATTAACAATACATAATAATTTTCAGTATGCTGTTGAATTGGTTCAGAGACAAAACGACATCACAAAATATTATAAAGGCTTATTGAAGAAAAACCTGGTGAATTGTAGTCAAAGTAACCGAGTTGCTGTTCTCATGCTTTCGACATCGAAAATTCTCAATTTCTCTGGCTGATATATAGTCAATAAAAGTTTTAAGCATATTAAGACATCCTTTCTCTTCTTGTACACAGGCCTGCTCAGCTTCTGCATTAGTGAAATGTGCAGATAAAAAATCGGACACATCATCCATTAGGTATTGCAGGACCTGCATATAGTATGTCAAATGTTAAAAAAAAAAAAAAATCAATTTGACAAAACCACAAAGTGTCATTATTTAATAATTCCAAACAAACGGAGAAATTCTCGGCATCACATAGTACATGCTTCTTACTTTGTCACGTCAGTCATGTAGAATATTACTTAGCTATATTCTTCTTTTTAATTTACATAACCTGCATATATCTTTAGGTTGACACAGATGTCATAAAAAGATTATGTTCTGAAGACTTGACATTTCTGAATACCAGTTTCCCTCATGGGAACTTAGAAGAGATTTAAAACAATGGTAATACCAGTGCACAAGCACAAAGGGGACGGTCTCACAGCCATAAATCAAGGGAAACAAAGTACATGCAGAAGAGGAAATATCATGATCAAGCATAAAGTTTGCATTGGAAACTTACAGATCTCAGGTCATGATCTTCATTCAATAATTTCCCTCCTTCTGCATCAAGAACTGCACGTTGTTCAAGAAGATACTTCTGCATAACAGAAGTTTTCAGTATAACAGAATTGTTTGTGGGAGAAAAAACAACAAAATAACACCTATCCTTGTCAAGTTTCTCAGGCATCAGAAAAGAATCCACGAAGATGCCTATGATGGTTAAAAAGAAAAGTTGAGAGTACACAGTAGGAATCTGATGGAAGCAAAAAGAAATATTTTATCCATTATCCTGATAGACAACAATCGTATTCATGCCTCTAAGGAAAAAAAGAAGCCATGAAAATTGCTCCCATAATTAAGAAAGTCCAGAATAATGTTTTAACAAGCTACCACCATACAGACAAGTTTTTTCAATGAATATACATACAAAAGAATGGTAAAACAATGAAGAACAAAATATGTAAATGATAAATCCATAATGAGGGCAGATGAGTAAATTGGTGAAACACACCTGAGGCACCATATTAGATACTGAAGTGATGACCGTTGAAATGGATTGTTCCTATGAGCACAAAATTGCGCAGTTGCGAGATGTAAGAAACACTCAATTGCATAAACATGTTGAAAAATGAGGATCGTGGAAAATGAAGAACACAAAACAAAATGGAGATAACTTGCAGAGAGATAAAATCACAGATATTACATAAAACAAAACCACCTGATGCAAATTCAAGGGAAAAGGGTAATCAATTAATGTGTAAATACATTAATTATCAGACATTATTACTTGTAGAAAGAGAAGTAAATATATGCGAACAATATTATTTTTTGTGCAAATTATGTTCTCTCATTTGGTTATATTATGTGTATAAACTTGGGGTAAGAATCACTGAAATGTTCTCTTGTATTTGAAGTGTGACTTACAGTATTGCCATGCAGGGTAAACTACATTTCAAAGGCATCTCCCTCACCCACCACTCAAAGTGGAGACTGATCTTTCCTTCTTTCGCACCTATTGAATCTCAGGGATTTGGGATGGAGAGATTAAAGACTGAGCAACTGATGACGAAATAATTCTACAGAAGAGCCCAATTGAGACTATAGAGCTATCCACTCTTTCATAAGTACGCCCAGTCACTCACCTTCTGGTTTCTTTTGAATATTTTCTTGGTTTTTGTTAAATCAAAACCCAATCCTTGTATTTGTAAAATCATAAGAGAGAAATGGGACACTCAACTGTACTCAAGAATGTGATTCAACCCCCTCTAGTCCTCTACAAATCTCATCAGTAGATCAATACAAGATAGGTAAGAACAGTAAAATCAAGACTTCAACATTGGTTTTGTGATACCAACCCAAAAAAAATGTCAAAGGTCATTCCTATAATGAATTTATTATCTTACCCCTGATCAACTCAACTCATTGCCTATAAATCTAATAATAATCAGCAAACATCATACCATATTATCCCCTGTAGAAATCATTCATAAACCTCCTTTGGAACTTTTTTTTTTCATACCTTATTCTGGCTATTTTTGGCATCTTAACATCCTTATTTCTGCTACACAGTCTACTTACCAAAAGCAAACCTATTTTTCACTATAATGAATTTATTATCTTACCCCAGATCAATAACTCAACTCATTGCCTATAAATCTAATAATAATCAGCAAACATCATACCATATTATCCCCTGTAGAAATCATTCATAAACCTCCTTTAGAACTTTTTTTTTCCTACCTTATTCCGGCTATTTTTGGCATCTTAACATCCTTATTTCTGCTACACAGTCTACTTACCCAAAGCAAAACCTATTTTTCACAATTTCACTCAATAACCCAAAGATCAATAATGTTTTACAGTGCTATAGTAGAATGCAAATCATTTTTTGATACTTCTTTAGTGGGTGGACAATGCACTTGTACAGACCCAAATCAGCAAATATATCTAATAGAGTGGAGAAAGGGAGATTCAAAAGGACAAATAATCTCCCCAATCCTTGGAAAAAGATTGAATTGGAGATAAAAGAGATTTGTACTCTTAAGCTAAAATTCTAAGGTCTACATTCTAACATCATTTAAAGTTTGGGCTCCGAGGGACAGTGGATAATTGTATCCTAACCATATTCAATGATTAGTTAATAGTTATCCCACAACAAGCAAGGATATTCATACTATAAGCCAGATGGCTTTATTTCCTGGATGTGGCATGAAAATATAAATTAAAATGGTTTTTTTATTAAAAAAATTTAAAGTGGTTAAAATAAAAACCACAAAGTAAAGATCATTCAGCCCATACTCTATGAACAAGTTTCGATATCATATCAAGTGTAAACAGCACTTTGCGACCTTGATTAAGTTGAGCCCTGTCAGAGAAAACAGAATTAAGAATTATGTCATTACTGCTAAGGAAGTTCTAAATTGGAAAAGGAAACAGATATAGTGCATTTTCAAAAAGTCAACTCTAACTTCTACGAGATAGCATACAGTTATTAAAATGTGTGCGTGTAATTTGTATCAAATAAATTGTCCTTGTCTAAGCACATTAATGTTACAAACATAATGACCAATGATGTACAAGATACCGAATCAGCCAGAAGTTGGCTTGGCAGGCGGCTAATAGCTCCCTCACTTTACAAAAATTTCTAGTTTGTTGACCAATGAAAATTGATTATTGTGAAGTTAGTATACTCAAAAAATTGAAGTCTTCCATTTAAATCCGATATATCCTCAAAAAAGAAAAAAGAAATACAAAAGTAATCCAAAACAGCCAAATATACAATGCAGCGAATGAAAGAGGTAAAATAATGTTGGTTTATCTAATAAGTGCCCATTAGGATAAATATATACCTGACAAAGCAGTTACAGCATCTTTAACAATCATTGAATACAAGATCAACCCAACAATTTAAATTTGAAAAAGCGCTAATGTATTGATTATAAATAAATTACACACAAGACTGCAGGATTTTTTTCTCATTGCATTTAACTAAGTTGATGTTTGATCCTCACTAGTCCATCTTCTCTATACCATATCCTTTTAAGCTGTTTATCTATCCTCACTACAGTACATCCAAAGCTCGCTATGAAAAATCCAACACCCGCTCCTAACCTTCCTAGCTGAATTAAATATAAACATAACAAAGAATAACAAATTTTTTTTGTTAAAAGGCATTCCATGCTACCCCGTCAATTCATTCCTGAAGGTAATATTTGGTAATCCAACCCACTGGAAAAATGCAAAATAAAGATGGTTATATCTGTTGCCCAGTGAATTTCAAATTTATAAAGACAGTTCAAGATTTGAGAGCAGCCACTTTGTGTAAAAATTGCCAAAGGATAGGACCATTCCTGTATCGTCCCTCATAACATTCAGCCATATGCAGCACCACTCTAGGTGATGACCTAACTCATGCGATAAAATGATATCCATGTGTTTGCTAGTTAGCAATCATTCTTACACATGCTAGTCAGCAATCATTCTTTCTTAAAAACAAAATGAAACATCAACTCTTTGATTTTGGCATAGGTCATCCTCATGGACAAATCATAGCTCTGACCCTCAAAGTTCAAACATGAAAGGACACGCAATAAAATGATATGCATGTGTCTGCTAGTTAGCAATCCTTCTTACACATGCTAGTCAGCAATCATTCTTTAAAAACAAAATGAAATATCAACTCTTTGATTTTGGCATGGGTCATCCTCATGGACAAATCACAGCTCTGACCCTCAAAGTTCAAACTGAAAGGAAATGGCACAAAAAACGATACACACACAATCAAAACTAATGAGACGGATCACTAATATTTTGATGATTAAAGCCAATGACACTGTATTTAAGAATTCCACATTGTTGCTTTTGGTTGTTAGGGAATGGTGTGTGAAATGGTGGAAATGTCCCCGACCAACTTTTCACGTGTGATCTGACTCACATGATTTCTTGTCAGGGTACTGACCATTTCTAGCAAAGTAGAGGAAATATCTTCTTAGCTAAAAAGCAAAGAATTCGATTCCCAATCAAAATGGATATGAACAACTCAGCCTTCATTCCATTCCATTTCCAAACAATTAAGCATAACAGAAACACTAATCCAAACAAATTAAAAAAATTATACTGTGAAAAAAAAAGTATCACATTACCTCGTGAAGGTACCTGAAATCTTTGCACCAAATATATCACAAGCAGCAGAAACAAAGCTGCATTTCTGAACTGTGGAAATTTTCTCAATATAATCGATTACCTTCATTATAAAAATAATAAAAAAAATTAAATTAAATAACCCACGTAAATTCTAAGTAGTTTCTTCGATTAGCAGAAATAGAATTGAAGAAAAACAGACATAAATAAAATAAAAACACAATAAAGACAACACAAAATAAAAAATATGCATGGAAGTACCTTTCTTTTCTCTTCCTTATCACCATCAAAGAGTGCTTTAAATGCTTGACGAAATGGGCCATCATCACAACCAGGCAAAGATGTTCTCAGCATAGCCATAACAGATTTAATGATCTGGTACATGTTGTCAAACCCAACTGAAGTTTCAAAATGCAGTTGCAAAAAGTCAAAAAATAAAAAGTAAAAAATAAAAAAATAAAAATGTAGTAAATGGCATAAAATAGTTGCTTGTTGCATATATAATAACACAACATTTTATCAGAATCAAAGAAACCAATCATAGCAATACGGATTGTGCCTTGATGAAACTTTTGTTCAACACAATCCAACATTAATAAACAAATGTACTGAACTCGTTCCGCACATGAATGCATGACATCATACTATGTAATTTTTTTCATATACTCTTAAGGCTCATAGCATAGGCAAATAAAAAGTTGAACAAGCTCCACTGATGACTTTCACAATTCAAAAAATACACAGTAAATTGAGAAATCTAAAATGTTGGTTCCATAGGGCCTGGAGAATTAGAAATAAGATCCGCTGACTGAAAATCAACAATCCCAGCAAAGTCCCAAAAAGTAGGGAAAAAAACCTAACAGGATCATGAAGTATACACATGCCAATAAGATGAGTTGGAGCCCCCCAATTTTAGTTTATTTTAATACTGCATAAGAAAAGTGATAAAAAATCAAATTGACAGTGCACCTAGTTATCAGTAAAAAAAGGAAGTAATAGATACAATAAGTATGTAAAGATGACTTTGACAGTCTAATGAACCTTTTTTTTTAAAAAATGACAGTCCAACGAACCTCAATGGGGAAATTACATAAGATTCTGGGATAGACAGAAGAAGAATCATCTAGGATGTGCTTAACTAATACAACAGCATCAGAGTTTTTTTTTTTCTGAACTGAGCACTTCCCTTGGGATGTACATACTACAGCATTAAAATAACGCATAGCTGAAATGAAATATAAGAGTTTTAGCAACCTTTTTTCTGTAGAAGGCAACTCCATGAACATTAAAAGGTATTTTCCTGAGGCGGAAGGATTCCTGAAATGCTTTGCCAGATACCTACATTAAAAAATATCAACCAATTAATTAAGAGAAGACTTAATATCACAGTAATGCATTATTATGAAAACTTGGAGGAAAAAAAGTTGACCTGTCTCCTATAAAGGATTGCTATGTTGCCAAAGGAACACTTGGTAGCATCAGATGTGAGTTCTAAGATTTTATCAACTACATAAGTGCATTGAGCATCCTCACTGTGGCATTCTTTAACAGTTATCTGAACATGTAAAGGATTAAAAAAGAAGAGGGAGCAGAAAAGAGAAAGATGAACACTAAAACTATGAAAAGGATACTTTGCACACAGAAGAACTATCTGTGAGAACTTTTTTTGATTGGCATCTCATAACATTATTGCGGATAAGAGATGAGGCAGCCTCGACAATACAGCGCGTAGAGCGATAATTCTTATTTAGTCGAATCTGAAATCACCCAAAAGAGAGCATACAAACAAAAAAACTGAATTTATAAACAGTAAAAAACATAAACTTTGAATACTCCTAAGCGTCAATGTCAAGAGAGAAGCTGGTTAGCGAGAATCAAATTAAATGATAAAAAAGAATCAACCTCTTTGTGGTTTGGAAAATCTTTACGGAATGAATCAAAGCCACAAATATTGGCCCCATTGAAACTGAAAATGGACTGCAGCAAGAATTCGAAAAATTTTAGCTCCTGAGACAAATGTTGATCTATTGACTATGATAGCATAAAATGCAACTGGCAATATATTAAACAAGGGTATGAGATAGAAAAGACACACACAGGAAACATAGACACACACCTGATCTTCATCACCAACAACAGTAATATGATTGTGTGATGCAAGAGTTCGTAAAAAACTATATTGCATAGAACTTGTATCTTGAAACTCGTCTACCACTATGGCTTTCCAGGAATCCTGGCACTGCTTGTACACTGAATCCATGAGCTTAAGATAATTATAATATGTAAATAAGCACACATCTTAAGTTGCATCATTCAAAGGATATACAAGCATGAAGAACCTTCAGGAAAATCCGTGAGCAACTTCACTGAAGAGCTGATGAAGTCATGATAGTCCAGAGCATTGCAAGATCTTAAGATGTCACTATAGTTTCCAAGAATTGAAGCCTGATTTCAATAAGATAAGTACAACTTAGATTTATTTATTTTAAAGAAGGGCATCGAAGATTTAAGCCACCACAAAGTAAGCTTACTCCTGTCTCGTCACCCATATCTCGGCAGTATTCAGGAGTCTTTCCAGAAGCTTTAGCCTGGAAATGAAACTCCAGGTATTATAACAAAAAAAAAAAAAAAGACCTCAACTAATCATTCATTCCTGCAATAATATTTCATATTTGGTAGAGACATGCATCATGGCAGTTTTGGGAATCCTGCTAGATAATAGGAATAAGATAGGTCCGGTGAAGCAAGTTAAGTGGGGATATGATCTCTTACCCTACCCATTCCCCACCCTCATCCCATCAATATCTTCCAGATCTCATCAATATGCATGGGAGCCCTATCTACATAACTAACCAGTGGGATATGATATATTATTGTAAAACATAAAAGAAATTACATTGACACAGAAGTATCATAATCCTTACCTGGGTCACAAATTTCTGCCACTTCTTTGACTTATCTTTGAACGAATGTGCCCTACCAGCAATGCCGACAGTGTCCTGGTCAAGTTTGCATGCAGCATTATCTTGTCCAATTTTCTTTTCATTTTCCATCAGACGCAAGGCCTCAATGACTGCTCGTCTCTGTTGCCCATGCCCATATATCAGGAAATCGGTCGTGCGGCCTAATCTGTATGATACCAAGAGTTATATGGCTCATGTGCCTAACTGAGTTCACAACAATAACAAACAATACATGAATGGAGCCACCAAAAAGAGCAAATTTACAGAAGAATAACTTCAGTAGTGATACGAGAGCTTGGACATTCTTTTTTTTTCTTTTTTTTTGAAATGAGAGAGTTTGAATATTATAGGAGACAAAACTAATCAACTTCAAATATCTGATTTGAGGCAACCCACAGAGTAAATACCAAAATGAAAACTAATATAACTAAGCATTCAAGAAAAGGCAACCCATGGAATAAAGTATTGGAGCCAATCCATGCAAAAACCAAAACCATAAAATAACTCCATCTATACCATAGGAACTTGCATATGAGAAATAAATCTTTTGCACTTCACTGACATTTCATAATAAAGCTATTTGTAATAGTCAATTCTGCAGATAAGTCCTTAAAGTGCAGAAAATACAGTACTTCTAAAAATACCATGAAGAACAAACTTCTCATACTTATCAGCATGTGACCGACAGAGCTGCAAACAGAAGGAATGGAACGTGCTGATCATGAGCTCCTTTGCAACTGCTTTCCCCGCCACGGTTCTGATCCGCTCCCGCATCTCCGCTGCAGCCGCCGTTGTAAAAGTCATGGCCAATATGTTTCTTGGATCAATTCCCTAAAAAACAGATGCCTTATACAGCAAATAATAATAAAAAAAACTAAAAACAAACTTTTAAAAAAAAAAAATGATGTAAAAGGAATACCTCTTTAAGCAATGTCAACACGCGCCCTACCATTGTTGAGGTCTGACATAAAAAATCAAGAACCTTGATTAAGCAACAACAGCAAAGAAATATGTAATAAATTCAAGAGATAAAACAAAAGAATCTGAAAAAAAAGACCTTCCCGCTTCCCGGGCCAGCAACAATCATCAACGGGATGGAGATGTCACTACAAGCAGCCTCCCTTTGGACATCACTCAATGACTGCAGATATTTCGAATACCCATCTGATATCATCTCCTCCGCTACCACTCCCAAAGAAGAGCTCGAGAGCCTCTCAACATCTACAGATTTCTCAAAACAATGTGAATCCGAGCTCGGCCTCTCCTTTTCTGCCGATTTCTGCTCGCACAGAGCATCTATTTCTCTCAACGTTTCCTCATCAAAATCAACATCAAAATCAAAATCACTACACGTTGACACTGATTGACCTCCTACTGCAACGTCTCCCTCAATTTGTGAAGTGGAATTTCTCTTGATAGAAGAAACCGGAGAACAAGTATTTGTTTGTATCTCCGAGAGTGGAAGTCGGCGTATTGGAGAGAAAGAGATCCTGAATGGCATCAGAAACCAATGATCAGTAAAGCAAAGGAGATGGAGAAGCATTCAAGAAGACAAACTCACTTGGAGGAGAGCGTGAGATCGTCACAGTGGACGGGCAAGATCTCGTCACGGGGTCTCTTGCAGGGAACGAGAAGCTTAGCGGCTCTGAAGGTGTGGGTGATCCGAGCATTCTGTTGGTCCGCGATCGATCTCCATTGGACATTAGGGTTTCCGAGGATATTCTCCTTGTTCATCACTCCTTCAATGGCCGACGTTCGTCCGGCGAAAGAGGAAACCCTAGACTAGAGAGACCGTCTTCCCCCCTTTTTGAACTGAAGCTTAGAGCGCGAGCGCTTCAAATGCTTCTCTACATTCGTCTGTAAATCTGTAACAATGAACGAAGTGGGTAATAAAAACGACTAATAAATTTGGACCGTTGGATGCTAATCGAACGGTTCTGAGGATGTGGATTCATCGATGTGAGATTAAACGTACGAGAAGGATGAAAAACTGCGCATGAGCCCAAATGCCGACCGGCCCGGACCAGCCCATTTATTACAGGCAACTCGGGCCTATGGCGCAACCCAGCCGGTGATCAGCGCGGACTAACCCGTTTATTACAGGCAACTCGGGCCTGGCCCAACCCGGCCCGTAAACAGTCAAGCTCGTCACATTTTTGCCCGGACAAGCTAGGGTTTTGGTGACAGGATTTTTGCGGTGTCTCCTCTCTCTCTGTTTCTCGCTCTCGCTCAGCCGCCGTTCTGGAGGTTCTGGACCGTTGATGGCGTCGGAACGCGAGATCTCCACCGTCACCGTCGGCGGGAAGGGCTCGTCCCTCACCAACTCCGCCGTTCACGCGATCTCCACCGGCCTATCCAAGGTTCGGATCGACTCGTCCGTCCTGGAAAAGCTCTCCCAGGCGAAATGCAGAGCTCCATCGATAAGCCCCGAAACCACCACCTCCACCACCACTGAATCGACGGTCTCGCTATCCCTCGAAGAGTCCCGAGCGTCCCTCGCCGTTCTCTTGAACAAGCTCCTCGTCTCCGACGCCAAAATTCGGGCTGACCTTCCGTTGTTGACCGAGAAAACCTTGAATTCCGACCTCGGAAGCAAAACCGTAGAATTGGCTTCCTCTCTAGGGTTCTTCACCTCGGCCTGTGGTGTCAACGACCTCAAATTCACAGAGGAAGAGAACTGCATCGTGGACGGCGTCATATCCTCGGGCATCGGGATCTGCGCCCTCCTCGACCACCGGGCGTCCGCTCTGGCCACCATCGCTGATGCCGTGGCTGCCTTGTCATGTGAGGCGGCAAAGGCCGATGTGGGTGTGGCCTTCGACCTGCCCATCTCCGGGGACGGGTTCTCCATAAAGGACGAGACAGACGTGGCAGCGGACATGAAGGTTCTCCTCACAGGCTCAAAGCCGGCCGGGAGCTTGGTGTTTGAGGCGTTTGTAGATATCCCGACGGCCCATGGTGGCCTCCGGGAGGCCGTGAGGGCCCTCCACAACCGAATGCGGGTCGAGCTGAACTCCCCTGTCAGGGTCTGTAAAACGGTGTTGAAAAGCAATAGCAAAGGCAAGTCTTTGGGGAAGTTGGTCTTGTCTTTGGCGATGGCTCTGTGGTCTGTAGGGGAGAATAGCTTGGCACGGGCAAGACTCAGTATCAATTCAATATTGGACGCTGATCTACGGTCGCAAGCGACTGAGGCGCTAGAGAGATGCTGCCCCAGTTTGGAGTCATTGAGTAATGGGTTTGAGGCACTATCATCATCGGTGGCTGTCTCATTGTCCAACGGTGTGTACTTGTTCTTGGACAAAGTGCGGTTGGTCCTTTCTTGGGAGGCAGTCCTTGCACTGTTTGTCCTTGATTTGGACAGCGATATCAATGAACAAACTCAGGTGACTGATGCAAATGGAGGAAATGTGAAGGCGAAGAAGAAGAAAAAGAGGGCACTAGGGAAGGGAACTGATGTTATCAGGCAATTTATTAAAGATACATTAAAGGTTGAATTTGGGAGCTTGAGTAACATTGCGGATGGAGCAATAGAGCTCTCTTTGTTCTTTGATTCTAAGAATGCAGAGCTTGATTCCTTTTTGAAGAAAGTGAAAGAGATTGTTGAGAGCAATGAGGTCAGGAGACTCCCTAAAATACCCAAGGTGAGAGCGGTGTTGTGTTCACTCTCTTAGGCAGTCAGTCTTTATAACTTAGTTCAGAAACGAATTCGCTTGAGACTATGCCTATGGTTATAAGTCAGAATTTCTTGGTATGTTAATACAAAATGGTGTAATTTTGCCTGAAAATGCATGTCTTATGGAATTTTGATTCAGATTTGTGAATGTCTATTTTCCTTCATCCCATGGCCAGGTCTTCAAAATTTTATAAATTATTGTTGTGTAATTATTTACTGACTTTTGTTACCCGTGTAACAGGGGACTCGTGATTTTGGGAAAGAGCAAATGGCTATAAGAGGTCGTGCATTTTCAATAATTGAAAGTGTGTTTAAGAAACATGGAGCAGTGGGCCTTGACACTCCCGTTTTTGAGTTGAGAGAGACTCTCATGGGAAAGTACGGGGAAGATTCAAAGTTGATATATGACCTTGCTGACCAGGTTTGGAATTGTATTGATTCACAAAGTCAATTTATTATCTCCTTTGTGATATTCTTTTCCTCTGTTATGATCCTTTCATTTTCCCCTGAACTTCGCCAAATTCTTTTTGTAGCATCTTGATAATCTTGAACATCTGGAGAGATGCTAATATATTGAACTGACAATAATTTTATAAGGAAAAATTCTCACACTAATGAACAGTGTGAGGCTTCACTCACAGTGATTTCAGTGTCTTGCATAATTGATAATTTTGAGGCCAATTTTTGTAAAACTATAACCTTTTTAATTCATTTATCTTGTTTTTCTAAAATATACATTTTAAGCAATTTTTTTATATAATTGTAGTCATATGAGACAAGTTAATTGTAATCGCGAACGTCTTAGTGTGTTGAAGGGTTCGTATAATGAGGTCTGCATGCTAAAGGCCGGGATTCATGATGTGGGTGTGTGTATAAATGATCTTTTAATAAACCAGTAAGAGAATCTTTCATGTGATATGGGCAAAATATATTATGCATGTATTGTTAGTAAAATGTCTTAATACTACCATAGTTTGATGAATCATTCCAATGGTGCATGCACATCAAAGATTGTCATGTTGCCATTTATATTTAACTTTAAAAACTATAACTCATTTAAATGAAAATCTGTTAGGGAAGCTTTCCATGCATGTGCCTTGTTTTCATGCCCCTGTTATCTATATGCCTTTATAATTTGTTGTATGTTCTTTGGGTTTAATGTTTTTTTTCTTTTCAAGTTTTATAATTTAATGTTTCTTCTTTATCTTCAGGGTGGTGAACTTTGTTCTTTGCGGTATGACCTGACCGTTCCATTTGCTCGGTATTTAGCAATGAATAATATCAATGCACTAAAGAGATATCAAATAGCCAAAGTGTACAGAAGAGATAACCCATCGAAAGGGAGATATCGTGAGTTCTACCAGTGTGACTTTGATGTTGCGGGCCAATATGAAAAAATGGAACCTGATTTTGAGGTTGTTCAAGTCCTGACTGAATTGCTGGATGAACTAAACATTGGTGAATATGAGGTAATTTTCCCTTGAAAATGATATTTGTCACATTTCTTATTCAATTATGGTGTATTATTTCATTGGAATTTGGTAGTCAATTTTAAGTGCATTGAGACGTGTTTTTTTCCTCATGTTTTCATGTTTTGCGGTGTTAGTTTTTACTGTGCTGTCTCAACTCTCAAACATTTCTGTTCCATTGTTTTTTTACTTTCCAAAGTATTGAAGGATTGTTCAAAGCAGAAATGATTCTTGTATTGTTATAGATAAAGCTGAATCATCGAAAGTTGCTAGATGGGATGCTGGAGATTTGTGGAGTATCTTCTGAGAAGTTCAGAACAGTGTGTTCAAGTATCGACAAGCTAGACAAGCAACCTTTTGAGCAGATCAAGAAGGAATTGGTAAGTATGCATATGCATGTATTTGTAGGTGCATTTCCCCACCCCTTGATACCAGATATTATGTTGTTTCCATTAAAAAAAATCCTCATCAAAACTTAAATTGTTTCTAGGGATTTCTTTTTTATAGCATGTCAGGTAAAGACTGCCTGCTCGTTCTTTTTTCCTTGAGTATGGGATGCTTAAAATATGTATGTAAGCCAGCCCACCCACAACAACCCCCCCCCCCCCCCCCCCCACCCCCGACAAAAAAAAAAAGATGATCATATGAAATTGCCACAGAAAGGGTGGAGATTTATTGTTATCATTAGTATCTATGGTTTGGTCTGAACAGGTAAGGTCAATTGTCATATAATCTTGTTTATTTTTTTTAAATGAAAAAAACCATCTTGTTTGGTGTAATAGTTGTGGTTGTTTCACTAGCTGATTTTATATTGCAACTTCCTTTAGGAATAGATGTGCTCTCTCTGATAGTTTTTTTTCTGTTAAAGTCCTATGATTTGTAAATGTGTTTTAACATTGTCTCTTCTTTTTTTACGGGAATAATAGCAAGAAAAAACACGTTGTTTTAACATTCTCTTTACATTATGATATTGTGCTAGGTGGAGGAGAAAGGTCTGGCCGTTGAAACAGTTGATAAAATAGGTTCTTTTGTGAAGAAAAGAGGACCCCCATTGGAAGTATTGTCAGATTTAAAAAACGTGGGCAGCCAATTTTTAGAAAATGAAGGTTCTGTTCTTGCATTGAACGACCTAGAGATTCTATTCAGAGCTCTGGAGAAATCAAAGGCCATAAACAAAGTGGTTTTCGACTTAAGTCTTGCAAGAGGTCTTGATTACTATACTGGAGTAATATATGAGGCAGTTTTCAAAGGTGCTACACAGGTAAATACTTGATTACTATTGATTACTTTTGTCTCACGATTCTGTGCCTGGGTGATTCAAAGGTGCTACACAGGTAAATACTTGATTACTATTGATTACTTTTGTCTCACGATTCTGTGCCTGGGTGAGTTAATTTGTACGGTATCTAAAGTATCCTCAATCCCAACCCCCTACCTGCTCGCGCGCACACCAAAAAAGAAACACCTACTTTGTTGATTTGTCAGTGTGTGAGAAAGCAGGTAGAAAAAAACCTTCTCAATTAATTCTGCAGGTGTTTAAAAGGTTGGGGTATGTGATGTTTTTAGAATTTGCAGATGTTAAAAATAGTTTAATCTTGTATTTTCTGCTGCACCATGTTAAAAGAGTATTTATGTTTGTCATTGGTTTTCAAAAACAAGTATATTTAGATAGGAATATATGATTCAGGAAGTAGGTCTACCATATTGCATTGTGGATTTTATTCCATTTCTCCAGGAAAAAAAAACCCATGATCCAAACAAAAAAAAAAATCTTGGGATGAGTTTCTTGGTTTAAAAACCTTTTTAGTGTGACACTCTCTAAGTAGTGTTTCGAGTATCCTTTGTCTCCCTTGAATTTATAAAGCTGGGATGGGTTGCATCTTGATGATTTCCTTCTTGTATAGGTTGGTTCTATTGCAGCTGGAGGGCGCTATGACAATCTTGTAGGGATGTTCAGCGGAAAGCAGGTCCCTGCAGTTGGTGTTAGCCTGGGCATTGAACGAGTATTTACAATAATGGAACAGCTTGAGAAGGAACGCAATCAGGTGATAATTTGTGTCCATATTATTTGTGTGAATTGCATTAGTGGCTAACTGTGATATGCAGTAGCAGTGTTCTTATGTAGAATTTTACAATAATTTAATCATGTGTTGCTCCTTGATGATAATATTCCTAGCTAAAACACAAATAGGCCATTTCAGAGTTGTCCTCATGTTAGATATTGTTGGATGGAGGAAGCCAAACAATTCTGGACTCACAATCTTGGCAAATCTATGTAGCCTATGGATAATTCACTAAATTGGGTCAAACTTAAACTAGGATCAAATAGGCTGGTATTTTCCTAAGATGAGCTTGATCAGGCCACTGTTCAGTTCAGCTCATATATATATCTACTTCTCTGCCTTTGGCCCACTAACTTATACCAATCTGTATAAAATATGTACCATTAGAATGAAAGCTCTTTTTGGACAAGTAACATTATACCTAAGGAACTGTTAACAGGCATGCATATTTGTTTATTTCTCTCATTATAATCCCTTGAAAATACGTCATGTTTTAGTTACTATTGTTGCGTGTGACAAAGTGTCCTTAACCTCACGTGCTTCATTCAATCTTCCAACTCACCATAATATCATACCTGAAGCATACTGCTATGATTTGTGGTTAATTCTATCACTTAAATGGTCAGAGATAAAGTGAAATTTGGTTACATAATGGTGAACAGGGTATCTATGTATATGTATTTTCAATCCAACACCTAACATTGTGTTGCTCGTGTTGTATATTTATTTTGCAGGTAATCCGTGCAACTGAAACCCAAGTATTGGTGGCTGTTCTGGGGAACGACCTCCCCCTAGCTGCAGAGGTCGTGAGAGAGCTATGGGCGGCCAACATAAAAGCAGAATTTGGAACAAACAAGAAGTTTATGAAGCAATATGACCGGGCCAAACAGAATGGCATTCCATGGATAATGACCATTGGAGAGAATGAACTGAAAGAAGGGATCGTTCTCCTACAGAAGGTTGAAAACAAAGAAGAAGGGTTTAAGATCCCAAGGGACAGAATTGTTGAGGAACTGCAAAAAAGGCTAAATGCCTCTTCTTCATAAACTACATCTCAGTTTTTAACATTTATGGTCTGGAAGAGCATAGACCGTTCACTTAAATTTTTATTGAACCCAACATTTGCCAAATTTTGTAAGTTCATATCAGAAATGTAATTCTTAAATATATGTTTTTTTATTGGTGTATTTGATATTCCTATGGATTTGTTATTGAACAGAATTTTATGCATTCATGTATTGTCTTGGTGATCCACTTAATTCTGAATATTACTGATGTATATAAGGGATAAATAGGAAGAACAAACATTTGAATTCTTGAAAGTATGTAATAAACATTGAGGGTTATATACATCTCTATATGAAACATGATAGGATAATTATGAAGTTATTTTAAAGTAAAAGTCATGAATTAGTTTTTTTTTTAATCAATGATACTTAAAAAGAAATTAATCAGTTGATAAAAAGAATATGAAGGAAAAAAAATTGAATAAAAAATACTTTATGTCATGATTTTTTGTGTAAGAGTCTCTAACATAGACAAGCCCCTCTCCTGGTCTGTTTATCTGTTTTATGCATCTGAAAAAAATGGAATCAATATTATTTCTTGCTTTTAGAGAAAAATCAATCTGAATTTTTGCCATTCAAATTTTACTTTAATCCCAAAAGGTCCCTGAGGTATTTAACACTAAAACAGCAATAATTCACTATCATGCATGCAATCCATTCAACCATTCTGTTCCCATCAACATGTGTCACATACAATGAGAACACATGTTAACAAAGTGCAATCTGACTGCATTTAATGGGGTGGTTAGATTTCCATGTCTCTCAAGGTAATTAAAAATCTCATTGGTTAACTAACCATAGTTAATAAAATAAAATCCCCGAACCATCTCATCTTTTACATGTCAATGTGATGCAGTCTTATTTTATTAAATGAAACATATATATTTTATTAAAATATAATTTTTATATAAAAATATGTGAAGATACTAAGATATATGAAACCGAAACCGTAAAATAAGATGAATGTATGGATTTATTAGCTTACCAGTCCATATAGGCATATACACTGTTTTGGCTCGGGGGCTTTTTAGTCATTTCCCCACCAAACTGAAAAAGAGTGACCCACCCAACCCATATAATCCTCCCCATCTTCAAAAATTTTCTTTCTTGAGGCTCAAAATCCCCCAAAAAGCCTCTCTCTGTCCCCAAAAGAAAAAAAAGAAAACATGTCAATGGCTCTATTCTCACCCCCTCCACCACTCCCCACCACCTTATCCCCCAAAACCTCTCCCTCCCCAAAACACCTCCTCTCCCTCTTCTCCTCCTCCTCCAAGAGAACCCTCTCTTTGGTCCTCACAAGGTCCTCAGACAATGGGACTGGGCTTGGTGCCTTGGAGACCCCCACCACCACCACAGAACGGGAAGCTCCACCACCCCCTCCTCCACCTCCATCTGAAGCTGTGGAGACAGAGGAGTCTTCGATGTCGAATGGGTCGCTGTCGGCTACGGCGGTAGAGGCGGAGGCGGCGGTGATACCGAAGTTCAAGGACCCAAGGTGGGTTGGTGGGACTTGGGACCTCATGCAGTTCGAGAAGGGCGGGGCGACGGATTGGGACGCCGTCATCGATGCGGGTGAGGGTTGGACACTTGTTTGTATTGTATGATTTTATTGATACTGTGTTTGGGTTATTTGAAGATAGGCTTCTGTTCTTGTTTAGAATTTGAATGGTGAATGTGCAGATTATGTTGAGTTGGTGTTGGATTTTTGGTTGCAGAGCATTTAGTTTTGAGCATTGTTATATGCTAGACGAAACATGTGCTTTTTTATGTAAGAGATATATGTGATTCATGGGAGTATATAATATATTTATTTTCTTATAAAGTTATATAATTTTCATTAAATAAGTATATGCTTTCAGAAAAATGAATAAAAGTATGTGTGGAACGTAAAAAGAACTGCACACAAGACTTTCCCTAACATTATCCTTTTTGTTTTGAACATTGAACTTGCCATGTGAGTCGGATCGAGTGGTATTTGGTGCATCAAATGTGAGAGCTTTTGGCATGAGTTTTATAGTCTGCATGAAAGAAGTACTCAGATTTTGTTTTGTAGAATTATTGTTGAATTAGGTTTTAAAGGGATCTTTAAGTTCTGGATGCGCTATTAAATGTTTTGATATGAGGTCAGTTTCATCGAGAGCCCAGATGATGATGAATGATGCTGGCTGATATAGCAATATAACATACATTAAAATGTGGGTATGTGTAAGGTAGCTTGAGTCAGAGTCGCTGGGTGGATTATTTCGTTATTTGTATTTTGGTTGATGATTCATGTTAATCAGGCATGTGTAAAATCCGTGGATATTCTGATGCAAAGAGATATTTGTGTCCTGTCTAGATGGGTGGTGAATATGTCAATGTCTAATCTTTTTGTTTCAATGTTACATTTCAAAGTCTTGTTAAGATCCTTGATTTGATACATTGCTGTTGTATCCACATAACTTAACAAATTACTTGCCTCATCTCCAGTGTTGAATTTATTAATTGGGAGCGTATTATGATGAATTGGAGTGTTTATGCTACCAAAAATGATGTTATCTCAGATTTTTCCCTTCTAATCTTAATTATGCATACATGATCATACCTCTACTCATGAGAGACCTTTTTTATGGTTTGATGTATTCTTACAACCATGATTATTTTACTAGCTCAATAAAATACTTCCGAAGTTCACGACCCTCTTTTTTTCTCTGTCAATATTCATCTTTTTTTTTTGGTTTTCAAGTATACTTCCATCTTAAGTCCCACATAGATGCATATATGATTATACCTCTACTCATGAGAGACATTTCTTTTGGTTTGATGTATTCTTATAACCATGATTATTTTTCTTGCTCAATAAAATACTTCCCGAAGTTCATGACCCTCTTTGTTTCTCTGTGTCAATATTCATCTTATTTTTTTGGTTTTCGAGTATACTTGCATCTTAAGTGCCACATAGATGCATATATGATTATACCTCTACTCATGAGAGACCTTTTTTTTGGTTTGATGTATTCTTATAACCATGATTATTTTTCTAGCTCTATAAAATACTTCCCGAAGTTCACCACCCTCTTTTTTTCTCTGTGTCAATTTTCATCTTCTTGTTTTGGTTTTCGAGTATTCCATCTTAAGTCCCACAGAGAATTTGGCGACGAAAAACTGAATAATATTTGCTTCATACTTGAGCCACACACTTTTCAACTGGCCACCTTTGGAGAATACATCATGGGAAATGGTAGGGTTGCAAGGTTTCCTGGTATACAAATACTTGCATAATATATTCCCCGTTCTTTGGTGGTATGTGATTATGAAGACCATTCTGTCTTTTTGGAATGCAGAGAGAAGAAGATTGAGGAGGATTTATGCTTAGATGTTGAACAATTAATGAACTTGAGATGTCTCTTTTATTTTGGGCAATCTGTTTATTTTTTGCTTTTGTTTATTCAAACTTAAAAAGTCTCTTATAGATACCTTGGCCCGTTCTTCACTTCTTTTTTCCAGAGGCTAGGAGGAGGAAATGGCTTCAAGACAATCCAGAATCCTCAAGCAATGATGACCCTGTTCTCTTTGACACTTCCATCATCCCCTGGTGGTCATGGATAAAGAGATACCATCTCCCCGAAGCCGAACTCCTTAATGGTTAGTCTTCCTTCTCCTCCTCGACCACGAGTTCAATCATCATCAAAATCTCATAAACTTTTCATCTGCACAGGTCGTGCTGCAATGATAGGATTCTTCATGGCGTATTTTGTGGATAGTTTGACGGGCGTCGGTCTAGTCGATCAGATGGGGAACTTCTTCTGCAAGACTCTGCTATTCATAGCGGTGGTTGGCGTGCTAACGATCAGAAAAAACGAGGATATAGAAACGGTGAAGAAGCTTATTGAGGAGACAACTTTCTACGACAAGCAGTGGCAGGCAACCTGGCAGGATGAGAACTCCGCCGGTACCAAGAAAGATTGATTGCGATTCGATCATTTTGGTTTCTGGCTTCTATGTACCTTTGTTGATTTTCAACGTTTTGATATATAGGTCAGTGATTGTATGTTATGTAGAATGGTAACTGAAAGTTTTTCATAATGCAGTTCATATGTGGTTCAAATGTTGCCTGTTATTTTTGCTATAGAATTGTGACTGAGTTTTGGATGATGCAGTTCATTTGTGGTTCAAATGTTGCCTGTTATATAAAAAAAAAATATATGCTACTAAAAAATATGCAGTTCAGCTGTCTTCTTCTGCAAGTCCCTGTGGAGATCAGCGCCTACACAGGGTTGCGTTTGTTTTTATTTTTTTATTTTTTTGGGGATACATTAGGATATGCATACAAAAAGTTGTGTGTTGGATTAAACTAGTATGTACTAAGGAAACATTTTACGAAATCTATGAAAGGATATCCTATCAGCACAGGCATTCATATCAAAAGCTGAGTGTTATTACACACAATCCTTGTATACAATCTCATCAAATAAACCATGTTTTTGTTATGATATTAAAGTTGATATATACAATTTATTAAAATATATATTTTCATTTTATAAAGATTCATTACATAAAATATATACTTTTAGAGAAAATAAAAAGAAATGTGAGAACTGAAGTTTTTTTTTTTTTATGAAGTGAAATAGTAGGCTATCGCCCTCATATAAATATAAGAGAGAAAAAACATAAAAGGAAATACAACAAAGCAAATAAAACTAAAAATGACTCTAGACACCATCTGTCAAGAAGCCGCATCAAAAGAGACGAACAAATCACCCCTTAATAACAAAAGATCATTCACAAGTGCAACCAAACTCGCACCCACACAAAACCTCTCCCAAACAGAAATACAATGAACCACCTAGTTATCCGAATAGAGTGCCGATACACACAACCCGATTTACAACCCCATACGTTATGATAACGTAGTATATACTACACTATCATAGCATATGACCTAAAAAAAATTTTCATTTTTTCACCATGAGAAAAAACATACTAATGTATCTCAATAGATACTTTATTTCATATAATAGTATGCAATTCAATAAGTGAGTGTATGATTTAAAATAAAAAAACGATATGATCTGCAATTGGGACTGTCATGAAGATTGCGTGTATCTTTTTTCTATCCGAATAAGGGAAGCCACCACGGAACACCACATGGTGTGAGACAACTAAGGACTACCGGGGTAGTGTGTAACATTATTTATCAAAAGCTGGTGTTAATTGGATATTAATTGGATTATCCACCACAATTCATGTTTGACACCCTCATCCAAACAATAAGCTTGGAAATGACACCACATAATCATTCAAACTACTAAACCACCAAAAATAAAATGCATCATTTATTCCTCTCTATAAGTTGTTTACCCAGCTTTAGATAATCCATTTCAAGATTTCAACATCCCCATAAAAAACAGAGGTTACATAACATTTAAATGATAATTCGTGAAGAGAATGCAAGAATGGATCAATCTGCCACCCTTTCCTTCACCAATTAACACCCAACTCAACCAAAAAAAAAAAAAAAAAAAAAAACGCAAATAAAAGAAGACTGATGTTGTATATTGAAGACGATGTCAATGTAGAAGTATATGTCAAGCTTCCCAACCCCTCAAGAGAGTTGCGCGAGCGACTCGGTTCACCCCCAAAGTGAAGGCGCCCATTCGAAGGCTGCAGTTGTGGGTCTTGCACATGGCCTTTATGTTGTCGAAAGCCTTTGTCATGTACTTTTGGAGCTCCATGTTCACCTTATCTTCATCCCACATGAATCCTTGGATGTTCTACAAAAATGGTTGTGAAATGAATTGAAACTCTCATCAAATCATGGAAAGAAGGATTTAGTAAATGCATGACATGGAAACTCATAGGATTTAATCTTGATGGATGATAGATTTTTGGGCCCCCTTTGGCAGTGAGTTGAGATTTTTTTAACCAAATATACCACGATGTACACTATTGTGATATATCAATGAATTTAACCCACTTTTATATCTTTATATCAACCAATTTTATCTTTGGATGGCCTTTGGTACAATCTATACATCTCTTTTGAAGTACCAATTTACCCTAAGTTGAATGTGTGGTAACATAAAATATAGAGAAGAGGATTGATTGATGCTCCGTTTATTTATTAATACTTTTGTAACGGTATTTACTTCATTTATATCAGTGGTGAAAAAAGTGGTATAAATCTTAAAATAACTCTCATGTAAACTAATTAAAACATTGTTTGAAGATCAAAAATGTATTAGAATACCATTTGAGTGTCATACCATAATTAACAAAGGGGCCTCAATGAATTAGAACAAGTTCATTACTGTATCAAGTAAATTTATGGTGTGAATTTATTGAGATGGATATGAATGACATCAAACAAAGAGAAACTAGTTCTTATAAGTGTACCTGAACCCACTCAAAGTAGCTCACAATCACACCTCCAGCATTTGCATATATGTCGGGTAGTATAACAACTCCTTTCTTGGATAATATCTGCATGACATAACCAACAATAAATAACCTCTAATGAATCAAAAACTGTTAGTTTGTGGGAATTCATAGAATTAGTGGTACCTCGTCTGCTTCTGGATCAGATGGATGGTTTGCAGCTTCTACTATATACTTTGCCATCACATCAGCAGCGTTTTCCCTTGAAGAGAGGTAAGGAAAAAAAATACATAAAAATTGTTATTCCAGTAATCTGATTTTACTTAATGTTGGATCAATAATATAAAAGAGAACCATGACATTAAGCCAGTCAATAAATACATGTAAACAATGTGACATCTACTGTCTAATGGGCTTCGGTTATCCTTGTAGTTCCCGTTTTTTTTCGGGAATAGGCAAGTAGATAAGAGAGGATAGGGTTTAATCCTTAGAAAAACACATTTGTTTAGCATGGATAAATAGTAATAGCTATGCCTTGTTTAATAAAAAAAAGATGTAATAGCTATGCCTTCATAAGTTGAAATAAACTCTGATAACCATTCTTGTGAGAGGCAGGTATAGTTTATTCCCACTTGTCCATCCAAAACTATAACTACATTTTAATAAGAGACAAAATAAAAATAAAAAAACCTAACTCGGGGAAAAGATATAGCAACCAAATAGAAAATCATCCAACTCTCCTCAATTCCTGTATAACTATTTTATATCCAAACAAGTTATCTGCAAACCCTCTACTGTCACTGGGTTCCGATATCCGATATCCTTATACAGAGTTTGAAGAGGTAATCAACTGCTTATGTTCAGAAAGTTGGGAGTAGGGCAAACCTATTGAGGACTCCACCAAGAGCACAAGGGATAAGGACATCGCATTCATGCAAGAGCAACTCCTTTGAGTCCATGACATCCACACCTTCGAAATCCTTTAGAACACCACCAGCAGCTCTGTGCTTTATCAAGGCAGGAATGTCTATGCCATTTGGATTCTTGATGGCCCCCGAAACATCACCCAACGCGATAACCTTACCACCTTTTTCATGAATGAGTTGTGCCGCCCAAGAACCTACATTTCCGAACCCCTGAATTGACCCATAAAAGTTTATTACCATTCAAAGGATGGTTATCCCAGACTGTGCATGTAATGAATATATTATCAGCTGTACCTGGATAACAAAGGTTAATCCTGAAACTGACTTTCCAAATTCAGCCAATAAGGCCTCTGTTGCATATACAACACCTCGTCCAGTTGCAGCTTCTCTACCCAATGATCCACCAAGAACCTGCAGCGTCCAAAGGACAAACTCTTCTTATTCAAGATTCATAAGTTTATAATGAAGTGTAGGATTTCTAGTCCGATACTAACGATGGGTTTTCCAGTTACAACAGCTGGGGAGTAGCCATGAAATTTAGAGTATTCGTCCAATATCCATGCCATTGTCTGTCCCATTAAAAAAAGCATCAGCAATTGTATAAACGTACAGTATAACATGAAGATAACTGAAATTGGAAGTTGACTCAGTAATATCCCAAGAAAGGCAGTAGAAGTACCTGTGAGTTAGTTCCCATGTCAGGGGCAGGAACATCTATATGGGATCCAATGAGATCATGAATCTTCTGGGTAAAGACACGAGTCAGGCGTTCCAACTCACTTATGCTCAGTTCACCAGGAGCACAACCAATGCCACCCTTTGCTCCCCCATAAGGTATGTCTGCAACCGCTGTCTTCCAGGTCATTAGTTGAGCCAGAGCATTCACCTCATCTGGGTCCACCTATTACCAAGCATAAATCGCAATTCGAGATTAGGACTTTAGCATTTGTTTATATGTGCATCGAAGAAGCACGATGGAACCAAACCTTGTCACCAGTCTCCAACCAAAATCACATATTAGAAGCATCGAAAGGCATCATGTAAAATCGGATTGTGTAACTCACAATATTTTTTTCGTAAACTCTATATTTAAGATTTAATTTTTTTTTTTAAACAATAGGAGTTTCAAACTATATTTCACATATATTAAACGAAGTCAATTTATTAAAATTCAAACACAAACATGCACATTAAATGACCAAACCAATCTTTTCCATCTGAAATTATAAACGTTTGCATGTTGAGTGAATAAATTATAAAATTTAAATAAAATTTAAATTTTGTTGGTGACATTGTAATTTTGAATGGTTCTATGCCATCAGATATCTCATGGTTGTCCATTGATAATTAAAGGCTTCAAAACCCAGGGCTCAACCATGTCCTCAAAAAGAAAAAAAGATCTCAATATTGAATTGTTGAATTCATTGTGGTCCTTGTGGAGCATTTAGCATCCTCTGTAACAAGCATTAGTTGACATTTCTAACACTAGATTCTGAATTCAAATATGTAATAAACCTGCGACATCTACCCTCCATGCATAAAAGGTAGTTACTGCATAAGCAGATGAAATCATAAAATCTTTAGAAATTACTAGAAAATAGGTGCTGCTACCAACAGATCCAGTGACTGCTAGTACTTTTACACACACACAAAGAAAAAAAATCCAAATGCTGAATCTGAAAATAAATTTAAGATGAAAGAGAAGCTTGTTAACAAGAAAATTAAACTAAAATGTTTGAAATAAAATGAGTCAACATGTTATGACATCATGAGTCTTTCAATTGTCATAACAATACACTTCCTTTCCCGATTTTGTGGCATGCCCATTAAAGGCAAAATATAAAAAAACAGATGAAAGAGTGTCATTTATAGTTGGAATGTTTTCTGTTTTTCCCCTAAAGACTTTTGTATTGCAACGAGGTTTAATTGTAGAATAAAGAAAAATTATATCCTCTCTGAGATCAATACGGCTTCCACTCAGAAAGCAATTTCTTATTTCTATAGAAAACACAGATTTAATGAGATGCAACATAAATGACATGGAGAGGCTATTACAATATTAAACGGCTTTGTTTTAGTTTTTCTACCCATGTATAAAATGCTAGACAAGCAAAAAAAATCTATATATGCACGCATATCCATGCTGTTACTTGGTAACAAAACAGAAATACATTTTATCCATTAGGGAAGAATGAGGGACCATTAAAATTTGTCCAACTAACATGGCTGGCATGTTTTTATAACATGAAAAATTCCTCAGAGAGAAGAATATCTGTACTCAATTATGTGGTCACCTAATGATGTCTACACCAAAAATATTAGATGCAAAAATAGCAGAAATACTTAGCTGTTTTAGAAAAAGATCATTGCTGATCAAGATATCACAACAAATAAATCATAAGCTATAGTAAAATGCATATGATGCTTAAGCTGCATGGAATTGAAAAAACCTATAACGTGCAATTATGAGGTTGGAGCAAATTAAGTCATCTGTATGATATCCTGCAAGCTATATGAAGCAATTTTCAAATATTAACTCTTCAGTCTTCACAATGTTTCAAGAAGCATAATGTAAAACCCGTTGCAACGTCTAAAACCATAGGTTTTTTTTACCTTCAGGTTTTTATAAAACTTTTTTACAAAACCACAAAACTTATTTTTTACAGGATGTCCAAACAGGCTATTTTCCTAAAGGAATCATTTAGAAATATGATGACGTTAAACCATAAGATAACTAACATAACCAATTATAGCCATGAAATACCAGTATTTTGCAATGGATATTTAGACCCAATCATCCAACAGTTCTTTAGAGATAATCAAAAGATTTTTTTTTAGCTATCTAGATGACTCCAAAGCTAAACGACAAGATACCCGTCTGGATTTTAACGATGCAACCAATTCAGCACATCGGAGTTCTTGTCGACGAAGAAGCATTTTCACTTTAAACACGTTGTCAGTGAGCCAAAAACTCCCTTTTCCATAATTAAAACAAAAGTAAAAAGAAACAGATGCCAATACGTCAAGCATAACCTTTTGGATGCATTTTGTCTTGAAATAAATTACTCGCCCGACAATTACACACAATGTCAGTTGACACCCCCACCCTTTTGAGAAAGAAGGTGTCGACCTTTTTCTTTTGAATGGTAGACCATAGGACAGTAAGACTATATACAATAGGTTGAAAGAGAAAAGAATTAACGAAAAACACAATAAGGCAAGAGCTCATCCCAACTCCCTTTGAAAGACCCACACCCTTGGAATATGCTATATGGCCAGACCAATCCTTGATGAAGCAAATAATTAAAGAGCAGATAGCTCTGGTCCTGAGTTACGAGGCCAGTATCTTATTCACATATTTATGGAGCAAAGCAAAACAACACCTTTTCCAAACCCGTAACACGTTTCAGTTGCTTAACGAACAATCCTATCATCGACAAACACTCCCCTCATAGAATGCTGGATCTCACTATTTCATAACAAATATTCTAATCCAAACTCATGCACTACTTTTACCCCCAACAAAAAAAAAATTCCCCCACAAAAATAAATCAACATCAAATATGCAAAACTAGTGAATACAGCACGAAAATCCACCCACCAATTAATTTCAAAAAACAAACACATCAAAGCAACAGCAAAAAAAAAAAAAAAGGATAAACATGCTTGGCCTGAAAAGAATGACAAAAAAACAAAAAAAAAAACCCATCTTTTTTATAACTACAGCTTCCTAGAACAGAAATACCTATCAAAACAGAATATTTTCAATTTCATCAACCACAAACAACCATAAAAAACCATTCTTTTCATAAAAAAAAAAAAACACAAACAGAGAAACAACAACCCCAAAAGCAAGACAGAGAAGCCCAAATCACAAACAGTCAAAGAAAACATAAACCCATTAAAAAAAAATCAACAGAGAGAGCGATCTTTACCTCCGGATGGTATCGGATACCACCCTTCATGGGTCCGCGAGCATTGTCGTGCTGGACCCTGAACCCCACATAGGAAGCCAGAGTCCCGTCGTCCTTCGGGATCGTACATTCAACCTTCCAATCCAAAAAACATAAAACCCAAATAAAAAAACCAAGAACACAAAGAGAGACCCATTATACACAGAGAGACGACTAAAGACCTTGACTTCTCTGAAGGGTATCAAGAGACTCTTCTCGAGCTTGGAATCCAAACCCAGAAGCCTCGCTGCATGTCTGAAGTTCCTACTAGTCGCAACAAGCGAATTCATTGTTTGAGAGAGAGACAGAGAGAGAGAGAGAGAGAGAGAGAGATTCAGTTCTTCCAGGAATGAATGAGAGAGACAAGACGGGTTTGTGTGTATTTATAGTGAAAGATTAGAAGGTAAAGCCAAAAAAAAAAAAAAAGAGTTTGTTTTGGTTTTTGTTTGCGTTTGGAAGTAAAAACAGCGACAACTGGGTTGGTCAATTGCGTGAAAGACGTAAATGGTCCTCGTGGGTTACTCTCACCCGCGGAGCCCCTGATCGCGCAATGGTATTTTCCGTGATTTTGATGAAGTTTGGGGTCATTTGAGTGGGACGGTTCGTGTGAGGAATGGACCCGAATGCGCAGGGAACGGAGAGGAGATGTACGCGATGACGTGGCATGGTGGGTGTTTTGACTAAACAACCAACCAAACCAACTATTATGACAAATAAATACATAAAAATTATTATTTTATTAAATAAAATAAATATTTAAGAATATCTTTTAATAATTATTAAATTTTTAAATCTTAATTAACCGGCAGTCGGTCTCAACCGTGAGTTTATTGATTTTTATTGAGTTTTTTTAGTGGTTTTTTTCATGGAAAATGTACACCAGATCTTTTAAAGATAAGAAATACTTGAAACGGTTGCTTTTAAGAGTTCTACTAAAAATCTCCTTTAACAATCTCATGACATTAAAATAAAGCAGATATTATGTCTTATAATTTTTCTTACCATATTTAAGATTTTCACACCATCATCTAATTTAAAATTAATATCAATGTAATTAATTATTTTTATTTGAGGATGATTTTATATGTTTTTAAATTTTTTAAGTCATTTTACTTTCTTAAAATTATAATAAAAAAAAATTTCATAGATTTATCTTTTTCCATATTGGGTGTTGAGGATAACCAAATAAGAATTCAAATTAAATGAAGGTTTAACCAATTTAATAGATTGCATCATATATTAAAAAAGAAAAAAAATTCAAAAATTCTTTTAAAAATAAGAAATACTCAAAATGGCAGTCTTTAAAAATTCTATCAAGTAAATTTTCTATTTAACAATCTTATAACTTAAAATGACACAAATAACATTTTTTCTTATAACTTTTAATCTTTGTTTCCCTTTATTTTAAATGTTTTACACCCTAATTGAAAAATAATATCAATGTAAAAAATAAATTTTATTTAAGAGTGATTTTACTTGTTTTGAAATTTTTTAGGTATCCTATTAAAAATATTAACATTGTCAAAAAAAATTATATTTTTATAAATTTTACAAAATGTTTTTTAATATTTCTAAGTTTTTTTTCAAAAAAATTTCTTAATTTTTATCTTATAAATGTTTTGACAACTCAACTCTTACCAGCGTATTCAAATATACAAAAAATAAAAAGAAACTTTATTGAAAAATAAAAACTATTTTTATTTATCAATATTTTAATTCGGGTATAAAAGAATTAAATGTGTGAGAAAGTTTAAACATAAGATAATATAACAATGGTAAAATCATTTTATAAAAAAAAAATTAAATAGAATTATTAAAAATAGCTGATTTAATCATTATTTAGATAATTCTTTTAGATTTTTTTTAAAGAAAATTTTTTTGACTTTTGGACGGCAACAAATAATAACAATTAAAAATGTTTTTATTATTATTTAATGTGCGGAAGGGAAAGAAAACGTGAAGAGATAGACGTCCCCGAGTCGCCGCGTCCATCTGACGTGGCAACGTAAATGTGAGGCACGTGGCTTTGAACGGATCGAGCCGCCGCGTCCATCTGTCGTGGCAACATAAATGTGAGGCACGTGGCTTTTGAACGGATCGAGCCGCCGCGTAGTTGATGACATCTTTTAAAATTTGGGGTTAGATGGAAAAAGTATTATTATTAAAAGAACTGATTCGATAAGCATGGAATTGGTCTAATCCGGGCCATGTGACTCATGAGTTGTGTATTAACTGTTTTTCTTTAGAGCTCACGTAATCATTTTTAACAAAATAATAATAATAATAATAATAATAATAATATTCTGTCCAAATATATATTTTATATTTTATAAAAATACATATTTTAATAATATTTAGAAACAAATCATGAGGATTATTACACAAGTATTAGGCGTATCATTTTCATTATATGTTTTTTTTTAAGGAAAAAGTTCATGTAACTCCACGTAAACTGTTCAAAATTCAAATAACCTTATAAGTTAAATTTTATTTTTTATTATATTATATAATAAGTATTATATAATTTTTTATTTAATTAACCTAAAATAAAAACATATTATATCAAAATCCCCTACAATACATTAAAAATAGGAAAAAAATTCTGTAAACTATGATTTCACCCCTCTAGATAGGGTTTTATAATCTATTCGATCGATATAAAATCGTTATTTATAAATGATTTTTTAAATTTTTTTAAATGTTAAAAATGTGTGAATCTGTGTTTGATAATTTTTAACTTTTCAAATACAGAATATAATAAAAAAAAACAGATCCAAATGAGCTAAGTACAATATGTTTTCCATGTTACACAATTTTTTTTTCAAGTATATACTCACATTAAAGAAGTATATGTTTCAATAAAAAAAATTTCATATTTTCTATAATGTATAAGTGCAATTTAGTTTTATATGTACTCATTTTTAGTTAAAACATATACATCATTAGACAAGATATAATATTTTTAAAAAAATGTAAAACACGTGTAAATTGAAATTAAGACAAGAAAGAAAATATTATACATAACATTTTTCGTATTTTAAACACACGCTTCACAGGTAACAGCTGCACATGACACCGACCTTTATTTTTAATTGTCACGACACTCAATTCTTATATATAGCCTAATTAATTACAATCTCATTATTCTAACAATATATCTAATAAATCCCGATCACATTATTTTTTTTCTAATAAGATACCTACTTTGAAATATGTGATTTTCTTTTTATTAAATTATACATTCAAGTCATTCCAGTTATCTAATATATATTTTATTTTTGTTGAGGTACATTATCATATCTTATACGATCTTAAAAAACAATCAATATACAAAAACCACAAAAAAAGTTGTATAAAAGAATACACAAAATTATTTTAAAACCAAAATTAGATAACCAGAATTACTTCAATCAAAACCAAAATCAAGACAATCAATATTGATTTGCAAATCATGGATGTTTCGAAGCAACATGTGATCCACGTATGCGGTTGGAGTCCCAATTGCACATGTGACCACATATTGATTTGTCTTATTTTATTTTTTACAATGTTGTTCAAATGAGTGTTCATTTTTTTGAACATTTGAACCACCAGATCATTTGAACCCCATTCAAACGAAATCTGAGCCATTCGAACAGTGCATTGCAAAAACACACATGCCAAATCATATGCGTCGGATTTCTAAAACAACACGTGCGACATGCCAGCATTTGCACCCACACTTAAATCTATGATCAATATATCACACCAACCAAATAAAATACGCATTTCAGAATCTTTAATCTACCGGGAGAGTACATCATACCTAGATTTCAATTTGAATTGACACCTATTTAAATTGAACTTGTTACATCAAATGACTGAATAAAAAATGGTGTCATTGTTCAAACCATTGAAGAAAACAACCCTCAAAATGTCAACAATGAAAGTATCAAAGATTTCATGTTTATCATGTTTGTGGAATGGTTGTTTTCAAGCGGTACAGATTGTACTACTGTAGTCAATAGAGAAAATGAGTATCATATGTTGAACTACCTGACTACCCAAGCATCCAGAAACCACCTACAAAAAATAATTGCAAATTAAAATGTGTTATAAAACATGCGTTCAAGAGACAAACCTCATACATCAGATTCCGTTTGAACGGAATAACTGCCGTTCATATAGAGAAACTCAATTGCCCACTCTGAAAAACATGCATGATCACAAGGACTGACTCTTCAATAGATATAGTGATTTGATCAGCATGTGCAGCATGTCATGAAGCATATTAGGCTGTCTCTGAAATTTCAGATACAAACATCAAATTTTTATGACTTCTCGAAAAAGAAATACACCAAATTTTTATGGTGGAAATATTCGGGAATAGCAATGACATACCTTGCTGTACCCTGTGCATCGAAGCAGATTCATTTCCTATGATGATCGATTCCCTATAATGTTTCATAGCAAGTCAAATTTCCTCCTACAGCAACATGTTCTTGTTATTTTTCACAGATATGACAGCACTATTTTAAAATTGAGAAAAAAAATAAATAAAGAAGAAACCAAGCATTTTCACTTGTATCAAAAGACGGATTCCACAGTGAACAACATTAGCTATAGTGGATTAGTAATACTGTTAAATGGAAAAACAAGTACGAAATCAACACATCAACTGAGCAATGTTGTTGACAGCACTTGAGTTACTAAAAAATAAAATAAAATAAATTGCCCTTCTATAATAGAAGTTCAACAACAAATTATCTTTTCTACTTTAGAAAGAATTGAAATAAAAAAATGATTGACAACAAAAAAAATTTACAACCATGAGATCTTGGGTTCAAATCTCATCATTTACCTATAAAAAAAATTTCATCAACTCCAATTTTTTTGGGTTGAACCCATAGCTCAGTGGTTAACAATATTTGCCACCATGAGTTCTTGGGTTCAAGCCCCACCAATTATCTATCTAATCTAAAATAATAAAGACGCATAAATTTTCTAGTGCAAGCATATTTATGGCTTCTCCATGGACAAGTAAGAAAATAGCTTGCAATTCAACAAGTAAAAGTTTTCAATTTGAAGATAAGAAGGCCAATAAGAAGTCTCAAAAATTTTACTTCATAATGCACTATGGATCAGAAGATAATCCGCAAATAAGTCATACGTAAACCGATTAAAGAACCTACTTAATTGGATGGCATGGATTGTTAAGAAGTAAAGTGTATGAGCCTTCCTGGCATAAATATTAGTATTATAACAAAGGTTGCCTGAATTGAAATTTCAAATGTCAAACCAAGCAACAATTCAAAATTTGAACCATATTTATTCGGTCTGTTCCATTCTGGTAAACCTTCAATTAAGTGAATGATGAAGGCAGCCTATTCTTCCTCTTTACTGTTATTAATTATGGTAATTTAACCCTTTAGGCATGATAGTATTAAAATAAATTTCCAAAATCAAGTGTGATAAATTAGAATTACATGTAGAAACAGGGAGTAAAAAAATTGCCTATTTGGTGATATGAAAGTAACATCTTTACTTTATGTGCAACCAGCCTCCAGGTGGCATAATATCCCGAAATTTGCATTAGTTGTATAATCTATATTTAAGATATAGACACAGAGTCATATTCATACCATAGAAGTCTTCTCACTTATATGGATGTCATTGTATATCACCAAAATTAGAGGCCTCACAATACAGTGGGATACTATGGAATCAAGCAAAGTTCTTTCATAGGTCTCTAAATAAAAAGATTTTGACGTCCATGCATATCACACCTCAGATTCAACCAGCACCTTCTGCAGCAGGGAGAAGGTTACATATCCAAGTTCTTTGGTGTCTGTATATCTCACTTACAATGCTTCATTTTGAATGGACAAACGTGCTTTTCCCTCGATTTTTCAAAAGAAACTCAAAGTCTTAATTCATATTTATTGAAAGTCATCAAATATAAAATAGTATCTTAATTTCTGTTTTCTTCACCAGCATTCAACTGGACTAAAATGGGGTTTAAACACGAAAGAAGATATTTAGAGTTGAACAATGACAATGTCTCTCAAATCTCAAATAAATCTCAAGACATTTTATGAATGCATGTGTAGATATAAAGACTAACATGCATAGCTCTAACTTAAAGATAATAATCGCTCAACCGACTGAATTTCTTAACAGTAAACTTCATACGGACAAAGGCAATCTATATGATCTGACAGAGAGGTTGAAAGGCCTAGACAAACACAATCACACATCAACTAATCAGAATATATGCCCCACTGACAGATGTTATGGCCCTAAAAGGGTAAGAAAACACCAGAATCATACCTGCAACTTTGTTCTGCCGCTACTCCACATGCAGAGGATAGAATTCTCTTCCTGTGGCCCAAACTTCCTGCTCTGAAGTAGTTAATTAAATGCCCTGGTTTTACATGTGCAACCCTGAAAACCCAGAAAATGTAGCACACGTAATGTATGATACTGTGATTAATCCATTAACAGGATGTCCCATCATCTACCCCCTCCAATGACTATGTACACAGAAAACCCAAAGTCTTCATTCTGCTGATAGGCCCCCCCATTCATATTAGTCTGCAGTTTTTCATCACGGAAAGGTAGATGGAGGTGATTTCGATTAACAAGGATGAATGAGATCACGGCCAGAGTCCGCAATGGAGAGCAACTGCAGAAATATCTTTCTGGGAGGGGGATTGATGGACAAGAGAATGTCAATATGAGGAACCATCCAAAAAGGTTCCCGATACCCACACCTACTCCTCTCAAGAGGAGATCTCCCTGTAAATCTAACCAAGTGCAATGGACAGCTTTTAATAGTGCTTCTGATGAAAAATGATGGAGAGTACATGTTGCAATTTGATCATGTGAGATCAGAGTGGAAACAAGTTGCTGCCATGCCCCATGCGGAGTGAAGTGTGAACAGAAAAAATGGTTCAATTATATTGTAATGAGTGTCTATGTATAGTAAGCATAAATGTCTTCGTAAAGGCATTAAGAACAATATCAAACAAGTTTTTGGCAATGAATGATGTCCCAAAGTGCAAATTTCTTTTTCCAAATATTTGAGATCTTCATAAAAAAATACCTCAAGTGCAAAGTTAGCCATAAAAGTAATGGAAGAGAGAAAAAGAGCAAATGTAACAACAGTAACATGATTGACAAGGGGACACTGTTGCCAGAGATACTAGTGAAACTTCCACCAATGTACGAGTAGCTTAATCTTGTATTCTTTTAATAAACCTTTCTCACAAAATAGAGCAACTCCATTCATCAATAAAACCTTTCTGACATTCCATTCGCTAAATTTCATATAAAACAGCACTGAAGAGGAAGCCTTTGTGAGATGAGCAGAAAGAAAAAAACCGGAACACACCATTTTCATACAAAACAACCCTTGATGACTATTGTGCAAAAAGAACCCTGCGTCCCACAACTCCACAACCACTGCAATGCAGAACGCCCAATACAGCCTGCACGCGCAATGCCATTCAAGTTCTTACGTAGATCCCATCATTTAAAAGCTCAATTTCCATATCATACTCAAAGTTGCCTGAAAATTGAATCTTGTGACTTCATAACAAATCGAATTGACATACACCCACAATGCATAATCTATGTGATTCTAAATTTCATCAATATTGCGATAAGAGATCCTCATATTCTTCCAATTAAATGCACAATCCAAGGTCAATGCAAGTCTTCATAGGCCATTGTCATGTGGTTAACAAGTATTCCAAAATCAAGTTTCACCGATCACTGCAAGAGACGATCTCCAATTCATCGCAGAAAAGAAACACATCCTAAGAACAACTTTTAACAGGTAAACAGGCCAACACTCGAGCAAAGCTTCACAATTCTACCAAAAAAAAGAAAGATAAAAAGAGGGATCAAGCGGGCCTGAAACGCATACTCCTGACATTGTCAGGGGGATCGATTTCCATGGCGTCAAAGAACCAGAAGTAAGGCCAGGAGATTGAGGTTTTGAACTTCTCCTTCAAGTACCCCTTGAGGAGCTCCTCCACTTTGTTCATGCACTGCGTCGCCGTCTTCAAAGGCGGGTCCTGCTCGCACTGCCAGGCGATGGAGTCGGCGACGGAGAGGTCGCCTCGATCAAGGGACTGCCACTTCGCGCCGTAGTTCTCGATCAGGGAGATGGTCTCCTCGTGAGTCCAAAACGACGAGGGAGGGCGACGTGATAGCGGCGGTGGAGGGGGATCATTGGAGGAACCGGAGGAGGAGAAGATGGACATGGTTGGATTAGGGTTTCTAGGGTTAGGGTTTGTTGTGGTTGGGGGAAGGGAGGGGGAGATATAAAGGAGCGGTGGAGTGAGTGAGGTGTGGCGGGAAAGAAATATCTGCTGCGAAACGGAACGTCCGCGCGCGAAAAAGTAGGAGGAGACGTGGGCGTTATGATTATACCTATTCAATAGTATTTATGTGGATACTGTTTTTGTTTTTATACACATGTCAAATGTACGTGATTATAAATTTAAAAAATGTACATGTAATATTAATATGAATAATATAATATACACGAAATTTAATTGAACATTAAGTTATTTAAAAAGGTCATTTTATTTACCATATAAGATAATAAATTTATATACTATGTCATGTATATTTTTTCATATATTATAATAAAATAATGTAACAATGAGGTGAACCAATTTCTCATTAAGTATATGGAAATGATTTTTTTTTTTTATTGGTATTGATATGAATGTTTAAATCTGTTTTTGAAAATAGTTTAAAACATGCAAACTTTTTGGAAAAAAAAAATGTCACAAACTCAAAAGCGTCACAATCTCATTTTTAAACAAACCTAAGTTTAGTTTTAAATTTTAAATTTTGAATATATGAATATAAGAAATTACTAAATCTATGAGAGGTAAAAAAGAAAATGAAAACTCACTTTCTTTAAATATTAGATTTTGTAATCATAAAATATATTTATGATTTATCTAAAATTAATTTGAAATCTTATATTTTGAATAAATAAATATGAATAATTATTATATTTATGAGAGTAAAAACCATAATGAAATTTATGTCACTTTGATGAGTAAGCCTAGTATTATTTTCAAAATGTGATTTCATTTGATTCATCTAAGTATATCCTTCGTATGTATTTCCACCTGCAACCCTTTTTCAGCCTAAATTGATTTTGAAACATATATTTAACTAATAGACTACATTTTCTTTATAAAAAAGAAAATACACGAATGAAATACATATTCTTATATTTTTTCCGTAATAAAGTACATATATATTTTTTTTAAAGAAAGATAAATATTGTTACCTAATTTCATTATTGAGAACCGAATTACAAACTCTGAACGAGACGGTAGGAGGGAACACGGAGAAAATTATCAAAACATAAATATTTTTAGTATGCAATTATGCATAAATATCATTGTAAAAGCATTAAGATAAATATCAATCAAGTTTTTGGCAATCAATGGTGTCCCAAAGTGCATATTTCTTGCCTCAAGTGCAAAATTCACCATGTAAGATATAAAAGGAATGGTAGATCAAATGACTGAACAGTAGCATGATTGACAAGGAGACTCTGATATGCTTGGTGAAACTTCCATCAATAAACGAGCAGCTTAATGTTGTATTCTTTTAATTAGTTTTCCCAAATGGAGGGAGGTGGCTACACAGAAAAATAGAGCAACCACATTCATCAATAAAACATTTCTGACATTCTATTCTCCACATTTCAGATAAAAACACTGAAATGGAAGCCATTGCAAGGTAAGCAAAAATAAGATGAATGAAACACACCAATGTGGAAAAAGACCGTGGCTCCCACAACTCCACAACCACTGCAATCCAAACTCCCTAAACAGGTGCAATGTCATTCGAGTTCTTCCATAGATCCTGCCATTTAAAAGCTCAAATTCCATATCATACTCAAAAACAACCATCAATTGAAGCTTTAGACTTCATTACCAATCAAACTGGCATGTACCCAAACTACATCATCTACATGATTCTAAATGCCATCAAAATTACAACAAAATCAAGCCTTCCCAGAGTAATAAAGGCCATTGTCAAGTAGTTAACAAAGCAAAGGGAAAAAAAAGAGCAAGAATTCTAACATCAAGATTATACGATCTCATATTCATCACAGAAATGAAAAACACCCAAAGAACAACTTTAAAAGGCTTAAAATCGAGCGAAGCTTTACAATTCTATGAAAAACAAACAAAGGAGACTAGGAGAGAAAGAAGAACAGTGAACATCACAATTGCATTGGAGACCGACTTTCTGTTTTGAACATCTTGCGCTTCCAACTACCACCACCAGCCGAAAAACCTACAGTGATGGATTCCATCATCTCCCGCTGCGCTTCAAGAACGAGCCTAAACACACAATTCAAAGCCAATGCAAGTCTTCCTCAAGTAATATAGAATTGGCCATTGTCAAGCAATTAACAAAGAAAAAAGGACAAAGGAAAAACAGCAAGTGTTCTAACATCAAGGTTCACCAAACATGCAAGCAAAGATCTCATATTCATCACAGAAACAAAACACATTCAGAGTTAACAACTTTAAAAGGCTAACAAAGCTTTACAATTCTACCAAAAACAAACAAAGAAGAGAGGCAGAGGATCAGTGAACATCACAATTGCATCGGAGACTGGGTTCCCCCATCGAACTTCTTGCGCTTCCGACCACCACCACCACCACCACCACCACCACCCGAAAATGCAACAATGACGGATTCCATCATCCCCCGCTGCGCTTCAAGAACAAGCCTCGTCCGCTCCATCTCCATCTCCAACCTCCGCTCCTCCATCTCCCTCACCGCCTCCATCTTCGTCCTCTCCATCCTCACATACCCACCCGTCACCATCCTCATCGCCGCCGCCAACTCCCCCAATCCGCTGCCACTCCTCCTCTGCGACGGTGGCGGCGATGCCCTCGGTTGATGATCATCATCGTCGTCAGAGGAGGATGAATTGGGGGTTTGGGCGGGGACGGCGGCAGCGGCAGCTGCGGGGGAGGGAGAGTGGACGACGATCCCCATGGAGTCCATGAGACGGAAGTAAAGCCAGGAGGAGGAGGTGGGGCGCTTCTCCTTCTCCGATCGGTACCGCCGGCGAAGCTTCTCCATCTTGTGCTTGCACTGGATCAGCGTCTTCTTCTTCGCGGGAGGGCCGGAGCACCGGTCAGCGACGGTGTCGGCGACGGACTGCCAGTCGGCGAGGGAGAGGTGGCTTCGGCGAAGGGAGTCCCACTTGTCGATGTAGGACTCGATCAGGGCGAGGGTTTCCTCGTGCGTCCAACACGGCGGGGGAGGGCGACGTGATGAAGGTGGTGGGGGTGGTGGTGGTGGGGAGGAGGAGGAGGGCGGAGGAGGAGGAGGATCTTTTGGGGCGGCGGACATGGTTGGGTTAGGGTTTGTGATGGGGAAAAGGGAGGGGGAGGTGGGAGTAGCATTGGGTGGGTGGAGGTGGATGAAGATTTTTAAAGGGGTGGGAGTGGGTGGAGTGATAGAATGGTCTACGGCCCCGCGCGCGCGCCAACCTCGAGTGGTGGGTTTTGTTTTTCGTGGGAGGTGGGAGTGGGGGGGAGGTGGGCCGGTCACCGGACACAGACGCTAATGAGTGGATTTACGTATCGGACTAGAAAAAGCAGATAAGCTTTGATTCAGTTGTAGTATCTACTGTATTATCATAGTATATAAAATTTTATCATAGTTTGTGATATAAAATATTTGTTTTTTTTTTTAATAAAAAAAAAATACACTAATAAATCTTAAGATATATTTTATTGCATATAAGTGCGTGTACTTCAATGAAAGAATGTATGATTTTATATATGATTTTTTTTAAAAAAATAAAATCGATATGAACTGTAATTGAGACTGCAAGAGAAGCTGAAAATTTCATTTCTTTTTTTTTTTTTTTTTTTTACGAAAAGTTAATCATGAGACTAAGGGACCGTTTGAAAACACAGATTGAAAAATAGCTTTTTGAATAAAACTACTTTTTAAGATGATTTTAGACTTTGAATTTTATTGGGATGTTTTTTTTAAATTCAGGAATCAATATTTGAAATCAATTGATATTTGACAGAAAAAGTTATTTTTCAATTCAAAAAATCGATTCTGACAAAAAAACGTTGTTTTCTAACTTTTCAAAACACAATTTCGAGAGAAAAATTAAAAAAATCCAACTTCCTGGATAAAATTATCCTGTTTAGTTGCACGATTTTAACTTTTCAACTTTTCAAAAAATAAAATCGCACCCAAACGTACAACCAAACAGGGCCTAAATGTTTAACCATGTAAACTTTGAGAGGATTATATAGATATTTGTATAAATAAGACTTTTTTTTATATACGTTAAAAGAGTTATATGCATTTAACCCTTTCATATTATTGTGATAACATATATGACGATAGGCATTTATATTTTATTCATCTATCATGATATAAATTAAATATTACATTATCTATTAATTGTTACATTTCTGCGTACTGTCTTATTCTTTACAAAATTGAAGTGTTACCCTTTTCAATTCATATTAAAAACTAAAATTCATTACTTACACCAAATAAATGCTTTTGGTCCTATAAAACATATCAATAATCTTCACGAAAGTTTAATCATTGTATTTTAACAAATTAATTCACGTATAACGCACATATACATCAACTAGTTACGTATAAAAGCTTCTTAACAATAAAAACTTTCATTTGACAGTATTACCCTTCTCAATTTATGAAATCTCATCCCTATCCAAATTAATTTTTGAAATTCCATCAAATCAAATATCTTATAACCACCTTATCAATTCACCTTAACTCCAACTAAAATTACTTTAAACAAAAAAAATGTGTGGTTTATGTTTGAAATTCAATCAAATCAAATATGCTTTAACATCCCATCCCTGTCCAAATTAATTTTAAAAATTTAATCAAATCAAATATGATATAACAACCTTATCAATTCGCCCTAAACTATCATAGATTAACTCCAACTAAAAGTACTTTTAATAAAAAAAAACGTGTGTATATTTTTGAAATTCAATCAAATCAAATATGCTATAACATCCCATACTTATCCAAATTAATTTTTGAAATTCAAATCAAATCATATATGAAATAACAACCCATCCCTATCCAAATTATTTTTTATAATTGCAAAATCTAAATTGTGTTTGTAAAGCACTTATAATTGTACAATCGCTTCAGAAATTACAAACAAATTGTTACCAGTACGTACATGATGCATGATGCATTTTCTTCAATTTTTACTATTTTATACTTTGTTTGTGATATTTCACCTACAAATCAAACATGAATTATTTTTTGTGCAAAGCACATGCTCATTAGCTAGTAAAATGAAAAAGTTCGAAAACCGAATAAAAGAGATGAAAGAAAGAAAGGAATGAATCTATGAAACACTAACTTTTATTCAAACTATCAAAAACCCCTAATCAGTAAGGAAGGAGCTTGACTGATATAAGCAAGACAATCTTTGTTCTAGCTATTTGAATCAAATAATCAATGGATAAAGGTAAATGTTGCATTCTATACCAAGCACAAGACATAATTTCTACTGATGTCACACTTCATGTTACATTATTCCAATCAAAGCATTCCATCATTGACAAAAACAAGAGATGTCAACAAATGAACCTATGTATCATCACCTTCCAAACAAGCACTACGTGTCAAGCAAATGAGCTGTTCTTTCCAATGGATTTGCCGGCAAGTCGTCCCACTTAATTTTCTCCAAACAGAAGTGTTGGCTAATGTGATCCATCGTGAGAAAATATGAACCTAATACATATATATATGACACTAGGAAAGTGCATAAGTGGATATCACAAAAGTTCACTCCAGGACTATCTCACAATATCACAATGGAGAGATCAACATATGCAACAATGGCACTGGCCCTACTCTTGGCCATGACAAGCTATGCATCAGTCGGTGCTAGCGACCCCGACATCCTTTCCGACTTTGTCGTCCCACCAACATTGGATCCTGATACCATAACTCGTCAATTCTTTACATTTACCGGCTTCAGGAACCTAAGGAAGGCCAACCTAACCGGAAAAACCAATGCTATGATAGCCAAAGCTACAAAGAAGGAGTTCCCCGCACTAGACGGGCAATCCGTGTCAGTCGCCACCATAATGTACCCTCCCTCAGGCATCAACCCTCCTCATACGCACCCGAGAGCGGCAGAGCTACTGATTGTTCTGCAAGGGACACTGGAGGTCGGGTTTGTCAACACGCAGAACAAGCTCTTTGTGCAGACGCTACAGCCTGCCGACCTGTTTATCTTTCCTAAAGGACTAGTTCATTTCCAAGTGAACAGGGATACTGTGTTTCCAGCTGTGGCACTTGGCGTGTTTGGTAGTGCCAGCGCCGGGACTGTGTCTTTGCCTAGTAGTGTTTTTGGGAGCGGGATTAGTGAGGACATATTGGCTAAGGCATTCAAGACTGATGTGGGGACCGTATCGAAGATCGTCAAGGGTAATGAATAGGGAGGCAAGAACGATTACTTTTTTTTTTTCATGGAATTTGTGTTTTCTTAATAAAATGGGTGCAACTCAGTGAGTGCCAATAAAACTAGATGTGTACTTTTGGATGTTGTATTTTACCTGCTAGTTTAATATTCTAACTAAACCCATCCATAACTTTCACTCAGTTCTTGCGCAATTCAAGGTCTTTCATCCTTGATGATCACAATAATTTACAGGTTCCAATAAATATCTTCCACATTACATGAGGCATGTTAATTATAAAGCAAGGATCCATTTTGACTGGGAAAAATAGAACTGCAAATTTTAGATGTGCAAATCTCACCAGTAGCAATGAAGTCACAGTGGGTTCCTGTTCACATCTTTATATAGTAGATACCTTGATTTTGTCTTCCCAAGTGCAGCATACCTGTTAAGAAAATAGAGAGCAGTAAATCACGGTGATTTGGGATGATATTTGCAAGAGACAATAAATATACAATTCTTGAACTGCATCTGACCACTGAGGTGCAAATGGCGCCATCCAAATGGCATCACCAGCTTGGACGGGGTACCTGTCCATAAATAGTGAAGCTGAGTGAGAATAAAATCCGCTGTCTAATGCTAAAATGATAAATCTTTCAAAGTAAATTTTAGGACAAATTTTATTTCATATGAAAACTTGATTTTCCCTAGCGGGCTAGGCATTGCAGGACATATCAAGCATTACCAAATCATGTACATAACTATATTTAATAGTCTTACATGTAAAGGAAAGAATTAAAAAAATAAAATATGCAATTTATCCCTTACCAGCTATCGCCCAATCGATATATTCCCTGTCCCTCTAAGAGCAACAAGCCATGCTGATTGTAATGAACTTCCTGCCCACAACCAACAAATAAACAAAGTATAGGCAATGAAGTGAGAAAAATATGCATAACACCCCCCCCCCCCTCCCCCCCCAAACACACACACAACACAAGGGGAAACATAATATTTGACCAGAGTACCACCTTAAATTGAGTTACTAATTTAGTTACTAACCTTCACGTTAAGATATTCTCCAGGTTGGAAATCCATGATCTACAAGAGGTTGTAGAAAGAAATTAGCATCACAAATACAAATCATTTATATTAAGAATTCAAATTACTTTAAATACATCCTGAATTTAAATTGTTTTTAAAAAAGGAAAAATATCTTACTGGTCAGAAGCTTCCACAAAGTAAGAGCAAGACTTTTACAGAAAAGAGGCTACAAAGTAACCCTTGTGTTTTGAATATTACATGGCCTCTTTTCAGTGATAAAATCAGAATATTCAACACAACAGATGTTTTTTTTATGGAAACATAACAGATGTTTCTCACATCAAACATTGAATAAGAACATCATGATCTACTTCCCATGAATCATTTATATTAACTGTTAAATTGATCATTGATGTCTAACAGCCTAACTTATAAAAATTTATCGTATTCCTTTTTCATTGATTTGTCAATATAGAAAGGTTCACACTGTCTTGAGCCCCTACTTTTTTCTCTCCCCCTTTTCAGTCAGGGAACTGTTTTGAGTTTTTATTCATAAATTATTCTTATTCAGAGAAATTTTGTATATTGATTGTCCCACGATAGGTAACCACGAAAAAACTATGGTTATTCCTCATGAAATCTTGCTTAATTTTGTACATCATGCATTATACGAAGAAAAAAGCGGGACGATGACTCACATGAATATTGAAGTCATATGAAGCCGAGGTAGGCAAAAGTTTCCTGAGCTCAAAAACCTAAAATACAGATGAACAAAATTTATTGAGAGGGATCACTAATTCACCACATGAAATATAATCCTAAAAACTTATGATAGCTCAAACCTGGTAAACATCAAACAATAATGAAAAATATGGATGACTGATAATATGAAAACTGATATATAGTGATAGAAAATCACCTCCCCTGGAGTTTCAAGAAGTGGTTGCTTGTCTGTTGAACCAACGACTTGTTCTGGTAGATAGTCACCTATATTTATATACCTAGCAAAAAAGGGATGATTCAGCCTCCAGCATAACGAGGAACCAGAATATGAATTAGCCTAAAGCTTTGTGAAAGAAGAGATTTTTCTCCACCTTAATATAATACTAAAAACTGCATCGCAGACAGGATAAAAAATGGAGCACACAAATAAAATTCCGGGACTTTATCATTAATTTAGCATGTTGTATACACTAACGATGGCGAACAAATAAGTGAAGAAATATGTGCTAGACCACTCTTTGTGAGCATGTTGAAGTCCAGGAAGACGAGCTAACTTAATATCTTGAGGTAATTGGCAGAAAAACCTTATTATCCTTAGAGAGAACCACATCCATGACCTCCAACATGACCTATAATATAAGGCATAGACTAGGTGCATTGAAATTCAAATATCTGTGTTATTCTTTATTTCCAATATCTGAAATATATACCACTTTGCTGATGAACATAAAGCTGACATGGTGTTTATGATTTCAAAAACACTTTCTATGTTGACGCTTAGGCATATGTAATTTTCGAATTAAATTGTATTTTTTAAAATTTGTTTATCAATTTTGATCCTGTAGAAAGGCTCCTATGTCTGACTGAATGCTTTTAAAGTTTGTATGGGAGTGACTACATTGTATCCATCATTTTTACCAAACATTTGCCAAAGGAATATAATGAAGGTATGGAGGTGATCATAAAACTGATTCTGTTCATTTAAGTCCAAGCATGTTTTATAAACTGATTCTGTTCATTTAAGTCCAAGCATGTTTTATAGTATTTCTAAATATCCAAATAGAAAATCAAAGAAGCAAAAAAAATAAAATAATGATAAGCAGTAATAGTACATTGCGAACTGAGCTTTGGTCAGCTGGTTGGCGAGTGCCACCCCCCACCCCACCCCCACCCAAGGGGGCACCAATTTGCAAAAACATAAAAGTAAAAAATGTTGACAAGGAAGTGGCAAACTGACCGTCTTTCAAATACCACAAGGGTCGCTTCTTTGTCACACGTCAAGGAATGTTCATAATTAGGAGGTAGGTAAGCGTAGGAGTCAACCTACATTACCACTGTAATCATATTAAGAGTCTCCTACAAACATGAATAAAGCCTCTTCTGACAAAAAAGCATCTGTATCAAATTATCACTCTATGGTAAATACATCGTTGTCTTGGAAAAAATATAGATATTGCAGAATGATGACATATAAAATTTTCAGACTAATGCCAGATGCAATTGGGATGAAAAAAAAGCAGAAGAGAAAAATGGGCATAAAGTAATTGGTGAGAGACCAGTCATTATACAGATTTTTCTTTGCCCAAATATTCTCTTGATATTTTTTTTCCTCAAAAGGTAGCCATTCTACCATGAAATTTCAGGGGTGCAACATGAGGAATTCCCAGGAGGTTACCAAGATAAAACATATCCCTCCATCTTTACTCATCTAACTAACCCACACATTGAGACTGGTAGCAATTGGGGTTAGTTACCAACTTACCATTTACCAGTTCATAGACGTTCTTCCTCACCAATCATGTAAATTACTCAAGAATGCATCATCCGAGATAAGCCACTTCTCCAGTTATTTGTGACAGCTTTAAAAGGAATCAGAGCACAAAGCTCTTCTCAAGTCACCAAATTGATCAAAGGGGATACATACGTACAATAAGTATGTATGTGTATTCAAGTAATTAAATAAGTCATCATCTGCAGCATCTCAAACCAGTAAAGGGGAACAGTTATCAATAAACATATACTTACAAGCAAATTGTGGATATTTCCAGACATGTTTGACAATATTGCAGTTCCATGAACTATAAATAAGAACCTGCATGGATTAAAGTAAAAAACAGCACTGAGATACTTTAGATGTAGGAAAAATATTATCCTATGGATTGGGAACTGATATAGAAAAGTAGAGTCCACATTTGAGAGTGGGGAAACAAAACAAGATCACGAAAAATAAAAATTAATGGAACTGCATCAGGCTCATATCTACTCGGATCATGCAAATGACCAGATGAAATCATGAGAAATAGTGGAAAAACTCAAAATTTCCCCTGAATGTGATTCTTTGGATAAATAAGAAATAGAGAAATAAAAATACCAATTACAACATGCAGATACACTACAAGTGAATCTACTTGCACTGTTAACGATAATTCTACTGTGTAAATACAATACTTTTGTCCAAGGTACATCGGCATGAAAAGACAACACACCGTTCAACATCTTTTGGTGGCAGCGCTGATCTGGAGTTTGCTGCAAGAAAAGAGTAAACAGTTAGATGCCATCATAGCATGGAGGTTATATAAGACAGAAAGTTGACCATGAAGCAAAAGTGATGGTAGGCAAATACGGCCTGGCAGTATAAACATGCAAACTGGGTCTCCTGGGCAACTCAAATGCAAATAGAATGATACTCCATTTTTTGTGGAAGGAGTTTGTATTGTCATGTAACCTATTTCCACATTGGGGATATGCCTCATACCCCGACCCTGCTTTTTTTTCTTCTTTCATTGCATCAGTTTTCATAAAATCCAGTGTGACACCATTTTCGCTAAAAAAATATATATATAAAAAAAAACTGGCCACTGGCATTGCTATCTACTATCTAGGTACTGAAAAACTGGTTGACTTTAAACTTTAAAATGAAAAACTAAACTATAAAAAGCACCACTTCATCTCACAACCAAATCTCCAGTCATGATTTCATTGCACGCTTATCTAAAGAAAAGCCAGATTCTTCCATGTGAAGGTCATTGACTTACAAACACATCAAATCACAATGAACTTCTCTATGATCGTCCAGACTAAATGAGAACCTGCATTTGTCTAGTGAATTTTTAAAAGGAAAAACATTGCTACAATAGATAACAATATACCCAAAATGCAGCACACAGACGGTCGATTTTTCCAGATATTTCAGAGAACAAACAATACAACACACCGAGTAAACACCGATTCAACAATGCATTCAAACACGTGACTGTGCCACAAATTAACATCCACTGACCTTGCATTTTTGCCAAGTACATCGAGAAATGCGAGCCCATCGCCGGAGTGATCAAATAAGCCCCCAAAGTATTCACCCTGATCACAACCAATAACATAAAGAAGAAGAAAAAATACAATCCCATACACCTAAAGCAAGAATTCACAATAATTCACAATGACTCTGCAATTACCAGTCGGGCAATGGACCGAACACTTGGCTTTCCGGAGTAATCAAAGCATGATCTCTCCTATACACGCTGCGCGTGAAACCCGGCAAATCTGTCACCGCACGAAGTAAAAAAAAAGAACAACATCAGCGAATTCTTTCTAGATGCGATGAACTGAATCGAAAGAGAGGAGGGTGGGGTTACCTTGAATGTGAACTGGAGAGAGTGTAGGGTTCGTCACCTTCCAGTAGAGCGGATGCTGGGATTCCGAATCGGAGGAGGTGAAATCGAGAGGGACTGAACACAGACCGTCCTCCTCCGCGCGTGCCCATGTGAAGGACCCTGAACAAGATTTTATAGCTTTGTGTGTTCGGTTTCTAGCATCAATGGAGAGTGTTTGGTGGGATTTGAGAGATTACCTAATGCGAAGAGGAGTGAAAGAATCGCAGCAGGTCTGGACATCTTGAATGGTTATCGCTTCGGATGGGGTTGTAACAGGTGGAGATGGTGTTGAAGTGGAAATAGGTTTTTGGGAGTAGTGAAAGTGTATTTGGTTATGAGCGCGCTGATAAACGCAGTCATGTTTGCAGTCTGATACACTAATTTAACGCAGTATGTATTGCGTTATTATAATGTGTGACATGATTTTTTTATATATTTTTTCAATTAAAAAAAATACACTATGTATCTCATTATATACATCATTTCATATAACAACATGTGCTTCAAAAGGAGGTGTATGATTTTTTTAAAAAAAAAAAAACTTTATGAACTGCAATTGAGATTGAATGTATCTTTTTCCTTTGATTATTTGAAGGTGTTTTGATAGGTTCAATAAGTGAACATGTATTTATTTTGGTTATCAAAAATGTTAAAACTCTGCCATTTTAGTGATCAAAATTAAGACCACACATTTTTTTCATTTTTTTTAATTGTAAATTTATGTTTTTGATAAAAAGTGTACATCGCTCTATTTTAAGTTAAATGAATTTATATTTTAATAAGTGTAATAAAATATTTAACAAGATATATACATTGTTTAACGAAACATATGATTTATTAAATTTTTAACGAATTATAATAAAACTGTAAATTGGAATATAAAAAAACTGAGTGTAACAACGCACATTGGTTATTTGAGGGTGGTTTGATAGGTTATTTATTTAAAATTAATTTGTTGAGCTCTGTTATTCTCATAATACATTTTTATATGACTTGTTATCCCCGTTTGCTCACTGTTTCAAGGTAATTTTTTTTACATTTTCTACCAATGATATCATTTGATTTATTTTTTATAAAAATACATATCCCATTCAATGGTGTATATGATTTAAAAACTAAATAAAAACATGCGCCGTCTACATTTTGAACCGTAAAATATTGTGTAACATTTTCTATTTTTTGTTTATATAGCGGGTAACTTTTTAAAACCCGGAAAATCTTCAGTTTGCCACTTGTCACACTATGGACATGTCTGTGCATTATCATGGATGAAAAATAAAAAAGTGAATGAACTTCAATGACAACTTACATAAAATAAATTATATTTTTAATCAGTTTTATATATTTTTGAGTTTGCAATGAAAACTGATATAATAAAAATAATATCTTGTCTCATGAAAATGACGTAAAATAAAATATGTTATTTGTGTTATTATAATAAGTGATTAGAAATAAAATATAATTATTTTATCTAATAACTGCGCATTTGCTAATTTAATTATATAAATAATTATAATTGTATCTTATCTACTGGAGCTTCTCTCTTTTTCTTTCTGATTTTTTATTGTATTTTCCTGTTATGGGCATTTATCCCCTATTTTGAATAAAAGATGTATGACTACTGTTCATTTTAAATATATATATATATATATATATATATATATATATATATATAATATAAAATTATGTAAAAACATTGTGTGAATCATGTTTCTAAATGCTCACATCTCAATGTATTTATTTTTTCATACAATACAAATTAAAATGAAACCCATATCATGTAGAGTACCGTATCACAAAAAACTTAAACACAGTGGCAGAGAGAGTGTCAGAGTATAAAAGGGATAGAGAATAAGTTCTTAGATGGATTTTTGTGCAGGGTTCAATTGCAAATGAAAGATTATTAGACAGTTTTGAGACACATTTAGCCTTTTTTTCATTTTTTCTATAATAAATCTATTTTTTTGGTATTTTTTTGTCTAATGAATACAAATTCTCTCATATGCCTTCTTCCTTAATAAAACATAATGTAAAACATAATAAAACATTGAACTTCTGTTATATGACTATTTGAAAACACATTTTAGCTGACTTTTCTTTTTACGAAGAGAAAAATATATATATATTTAAAATATATATTTAGTTAAAATATTTATTTTTAAAGGTATATCTTTTTAAAAGATAAAGAAAATGATTTTTTTTCAGAAATCTAATTTTATTAAATCATATTTCATACAAAATTATGTTTTTTCAAACAGTTTCAAACGGTTATGTAAGAATTCTATTGAATGAAATAAATACGAACAGCTTGTCTTCCACAATACCAAAAATAACAATATTTGACATTGAGATCCTATTTGGATTCGTGATGGGACAAATCATGCGGTGCATAATTCTGTGTAATACTATCACATATCCAAACAGAAAAAGAAGTTTTCCGCCGCATACACAAATGCATCCTAACTCAAATAACTTTTTTATAATTTTAAAAATCAAACATACATTCTAACTCAAATAAATGTTTTTGTAATTTTAAAAATCAAACATGGCACGTGCATCAACCAGTCAATAAACAGCTGTCCAACGCGGATTTGGAAACCCATCGAACCCACACGTCCCACCTCTCAACGGTCAAATGGAAGCCCCGCTCCCCCATCCAACACATATAAAACTTCACCAAGCCGTTACGGACCGAGGCTTTTATAGACCCCCCCCCTCCTTTTTAGGGTTTTGCAAACCCGCTCACTCTGGCCGTTCGAACCCTTCGTCCGTCGCTCACTCAACAGCGATGTCGGCCCCGGATCGATCCCTCCCCGCCGCCGCCGACGCGTCGCCACACGTATCTTCTCTCACGAGGAGCTTCCACGCCGTGCCTCCAGCGGCCGTTCCTGCCATCATCGACTGTGTGTTGGCCTCGACGGGTCTTTCCCCTTCATCGCTCTTCTCTTCCCTCCTTGAAGCCTTCCCCGGTCTCACCCAGGTAATCCACGCATCAATGGCGATCAAGTCGAAACCGGTCTTTCTCAAATTGAAACTCGTACTGTGATCTTTAATGTAGGATTTATTGAAGGGTGGTGAATGCGTGAACCTGGACTTGAGTGGTTCGAACTATGTTGTCTCATACGTTTCTGCTCTTTGTTGCCTTATAAAGAACATCGGTGAGTATTATAGAAACTTTCATTGCGTTATGAATGATTCGTCCCACTGATGATTGAATTGGCCTTTGAAGTGTTTTTTTATGTGTTGCTTCACCGATTCTCTTTTGACACTTATGTTCAACCAGAAAGAAAAAGTTGAGTGTTTATTCCAAAATGCCAGGAAAATTTATCAAAGCAAGTGTTCTATATCGGAAAATAAAGAAAGAATCATATGACAATAAGTGGTCTATATTGGAAAATAAAGAAAGAACCATATGTTTATTGTCAAATACATAGGCATTTCAGTTATTACTAAACTCGTATGCTACAAGGAAGTATGGAATAAAAAAAATCCACGTTTCATTTTTTTTGTAAAGTAAAATGATATGGTTGTTGCTTACTTCTCTTTCTTGAAATCACTTGTGACTCCAAAAGATCATTAGAGTCTTTATAAGCTTTATATAAGAAAAAGATCACAGGAACACCTATCATGTATTCAAAATTTTCTAACTTAATCCCTGAGATGAGCTAGATTTGTCAAAATAAAAGTAGCTACAGTATAAATACCATGTGCTCCATAGTTATAGCTTCATCATTGAACAAAGGCCATATTTCTTTCAGAAGCTTCCTTGGCATACATTATAATGAAAGCAAACAATGTACATCCGATAAATTTCCATTATGTATTATTCTAGCATACCATGTGCATATAACACTATAACATCCACCACTACAAAGCAGATATATAGTGTTCATTGCCATAATGAAGTTTTATCACAGTTCATGTTTAATTTGGACAAACAATTTGAACTGGCACATGAATTGGATCTTTACTATATTTTGTTCACTGCCATAATATTTGACCTGGCGCTTGAAGAATTGCATTTCATCAGTAAAATTATAATTGTGTAGATTTATCTTCTCTTATCTGTTCTCGTTTTTTTTTTTGAACCGTTTCTGTTGTTGCGGTATGTGTGGCTTGGGATTGCGCTGAGCCGCTGACCTCATTTTAATTTTTTAAAATTTATGGGTCTGGCAATTTCTAGGGATTTGGACTGATGCCTTGCAATCATTTATATGGAGAGTGTATACGCCACTTCTGGAGACTACTGAACCAAACAATAGTGGATTGCATGTCCAGGTATGGTCTTTGTTCTGCTTGCATTAATATTTGTCCATATATGGCATCTGACTTACTTTCTGTGATCATAATCTTACCCGTCTCTAGATCACAGAATTGCTGTGTGATCTGATAGTTGCTCATAGCGCCTGGGAAATTATAGAAGCAACCTTGGTTCCATTGTCACTGAAATCAGTGGGTCATTCTATGGGTATGCTCCAGAATGAAGTATCATCCTGCTACCAGTGGGTCATGGCGAATGATGTGGAATTGGTGGATCTAGGCTTCATATGTTCTATGTCAGAGGATCTGCCACTCTCCATCGCATGTCATGTCTTGAATTCCCTGTTATCTACTGCTTTGAGAACATCCAGTGCTGTCCAGAGCCAAGAGAATTTGAAGTTGGTGGACAATGGCAATACTTATGTGGAAAGTTTTGTTAAAAAATTGTTATGGGATCTGTCAAATATGGTTTTCATCATGCTTTTGCAATCACCAGAACATCGCTCTTATGCAATTCAACTTCTCCTCCCTGTTGTCTTGAGGGCAACTGATGCAATTTCTCCATTTGAACATTCTTCTTGTGGGTTGGAATACAGCCTTTCGAGGTAGATTAATATTTTTACCATATATCTTCCTGTAGATATGTTTTCGTGAGTGTGTTGTGCATTGAGTTAATTCAGTTCAAACTGGATTTGATCCACCAAGATCTGATTTTGAGCCTGGTTGATTGGATCCGAGTGATTTGAAAAAAAAAACTCATATCTGACATAGACTCACTTTATTGTTCCTATTTGTACAGATATTTGTCACACATGCATTCCCTGACCTAACCTTATCCATGAAGTGAAATATTTTCAGTTCACAGAAGACCAACCAGGCATTTTGTCTGGCTAAGGGTTGACAAATACCCCGACCCGTAGATAGCTCTTCTATGGACCAGGCAACATAACTGTTATCAGGCAGTTCTTTTTCTTACATTCCTCTGTCTTCCTTTTCCCTCTCTTTGATCCCGTTTTCTGACTTTGTACTTTGATTCTCTTATTAATGAAATCAGGGTAGCTCAGTCTACCTTTTCAAAAAAAAAAAAAAAAATGGTACTAAATTTATACTTGTACATCTGCGGTGATGAATGAAACATGCTCACACGTGAGTCGAGCCTGAGCTAATCTGATTTATACATGGACATATTTTCTCTTTAGATACTATGTATCAATACAAGTTCATATGTTTTGGGTTTAGATATTATATTATTATTATTTGATCCTAATCTAAGTCTGTGGATATGAGCACGATCTGAGGGGTCTGGTGTCTTGATGAACTGATCGTACATTGTCTGCTTGATCGATGCTTCCTCACTGGCCCAAGGCCTGGGCCATGTCTCACTCAGAATTGAAGGCACTTGTTTAATCACAGGAATGTGTTTAGTTACTGTTCATTGGAAATGAATAAAAACAACCTTTCTGCTTTTGTCTCATGCCATATCTGCTTCAGCAATATTATAAGCATGTCTTAGTGTACTATATGCTTGAGAATCCCAAATGCGCTGACTCTGGCATCATCACACAGGGAAAATTCTTCTTATTTCTTTGTTTGCATGTGCAAAAGTACCTGTAATTTGTTCTTCGGGCATAGAAATTACATGAGCTTTATGAGCTTAATTTATAAATTAGTAGATAAAATAAGATAGTATAACTTACTAGCAATATTTGCAAGTTATTATCAATGTTTGGAGTTTTCCAGTCCAAAGTTTTGAAAATTTAATCATCTCTGATCATCCAAAGGGAATGGTATCAATCTGCTGATGTTTATATTGCAGAGGGTGTTTTTTGAGAAGAGTGTGGACGTGCTGCAAATCATTGTTTTCTCTTGGTTCTGCAGAACGACGGGATGCATATAGCATGCTCTCCATTTGTTTTTCTTTCTTCTATTCCAATCCAAAAGAACATGGTTTCACATCTGCTGAGGAATATAATATAACGGAAGAAAAAGAATTTCGGGAGGAAATTTGTAGGGGAATGGTAATTGCATGTGAATGCAGATCTTTTTTTATATTCATATATGACTTATGTAGTTATGTTTTCTTTAAGTATGTACTTAACGCTATCTAAGGTTCTTCTCTTTCATTTGGCATATCAGGTTGATAAGGAAGCCTTAGTACGAAAGCAGTCCTTATACGTTCTCAAATTATCATTGGACCATTATTATCATCTTCAAGGAAGTAAAGAATATCAGTGCTCTCCTATTTTTTCAGAATCCAATCTGATACTCGAGAATGATGTGAAGAGCTTCGGTGGTACTGATGGCAGTACTATCTTGATGTCAAAGAGAGAAAAATGGGCTGAGAAGGAGGCTAGGTCTCTAGGTGTCAGGGAAACATGCATTCTCACTCATTCCAATCCAAAGGGATGGGAGAGATGGAAGACATTTGTCCTCTTGTTCGAAATGCTCGAAGAGTATGGAACCCACTTAGTTGATGCAGCTTGGACTAATCAGGTAAAATCTTGGGTTTTTTTCACATCTTTTTTTTTATATGGATAAATCAGTCTAGACTTTATTGGTGAGTTTTTCAACTCTTGCTTGTCTAATAATTATGGAGGCGAAGTTTGTTAGTTCACAATGGATAAAACTTGACAAATGGTTTAATTTTTATGTGTTTCTTCTCTAGACTACTCCTAATAGAAACACGATTAAAACAAAAATAAAAAAAAAAGAAGAAAAAAGAAACTCGTATAGGAACTCATTATGGCATTTTATTTATGGAGGTTGGTGGTTTTTATGGGGGGCCCATTTGACGTTTTTTGGAAACACAGTCCCTTCATATCGGGTTAAACTTTCATAGGTTGCAAAATCTAATGGGTTTTCAGAATAGAAGTATTTGGGTCATCATGAAGTATCATATGCCTGCTTTCTAGGTTCAGACACAATTAAGATTTAGGAGGTCTTGTTCAAATTAGAATATGTTATATCTTGTAAATTAAAGAAAAGTGTATCTTGGCACTTTTCTTATAAACTAAAGAAAAGGGTATCTTGGAACTATGGAACTTTTAATATATCTTAGCGATGACTTGCATAATGTATCAATTTTGTTTGTGAAAAATCCCGTGAAACCCCAACCACGGGTCACACCTATCATCCACTTATTGTGAACTGAAAGGAAGTCTGCATTATCCACCAAGTTTAAGATTTTTTTTTTTTTTTGAAAATCTGTATTAGTATATATTGAAATGAATTTTGGTGTATCCACATTCCTTGATGTTGGTGGGGCCATGGGAAGCCACACTTATATATGGTCGAATTTTATAATAATTTTCTGTGGTGTGTATGTTCCATTGCTGGGGGGTTAGCTACTTTCGGAACATTACTAGCTTTGGATGTGTGGTCCGTGTCGGTGGAGACACTAACCACTTATCGATTACATGGCCTAAAATGTCATTTTCAAACATAACACGTGAAACTGCATTTGTATATGGTCATATTTAGTGATAATATTTCGCATTCGTATGCTACCTCATTTTCACGTCGAGGAACCTCCTTCCATTGATTCTCAACATTTTTCATGAAAAATGCACACATGTATGGTAAAATGTTGACCTTATTATTACATGTTGATTAAATTCTGTTCACTATACGTCTAAGAGTATTATAGCACAAGATAAGAGTAAAGAAAAACAACTCAATGAAAGTGTGGCCCATATAGACCACCTAACCGCCTAGGCGTTCATCCAACGTATAATAAATGAGCAAAGTCCATTAAGCGTTAGTCCGACCCCTAATAAATGAGCAAAGTCCATTAAGAGGTTGTCCGATCATTTATTACGCCTAGGTGGCACAGGCAATGCTTATGTGCATATACAGGCCCAAGCACTCGTTTATTGAACAGACTGACTAAGTGGACAAATGCCTAGGCCCATATAGACCACCTAATTGCCTAGGCATCGCCCATATAACTATTGTTTTGTTCACATTGTTTTTTTGTATATGATCCTTATCGTGCAGGGTTGCTGATCTCCCTTTCATCAACAGATGTTTTCAGTAGATGTTGACATGCATGATTGCCTTTTTTTTTTTTGGGGGGGGGGAAGGAGGGTTGAGACATGACAGGATTTTATTACAGAACATGATCGGATGATCCATATTGCTGACCCTGAGTTGTTGGGGAATAGGATGTATACTTATATTATTGACAGGATATATTTGAAAATAGTCAGAGATATATGATGAGCGCAATTCCAAATGCAGCCAGTCTCTGTTCATATTGCACGGCTAGTCTTGTCATTTATCAAGGTTCCATTTTGCGCTTTACAGATTTCTCTGCTGCTTGATTTTCATGAGCCACGTGCTAGAGGTGCTTGCCAATTTCAGTTAGAAGACTCAGAGGGAACTTTTAGCTGGTTAACAGTTTTGTGGGAGCGTGGTTTTTTTCATGAAAATCCTCAAGGTAATTGTATCACATTTATTATGTGTAAATTGTCCTGAAACCCTAAACTGACGTGTTCACTCTCTTTTGGGAGAGACATATAAGAAAAATTCTCGCAAGACAGGTAGTAAAATCAGTTAAAAAGAAAGAAGAAGAAGAAGAAGAAGAAGAATGAGTGTATCATAGATTGTCTGCTCCCTTTAATTAACTCCTAAACTATCTTTTCCTTATATGCTAATTAAGCCTTTTAGAGCATTCCCTTTTGCTATGCAATATGAATTGTTTTAAAGAAACATAATCATTCATTCATCCAATTTCTTATGTCATCTGTGGATACTTTGTTAACAAACAAATAGAAGGAAAACCTACCTATTTTATATATTAACATGCTTTTGAAACCCTCACAAGGGAAGAGGAGTAAGAAAGATACCCTTCATGGTGTTCCCGTAAATAGTAGAGCATCGCTGAACTGAAGAGAAAGGACTGTAACTCTGTGGTCGCTGTTTCAGTCTGCTTCCTCCTTTCTTCTCTTTGGTAAAATAAAAAAATATTCGTTTGCATGAATTGTGTTAATTTTCCAAGTTCTCGATTCCATTTTTCTTCCAAAAAAAAAACCCTTCTATGGCATATTTTGGAATACTGCTGGGGCTCTATTACTGGGTTCTTTGCTAGGACTAATCACCTACTCTCCATTGTGATAGAAATTTTATTTTTAACATAAACTTTATTCACTAGAGGTAGGTTAGACTTGGATAAATTTGGGATACTTATTTTATCTGTTGATGTAATCCTATCTAAAATCATTTTTTTGCTTGTTCATGTTGCAGTTCGGTGCTTGATCATGCAGTCATTCTTGGGCATTGATTGGAAAAATAATGAAATCTATGCAACCCAAGTGCCTGAAAGTTTTGTCCTTGGTCCATTGGTACAGAGTTTGAATGATGTTGTCCATCACAAAGATTTCGGTTAGTTGCGGTTGCTATTGAATTGCTTATGCTTGCCAGCCTTACATAAAATTAGCAATTTTTATTTATATACAAGGAAAGTTAGATTTTATTCTTTTGCCTTTGTCATCATTTCTTTTTTATTCATCATAATGAGATCTATCCTTCCTAGTACTGCTTGCTGTTGTATCATTGTGATATGTAGTTCTGCATAGGTGCATGTGTCAGTTTATTTCCGGCCTCATTTTTTGTTCTGTGGCAGGTATAAAAGAGGTTTATACTTCAAAAACGATTGAGGGTGCTGCTAAGTTTTTCTGCCAGTATACTTTGCACTTCTCCAGAAGGTCTGTTGTTACTTTCATCCATGGTTTTAACTTATTAAAACAGCTTGATTTACCAAGATATCAATTAGATATATTGATTTTGGACCCTGTTCAATTAAGATCAACAAAAAAAAAAAGAATCTTTCATCAAATTGGCCTAATGATTGAACAGTCAGCATTGCTTTAGAAACACCTAAAGAGTTCTTTGCAGTTTGCAGTATAGCAACATGAGTTATCTCGGTCACTTTTTTAGGATCACTTTTTTTTTTCTTGTCTGTTTTTTCAGTTTTGGTTTGCTCTGCAAAAGAATGTGTATTTTTTTAATGTTCTAAAAATCATTAAGCGCTAGTCGGGTGGGTGGTTGGTTGCCGATTGATTGCCTAGGTGGGGATTCGGCATGGTTTATACTTCAAAAATGATTGAGGGTGTCACTAAGTTTTTCTACCATTATAATTTGCACTTCTCCAGAAGGTGTGTTGTTACTTTCATCCATAGTTATTATTTCTTAAGTAACTCGATTTATCCAGATATCATTTGGATATATTGATTTTGGACCCTGTTTGCATATATCAATTAAGTGTTAATTAACAAAAATAAAGAGAGAGATTTTCAATAAATTGGCCCAATGACTGAATAGTTAGCACGGCTTTAGAAATATCTAAAGAGTTCTTTGCAGTATACCCAAATATTACTCACATTGTAATTGAGGAGTGATACCGTTTGGGTCAGGGGTTGGTTTGGGGCAATGGTAGATATCTCCTCTACCATGCCAGATGTCACGCCCCAGGGTGGCCGTCCCCGGGACGCGACAATGGTATATATGATATCAGCAGTCTATACAGGAGGTCAATAACATACTCTAAACAATCATCAAAATGACAAAAGAGACAACAATGAGGCTGACATGATATATACACAAATAGCGGAAGCTAAAAGACTGAATCTGTAAATCAAAGACATATTACAGACTCGATACATAATCAACTGTCCTGTGAGAGCCAATATATACAACGACATCCAAATATAATACAAACATGAGCCCAAACACAGAATACGATACATACAATCAAAGGGAGGGGGGGGGGATGTTGATGGCCTCTTGCAAGCAGAATGTGGCGCTGCTCTGCTACTGCTGACGTGCCTCGGGGAGCTCCTCCTTCAGATCCGACTCGGATATCACTGAAGAAAAATATATGCGAGGGGTGAGCCACACGCTCAGTGAATAGCACAACCCATGCATCACAATTCATATTAACCTCAAATCATTCATAGCCTCTAAGTGGCAACAACTACACAAACCAGTGGGTCGCTCCTCGCCAACCCGTTACACCCTCACCCTCACCCTCAAACTGGTGACATGGTCTTTTGGGACTGACTAGGCTGTTGATCACCCTTGGTCCACCGATAGCCTCTCCTCCACACCGTAGCTCGCCTGGTCTACTCCCACATTCAGCACAGTCTGAAACCAAATCAGGAGGTGCCTACTGATGGGAGCCCTCTGTCAGGACGGCCTGTCTAACGCTGAGGAGTCCCTACACGGATCCAACGAAGGGAAGAGAAACAGCCTACCCACACGGATACGATCCACTTGGATCCGCCGACACCGATTGAACCTCTACTAATGTCATGAATTCTTCAGAATTCCTCCAGGGCGTATAACTAAGATGCGGGGAAGCCTATATTATAACCACAAGGTTATAATATTCACTAAGCATGCTAATTGTTAATAACTCGCATTTGATTTAAATAAGTTAAACTAAATGGGACACATGCGTAGGTCGAGGCTTTCCTAGCATGAAAACATAGTATCGGGATGCATGGGCCTTTATACATATCATAAGGGGCAAGTATCCCTAACATACAGGGTCTAGGGTGGCATGGATACTATATAACAATCAGGCATGCATAGCTATACTTAATACAAGTTAATATGCAACTATGGTGCCCCAGGGGAGGGCAATACACTCCTAAGTGTATAGAACGCCTCCCTACTGGGTTGGATTGTCCCACTCACCAATACCCGGGTCGTCGCATGACCGTCCGTCAAGATCTGCAAGACAGGGTATTCAACACGGTGAGTAAAATACACAAATACACAAGAAAATACGCTAAAAATACCCAACACCCGGACAAGCACGCATACGGGCCCGTACGCACGCGAGTCCGAGTGCCCCGACACACTCCCGCACCGCCGGCAGCCATGCGCACGGCCACCCGCACGCACACGCACGGGTGCGCACGCACGCACGCACACCCGCGCCCCGGACGCACTGCCGCGCCCCAGCCCGCGCGCCCAGACACGCCGCACGCTCGCGCGTGCCCGCGCGCACCGCGCGTCCAGCCCCGGGTGCACCCGCGCGCATTGCGCCCCAGCGCAGCACCTCGCGCACACACCCGCACGCACTGCGCCCCAGCGCAGTACCCCGCGCGCACGCCCGCTCGCCTCCCCGCGCGCACCGCACGCACTGCGCCCCTGCGCAGCACTCCGCGCGCACTGCGCAGCACCTCGCACACGCCCCCCAGAGCCCCCTGGCAGCACGCGCCCAGCGCACCCGACACCAGCTAGGCTGACTACGCCCTACCCTGCCTGCGCTTGCCTGCGAGCACAGGCCCGCGCGCACGCACAGGGATGATCCCGCACGCGCGCCCGAGCCGCTCCACCACCCCCACAGCCCCCAACAGCCCCCTCCAACACCCAACCACCATGCATGCCATGCATACCCAAAAACACATCCTAAACAAGCATCTACACAAGAAAAGGAAGGAAAGAAAGCTTACCCAAGGGAGGAAAGGAAAGGAGGGATCTTCGGGTGCTCTTCGCGCACCGATTTGCCACCACCAAAGCCACCACTACCAAGACCTCTTCTCAGCCAAAGAGGGCTGAAAACAGAGGAGAAAAGGAGGTAAGAAAGGAGGTCTCACAAGGGAGAAATCAAAAATGAAACCATGGAAGGATAGATCGGGTCCTCACCTATCTTTTCTCCTTCTAGGGTTTTTGATTTTAACCACCTTAGCTAGATCAAAAGGGGAAACAAAGAGGGGAGTGAGAGCTTTTGAGAGAGCTTGAGAGAGAAGATGAATAGGGATGCACACTATTCTTAGGCGTGGACTTAAAGGGGGCCACACACACACCTCACACACTCACCACTTACACTTAGCACTAATTAGGTTTAGCTAGGTTTAGGTTAGGTTTAGGTGAGATTTGACCCTAGTCAACCCAACCACACTAAAAACAAAAACAATTTGATCAAGTCAAAGGTCAACTTTGACCAAGTAAAGTCTCCTAATGACTTTTCGATTGGTCAAAACCCGGATACGATTCAGAACTGTGAAATTCTGAAACGTTACCGGAATTCGATGAAATTTTCGTGAGTGGCTTGGAATGGCACCAGGACACATAATATGCAGTTAGATTTTCAATCGGAGTCCTCAAGCTCAGGATGATAGCTAAAAGTCCAAAATTTTAGCGGTTCCGATCGAAAAAAGAAAAGTTGAAAAACTGCCAGAATGCTCCAATGGTGACCAGAAGGTAAAAAGTGACACATATATAACATTCTTCCCCCTTAGGAAATTTTGTCCTCAAAATAAATACAAGAACATCTAGGAAGGGAAAAGATGCGGATACGCGTCACGCATGGCGTCCTCGAGCTCCCAAGTGGCCTCGGCACCGGAACGGTGCTGCCATCGCACCTTGACCAACTGGACGGTCTTGGTGCGGAGCCTCTTCTCGCGGTCCAGGATCTCGATCGGCTGCTCGACGAATGACAAGTCCGGCTCGAAGACGAGCGGCTCGAACGGGATGACGTGAGCAGGATCGTGGACATAACGCCTCAGCTGCGAGACATGGAAGACGTCATGGGCCTGAGCCAACTGTGGGGGCAGAGCTATGCGATAGGCCACCTCCCCAACTCGCTCGAGGATGAGGAACGGCCCAATGAAACGCGGACTCAGCTTGCCCCGCACGCCGAAACGGAAGATGCCCTTCATCGGGGACACCTTCAGGAAGACATGGTCACCAACCTCGAAGACGAGCTCACGGCGACGATGATCGGCGTAGCTCTTCTGACGGCTCTGAGCGACTCGGATACGCTCGCGAATCGTCTTGACCATCTCTGAGGTCTGGTGGATGATCTCTGGTCCCTCCAACTGGCGCTCTCCGACCTCGTCCCAACACAAGGGGGACCTGCAGCTGCGGCCATAGAGCGCCTCGTATGGAGCCATCCTGATACTCGAGTGGTAGCTGTTGTTGTAGGCAAACTCCACCAACGGAAGATGCCTCTCCCAACTGCCCCCAAAATCGAGAACGCAAGCTCGCAGCATGTCCTCCAGGGTCTGAATCGTCCTCTCCGACTGGCCGTCCGTCTGCGGATGAAACGCTGTACTGAAGTGGAGGTTCGTACCAAGGGCGTGCTGGAGGCTACGCCAGAACCTCGAAGTAAATCGCGCGTCTCGATCAGAAATGATGCTGACGGGAGTGCCATGGAGACGAACAATCTCGGAGACAAACAACTGCGCCAGGGTGTCCAGAGAATCGGTGAGTCGGATGGGGAGGAAATGAGCGGACTTCGTCAGTCGGTCGACGATTACCCAGATGGCATCGCGACCCGAACGTGACCTCGGCAAACCCGAAACGAAGTCCATGGTGATCTGCTCCCACTTCCACTGAGGATCTCAATGGACTGCAGCTTCCCCGCAGGACGCTGATGCTCCGACTTCACCTGCTGGCATACCAAGCAACGGGCAACGAAACGGGCAATATCCGTCTTCATCCCGCGCCACCAGTAGCCACGACGAAGGCCCCTGTACATCTTCGTGCCACCAGGATGCACTGTGTACCTCGAACGATGGGCCTCGTCCAAGATCTTCTGCTTCAGCTCTGCGTCGTCAGGAATGCATACTCGGCCTCTGAACCGCAGGATCCCGTCCTCGCGAATCTGGTAGTCCGGACGCTCGCCCGGGCGACGCCTTCAGAGAGGACTAGAAAGTGAGGATCCTGCCCCTGAGCCGTGCGGATCTCGTCGAGAAGAACGGGCTGCACCACTAGCCTGGCCAAAAAGCCACCCGCAGGAGTCTCTCGAACGCTGATCCAGCAAGCGGCCTCCTCCAGAAGCCTCCAACGACGTACAGCCATGTGGGCGGCCATGCCCAAGGGCTGCCTGCTGAGAGCATCCGCCACGACATTCGCCTTACCCGGATGGTAAGCGATGTCACAATCATAGTCCTTCAGGAACTCGACCCAACGTCTCTGACGCATGTTGAGCTCCGGCTGGGACTGCAAATATGTCAAGCTCTTATGATCAGTAAAGAGCTCGAACTCCTCGCCATAGAGGTAATGCCTCCACATCTTCAGCGCAAAGATGATCGCTGCCAACTCAAGGTTGGGTGGGGTAATTCTGCTCATGGGGCTTCAACTGACGCGACGCGTAAGCCACAACCTTACCGTGCTGCATCAGGACGCAACCCACACCCAACCGCGATGCATCGGAGTATACTGCGAACCCACCACTCCCAGACGGAAGGGTAAGAACTGGCGCTGAGGTGAGCCTTCGCTTCAACTCCTGGAAGCTCTCCTCGCAAGACGGGGACCACTCGAACCGGACATCCTTCCGAGTGAGGCGGGTAAGAGGTACAGCTATCTTCGAGAAACCCTCGACAAACCTCCTGTAATAACCCGCCAAGCCCAGGAAGCTCCGAATCTCTGTGGGGTTCGACGGTCGACGCCAATTCGACACGGCGAGCGTCTTGTCCGGGTCCACAGATATGCCCTCGCCGAAAATCACATGGCCCAGAAAGGCCATACGCTCCAACCAAAACTCGCACTTGCTGAACTTGGCGAACAACTGATGTCTGGCCAAAGTCTCCAAGACAGTGCGAAGATGGTGAGCGTGCTCCTCAAGACTCCTCGAGTACACCAATATGTCATCGATGAATACTACCACGAAGGAGTCGAGGAAGGGCCGAAACACCCGGTTCATCAGATCCATGAAGGCCGCCGGCGCATTCGTCAACCCAAACGGCAGTACTCTGAACTCGTAGTGCCCATAACGGGTGCGAAAGGCCGTCTTCGGAATGTCTGACTCCCGGATCTTCAGCTGATAGTAGCCCGAACGGAGATCGATCTTAGAAAAGACTCGCGCTCCCTGGAGCTGGTCAAACAGATCGTCAATCCGTGGCAAGGGGTACTTGTTCTTCACGGTCCGCTTGTTCAGCTGCCTGTAATCGATACAAAGCCGCAGCGAACCGTCCTTCCGCACAAATAGAACAGGGGCTCCCCACGGAGAAACACTCGGACGTGCGAAGCCCTTCTCCAGCAACTCCTCCAACTGCTCCTTGAGCACCTTCAGCTCTGCAGGGGCCATCCGGTACGGAGCTCTCGAAATCGGCTCGGTCCCAGAATCAGATTTATCTCAAACTCGATCGCGCGATCCGGCGGTAATCCCGAAAGATCATCGGGGAAAACCTCAGGATACTCTGCCACGACCGGAGTCTGACTGATATCTGCCCGCAGCGGTGCGTCCTCCTGAGCAATGTACGCCAGAAAGCCCTCGCATCCTCCCTGAAGGAGTCTCCACGCCTGGATGGACGACACGAACCCCAAAGGGGCTATGTCACGATCGCCCACGAACTGGAAGGACCTCCGACCCGGAAGGTGGAAAGACACCGACTTGGCAAAACAGTCGATGCTGGCGTGACTAGCTGAAAGCCAATCCATTCCCAGGATGGCATCGAAGTCCGTCATAGCGAGCTCTACCAACTCCACTGGAAACTCATGCTCCGCATCACCACCGTACACCCTCGGTACACAGAACGGAGGAGAATACGGTCTCCTACGGGCAATGATATCTCCAGGATAACATCAAGAGGGGCGGACGCCACGCCCATCCGTCTCGCAAAAGCGGGAGACACGAACGAGTGCGTGGCTCCGGAATCAAATAACACATATGCAGGGAGCTGGGAGATCTGAACAATACCTCGGACCACGCTGCCTGAAGCCTGCGCCTCCTCGGCCGAAAGTGCTGCAACTCTGCCCTGAACAAACTGCGGCTGAGGAGCAGGGGCACGCCTCGCTGGCTGCGCTGGCTGCCTCCTCTGGTCAACACGGCCACCCTGTGGCTGCTGCTGCTGGCGCTGAGGCTGCTGCTGCTGGTACGGCTGCTGTTGTAGCTGCTGCTGCTGCGACGGAGGCAGCACGCGAGGTCGGCCAGCATCTGGGCAATTATACAAAATATGCCCGATGCGCTGACAGTGGTAACAGCGCCGCGTCTCTGGTCGCCTGGACTGGACTGGTACTGCTGCAATGGGTGCTGGACCTCGCACTGGCACCACATCAACTGGAATAGCGGCAGCCGCTGACTGATCAAAGCGGGGCCGCTTCCTCCTGCGCTGTCCCTGGTCCTGGCTCCTGGGAGGTCTCTGCTCTACCGAAGGGGTTGGAACCCCCATGGAGGCCCCGAGGTCTCGCTCGACTGTCTTCGCCCGAGACACCAAGTCCGAGTACCTCGTGAAGGCCTGTGAAGAGACATGCACCCGAATGGTGCTGATGAGACCCATCTCAAATCGACGACACCGCGTCTCCTCGTCCATCACCAAGGCTGGGGCGAACCTGGAAAGCCTCGTGAAGCGCGTAGAGTAGTCCGCGACTGACATGGAGCCCTGCGTTAGCTGCTCAAACTCCCGCATCACGATCTGTCGCATCAAAAATGGGAAGTACTCCAGGAAATACTTCCGGAACCCCACCCACAAAAGCCGCTCCACTCCCTCTGGAATGTCCACCGATCGGGTAGCCCACCAGTCGGCGGCGCTACCTCTCAGCATGAAGGTGGCCAGGGAGACTCGCTGCCCTCCATGGAACTCGGGAAGGTGGAGCTTCAAAAAGGCAGTGAGGCCACTCTGGTGCACTCGCGCTGCAGCCTCTAGCTCCACCTCCCTCACCAGGGGATCCTGAACTCCTACCGCTGGAATCACCACGGGAGCAGGAGGTACATCTGGTACCACAGGCGGATCTGCCACTAAGGGGACCTGTGGAACTGCATCACGGACCACCCTCAGCTCCTGAATCTCTATAGCCTGCTCAGCTAACGCCCTCGTCTGGGCCTCTAATGCTCTGGTCTGTGTCTCCACCAAATCCGCTATCCGAGCGTAAGCACGCTCCCATGCAGGAGGCTCCTGCGCCAATCCTGGCCTCACAGCCGAGGACTCTCCAGTAGCATCCTCACCTCTGGAAGGTCCGGGAGCCTCCAAAGGTCGAGAGGGACCACGTCTAAGCATTCTTCCGCGAGGAGGCATATCAGCAACCTAAGAAAACCAAACACTAGGATTAGAATACTCATATAGAAATCCTAGGACTCATCTCTACGAAAAAGAAAACAATTGGCATTGACAGGACCACGTTCTGATACCAACTTTTGTCACGCCCCAGGGCGGCCGTCCCCGGGACGCGGCAATGGTATATATGATATCAGCAGTCTATACAGGAGGTCAATAACATACCCTAAACAACATCAAAATGACAACACAGACAACAATGAGGCTGACATGATATATACACAAATAGCGGAAGCTAAAAGACTGAATCTGTAAATCAAAGACATATTACAGACTCGATACATAATCAACTGTCCTGTGAGAGCCAATATATACAACGACATCCAAATATAATACAAACATGTGCCCAAGCACAGAATACGATACATACAATCAAAGGGAGGGGGGGGATGCTGATGGCCTCTCGCAAGCAGAATGTGGCGCTGCTCCGCTACTGCTGACGTGCCTCGGGGAGCTCCTCCTTCAGATCCGACTCAGAGATCACTGAAGAAAAATATATGCGAGGGGTGAGCCACACGCTCAGTGAATAGCACAACCCATGCATCACAATTCATATTAACTTCAAATCATTCATAGCCTCTAAGTGGCAACAACTACACAAACCAGTGGGTCGCTCCTCGCCAACCCGCTACACCCTCACCCTCACCCTCACCCTCAAACTGGTAACATGGTCTCTTGGGACTGACTAGGCTGTTGATCACCCTTGGTCCACCGATAGCCTCTCCTCCACACCGTAGCTCGCCTGGTCTACTCCCACATTCAGCACAGTCCGAAACCAAATCAGGAGGTGCCTACTGATGGGAGCCCTCTGTCAGGACGGCCTGTCTAACGCTGAGGAGTCCCTACACGGATCCAACGAAGGGAAGAGAAACAGCCTACCCACACGGATACGATCCACTTGGATCCGCCGACACCGATTGCAACTCTACTAATGTCATGAATTCTTCAGAATTCCTCCAGGGCGCATAACTAAGATGCGGGGAAGCCTATATTATAACCTCAAGGTTATAATATTCACTAAGCATGCTAATTATCGGGATGCATGGGCCTTTATACATATCATAATGGGCAAGTATCCCTAACATACAGGGTCTAGGGTGGCATGGATACTACATAATAATCATGCATGCATAGCTACACTTAATACAAGTTAATATGCATCTATGGTGCCCCAGGGGAGGGCAATACACTCCTAAGTGTATAGAACGCCTCCCTACTGGGTTGGATTGTCCCACTCACCAATACCCGGGTCATCGCGTGACCGTCCGTCAAGATCTGCAAGACAGGGCATTCAACATGGTGAGTAAAATACACAAATACACAAGAAAATACGCTAAAAATACCCAACACCCGGACAAGCATGCATACGGGCCCGTACGCACGCGAGTCCGAGTGCCCCGACACACTCCCGCACCGCCGGCAGCCATGCGCACGGCCACCCGCACGCACACGCACGGGTGCGCACACACGCACGCACACCCGCGCCCCGGACGCACTGCCGCGCCCTAGCCCGCACGCCCAGACACGCCGCATGCTCGCGCGCACGCTCGCGCGTGCCCGCGTGCACCGCGCGTCCAGTCCCGGGTGCACCCGCGCGCACTGCGCCCCAGCGCAGCACCTCGCGCGTACACCCGCACGCACTGCGCCCCAGCGCAGTACCCCTGCACGCACCTCGCGCACACGCCCGCTTGCCTCCCCGCGCGCATCCCACGCACTGTGCCCCCTTCGCAGCACCTCGCGCACGCCCCCAGGGCCCCCGACAGCACGCGCCCAGCGCGCCCGACAGCACGCGCCCAGCGCGCCCGACACCAGCTCGCCTGACTGCGCCCTGCTCTGCCTGCGCTTGCCTGCGCGCACAGGCCCGCGCGCACGCGCAGGGATGATCCCGCACGCGCGCCCGAGCCGCTCCACCACCCCCACAGCCCCCAACAGCCCCCTCCAACACCCCAACCACCATGCATGCCATGCATACTCAAAAACACATCCTAATCAAGCATCTACACAAGAAAAGGAAGGAAAGAAAGCTTACCCAAGGGAGGAAAGGAAAGGAGGGATCTTTGGGTGCTCTTCGCGCACCGATTTGCCACCACCAAAGCCATCACTACCAAGACCTCTTCTCAGCCAAAAGAGGGCTGAAAACAGAGGAGAAAAGGAGGTAAGAAAGGAGGTCTCACAAGGGGGAAATCAAAAATGAAACCATGGAAGGATAGATCGGGTCCTCACCTATCTTTTCTCCTTCTAGGGTTTTTTATTTTAACCACCTTAGCTAGATCAAAAGGGGGAAACAAAGAGAGGGGAGTGAGAGCTTTTGAGAGAGCTTGAGAGAGAAGATGAATAGGGATGCACACTATTCTTAGGCGTGGACTTAAAGGGGGGCCACACACACACCTCACACACTCACCACTTACACTTAGGGCTAATTAGGTTTAACTAGGTTTAGGTTAGGTTTAGGTGAGATTTGACCCTAGTCAACCCAACCACACTAAAAACCAAAACCATTTGACCAAGTCAAGGGTCAACTTTGACCAAGTCAAGTCTCCCAATGACTTTTCGATTGGTCAAAACCCGGATACGATTCGGAACTGTGAAATTCTGAAACGTTACCGGAATTCGATGAAATTTTCGTGAGTGGCTTGGAATGGCACCAGGACACATAATATGCAGTTAGATTTTCAATCGGAGTCCTCAAGCTCAGGATGATAGCTAAAAGTCTGAAATTTTAGCGGTTCCGATCGAAAAAAAAAAAGTTGAAAAACTGCCAGAATGCTCCAATGGTGACCAGAAGGTGAAAAGTGACACATATATAACATTCTTCCCCCCTTAGGAAATTTTGTCCTCAAAATAAATACAAGAACATCTAGGAAGGGAAAAAATGGAGATACGCGTCACGCATGGCGTCCTCGAGCTGCCAAGTGAGCTCGGCACCGGAACGGTGCTGCCATCACACCTTGACCAACTGGACGGTCTTGGTGCGGAGCCTCTTCTCGCTACGGTCCAGGATCTCGATCGGCTATTCGATGAATGACAAGTCCGGCTCGAAGACGAGCGGCTCGAACGGGATGATGTGAGCAAAATCGTGGACATAACGCCTCAGCTGCGAGACATGGAAGACGCCATTGGCCTGAGCCAACTGTGGGGGCAGAGCTATGCGATAGGCCACCTCCCCAACTCGCTCGAGGATGAGGAACGACCCAATGAAACGCGGACTCAGCTTGCCCCGCACGCCGAAACGGAAGATGTCCTTCATCGGGGACACCTTCAGGAAGACATGGTCACCAACCTCGAAGGCGAGCTCACGGCGACGACGATCGGCGTAGCTCTTTTGACGGCTCTGAGCGACTCGGATACGCTCGCGAATCGTCTTGACCATCTCTGAGGTCTGGTGGATGATCTCTGGTCCCTCCAACTGGCACTCTCCGACCTCGTCCCAACACAAGGGGGACCTGCAGCTGCGGCCATAGAGCGCCTCGTATGGAGCCATCCGGATACTCGAGTGGTAGCTGTTGTTGTAGGCAAACTCCACCAACGGAAGATGCCTCTCCCAACTGCCCCCAAAATCGAGAACGCAAGCTCGCAGCATGTCCTCCAGGGTCTGAATCGTCCTCTCCGACTGGCCGCCCGTCTGTGGATGAAACGCTGTACTGAAGTGGAGGTTCGTACCAAGGGCGTGCTGGAGGCTATGCCAGAACCTCGAAGTAAATCGCGCGTCTCGATCAGAAATGATGCTGACGGGAGTGCCATGGAGACGAACAATCTCGGAGACAAACAACTGCGCCAGGGTGTCCAGAGAATCGGTGAGTCGGATGGGGAGGAAATGAGCGGACTTCGTCAGTCGGTCGACGATTACCCAGATGGTATCGCGACCCGAACGTGACCTCGGCAAACCCGAAACGAAGTCCATGGTGATCTGCTCCCACTTCCACTGAGGAATCTCAATGGACTGCAGCTTCCCCGCAGGGTGCTGATGCTCCGACTTCACCTGCTGGCATACCAAGCAACGGGCAACGAAACGGGCAATATCCGTCTTCATCCCGCGCCACCAGTAGCCACGACAAAGGCCCCTGTACATCTTCGTGCCACCAAGATGCACTGTGTACCTCGAACGATGGGCCTCGTCCAAGATCTTCTGCTTCAGCTCTGCGTCGTCAGGAATGCATACTCGGCCTCTGAACCGCAGGATCCCGTCCTCGCAAATCTGGTAGTTCGGACGCTCACCCCGGGCGACGCCTTCAGAGAGGACTAGAAAGTGAGGATCCTGCCCCTGAGCCGTGCGGATCTCGTCGAGAAGAACGGGCTGCACCACTAGCCTGGCCAAAAAGCCACCCGCAGGAGTCTCTCGAACGCTGATCCAGCAAGCGGCCTCCTCCAGAAGCCTCCAACGACGTACAGCCATGTGGGCGGCCATGCCCAAGGGCTGCCTGCTGAGAGCATCCGCCACAACATTCGCCTTACCCGGATGGTAAGCGATGTCACAATCATAGTCCTTCAGGAACTCGACCCAACGTCTCTGACGCATGTTGAGCTCCGGCTGGGACTGCAAATATGTCAAGCTCTTATGATCAGTAAAGAGCTCGAACTCCTCGCCATAGAGGTAATGCCTCCACATCTTCAGCGCAAAGATGATCGCTGCCAACTCAAGGTTGTGGGTGGGGTAATTCTGCTCATGGGGCTTCAACTGACGCGACGCGTAAGCCACAACCTTACCGTGCTGCATCAGGACGCAACCCACACCCAACCGCGATGCATCGGAGTATACTGCGAACCCACCACTCCCAGACGGAAGGGTAAGAACTGGCGCTGAGGTGAGCCTTCGCTTCAACTCCTGGAAGCTCTCCTCGCAAGACGGGGACCACTCGAACCGGACATCCTTTTGAGTGAGGCGGGTAAGAGGTACATCTATCTTCGAGAAACCCTCGACAAACCTCCTGTAATAACCCGCCAAGCCCAGGAAGCTCCGAATCTCTGTGGGGTTCGACGGTCGACGCCAATTCGACACGGCGAGCGTCTTGTCCGGGTCCACAGATATGCCCTCGCTGGAAATCACATGGCCCAGAAAGGCCATACGCTCCAACCAGAACTCGCACTTGCTGAACTTGGCGAACAACTGATGTCTGGCCAAAGTCTCCAAGACAGTGCGAAGATGGTGAGCATGCTCCTCAAGACTCCTCGAGTACACCAAAATGTCATCGATGAATACTACCACGAAGGAGTCGAGGAAGGGCCGAAACACCCGGTTCATCAGATCCATGAAAGCCGCCGGCGCATTCGTCAACCCAAACGGCAGTACTTTGAACTCGTAGTGCCCATAACGGGTGCGAAAGGCCGTCTTCGGAATGTTTGACTCCCGGATCTTCAGCTGATAGTAGCCCGAGCAGAGATCGATCTTAGAAAAGACTCGCGCTCCCTGGAGCTGGTCAAACAGATCATCAATCCGCGGCAAGGGGTACTTATTCTTCACGGTCCGCTTATTCAGCTGCCTGTAATCAATACAAAGCCGCAGCGAACCGTCCTTCCGCACAAATAGAACAGGGGCTCCCCACGGAGAAACACTCGGACGTGCGAAGCCCTTCTCCAGCAACTCCTCCAAAGATCGATCTTAGAGAAGACTCGCGCTCCCTGGAGCTGGTCAAACGAATCATCAATCCACGGCAAGGGGTACTTATTCTTCACGGTTCGCTTATTCAGCTGCCTGTAATCGATACAAAGCCGCAGCGAACCGTCCTTCCGCACAAATAGAACAGGGGCTCCCCACGGAGAAACACTCGGACGTGCGAAGCCCTTCTCCAGCAACTCCTCCAACTGCTCCTTGAGCACCTTCAGCTCTGCGGGGGCCATCCGGTACGGAGCTCTCAAAATTGGCTCGGTCCCCAGAATCAGATTTATCTCAAACTCGATCGCGCGATCCGGCGGTAACCCCGGAAGATCATCGGGGAAAACCTCGGGATACTCTGCCACGACCGGAGTCTGACTGATATCTGCCCGCAGCGGTGCATCCTCCTGAGCAATGTACGCCAGAAAGCCCTCGCATCCTCCCTGAAGGAGTCTCCACGCCTGGATGGACGACACGAACCCCAAAGGGGCTACGTCACGATCGCCCACGAACTGGAAGGACCTCCGACCCGGAAGGTGGAAAGACACCGACTTGGCAAAACAGTCGATGCTGGCGTGACTAGCTGAAAGCCAATCCATTCCCAGGATGGCATCGAAGTCCTTCATAGCGAGCTCTACCAACTCCACTGGGAACTCATGCTCCGCGATCACCACCGTACACCCTCGGTACACAGAACGGAGGAGAATACGGTCTCCTACGGGCAATGATATCTCCAGGATAACATCTAGAGGGGCGGACGCCACGCCCATCCGTCTCGCAAAAGCGGGAGACACGAACGAGTGCGTGGCTCCGGAATCGAATAACACATATGCAGGGAGCTGGGAGATCTGAACAATACCTCAGACCACGCTGCCTGAAGCCTGCGCCTCCTCGGCCGAAAGTGCTGCAACTCTGCCCTGAACAAACTGCGGCTGAGGAGCAGGGGCACGCCTCGCTGGCTGCGCTGGCTGCCTCCTCTGGTCAACACGGCCACCCTGTGGCTGCTGCTGCTGACGTTGAGGCTGCTGTTGCTGTTGCTGACGCTGAGGCTGCTGCTGATACGGCTGCTGTTGTAGCTGATGTTGCTGCGGCGGAGGCAGCACGCGAGGTCAGCCAGCATCTGGGCAATTATACAAAATATGCCCGATGCGCTGACAGTGGTAACAGCGCCGCGTCTCTAGTCATCGGGACTGGACTGGTACTGCCGCAATGGGTGCTGGACCTCGCAGTGGCACCACATCGACTGGAATAGCGGCAGTCGTTGACTGATCAAAACGGGGTCGATTCCTCCTGCGATGTCCCTTGTCCTGGCTCCTGGGAGGTCTCTGCTCTACTGAAGGGGTTGGAACCCCCATGGAGGCCCCGAGGTCTCGCTCGACTGTCTTCGCCCGAGACACCAAGTCCGAGTACCTCGTGAAGGCCTGCGAAGAGACATGCACCCAAATGGTGCTGATGAGACCCATTTCAAATCGACGACACCGCGTCTCCTCGTCCATCACCAAGGCTGGGGCGAACCTGGAAAGCCTCGTGAAGCGCGTAGAGTAGTCCGCGACTGACCTTACGTCAGCTGCTCAAACTCTCGCATCACGATCTGTCGTGTCGAAAACGGGAAGTACTCCAGGAAATACTTCCAGAACCCCGCCCACAAAAGCCGCTCCACTCCCTCTGGAATGTCCACCGATCGGGTAGCCCACCAGTCGGCGGCGCTACCTCTCAGCATGAAGGTGGCCAGGGAGACTCTGCCACGTCCGGAGTCTGACTGATATCTGCCTGCAGCGGTGCATCCTCCTGAGCAATGTACGCCAGAAAGCCCTCGCATCCTCCCTGAAGGAGTCTCCACGCCTGGATGGACGACATGAACCCCAAAGGGGCTATGTCACGATCGCCCACGAACTGGAAGGCCCAACGACCCGGAAGGTGGAAAGACACCGACTTGGAAAAACAGTCGATGCTGGCGTGACTAGCTGAAAGCCAATCCATTCCCAGGATGGCATCGAAGTCCTTCATAGCGAGCTCTACCAACTCCACTGGGAACTCATGCTCCGCGATCACCACCGTACACCCTCGGTACACAGAACGGAGGAGAATACGGTCTCCTACGGGCAATGATATCTCCAGGATAACATCTAGAGGGGCGGACGCCACGCCCATCCGTCTCGCAAAAGCGGGAGACACGAACGAGTGCGTGGCTCCGGAATCGAATAACACATATGCAGGGAGCTGGGAGATCTGAACAATACCTCGGACCACGCTGCCTGAAGCCTGCGCCTCCTCGGCCGAAAGCGCTGCAACTCTGCCCTGAACAAACTGCGGCTGAGGAGCAGGGGCACGCCACGTAGGCTGCGCATGCTGCCTCCTCTGGTCAACACGGCCACCCTGTGGCTGCTGCTGCTGGCGCTGAGGCTGCTGCTGCTGGTACGGCTGCTGCTGTAGCTGCTGCTGCTACGGAGGCAGCACGCGAGGTCGGCCAGCATCTGGGCAATTATACAAAATATGCCCGATGCGCTGACAGTGGTAACAGCGTCGCGTCTCTGGTCGCCGGGACTGGACTGGTACTACCGCAATGGGTGCTGGACCTTGCACTGGCACCACATCAACTGGAATAGCGGCAGCCGCTGACTGATCAAAGCGGGGCCGCTTCCTCCTGCGCTGTCCCTGGTCCTGGCTCCTGGGAGGTCTCTGCTCTACTGAAGGGGTTGGAACCCCCATGGAGGCCCCGAGGTCTCGCTCGACTGTCTTCGCCCGAGACACCAAGTCCGAGTACCTCGTGAAGGCCTGCGAAGAGACATGCACCCGAATGGTGCTGATGAGACCCATCTCAAATCGATGACACCGCGTCTCCTCGTCCATCACCAAGGCTGGGGCGAACCTGGAAAGCCTCGTGAAGCGCGTAGAGTAGTCTGCGACTGACATGGAGCCCTGCGTTAGCTGCTCAAACTCCCGCATCACGATCTGTCGCGTCGAAAATGGAAAGTACTCCAGGAAATACTTCCGGAACCCCGCCCACAAAAGCCGCTCCACTCCCTCTGGAATGTCCACCGATCGGGTAGCCCACCAGTCGGCGGCGCTACCTCTCAGCATGAAGGTGGCCAGGGAGACTCGCTGGCGATCGGTGCAATGCATGGTCGAGAAGATCTTGTCCACCTCCATCAACCATCTCTCAGGGGCAAGGGGATCCGCCGTCTGTCCATGGAACTCGGGAGGGTGGAGCTTCAGAAAGGCAGTGAGGCCACTCTGGTGCACTCGCGCTGCAGCCTCTAGCTCCACCTCCCTCACCAGGGGATCCTGAACTCCTACCGCTGGAATCACCACGGGAGCAGGAGGTACATCTGGTACCACAGGCGGATCTGCCACCAAGGGGACCTGTGGAACTGCATCACGGGCCGCCCTCAGCTCCTGAATCTCTATAGCCTGCTCAGCTAACGCCCTCGTCTGGGCCTCTAATGCTCTGGTCTGTGTCTCCACCAAATCCGCTATCCGAGCGTAAGCACGCTCCCATGTAGGAGGCTCCTGCGCCAATCCTGGCCTCACAGCCGAGGACTCTCTAGTAGCATCCTCACCTCTGGTAGGTCCGGGAACCTCCAAAGGTCGAGAGGGACCACGTCTAAGCATTCTTCTGCGAGGAGGCATATCAGCAACCTAAGAAAACCAGACACTAGGATCAGAATACTCATATAGAAATCCTAGGACTCATCTCTACGAAAAAGAAAACAATTGGCTCTGACAGGACCAGGCTCTGATACCAACTTTTGTCACGCCCCAGGGCGGCCGTCCCCGGGACGCGGCAATGGTATATATGATATCAGCAGTCTATACAGGAGGTCAATAACATACCCTAAACAACATCAAAATGACAAAAGAGACAACAATGAGGCTGACATGATATATACACAAATAGCGGAAGCTAAAAACTGAATCTGTAAATCAAAGACATATTACAGACTCGATACATAATCAACTGTCCTGTGAGAGCCAATATATACAACGACATCCAAATATAATACAAACATGTGCCCAAGCACAGAATACGATACATACAATCAAAGGGAGGGGGGGATGCTGATGGCCTCTCGCAAGCAGAATGTGGCGCTGCTCCGCTACTGCTGACGTGCCTCGGGGAGCTCCTCCTTCAGATCCGACTCGGATATCACTGAAGAAAAATATATGCGAGGGGTGAGCCACACGCTCAGTGAATAGCACAACCCATGCATCACAATTCATATTAACCTCAAATCATTCATAGCCTCTAAGTGGCAACAACTACACAAACCAGTGGGTCGCTCATCGCCAACCCATTACACCCTCACCCTCACCCTCAAACTGGTGACATGGTCTCTTGGGACTGACTAGGCTGTTGATCACCCTTGGTCCACCGATAGCCTCTCCTCCACACCGTAGCTCGCCTGGTCTACTCCCACATTCAGCACAGTCTGAAACCAAATCAGGAGGTGCCTACTGATGGGAGCCCTCTGTCAGGACGGCCTGTCTAACGCTGAGGAGTCCCTACACGGATCCAACGAAGGGAAGAGAAACAGCCTACCCACACGGATACGATCCACTTGGATCCGCCGACACCGATTGCAACTCTACTAATGTCATGAATTCTTCAGAATTCCTCCAGGGCGCATAACTAAGATGCGGGGAAGCCTATATTATAACCTCAAGGTTATAATATTCACTAAGCATGCTAATTATCAATAACTCGCATTTGATTTAAATAAATTAAACTAAATGGGACACATGCGTAGGTCGAGGCTTTCCTAGCATGAAAACATAGTATCAGGATGCATGGGCCTTTATACATATCATAAGGGGCAAGTATCCCTAACATACAGGGTCTAGGGTGGCATGGATACTATATAACAATCATGCATGCATAGCTATACTTAATACAAGTTAATATGCAACTATGGTGCCCCAGGGGAGGGCAATACACTCCTAAGTGTATAGAACGCCTCCCTACTGGGTTGGATTGTCCCACTCACCAATACCCGGGTCGTCGCGTGACCGTCCGTCAAGATCTGCAAGACAGGGTATTCAACACGGTGAGTAAAATACACAAATACGCAAGAAAATACGCTAAAAATACCCAACACCCGGACAAGCACGCATACGGGCCCGTACGCACACGAGTCCGAGTGCCCCGACACACTCCCGCACCGCCGGCAGCCATGCGCACGGCCACCCGCACGCACACGCACGGGTGCGCACGTACACCCGCGCCCCGGACGCACTGCCGCGCCCCAGCCCGGGCGCCCAGACACGCGGCACGCTCGCGCGTGCCCGCGCGCAGCGCGCGTCCAGCCCCGGGTGCACCCGCGCGCACTACGCCCCAGCGCAGCACCTCGCGCGCACACCCGCACGCACTGCGCCCCAGCGCAGTACCCCCGCGCGCACCCTGTGCGCACGCTCGCTCGCCTCCCCGCGCGCACCGCACGCACTGCGCCTCCTGCGCAGCACCTCGCGCACGCCCCCAGAGCGCCCGACAGCACGCGCCCAGCGCGCCCGACACCAGCTCGCCTGACTGCGCCCTGCTCTGCCTGCGCTTGCCTGCGCGCACAGGCCCGCGCGCACGCGCAGGGATGATCCCGCACGCGCGCCCGAGCCGCTCCACCACCTCCACAGCCCCCAACAGCCCCCTCCAACACCCCAACCACCATGCATGCCATGCATACCCAAAAACACATCCTAATCAAGCATCTACACAAGAAAAGGAAGGAAAGAAAGCTTACCCAAGGGAGGAAAGGAAAAGAGGGAACTTCGGATGCTCTTCGCGCACCGATTTGCCACCACCAAAGCCATCACTACCAAGACCTCTTCTCAGCCAAAAGAGGGCTGAAAACAGAGGAGAAAATGAGGTAAGAAAGGAGGTCTCACAAGAGGGAAATCGAAAATGAAACCATGGAAGGATAGATCGGGTCCTCACCTATCTTTTCTCCTTCTAGGGTTTTTGATTTTAACCACCTTAGCTAGATCAAAAGGGGGAAACAAAGAGAGGGGAGTGAGAGCTTTTGAGAGAGCTTGAGAGAGAAGATGCATAGGGATGCACACTATTCTTAGGCGTGGACTTAAAGGGGGGCCACACACACACCTCACACACTCACCACTTACACTTAGCACTAATTAGGTTTAGCTAGGTTTAGGTTAGGTTTAGGTGAGATTTGACCCTAGTCAACCCAACCACACTAAAAACCAAAACCATTTGACCAAGTCAAGGGTCAACTTTGACCAAGTCAAGTCTCCCAATGACTTTTCGATTGGTCAAAACCCGGATACGATTCGGAACTGCGAAATTCTGAAACGTTACCAGAATTCGATGAAATTTTCGTGAGTGGCTTGGAATGGCACCAGGACACATAATATGCAGTTAGATTTTCAATCGGAGTCCTCAAGCTCAGGATGATAGCTAAAAGTCTGAAATTTTAGCGGTTCCGATCGAAAAAAGAAAAAGTTGAAAAACTGCCAGAATGCTCCAATGGTGACCAGAAGGTAAAAAGTGACACATATATAACACCAGACCAGGTTTATGATGGTGTTTTTGTTCATTTTGCTTTGTATTTAGGTATTCTCTTTGCTTTAAAAACTGGGGTTGGATGCCTACCGTTTCTTCAAATAGAAAATTTTGGTATTGATATGACATCTTTTGTTGCAGAGAGCAAGTGGCATTTATCTGCTCTTTAGGATCTGTTGCAAAGCAAGAATCATTTGGGCGGGCTGGATTAATGACTCTTGCCTGTTGCATTGCATCAGCTGCTTGTAGAACTCATGGACCCCTCAGGAATAATGGATGTTCTGGACATAGTTTCATGGAGCAGGAAAAACATGCACAGGGAAACCTTCAGCACAACATTACAGCAGAGTTATTGGATGTTCTAAGAATTGTCATGGAGAGGAGTAAACAACATTTCAATCCTAACTATCGGCTTCGAGGTCTCTGATTTATGAAATAATAATTTATTTATATATTTTTTGTGTTTTAAATGATATTTTCTAATTGTAATTTCTTATAATTTGAGTGAAGTTGTGCAAAATCTTGATACATGCAGTGGCGTGCAGTTTGCGAGCAGGTTTTTCAAGCTGCGTCTTCTGTGATGTGTGTCTGTGATGCACCATTGGATGTGGTCTTGCAATTTCTCTCTGCAATGCCTCGGGAGTTTACTGATCTTGGTGGTTAGTTATTCTAACTTTCTTCTCATATTCTATGCATGCTGTTGTGAACTTGTATTTGTTTTGTCTTGTTCACATGTCATGGTGTAGCAAGTCTAGAATCTTTTTATTTTTTTGGTAGCCTATATGGATACATTTGAGGTTATCATGGTGTTTTTTTGTCATCATAATTTGGTGTCAATTTTGTGATTCTAATATTTGGACCATTTTTTGGTTGGATATGCTATTTACTTCCATCTATATTTCTCCACCTCTAAATTTTCCATCAAATCTTATTTATTTTGCTTCCATTTTTATTATATTGTGCCTTCTAGGTTCCTTGAGAAGCAACATACAACTGTGGCTTTCAGAGAGCAGTTTTCATGTTTCAAGTTCTATTTGTTCCAAAATGGAAGTTCTGAAGAATCTTTATAGTTTTCCTGCAAGTTTCATAAAGCACTCATCACCCGATGAATTTGTATCTTTCACTGATGATGATTTGGATGCATGGGGATATGAGGCACAAAAATGGGCAAGGGTGCTTTGTCTTGTAATTACAGAGGAACAGAAGTTAGAACCTGTATTTGCGGTTTGTTTCTCCTTCTTTGTCATTTTTAAGTCGTATTATAACTTCAATGAGCTGAAGAAAGATTCTTTTATTATTATTTTTAAATTTTTTTCACTAGTTGATTCCTTTCTATATGCACGTAACCATTAGTTTGGCAAGAATGATAAGGAGCATTATTTTAATGGATAGCATGCTGACATATTTTGAGAAATTGCTCTCGGATATCTATAATCCCCGTGTGAAGCCTGGATACATGCTAGATGGGATGTTAAATTGTGACACCCTAAGAGGTTTTTTACTGAAGGTGTGTCAGTTCTAGTTTATTTATTATTTTCATAGAAATTCTTTTATCTTTTTTTACTAGAGCCAAATCACATGCGTGAAAAGACAAAATCAGTTTGAAGTTCATTTCTAGAGGGGTAAGAGGTGTAGTGCAGAGTACCTTGATTTATTTAGATGTTTTTGGCTCCTTCTTTATGAATGGTCAGCATACTTCTGATTTGAAGCATAGAAGTGTCGTAATGAACTTCCTTTTGAATACAAGATATATTTGTTTCATTGCATTAAAAAAAAAATAGGTTCCCCATGTCCTTGGAAACTATGTAAGTAAAATGTGGAGGCATGATGCACTATGACTTCATATAAATCCCAAAAGTCCCTGTGCCTCTGATGGTTGAAAGTGACATCATATTAGATTATTGAATGCTTTGGTTATGTAATATTTGCTTTTGATTATGCAATAAATATTGATTAATTTTATTTTCTGCAGTAAATGATAGCCCAAAATGGTTGAAGGATGCACACAACATTATCGCACTAAAGTTGTCATTACTGTTTTAATTTGAAAAAGATAAACTGGTATTGAGAAAGTGATGGCTTTTCATCCGGGAAAAGCCATCTCTTTCTCAACAATGTCTTTGTCATTTGATCCAATAGCGTTGCGTTAGATAGGAACAGATTTGCTAAATACTGATAACTCTCGGATAGAGTATTAGAACGGAAAGATCCATGAGATAATGAACTATTGGTTCTAAGCCATCTCTCGCGATCACTCAAGTATTCGAGGCACATTTCTTGCACACACAGAATTATCGCACTAAAGTTATCATCACTGTTTTAATTTGAAAAAGATAAACTGATATTGGATTTACATAGGCAGATGATATTCAATTTAGGGGCCATTTGGATGCACATTTGAAAAGTAAAAATTCTTAAAATCTCTTGTTACTCAACTTTTGAAAAAACGTTGTTTATGTAGCTTTTCAAACGCAAGGTTTTTACGGTGAAAAAGTGGCTGGTGGTGTTTGAACAGCTCACCGCGGAAGGGGGTTTGGATATGTGTATGCAAATATTCAAATGTGACAGGAAAATGCATACAGATCATGCATGATAAGCCATTGAGATGTTAATTGAATGAGGGTTGTCCCAAGTTTTTTAAAATGTCTTATCACAGGCACAGTTGATTCCACTATATAAAATGATTTGAACATTCCCTTTTATGTAAAAGGTTGCGCTACTTGTGGAATATTTAAACCCATTGGTACATCTATATTATGATTGTTCTTGACTCTTTGCACTGTTGAGACAGTCAAAGGTGCATTGAAAAAATCTAGGTTGCTGTAAGGAAAGTGATACATGCACTGGAACATTTTAGGTTTCCCTAGATCAATAATTAAAACTTTGTACTTGAGATCTCTTATCATGGAAGTATAAAACTCTTTTACTTTAGTGGCCATTGTGTGAAATAATGAGAAAATACTTGGCCTAATAGTGTAAAGTCCAGGGTTTGAGTCCTTAGAGCCGCCTTTTTGAGTGAAGAATTTACCAAAGGTTAGGACCGTATCCACTCTCTCCACTCCCAGCAGCTTGTTAAATCTGGGGCTTGCCTTTTTAATTATTCTTGACGCTGGTATTTGGTAAATGAATTTTGTGATTTATGTTCCAATTCTTCTCCTTTAAATAAAATTAGGGTGGTGTTATTTTGATTTATGTTAATAGATACCTCTTCTACTGTGCCCTAGCTTGTGGTGGTGGTGTTATTTTGAGTTTTATTTTTTTGTTATTGGGCTCTTACTTCTTAATAAATTTGAGGTAGGTAGCCTATCTTGTTTTTTTTTTGAAAAATATACTGTTATCACAAAAAAAAAAAATGAAAAAATAAGTTGAAACTTGAAAATATATGCCATTTGAATTAGTATATTCTTTTGCTGATCAGGGTGAGACAGGCGGCGAGAGATGGAACAATATGTAGCATCACTCAATTCCATATTATTTAATTTTTTTTAAGCAAGATCAATAAGTTCGAATTATTTTTTTTAATTTTCATAGTGCAAGAGGCAGTTCATTGTAAAAGTTGGACTCTATCATAATCTTGAAAAAGTTTACGTTGAGAGTTTCTCAGTATTCATATTACATTGAGTTTTCATAATACAAGAGGCAGCTCATGATGAAAGATAGATGTTATCATAACTATGCAAAATATCACATGTAAGGTTTTTCCAGTATTTAGATTACACTCAATGGTTTTTACTTTTTAGCTGATTTAAAGTGATCCATTTGAGTGCATAATTTGAATATCTTATTTGTTTCTCATTGACCTTTGTGCAGTTTCTTCTGAATTGTGCCATCAACATTGGGAAACAAACTCATAATCTGGATTGGGTGCCTTCAAAATTCTTAATATTAATTTTGGGCCTTGTCCAAGAACTTGAAGTAGCTCAGGAAAAATTTAATTTCCATACTGCTGCAGACAGGAATGGCGTAGGAGTGGGTGTGTCTGATGGGTTTGTAACCTTTGGTGGTTTAGAAAAGTTCACTAGTATATTGGTAGGGAAAAAAATATTTCACTTTTTTTCTTTTATATATATATATATAATGATGGATGAAAAGAGCAAGCTTCATCTTTTCAATATGCAGGTGGAAGTTGTTTCATTTGCAACGACAGTTTGCTCAATATTCTGGTTAAGGCCTATGGTATCAGATGTTTTACCACCTTCTGTGAGAGGGAAGCTTGGAGGACCAAGTCAAAGGCGGTTGGCTTCTTTTACAACTACATCTGTGTTGCAAGCTGTGCGTTGTTATTAACTATTTAATTTTAAATATGCTGCATATATGCTCAATGTATTCCAATGGGGCAGATCTTCTTTTTCCATTTGTTTTTGACAATTTATTAAGAATTATGCTTATGCCAACATATATTTACTCTGCTTCGGTTATTCTAAATGAGTTAATTTTTACTGGTCTCATTCTTAATATGTTGACTTTTTTTTTTTTTTTGGCATTTATCGTGATATGTTTTTCATGACTTAGCAGGTGGAATATTAACACATGTTGGTGCTAACATATTAGTTTTACTTAATAGCAGAATCTCATGCATTCCTTTTTTTCTTAAAACTTTTTATAACTTTTGAGAATACATGGGCACCATTTTTGCGAGGAGCTGCCATTACATGACATAGTAATATGCTTCTCAAAGTCTAATCTGAATAATAGTTGAGGTGGATGTTTGCATGATAACTTTTATTGTCATCTGCTTCTTCCTATGCAAAAACAACTATGATCAGTTTGCAGCTGTAATATGTCATTCTATTTGTTATACCCTTTTTTATTCTACTACTTCTAAATTCCTTCTTCCTGATAAATAGACGTGGTTTCTGTTCAGATTATCATTGGTTACTTTAATATTGTCGTCTTTCTTTTAACAGATTCTATCCATGAAAACCATTGCCTGTATCTCATCATGGTGTTCGAAGTTGGGAAAAGATTTTTTTGTTGATTCTGCCCATACCTTTTTGTGGAGTTTTTGTTGGAAAGTTATTCTATCTTCACCATGTGATTCCGAGGTATATTCTAATCAATGGATTTGGCAGTTAACAAATATGCATGCAATTTGACTGATGAAGTGCATGTTTTATTGGATATACGTGAAAATGGTCATTCTATTTGTTGGCTAAACTTATTCCAATTTCCCAGGATAGACTGGAGCAGAAATTCGCCTCGCAGCATATGAAGCACTAGCACCTGTTCTGAAAGCGTTGTCAACCACGTTTTCTCTGGTTGATTTTGACCTGCTCATGGCCTACAATAGATCAGCATTGGCTAATGTTGAAGGCGAGCCTTTGCTAGACTATCTGCTTCTCAATTTTCTTCAGAACATTAATGAGCTCCTTACTGTGGAGCACTTGGCACGAAGTCGGCGAGCAGTTCTGATGAACTGGAAGGTATTTAATCATTAGATACTGTTACATATTGTTTTATATGTTCCCATATGATTTATCAATACTCTTGTTTGGAAGGTATTTCCTATGATATTTAACAAGAGCATCTGTGTTGATTCAGTGGCTTTGTTTAGACTCTCTGCTGTCTATCCCTTATCATGTTATTGAGAATGGAGTTTACCTCAGGAATGCGTTGCCATTCTATTCAGGGTCCACTGTCAGAAATATTTTTGTGGATGTTGTTGAGAGGTAAATGCCAAAGAATTCTCTATGAGACCATGGTGTGCTGTTTTATTCATGCAAATCTTTTATTGTTTCTGTTGTTGACTACCGTGACTTCAGTGTGTGAACGACATTGTTGATTTATGATTGTGTCAGTCAAACTTTTACTATAATTTAGCTTTTCCTTGGTAAGTTCACAAACTATTTGACAGATCCATTTGGTTTATTTTGTTCAGCTTGAGTTTATTTTTGACAATTATCCTAATATTCTTAGATGACTATGTATTTTTATAATATGGTTTCTTATGCAGGACCCACCATGTCAAATAGCAACACCATTGCTGAGTACTAGATATGTAGATCTTACTCTAATGGAAACCACCTAAACTTTTTTAAAGTTTGAGGAAAACCAGTCCAAATTGTCATTGGGTTGGTATCATATTAATTTTTAAAACTTGTTTTCATTAGTTATGTTGGTGCCTGATATATCTTTTGTTGGTCTATAGGAGTGGGGAAACCCTTTTGGTGGGTATTTGATATTGAATATTAGAATGATAAGCTAAATTTAATAAACTGATTTTTTTTTTTCTACATTTTCAAAATTCATGAATGTATGATTAAATGCATTTAACATAGCAGTTTAAATCGCATTTATTGAATCCTGTTTCTGATTTGCTGTTTTTTAGTTTTTCTTACCGAGTTAGTTTCTCAGTTCAAATAAACTAATTTACAGCCTCGAGAATGCTTTTAGTTTTTCTTACCGAGTTAGTTTCTCAGTTCAAATAAACTAATTTACAGCCTCGAGAATGCTGGTGAAATTGCTGTTCTGCCAATACTAAGAACTGTCAGATTGATACTGGGGCTGCTCTGTTCTGCTAGAATGAGTTCAGCAGTCTCCTCATGTAGTGGTGTGAATGTGCAGGTGTGTTCTCTCCAAATGTTTTTTGATTTATATGCCAATCTGCATGTGGTATTCAGAGTATGTATCAGATGTCTAAAATGATGGCTTCTATTATATTTTTTTTAAAGAGCATATAAAATAAAAGGCCAAGGCTCTGTCATTTGAAACACAAGAATGCCATACATATTTTTAGTAAAATTCAAGACAGCACTCTTGAATATTTACTACATAAGATACGTCAGGAACTTCTTAGTTTCTCCATCTGAAGATGGATTTCTCCGTAGTACAAGCATTTTAAATTATGCTTGAAATCTAATAATTTATCTAGAGCCTTCGGTCCATTATTGCACTAGCATCAGAAGGTAGGAAGGATGTCTCATGAAAATCATCCAATTTTTTTTTTTTTTTTGTCTGCTGTGATCTTTGGAATTTGTTTCATCCCTGTTTCTGGCACACACTATATAGAGAGGAAAGGGAATATGCAGTAAACTGTATCTAAGTTTTCTGCCCCAGATTTTTAAACCATCTACAACCCAGATTGTTTCCCCTTTACCTTTTTCTCTTCTCTCTCCCTCACCTGAGTGATGGATGCTTCCACCACCTCCGCTTCACTCCGTCTTTCTTTCTCCCAACCCAACATGATCCCCATTGGAAAATTCCAATCACCCCCCACCCAAAAACACACATACACACTTCTTCCTCTCATCCTACACTCACATATTCAGAGACATCTTTGTCGTCATCTCTCTTGTCACACCTCTACTGTGCAATCCTTCTCCTCTGAGACCAAGCTCTCCGAGGCCTGATCGTTCTGGTCATTAATTGGTTCATCCATGTGGTTGATCTGAAAGATGGAGGAGGTCAGAGGGGGAGGGAGGAGGAAGAGATGAGGTTGGTTGTTTTTTTTTGTTTGGGGGAAGGGGGTGGGAAGAAGCAGAGGGGAAAGGGGAGGAGAGGATGTGGGACACAGGAGAGTGGGAGTGAAACAGAGGGGAACATGGAGGTCAGGAATCTGGCCGTCTGATCACATAAAACCATCGAATGGATGGTTCACAAGGCGAGGGCAGTAATTGAATCTTCAGTAAGCATACTGCCGATTCCTTTTTCTCATGTGTGTGTGTGTGTGTTATTATTCTCATGTGGACTTTCCAGAATTCTCATGGGCATAAACTTGAATTCCCTTATTCCTTTCCTTTTTTGGCAGATGATGCTCCAACTGGTACATTCGTCCTGGATATTGCATAGCAGCTGCAACAAACGTAGAGTTGCTCCTATTGCTGCCCTACTATCTTCTGTCTTGCATGTGTCAGTCTTCAATGACATAAGCATGCATAAAATGACTGACAATGGGCAAGGTCCATTAAAATGGGTAAGTTCAAATCATCTGCCTTGTTCAATTCATTTTGTTCATGGGTTCATGAAATTATATTCTTTACTGAAATGTATTATGATGGTTGGTACATTAACAGCTTTTTCTTGAACAACTTGATGTGTAATATTTGTTTGCCATACCCTGGTAAATGTGAACATTGTTGCAAATTTATTATTTTCATATTAGAACAAGGTCAAAACTGGCACATTCCTTTGAGGCTTTGTGTTATTTTCATGTTTTTGTTTGCATTGTTTTACATCCTTTTTCTTCTGACCTCCTAGTTTTTTTCATTTTTTTCTGTGTTTTCTTTTTTCCATGACTGGCTTTCTCATTTTTTTTATATATATTTATGTTGGTTGTTAAATATGCTGATATGCACCTCACTTCGTCTTTTCATTTTTTTTATTTTAAAGATTTCTTTTTTTCTTTCTTCTTTTCTTCTATTCTGCTGTTCTTCTTCTTTGTTCTTTTTGTGTGCCTTTTCACTTTGATTTTGCCATTTTTACTCTCTTATCTTTCCGTCCTCTCTCTCCTTTTCTATTGCCATCTATTTTTATTTTGCCTTTCATCCCCCCTCTCTTTCCTTTTTCTCATTACTTTTTTTTTCTCTTATACCCATCAACTGACCTTAGCCCCGGGGCAGTGAAGACCTTATTACCTGTCAATTCCCCACCTTTCTCATTTTTTGTGATCGATTATTCATGCTTTGCTACTCTGTGCAGTTCATTGAAAAACTTCTTGTTGAAGGTGTTAAAAGTCCACGCACCATACGTCTTGCTGCTCTGCACTTGACAGGAATGTGGCTTTTATATCCAAGAACATTAAAGTATTACCTGAAAGAGTTGAAGCTTCTATCTCTTTATGGCTCTGGTATTTACCAATTCATGTCTCTTAGTATGTTGGTTTATGTAAAAACTGTCGTGTGTCTACTATGTTTAATTATTATATGATTTCCCTAGTGGCTTTTGATGAGGATTTTGAGGCTGAATTAACTGAAAGTCATGATGCAAGAATGGAGGTGTCTATGCTAGCTCAAAGTCCTGATGCGGAGTTCACTGAGGTACGCAGAGAGAAATTTGTGTAGAATTTTTGTTTCAGCAGGCATTTTCTTTGAACTTCAATTAATTAATTCTATGCTCTAATTTTTTTCCTTATGATTTATCTCACCAAATTCTCGATGGAGGATACATATATGATATATGTACAATAGCTTATGTATAAATTATATATTTATTTTAAAATATTTAGCCTGCCAATTTTTCACTCAACTTCCAAATCTGACCTGACCTTAACACCAACTGTGGCGTATGGGTTGGATGTAAAGGCTGCCTATCAACTCTAACCCTCCCAATATCAGATTAACTTGAAATGGGTCAAGTTCAAGTTATAGAGTCGGACCCTTGCACATCCTCATGATGCTGTTTCTCTTCACACTGATAATAATACTCCAATTTGTTTAACCTCACACATTTAAGTAAATCTTATCACAATTGTGTGGCCTAATCCAATATTGTAGATTGAGCTGATTGGGTGATTAAATGCTGCTGAAATTTTCACCTGAAATGGTTGCTTCTCTATCAACCAATTGAACTGCCCAATCATTATTTTTGTTTTAAATAAAAGGTGGGATGGCCACCAGTTTCATTAATTGGACATCCAGCAAACAAGAGATAAGGTATATCTTCACCCATTTGAATGATCCCTCTATTTGATAACCAACCAGGAACACACTTAGTTACAAATATTCTATCCCTCTTGAGCCCCCACATATACAATGATATAAATATTCCATTCTTATTCAAATTGAACTGCTCACTATCCCTTACAAATATGTCAAATCTAATGAAGTATTTGATTATAAAGTGTGTGTATGATGAACAATCTCAGTAACAGTCTGGATTAATCAAATGTTTGGATTAACTACAATGAATAATGTGGAATAGGAAGTCTTTTTCTTGTTTTTGATTTTAAAAATCAGTAAATTGGATGAACAATAATAACCTGGATGTATCTCCACATTCTACAATTTTTTCTTGGGCTAATTTGGCTTAACCTGTTAACCCTGAACTGATCTGGCCCAACCCACTGATGGATGAAGTGTTTTGAAAGTGGGGTGTAACCTGTTGACAGTACATGCCTGTGTTGAGCAACCGACAGGCATACAAACGAGTTGTGGATCAGGTCCCATGCGACTGAGGTCTTAGGCAAAACCAACAAAACCTGACCCAACCCATTGACATGCGTATACCTGTCTGATTTCCTGATGTCTGTAGGTGAATTCCTGCACTGTGCAGTTTTATGTTGTAAGATACAGTGAGTCTCCACAATCTACCTAATCCTTAAATACACCTCTAGAAAAGTATCGAAGGATTCCAAGAATACAGTTATCTAATACACTTTTTCTTGAGATGAAATACTGTTTCTGAGTAATTTACAAGTTTTTATGGAAAATGAATTTCAATTTTTTCTTGAAATGAGATTTGATGAGGATATCATTTGACACGGAAAATTATTTTATCAGGTTTTTATCAATACAGAGATGTATGCCCGTGTAGCCATTGCCGTTCTCTTCCATAAGCTAGCCGACCTGGTTGAGATGAAAGTTGAAGATGGGAGAAAAGATGCTCAAGCTGCTCTCCATTGTGGAAAGATGTTTCTGCTAGAGCTTCTTGAATTTGTGGTATGTTAGTGGAGTTCGATCACAAAATCACTTGTTTAATGGTCTATAATTGAAATAGTAGTTGCTTTATTGATTGTGTCAGTTCGAAACTACAAGAATTTCCACATCTTCATTTAATTATGCTTGTACTAAATTCTTCTTTCATCGCCAATTTTATTCCTATGAACTTGGGCGATCAATTTAAGCATGCATTCAGGCAATGCTTTATTTTTCATGTATTCATATGCCTGCTCGTCTGCTGATACTATCCGATGACAAGATAGCTCGAAAACCTTAAGGTGTATGATCCTGTGCTTTTCTTATTTGGGGTTCCTTTATGTTTGTGTTCAAGAGCAGATATATGTGAATATTAATCCTTTGTATGAGGGCCAGTAGGCAGTACTGTCTGGTTGGGGCTTTCCTGTGCCATGCTTGGATGCTAGGTGATGATTCGTCAAACATTTCTTTGAATTGGTCAATTGTTTCTGTCATATAGGTGATAATTTGTCAATCATGTTTAAATTCGTGTGCTGGAGTTTCTTAAAAAAAAAAAGTGTGCCCGGAGACTCTTCAATCATACGTCCTGTGAGAGCCAATATACACAAATATACAACTGAACATAGACCAACACGTGCCAAGCACGGAAATAAAATACATACAGCCAAGGAAAGGGATAGCCTCTGGCACACGCGGTCGTAACGCTGCTCCGCTACTGATGGGGTCCCTCGGTAAGCTCCAACTGCTGCTCCGGCTCCAGCTCAGGCTCAGTGGCAACTGGGGAAAAACATATGCGAGGGGTGAGCCACACGCTCAGTGAATGGCACAACCCATGCATCACAGACAATATTGACCACAACATATTAATCCAGCCATTCATCCCGCCTCAAAGGGGCAGGAACAACATAACCATTTATCCAATCCAGATCATACCCTCACCCTTACCCCTCAACAGGGGACTCAGGATTTTGGGACTAACTATCATCAATAACACCCTCACCCTCACCTTTCCAAAGATGACATAGGATTTTGGGACTGATAAACATTCATAAACAAAACCAGTGGGTCGCTCATCGACAACCCACTACACCCTCACCCTCACCCTACAACGGGTGACATAGGATTTTGGGACTGACTAGGCTGTTGGTCACCCTTGGTCCACCGATAGTCTCTCCTCACTCCGCGGTTGTTTGGCCACTCCCATGTTCAGCACAGTCCTTCATCAAACCAGGAGGCGCCTACTAGTGGGAGCCCCTGCACGGGACAACCTGTCTAACGCCGAGGTAGTCTCTAAAGGATCCAACGCAGGGCAACAGAACAGCCTATCCATCGCATATGATCCACTCGGATCCGCCGACAACGCATCTCTCCAACTCAAATGTCCTGAACTCTTCAGAGTTCCTCCAGGGCGCATATCCAAGATGCGGGGAAACAGTACAATCAAAAGCAGTGCTCGGGAGGGCGGCGTGAGTTCCCGATACAGGGTACCCCGACAACCAAACAAGGAACACGGAGTACCCTAACACGGGTCTCACCGCTGTCCTCGCAAGGTCCCTCCCCTATAATATTCACTACTCATGCTAATAATCATGCAAGGCTCATATGCATATCCTAAGGGGCAAGTCCCTAACATGCAAAGACTAGGGAAGCATGCATTCTACACATAAATTATACAATCGTGGATACACGCACGCACGCGCGCCTGCCCGCGCGCACCCGACCTGCGCGATGCCTGGGCTGCTGCTGCTGCTGATTGGCCCGGACGACCTGCCACTGCCCGAGCGCCAGGTCGGGGAGGCTAAAGTCGTCGGAATTCGGATTTGAAGACACCGGTGTGTAGATCGGGACCCGATCTACACTTCCCGTGCTTTGGGTTTTCGATTTCGAGGGGTCTAAAATATGCAGTCAGATTTTCAATCGGAGTCCTCTAGCTCAGACGATAGCTAACAGTTTGAAATTATGCGGTTCCGATCGAAAAACCCTAAAAACCAGGGCGCTCTAACGGTTACCAACAGGTTAAAAGTGACACATATATAACATTATTCCCCCCTTAGGAAATTTTGTCCCCAAAATTCGCCAAAAACATCTAGGAGGGGAAAGATGCGGATACGCGTCGAACCTGGCCTCCATGAGCTCCCAAGTGTCCTTAACACCGGAACGGTGCTGCCATCGCACTACGACCAATCGAACGGGATGACGTGAGCAGGATCGCGGACACACCCTTACCCACTGCGAACCCACCACTCCAAGACGGAGAGGTAAGAATTGGCGCTGAGGTGAGCCTCCGAGTAAACTCCAGGAAGCTCTCCTCGCAAGAAGGGGACCACTCGAACCGGATATCCCTCCGAGTAAGGCGGTTAAGAGGAACAGCTATCTTCGAGAATCCTCGTCAAACTTCCTGCAATAACTCGCCAAACTCCGGAAGCTCCGAATCCATGCGGGGCTCGACGGTCTACGCCAATTCGACATAGCAAGCGTCTTACCCGGGTCCACAGATATTGAAATCCCGATATAGGATACCCCGACAACCAAACAAGGAACACGAAGTACCCTAGCCCGGGTTTCAACGCCGACCTCACAAGGCCCCTTAATCCAGAAAGGAACACTAGAAGAAGACATCATTCTTAAAGAACATTACCAACCTCACCGGATCATCTACATCTAGATAATCATCCACCGATATCCTTCAGCATCCATCTCAAGACCGGACCCAACCTCTATGGGAACGGTCGAACCACGACCGAGTCACGAGGCGACGCGTCTTTGTCTCATCCACACCCTCACTCCTATCAGGAGACATATTGGGACTTTGGGAGAGATTTAGACTGCTCTCTACCCCTGGTCCACCGGTAGCCTCTCCTCCACACCGTAGGCCGCCTGGTCCGCTCCCACAATTCAGCACAGTCCGAAACCAAATCAGGAGGTGCCTACTGAGGGGAGCCCTCTGTCAGGAAGGCCTCTCTAACGCTGAGGAGTCCCTACTCGGGTCCAACGAAGGGGAGAACGACACCATACTCGCGTCATCACATTACAGGACTGAACCCAACATCATCGGGAACGGTCGAATAAACCATTTGGTCACGAGCGACCCGTCTTCGCCTCATCCACACCCTCACTCCCGAAAGGAGACATTTTGGGACTTTGGGAGAGACTTAGACTGCTCTCTACCCCTGGTCCACCGGTAGCCTCTCCCCGCTCCGTAGCTCGCCTGGTCCTCTGACCGGGAGCCTGTCTAACGCCGGGGCTGTACTACGCGGATCCAACGAAGGGGAGAGCGATTCCACGCTCGCGACACCATTCAATAACCTCTTACCGCATCGGCGGTACCTACTGATGGGAACTCACTGCCAGGACAGCTAAAACCCGGCTTCCTTAACCCAAACAACCGCTCTTGACACTCACTCATCCAAATACCCCACACACTTGCATAATAACCACCAATTACACACACATCTATCCTTATACTAAAGAGCTGGGAACACAAGATGATACCTCGAACCATGACACCCGAAGGCTGCGCCTCCTCGGCCGTAAGCGCTGCAACTCTGCCTTGCACCAACCGCGGCTGAGGAACAGGAGCACGCCGGAAGCTGCTGCTGCAAGAACGGCGGCTGCTGAGGTGGCACTCGGGGTCGGCCAGCATCTGGGCAATTGTATCTGATATGCCCGATGCGCTGACAATGAAAACAGCGCCGCTTCTCCGGCTGCCAGGACTGGATGGGCACTGCTCCCTTCAGCATGAAGGTGGCCACAGAGACTCGCTGGCGATCAGTGCAAAGCATCGCCGCGAAGATCACATCCACCTCCCTCAACCAACGCTCTGGCGCAAGAGGATCTGCCGACTGCCCATGAAACTCGGGAGGATGGAGCTTTAGAAAGGCTGCGAGGCCACTCTGCTGCACCCGCGCTGCAGCCTCTAGCCCCACCTCCCTCGCCAGGGGATCCTCAACTCCTACCGCCGGAACTGCCACCGGAACTGGGGGTACATCAGGTACCGCAGGCGGATCTGCCACCAAGGGGACCTGCGGAACTGCCTCGCGAGTCGCCCTCAGCTCCTGAATCTCTCTAGCCTGCTCTGCTATCATCCGCGTCTGTGTCTCCACCAAATCTGCCAACCGAGCGAAAGCACGCTCCCAAGCAGGAGGCTCCTGCGTCAAGGGCTCTCCAGTAGCATCCTCGTCTCTGGTAGGTCCGGAAACCTCCAAAGACCGAGAGGGACCTCGTCCGCGCCGTCCTCTGCGAGGAGGCATATCAGCACCCTAAGAAAACCAGACACTAGGATCAGAATACTCATCTCAAAATCCTAGGACTCGCTTCTACGAAAGGAAGACTATTGGCTCTGACAGGACCAGGCTCTGATACCAACTTTTGTCACGCCCTAGGGCGGCCAACCCCGGGACGCGGCAAATGTATATATATCATATCAGAAACCTACACAGGAGGTCAACAATATATATCATACACAATCCTAATGCGGAAGCAAAAGACTGAATCTGTGAATAAACATTCTACAGACTCGATACTCAATCATACGTCCTGTGAGAGCCAATATACACAAATAACAACTGAATTCGGAAAAGCTCCAACTGCTGCTCCGGCTCCAGCTCAGGCTCAGTGGCAACTGGGGAAAAACATATGCGAGGGGTGAGCCACACGCTCAGTGAATGGCACAACCCATGCATCACAGACAATATTGACCACAATATATTAATCCAGCCATTCATCCCGCCTCAAAGGGGCAGGAACAACATAACCATTTATCCAATCCAGATCATACCCTCACCCTTACCCCTCAACAGGGGACTCAGGATTTTGGGACTAACTATCATCAATAAACAAGACCAACGGGTCGCTCATCGACAACCCACTACACCCTCACCCTCACCTTTCCAAAGGTGACATAGGATTTTGGGACTGATAAACATTCATAAACAAAACCAGTGGGTCGCTCATCGACAACCCACTACACCCTCACCCTCACCCTACCACGGGTGACATAGGATTTTGGGACTGACTAGGCTGTTGGTCACCCTTGGTCCACCGATAGTCTCTCCTCACTCCGCGGTTGTTTGGCCACTCCCATGTTCAGCACAGTCCTTCATCAAACCAGGAGGCGCCTACTAGTGGGAGCCCCTGCACGGGACAACCTGTCTAACGCCGAGGTAGTCTCTAAAGGATCCAACGCAGGGCAACAGAACAGCCTATCCATCGCATATGATCCACTCGGATCCGCCGACAACGCATCTCTCCAACTCAAATGTCATGAACTCTTCAGAGTTCCTCCAGCGCGCATAACCAAGATGCGGGGAAACAGTACAATCAAAAGCAGTGTTGGAATACCACTGGGGGAAAGAAACTCGGGAGGGCGGCGTGAGTTCCCGATACAGGGTACCCCGACAACCAAACAAGGAACACGGAGTACCCTAACACGGGTCTCACCGCTGTCCTCGCAAGGTCCCTCCCCTATAATATTCACTACTCATGCTAATAATCATACCAAACATACAACTCTAACGTTCTGAATTCCTCAGAACCCACCAGGGCGCATAACTACGATGCGGGGAACATGCATAAGGTTATATCATAGTGAAATATTCTTGGGGGAAAGCAACTCGGGAGGGCAGCGTGAGTTCCCGTTATAGGACGCTCCGACAACCAAACAAGGAACACGGTGTACCCTAACCCGGGTCTCACCGCTGTCCTCGCAAGGCCCCTCCCCTAAAATAATCACTATAACATGCAATTCAACAGATACTAGTATTTAATTTAATAAATAAAACTAGTAGGACACATGCATAGGCCGGGTTTCCTAGCATGTAAACAGGGGACATGCTGCAAGGCTCATATGCATATCCTAAGGGGCAAGTCCCTAACATGCAAAGACTAGGGAAGCATGCATTCTACACATAAATTATACAATCATGGATACATATTATTGCAGGTTAATATTCATCCAAGACGCCCCAGGAGAGGTCGGTATACGCCCAAGTGCGTATAACACCTCTCGACTGGGTTGGATTGTCCCACTCACCAGTATCGGGGTCGTCGCGCGACCGTCCGTCTAGATCTGTAAGACAGACATTCAGTATGGTGAGTTAAAATCCATAATTACCCAAAAATACATAACATACACAATTAAACACCCAAAATCCCAAATTAATCACCCAACACCCCCAGCCCGCACGCGCCCCGCACGCCGTGCGCTGGCCCGCGAGCACCCCGCACGCCCCCGCGCACACCGCCTCGCGCCTTGCCGCGCCCCGCGCACGCCTCCCCGCCCCGCGCGCACCCCGCGCGCACCTCCGCCACCTCCTCCGCGCGCACCCCGCGCGTGCAGCACCTCCGGCAGCACCTCCGCGCGCACCTCGCGCGTGCAGCACCTCCGGCAGCACCTCCGCGCGCACCTCGCGCGACCTGCTCCACGCGCACCAGCCGCCCAGCTCGCCCAGCACCGGCCTCTGCTCGCCCAGCACCGGCCAGCACCTCCGCGCGCGCCCAGACCAGCGCCCAGACCAGTCCCTCGCGCTGGACCCGCGCGACCAGCTCCTCGCGCCCTCTGCCCCGCTGCCTGAGGCCCCCAGCACGCCTGCACGACCAGCAGCCCGCACCAGACCCGCGCACGCCCGCGCGCACGCCGCGCGCACGCACGCGCGCCTGCCCGCGCGCACCCGACCTGCGCGCCGCCTGGGCTGCTGCTGCTGCTGCTGTTTGGCCCGGACGACCTGCCACTGCCCGAGCGCCTCCAACCACCTCTCCCACTGCCGCCGACCACCTCCAACCACCTCCGACCACCCTCCGACCACCCTCCGACCACCCCCACAGCCGCCGACCACCCCCAAACACAAAAACCCCTCCCTAGCATTCATCTAAGCAAGAAAAAAGAGGGAAAGGAGGCTTACCGAGGGGAGGGAGCGAAGTCCGGACGCTCTCCACGCGCCGAAACCCTTCCCAAAAGCCTTCTCACGCCCCGATCTAGCTTATCCCTCGGAATGGGCCAAATCAGAGGACGAAAAGGGGAGGTCGGGGAGGCTAAAGTCGTCGGAATTCGGATTTGAAGACACCGGTGTGTAGATCGGGACCCGATCTACACTTCCCGTGCTTTGGGTTTTCGATTTCGAGGGGTCTAGGGGGCTTGAAAGGAAGAAAAACGGAGAGGGGAGAGAGAAATCTCGACGAGGAAGACGATGAACAGTGCTCCTCGAAATTAGCTCACCCCAATTTATAGTTCGCGACTTAAAAACCCGGATACGCCCCGGAACTGCGAAATTTTTGCAAACGATGCCAGAATTCGATGAAATTTTCGTGGGAGGTCAGAAATGGCACCAGGACACCAAATATGCAGTTAGATTTTCAATCGGAGTCCTCTAGCTCAGACGATAGCTAACAGTCTGAAATTATGCGGTTCCGACCAAAAACCCTAAAAATTTTAAAAACCGCCAGGGCGCTCTAACGGTTACCAACAGGTTAAAAGTGACACATATATAACACTCTTACTGCCTTTCCTTTTTTTTTTTTTTGGTTGTTTATTGACACCTTTTTTCATGCAAGACCAAATATTTTTTCCACCATGACTGACTAGATTTCTTACTGTTATCCTGTTGCATGGGCTTTAATTGAACTGTTTTGATCTAACATGATCTTTGTATCCATTAACGCAGATTAATGATAAAGATCTTGCCAAGGAGCTTTATAAAAAACACAGTGCAGTGAGTATTCAATCTCAAGTAGTGTATGTTTTCTTCTCTTTATATACTCCATGTTTTTTTTAATCAATGGATACCGATATACTTTTAACAGATCCATAGACGCAAAGTTCGTGCTTGGCAAATGTTATGTATTTTGTCACGATTTGTTGACGAAGACGTCGTTCATGATGTCACATCTAAGTTGCATATATGCCTATATGTAAGGGGATCTTCACTTTATCTCTTTCTCTCTCTCTCTTTATTTTTAATTTCCATATATATATATATAATTTTTTTTTGTGCAATATATGTTCTAGCTGAGCTTGTAATTGGTTTATTTTTTCATTAATAGTGAAAAGTTACTGGTGGTTATAATTTATCAGTATCATACATGACGATGATGTAAAGTTAACTTATATTATTGGTCTACCAAATAAAATGTTGTTAATACAAATTTTTTCTCAATCTTCCAATGTCATTTCGTGTTTTGGTGCCAATAAAGGCTTTTTTTTTTCAATTTTAGTTTAAAAGGAATATGTATTCCATATATAACTTCTTTTTTCTTCCAAATCAAGATGTCTTGCAGGTTGTATTGGTTCCTTTAGGATATTGCGATTCTATATACAGCTTCATTTGGGCATTGAAAATTGAGGCATTAGTTCTTTTGGCAACACACTTCATGCTTGCGATGATATAGTTTTTATGTAGGAAAACAGATGTCTCATAATTAAGTAAATTTTAGCATTGGAATAGCTCTAACATTATATTTGAACATGTTGTTCTGTAAATAATTTTAATAAAAGGATGCATACTATATAATAACTCTTTTTAATTTTCCCTTTTATTCTTGTAGAGAAACAACTTGCCAGCTGTTCGACATTATATAGAGACTTTTGCAATACAAGTTTATCTGAAGTTTCCATTGCTGGTATGAATTCGTGCATGCAAGAATGTTTGCTTGTTTAATTTCTGCTGCTTTCCAGTCAATATTGAGCAAAATTTCTCTAGTACATTATTTGCATCTCTAGCACCCATATTTGTGGCTGTACTTGAAATTGATTGGCACTTCATGTCCATGTTCTTTGAAATGGCACTCCTCTTATCTGTTTTGTAAGTAGCGCAAAACCAATGCTATCTTATGGTGTAGTAGTATTGATCTAAAATCTTAAAGAAATATTGGGTTGTGAGAAAATTCTCTCCTACTTCGAATGTTGTTTTCCTATTGTGTATATTTTAGCAGATCAGTATTAATAGTGGCAACTCAACACTTCCTTTGTGGAGAACTTGGAGGTTGAATATTTGACCCACCTTATTGGCCGTGGGTCATTCCACGTTGTAACTGTATCTCCTGGAATGAGACTTTGGATTTCTATGTTTTTTTTTCTATAGTATTTTTTACGTTCAAGTCTATGCAGTTAAAGATGTTTACCATTGGGAATTCACCATTTAGCCATCCACATTATTTCACGAAAGAGCACCCTGGTCATAGGTTTGGATGATATGTATAACTGGAATCATATTTTTTAAAAAATCCTAAAGTATGCCATACCCATAATGACATGAAACATTTTGAAATTTCAGGGCATCATAGCCTGTAGAAGTAATTAAATGAAAAGGTTTGCAAAACCTTTTGGACTAAGTGCTTCATGGTTACCTTCATTTTTTACCTTTATTTTTTTTATTTTCTTGTGAGAATCCCTATCTTGATATATCAGTTTTTACTTGGGCAATTATTTGTCACTCCCCCTCATAACATAGATTGCTACTTATGATTTTTGCAGACTGAGGAACAGTTGATCCCAATTTTTCATGAGTACAATATGAGGCCTCAGGTAGAATGATGGTTACACGGGCCTCTCCTTTTGCTTTTTTTTTTTTTTGTTGTTGGCAAAAATGCAGTCAATTCTGTGATGTTAACATCGCTTACATCCACTGCAGGCACTTTCATCTTATGTTTTTATTGCTGCCAATGTAATTCTCCATGCCCATGACCTGCCTGTTCAAATAAAGCATCTGAATGAATTACTTCCCCCAATAGTTCCATTTTTGACATCTCATCATCACAGTTTACGCTGTTTTACTCAGGTAAATACTTGTGTGTCATGAAGATTCAGGTGTGCTTTTATCTACATATGTAAATAGAGTTCTGATTTATTGATGCTGAATAATTCTTCCCTTTTACATTGTATTGCAGCTACTTGTTTACCAAGTTCTTTGCAAATTAACACCAGTCTTGGAATTCAACAATTTAGAGGCTCTGCCATTAGAGAAGAAGTGCTTCATGGACTTAAGATCGTATTTGATGGGAAATACTGAGTGTGTAAGGTGATATCACATGTTTGTTATTGCAAGCACTCCCGGTGTGTATCCATATTTAATTTAATATTATTTATTTCACTGGAGAACTTCATAATTAAGCTAGAAGCTGCATCTACATGGATGCAACTATAAGAAGTTTCATATGCAATATCCTTCCTCCTGATTTTCAATTGATTAAAGCTCATTTGTTCAACAAATGAAAGGGCATGTCCCTTAGAAATGTCTGTGGAGTTCTTACGTATGAAAACTGAAGAACCAATTTGGAAATATGAATTTGTTTACAATTTGGACATCAAGGGCCAGGAAAGGGAAATATACAACATTAGACTTCTTAATGCTCAGATATTCACATTTTTTTTAACAACCCAGTTGCTTAATATTCTTTTGTTTGGCCAGTATATATTTGTGCAATATCTCTAGTAGATCCTATCCTTATAAGAGACTTCTTTGTGTTTCTATAATAATTTGACTCTGTTCATTCCAGGATAAGGACATCCATGGAAGGGTTCCTTGATGCTTTTGATCCGAAGACCTCAGCTTCCCCTTATGGAATTTTCACTGCTCAGAATGAGGTACTAGTTATCTGACTTGATTATCATATCCACATGACTGTACACGCGCACAACTCTTAAACTTACACATCAACATCATTATGGTCCATAATATTTTTATCTTTACCCATCAAGGTGTCTGGATTTGAATGTGTGATGACTTCTCTCATGGAGCGTGTGATTACCTTTTTAAATGTAAGCTTCATGCGGTTTATACATCCCCCCCTTTTTAAAGTACCCTAATGTGTGCTATTTGTAGACTAAAAATCCTAACTCAAGAATGTTGCAGGATGTTAGAGAGGATCTTAGATGTTCCATGGCTAAGGATGTCATTAACATAAAGAATGAGTGCCTAGCAGTTGGAGATACCAGAGAGTCTCTAAAGGATGACGCAGAGAGTTTGTCTGTGGAATTTTCTAATTCTATATCTGTGGATTTTCAAAAGAAAGCCACTCTTCAGAAACATGAGAACCTGACGGAATATGATGGTGCTAGTTTTTCTGTATGTGGCTTCAATTTTCCCAGACTATCAGGTACAACTGAACATCAAGGATCTGTTTAATAAAAAATCTTAAGGGGAGTTGTTTATTTTGCGAACTATGCGTCTAACAAGCCTTGTAGGTGTCATTTCAGCATTTGAAAACCATTCTAGTTTTTTAGTCACTTGTAAAAGACTGAAATGAAAAAAATGGATTTGGGAAGGTTATTAACTTTTCCAATTTTTCGGAAAAAAATGTATCTTTTTTTCTCAATGATGTATTTTTTAATGGATTCAGTGCATAGAAGTTGGAACAGTATAGAATGTGGAAACATGATTGTTGTTTTTTATATGAGCACACAAATTCTATGTACATAAAAGCCTTGGATAAATATAAGGGATGAATAAAAGTTCAGGTTTTACTCATTTTGGTATCTGTTTACAATTGTGTGCCTATCCATTATCAACATTTGCAAATACCCTGATTATATAATTTAACACAGATAGCAAGTATCACAGAAGGGAAAAATTAAATGGCTGATAAATTTGAGTAAATTACAATTTTTTTATAGTATGGGTGTGTTTGTGCCAAAAGGAAAGTGAGGGAAAGTGAAAATTTTTCCTTTGACCATCCAAAAATCTAGAGTTTGTGTCAAACAATGGAAAGAAAAAAAAATTTCCATCATTTTCCCCCTCCTATTTTGTCTTATTAGAAAAAGTGGGAAAACTTTTTCCCTTTCCCATAGGTAAGAATTTGAGAGAAAGTAATGGAAATCTTTTCCACTACATGCACAAACATCATGAAAGTTGGTCAAAGGAAAAATATTTTATTTTCCACCACTTTCCCTTTGACTCAAATTCTCCCACTTTCTTTCATTTCCCTTCAAATTTGTGCACAAACACACCCTATGTATGTTCGATGTAGAAATTCCAAAATATCTTTTGCTCTAGTCAACAAAAAAAAGGAACTTAAGAATTGGTGTGGGTGAACCCTGGTATATTTTGCACCCACATCTGGTATAATATCTGACTCCAGTGCCTAAGCAAGAATGGTATCCAAGTATTACTAAGTTTAGATGTTACATGGAAGATTAAAAGGAATTAAGGTGGAATGAAAAAGGTTCATTTTTCTCGGTGAAGGCTCTTATCATGTTATTTGTGAGCTTTTCCTTTAGACAGGGGAAGCTCAAATTGTGCCATTAAATCATGATTTGTTCCAAATTTCAATGTTAATGGCAGATATGGAGAAAGAAGAAGAGCTTCTCAGTATGGTGTTGCACTCTAGAAGCACGGCTATAGAGAAGATAAGAGAAAATAGGCAGCAGCTTATCCTTGTAGCATCGCTGCTTGATCGCATTCCTAATCTTGCTGGATTGGCACGGACCTGTGAGGTCTGATTTAATGCAACCCATCTGTGTGTTTGTCAACGTCTTGCCTAATATTCAACCCGATTTTCTACGCATGCTTGTGTGTGATTGTGTTTGACATACTTTCAGGTCTTTCAAGCAGCAGGTCTGGCTGTCTCTGATGCAAGTATTGTACATGACAAACAATTCCAACTCATCGGGTAAAATGCATGAATTATGATACAGCATAGTCTTATAATCCCGGATTATGTGGTTTAAAACGATGCTGAGGCTTGATTTCAATGTGATATTCTTTTTATTGCATAATTATATGGTATCAATGACCTTTTGCTTTCAGCTCTGGTTACTTTTGCTTGACCAGAGTCACCAGACCAGACCCCCCTCCCTCCCCCCTTCTGGAAAGAACTAAAATATGCGGTGGCAATGGACATTCTGATGACATACGATATTTTCGATGAATCCTAAAATATGGTTTCCATTGTTAATTTTTGTTTCAAAACTTCTTTTCCAATTGTGGTTATTGTTGAAAAACACTGAACTTTTGAAGCTGATCCTGCCCTTTGTAATTTTTGCCACAAATTTATCTCAAAATCCTGCCACACCTACGCAGATTCTTGTCTGTTCCCCAGAATCCCTCATTTACACATCTTGTAGACTGTCTCATTCTTATATCTATTTTTTCTTCGAATGTAAGTACTTTTCAATCACATTTTATCATAACAACGAAAGAAAGAAACTAGCTAAGGAAAAGTGGATGTTTGATGTTCACCTATATTCAACTAGCTATTTGTCAGGGTTTATATTTGTTTTCTGTTCCGTTGCATGTTCTTTAATAATTTTTAGTCATTTAAAAGAAGTTAAAAAGGAGAGGAAAAGAAATAAAAATGGAAACCCGACAATCTGCAAGTGATGCTCACTACAACTTGATTTCTTATTTCCTGCTAGGGTGACTGCCGAGAAGTGGGTTCCAATCATAGAGGTTCCGGTAAGCACCATGAAAATTTACTTGGAGAAGAAAAGACGAGAGGGTTACTCCATCTTAGGCTTGGAGCAGACTGCGAACAGCACGCCCCTTGACAGATTCTCCTTCCCGAAAAAAACAGTAAGTCGTGCTCAATGAAACATCAATTTTCTTCTTGGCCCAATTAACATCCACTGACCTTCCATTCATGAAATATATGTCAAGGTACTGGTACTTGGACGTGAAAGGGAGGGCATACCCGTCGATATAATCCACATTTTAGATGCATGTATTGAGATTCCTCAGCTTGGCATCATCAGGTCACTAAATGTTCATGTTAGTGGCGCCATCGCCCTCTGGGAGTATACTCGGCAACAAAGAACCAAGCATCATTAACGCAAGAGAGCACAATTCATTTCTGCAATCACATTTAATCATGTTATATCATTTTTTCCAATGTTGTGGTGACCTGCTGTAAAGCCTTCCCTTTCACAAAGTGATGGTAACAGAAAAAGAACAAAGAATTGCTTGGTTAGGTCAGCCTAACCAGTGCCCCTTTTTTGGGTGAAAATGAAAAAGGTGCTGGTTAGAGTTTACCCTAAGAATACATTTTTAATGCACTCATTCTCATTTAGTCATGCTATATCATTTTTTCCAATGTTGTGGTGACCTGCTATAAAGCCTTCCCTTTCACAAAGTGATGGTAACAGAAAAGAATAAAGAATTGCTTGGTTAGGTTATCCTAACAAGTTCCCCTTTTTTTGGGTGAAAATGAAAAAGGTGCTGGTTAGAGTTTACCACAAGAATACATTTTTAATATGCTTTATCTCCCGCATGCATTTGGTAGGTACAGGAGAGAGGGAACAAAAAACTTGTTCCAAAATGGGACATGCAGGAATGATGAGTGTGTTGCATGAAAATTTTGTGTTTACTATAACCCTAGCAAACACCAGAGCTTAGAATTATTTTATCCCATCTTGGTATCTACCACAAATCCACACAAAGATGAAGGGATGAGAAAATTATATGTACTTGTAACAATGCAGGAGAATCACCAAAGTGAATAGACTCTGCTGTCTGCATCTTGTCATGGTTGGTTTCCATGGCTTCCTTCATCATCATCTTCATCTCTCTCATCAGTGCTTCCCTGCTGGAGGCAAAGGTCTTCATGTTGCTCATGGAGGGTGACCCAATGGTTTCTCACAAAGCCAAACAAACTCCTCCCTTGTTAGTGTTTTAAAAGCAATTGTCAATATTGTTTCTCTTTTTTGTTCCCTCATCTAAAGAAGTTATTTTTATAGGATCCATGAAGATGTAAACTTGTACAAGGAGAGCATGGTAGCAAAACATGACCTCTTCTTAGACTCTCTTCTCCAAAGAGAGTCATACACAAAGCTCTACAGCTACACTCATTTGCTCGATGGCTTTGCAATCCACACCACATCTGAAGAGGTACATTGGAGCTTTTAATTATTTTTTTTCAGTAAATGATATGTTACCTTACACTCCACTATTAATCCTCTTGCAGGCCATGGAAATCCTACGCAGTGCGAAAGGGGTGCAAGCCGTGCACGAGGACGTGAAGATGGAGAAGCTCACGACGCACACGCCGGACTACCTCGGCATCCCGTCCTCTGTGTGGCCTTCACTAGGCGGGGCACCACACGCCGGTGAAGGGGTGGTGATAGGCATGATAGACACCGGCGTCAACCCGCACCATCCGAGCTTCTCCAATGAAAGGCATCCCAAGCGACACAGACCCAATGGTAGTAAGCCTGTCAACAGAGTGGATACAAAAAAGACAGGCATGTATATTGATATTTGTATCTCCGTGAAATCATATTCAAATTCGGATAACTAAATATTTAGATACGGGCAGAAAAAAAGACTTATACTAATCCATAAACACGTATATACTAATAAAATAAATAATAATATGGTACTAGTTTGCACATGGATATTTTTTTAATATAATACCACAACATACATTTTCGATCCAAAATCTTTTGGACATGGATATTTTATTTGAGATATGGATGAACGGCGAATGTTTTTTTTGAATAATTGACAGGCTTAAACAACAGTTTCAACGGAACATGCGAGACAGGGAGAGGTTTCCCGAGGAGTGTTTGTGGTGGCAAGATAGCCGCCGCCCGGTACTTTGCCCATGGGGCGACAGCCAATGGTGACTTCAACGCCACGCGCGACTATGCGTCTCCATTCGACGCGGATGGCCATGGAAGGCAAGGCCAGTTTAAGTATATGGGGCTCTAGCTTCTGCTGCAATTATAAGCTGACACTCGATTTTGTTCTTTCAAATTCCAATAGCCACACTGCAGCGACGGCTGCTGGAAACTATAGGACGCCTGTAGTGGTGAACGGTTTCAACTATGGCTACGCAAGTGGTATGGCACCTGGAGCTCAGTGAGTAACTTTTACACACTCAACTTATACACAACACAAAAGAAAAAATCATCTTTGTTCTTCAAAAATTCAAATATGTCTCCATTGGTAGGCTGGCGATTTATAAAGCTCTTTATTCATTCGGGGGTTACATGTCAGATGTGGTTGCAGCGGTCGATCAGGTATAACTAACACACACTTCTCAAGGAGAAAAACTCTTCATTTTCAGAATGAGAAAATAACTCCTTCTATAGAAGAAGTTTTTTTTTATGTAAAAGTTAATTTTTTTTTTGATAAAAATACCCTTATGAAATTTTATAAATTCCTAAAAAACCATTTTTAGTTATTATTAATAACAAATTTTCTCTCATCTCTTTCATTATAAATTGTCAAAAAAAAATTTACTATGTGAATTTGACCGAGTAACTATATATAAAAAACTATATATAAAAAAAATTTATATAAAAAAACTATATATAAAAAATGCTTCACATATTAATATTTTGAAAAATATTACATAGTAGTTGAGATACTGCTCTCGTTTATTATTGACCGTCGACAGCACGTATTAATGCATGGGCATGTTGGGATATAACATAATATTACAACAAACTCATAATATTATAACAAAATAATACTATAACAAACTCACCGACGCACGTTATTAATGCATGGGCTTGTTGGGATCTCCGATCTCATAATATTATAACAAACTCACCAAGCGAATGATATTTATTTGAGAGTTATTTAAGCCATTATGTTATTTTTTAGTAATGAATTTTAAGAGCAATGTCTTTATTTAATAAGATTATTATTATTTTAATAATATTATTTTATATAATTTTATTATTAATGCGTTGTAGGTAAATATTATTGTAGTTATATGTGTGTTTTGGTCATTTGACTGTATAGTTGATTATATTTATTTATATTAATTTATTACAATAATTGTATAAAATAGAGTCAATGGTATTTTAGAAAATTCATGTGATTACTATTACAAAAATGCTTTTTAAAAACATTCATGAACGTGTGTTTTCAAACAGTTTCTACTTCAAATACAAGAAGTTCTTTCTCTAGAAGTAACTTCTTCAAGAAAGAACTTCTTATAAAAGTATTTCCAGACAAGTTGTCAAACTATACCTAGAACATCAATAACAACTTATTTCCACCTATTCAGTTATACCCACCTATCCCTTCTAAACAAAGCTCCTATACTACTGTATTCCACATCTATTATAATACGCAAGCAGGGGATCATGTTTTGATTCATGGTCATATTGTCTTCAATGTCTCAGGCAGTAGAAGATGGAGTGGATATCCTGAGTCTCTCCATCGGCCCGGCGACCGTCCCAGCAGGCCCCTCCGCCTTCCTCAACGTGCTCGACATCGAACTCCTCTTCGCCGTAAAAGCGGGAGTGTTAGTCATCCAGGCGGTCGGCAACGGCGGCCCGTCATCCACTTCTGTCCTCTCATTCAGCCCGTGGATCGTCAGCGTGGCGGCCGCCGACACCGACCGCAAGTACAACAACTCGGTCGAGCTCGGCAATGGACGGATCCTCCCCGGCTCCGGACTCGCTCGTAAAACACTCAAATCCTCTCTTTCACGAAAAATTTCATATCCGTACATACTGAGAAGAATTCCATCAATACATGTGTGCATGTATAGATGAATGACACTCGTCAATTTATTAATGAGAGGGACGATTGTTGTCACCCATACAAATCCACACACATCCTAATAGAAATCTCATCAATACTCACAAAAATTGCGATTGTTTAATTACGATATCGAATTTTTAATGAAAAATTTCATATCAATACGTCTATCAGTACATGTGTACATATATGGATTAATAACACTTGTCCAGTTTCTAACGAGGGACAATGACCGTTATCATCCATCCACATCCACACACGTACCGATGAAATCTCATCAATACGCATAGCTATCCCAATTGTTTGATCTATCGTTCTCGAACTTTCAATGAAGCTCCGACGTCTGGGGCGACGCACATCCCGATCGCGTCGGCCAGGGACGTCATCCGGCGGAACTCGACCGACATGCTGATGAAACTGGAGGACTGTCAACGGCCGGAGGTGTTCGCGCGCGGCCTCGCGCGCGGGAAGATCATCATATGCTCGTACACGATGGACTTCATTGACATGTCGGCAAGCATCTCCGTCGTCGCCGAGACCATGCGCACGATCGGCGCGGCCGGGTTCATACTCACATTGGACACCGATTTCAGCCCCTTTGTACAGGCCACCGCGGCCACTCTGAGCATCCCCGTCCCCGGCATCCTATTAGAGACCAATCAAGCCTCTTCGGTGCGTGCGAACCCGATCCATAATAAGAGCTTCTGCACTTCAATTTTAAATATGCGCGTTTGTTCTGTGAATGCAGGCCTTGTGGAGCTACTACAACACGAACACTGCGAGGAGCAGAGGCGGACGCGTGAGGAGTTTCGGGGCGACGGCAAGGATCCTCGACGGCCGGCGCGCGGTCTACACCGGGCACGGCCCGGTCGTGGCGTCCTACTCGTCGCGGGGACCCGACGTGAACAACGCGCTCCTCCAGAAGGCCGACGTGTTGAAACCAACCGTCATGGCCCCGGGGACCGACATCTGGGCCGCCTGGAGCCCGAGCAGCGGAGGCGACCCCTTCTGCGTGGGCCAAGACTTCGCGCTCCTCTCGGGCACGAGCATGGCCGCGCCCCACGTCGCGGGCGTCGCCGCCCTCATCAAGCAGCGCAACCCGCGCTGGACGCCCGCCATGGTCACCTCCGCATTGTCGACCACAGCAACCGCGACCATTCTCGCCGACCGCGGGAGCTCGCGCGGGCCCGCGGGCCCGTTCGACTACGGCGCAGGGTTCATCAGCCCGGCCCGCGCGCTCGACCCGGGGCTCGTGTTCGACGCGCGCTTCGAGGACTACGTGCGGTTCTTGTGCGCGGGCGTCGGCTTGGACGGGAATTCGGTGAGGCGCGCAGTCGGGATCGGGTGCGAGGACGGGGAGGAGGGGTGGTCGTCGGACCTCAACGCGCCGAGCGTGGTTGTTTCAAACCTCGTCGGGACGAGGCGGGTGTTGCGGAGGCTGACCAATGTGGGGGGAGAGAGGGAGACGTATAATGTGACGGTACGTGAGCCGAGCGGGGTGTTGGTGAGGGTGGCGCCGGAAGTGTTCGCGATCGAGAAGGGCGGGGCGGAACATGTGAGGATCTCGCTGACCGCGACGCGCGCGATCAATGAATTTGCGTTTGGAGAGGTCATGTTTGAAGGTGACCGTGGGCATGTTGTGAGGGTTCCCCTGGCGATCCATGTGACTAGTACCATGGGGGGTTAAGAAAGCATTGTCTATATATGTGACTATTTATGTATCATGTATGTTCCAATAACTCTAGTTGCTAACTAAAGTTTGGCACCAGCATTATTAACAAAATTTTGAATAAGAACAGATGCATAACATGCATCATTTTTATGTAATTTGGTCTTCACCAATTTTCATCCATGTGAGAATTTTCAAGACGAGCCCGCAACACATCATTTTCGCGTCGTCCTACCCATCAAGAGGCCTTACCGTGAACAATGCTTCAATGGAAAATGAAACCGAAACGAACTGTTGCAATACTTTGGAGCAAGCATTACCTTTATTTCTTAAGTAAAATATTTACCCTCACTTCAAATCGAAAAGTAGTAGTTAGGGATCCTTTGTAAATTTGCTTGATAGATTAGGTATCTAACTCGACTTTCCGGTAATTATAGCAGACAAGCCTAAAAGGTGAAACTTAGGCCCCGTTTGGTTCCGTTTAATAAAAGCGATTATGTTTTTAATTAAATAGAAAACTAAAAAGTGTTGTCAAACGTATTCTAAAAAGCTGGCTTAATTAAAAAGTTACTTTCAGCTTTTAGTGCAAAAATGTTGATTTTTAAAAACAAAAAAAAAATCTGCTTTTCAAGAATCAATTCTATTTAAACCACTTTATTCAAAATTTTATTTTTTTATAAGTGTTTCCAAACGGACCCTAGAGTGAGAGGAGAAGAAAAAAGAATCAACTATCCCGGTTACTCATATATCCACCACCACCACCTACAAAATTTTTGGGTGGTGGGGACAGTAGAGGGAGGGGGGAAATAGGGAGAGAGAGAGGAAGGGGGAAGGGGGCGGGGAGGGCGACAACATGTTGAGGGTGGGGAGGAGAAGCCTGGGAAGGGGAAGAGGAAGAGAGAGAGAGAGATCGATCCTCCCCCCTCTCTATCCTCTGTCACCTCCCCCTTCTAACACCCCTCTCTTCTCTCTCTCCCACTCCTCCCCAGCTCATCTGATCTCCTCTGCCCACTGCCCCCTTCGCCAGCCACTCCCCACCGCCACCCCCACTCTCTCTTCCGTATTATCCCCACCACCCAAATAAGAATTTGTAAGTGGTGGGGATAGAGATAAGGGTGGTGCTTATGGTGATATGTTAGTGGGAGGGTCCATTCTCAAAAGAATCATCAAGCAATGATCATATCTTTTTCTTGACCACAAGGCACCCGTGACAAACACATTTAACTGTTCAATGTCATTCTCAATCGCTGGCTATTGATTTGTTTAACATGTTCAACAATGGCTCGGATTAGTGAATTCTTTGTTTCAGAACTCTCTTTTGAATCAGACATTTGTTAACGTTTTTCTATGATTGTTTTTTACTTTGTCTCCCCCTTCCTTGTATATTCTTTTCGGACATTTGAGATTTCGGTTGGAATGAAATCGAGTAGCATTTGTCTACATATTCTCAAAAAAAAAAAAAAAAAAAAACAGTGGTCTATAATCAATTGGATCTTAAACACTAATGCATCACACAAAATGTTTATGCATTCAATGGTTGACTCTAATTTAATACCTCAATCAACGGTTATAACTAAATTTCACAAGTGCAAAAATTTAATGCACTTTTCAAAACATTAAATGCATCTAATGCGAATGAAGGATGTGTTTGACGCATGAAGTTTTTGTGTGCCTACCATAACCCTAGCAAACACCGTAGTTGGGGTTTATTTAAGCTATATTTAAACCTACCAAAAAAATCACCCAAAGATGATGATGGATGAGACATTTATATGTACTCTTTGACAATGCAAGAGTCTCACCATATTGAATAGGCTCTTCTGACTTCATCATGTCATCAATGGCATCCATAATTCTCTTCATTATGATCTTCATCAGTGCTTCCCTGCTGGAGGCAAAGGTCTTCATAGTGCTCATGGAGGGTGACCCTATGGTTTCTCACAAAGACAAACAAACTCATCCCATGTTAGTGTTTTGAAGTGTTTGTCAATATTTGTGTCTTTGTTCCTTCACAAATCACAATAGGTGTAACTTCTTTTTTATAGGACCCATGAAGATGTTAAATTGTACAAGGAGAGCATGCTTGCAAAACATGACCTCTTCTTTGACTCTCTTCTCCGAAGAGGGTCATACACCAAGCTCTACAGCTACACTCATTTGCTCAATGGCTTGGCTATCCACACCACATCTGAAGAGGTACATTGTAGCCAGAGTTTTATCATATGTTACAATTATAGTCACATAGCACTCAGTTTTCTCGCATGTTCTAAAAAATACTCTGATTGGATAACTCTTGTAATTATCAGCTTAATATATATTTTCCAAACGGTGCATGTGTTTACTACATTCAAAACCACCTTAGCATCCATTTAGTTTAAATGATAACATTCTTCATAAATTTAAAATTTTAATTCTACTTGTAGTAGTTGCATTCATAACATTATAAAATACATATGCATCCGGAAAATAGTTTAATTATTTCCACATTTTTATTGTACTTATACAATATAATTTATAAATATACACGTATTGTCTCGAATGAAACACTTGTCGAAAACCACAGGCCATTGGAATCCTGCAAAGCGCAAGTGGGGTGCAAGCCGTGCACGAGGACGTGAAGATGGCGAAGCTCACAACGCACACGCCGGACTACCTTGGCATCCCGTCCTCCGTGTGGCCCTCGCTAGGTGGGGCGCCGCACGCTGGCGAGGGGGTGGTGATAGGCATGGTAGACACCGGCATCGACCCGAACCACCCGAGCTTTGACGACACAGGACGACGCCCCAAGCAGGGCGGACCCAACGGCGGTTTCAACGGAACATGCGAGACAGGGCGAGGTTTCCCAAGGGGCATTTGTGGCGGTAAGATAGCCGCTGCCCGATACTTTGCACGTGGGGCGATAGCCAATGGCGACTTCAACGCCACTCGTGACTATGCGTCCCCATTTGACGCCGATGGCCATGGCAGGCAAGACTAGTTTGTTGCATCCCATCAGTTTTTATTAGACCTGTTAACATGTGTCACCCCACATGTTTAGCGTGTGTGTTTTATGAGATGAGATTCAACACTGACTGACTGGATTCCATCCCGCTTATTGTTAAAATTCTATGCTTTTACTCATTTGTTTCAATTTCGTATAGCCATACCGCAGCTATTGCTGCTGGAAACTACAGAACGCCTGTGATGGTGAATGGTTTCAACTATGGCTATGCAAGTGGTATGGCACCTGGAGCTCAGTGAGTAATTTGTACACAAGTACACAACTGAATGTTGTTTTTGTTGTTGTTCTTGTTTTATGTGCTTAAATTTTCTCAAATATATGTCTCTATTGGTAGGCTCGCGATCTATAAAGCTCTTTATTCATTTGGAGGTCACATGTCAGACGTAGTTGCGGCGATTGATCAGGTACAACTTACAAGATGTGTTATAAAATATTCTTATTATAAAAACTTTGATCAGTTTGATGATATCTAGATTATTTATTATGTCATTCAATCAATTTTTATTATGGATGATATCAGTTATGTGATTGGTCAATATTGATAAATTTTTATGTCATTGTGTAGAGATGGAATTTCTATCAGTATGTGTCTAGATGAACTATATGTCTCTATCAAAGCGAATTAATAGGATGTCTATTAATGATTTTTTTATTAATGAAAGATTTTTTACTCTTTGATGGACACGTGTCATTTATCCATAAACATATTGATTTTAATCCTATCAACATGTATTGATATGAAATTTTTTTATCAATATTAGTTTGACTCACCAAATGATCAAGTTTTTTTAATTCTCTATTAATTTTCTCTGTGAACCATTGATCAACTTATGATATTAAATGCATCTCATTAAACAAGACATGACCGGGTTAGGTACCATTAAACAACTTGTGAAATTTTCTCATTGTGGTTGAACTCAAATGTTATTAACAAATTTTTGTAATGTTCCGATGTTATGACATTACCTGAATATCATGAATTTTTAATTAATATTAGTGATTTTGCACGTTAAAGTTATTTTCTTGTATTTATATTTTAAAATTTTTACCAAATTTGATATGCCAGTATTACTTTAGCCCCCATTTTTTTCCGGTATAACCCCCCAGATAACTCCGGATAATCCTGGATAAGTATTTTAGAGTGTTTGTTTACCCCGATAACACACGATAAAGTATGCCAGAATAAACCATGATAAAGTGGTATATAGATTCCAATCAACCCCTGGAATTAAAGTTATCCTAGGTTATACCACCCAAAGAATATGTGGGCCCACTGTCAAATCAACTGTCACCACCTCTTATAAATCACCTGTCAAATCAACTATCATTATTTTTTTACCTTTTATAAATCCTTATCTATACTTTATTCACATTTTATCCAAACAACAAAACATTTATTCTTACGTTTACCAACGAGAATAATTCAAAACACAACCAAATACAAAATCACTTTATCCTTATTTATACTCACTTATGCTCGGATAAATGTATACCCTAGAATAAAACTTATCCCCGTTTCAAACGGAGGCTCAATGTTGAACCCCACCAATTTTTGTCGATCCAATTTAGGAGGGTCACGTGGTTAAAATTTTAACAAAACTCACACTTTAAACACGTATAAAATCCAACATTAATTGAATCACATCTCAGAAAGTACAAGATGGAAACTCTATATATTGATATGAGTTGTATTGTCAACAAACAATGTCCTTCTTAGGCAATAGAAGATGGAGTCCATATCCTAAATCTCTCCTTCGGCCCGGGGGTTGTCCCAACGGGACCCTCTGCCTTCCTCAACGTGCTCGACATCCAACTCCTCTTGGCCGTAAAATCTGGAGTGCTAGTCGTCCAGGCCGTCGGCAACGAGGGCCCGTCTCCGACTTCCATCCTCTCATTCAGCCCGTGGATCGTTAGCGTTGCTGCCTCCGACACCGACCGCAGGTACAACAACTCGATCGAGCTCGGCAATGGACAATTCCTCCCCGGCTCCGGACTCGCACGTAAGCCACTCAAATCATCGTTTTAATTAAAAAAAAAATTCATATCAGTACGTACTAATAAAATTTCTTCAATACATGCGTACATGTATGGATGAATAACATGTGTCCGTGTATTAGCGAGGGATGATTGTTAATTATTTGATAAACACGTGTCATCCATGAACATCCTTCCACACACACATTGTTTGTATGTCTAGGTTATGTAATAATAATAGTTATATGTTTTTTTTGTCATTCCATTCGCGCGCGCGGTGTGTATAGATTACGTAATAATATACAAGAAATTGATAAATGCTAATCACATAACAATGTACAAGAGATAAATAACAACATACTCGAATCTTCTTTTTAACCAAAGATTTTCATATCAGTATGTATTGACACTACAACAAAATAGATTTAAAATGTCTGTCACCAAACCTATGTTTTGTTGTAGTGTGATAAAAATTCCATTAATACATGTGTACACGCATATGCACGATTGTTAATTATTTGACAGACGCGTGTCATCCATCCACATCTAAACACATATTAATAGAAATCTCATCAATATGCTTAGTGTAGGTTGTTTGATTTCAATTTTATAATTTTGATGAAGCTCCGACGTCCGGGGCGGAGCGCCTTCAGATCGCGGCAGCCGGGGACTTGTGTCGACAGAACGACAGTGTCATGCTGATGGAGAACTGCATGCGCGCGGAGCCATTCGTGCGCAGCCTCGCGCGCGGTAAGATCATCGTATGCTCGTACATCGAAATGGAGTACATCACGACGAGCGTCTCCGTTGTTGCCGAGACCATGCGGACGGTCGGTGCCGCCGGGTTCATACTTACCTTGGACTATGATCTCAACCCTTCCGCGCGTATCAGCCTTGGTACCGTGAACCTCCCCGTCCCCGGCATCGTTTTAGATACTGTTCAAGCCTCTTCGGTGCGTATGAATAAATTACTATTCTATTATATAGATAATGAATAAATCATTTTTTTTTAGAAAACATAATTATAAAGTTTTTATTATTTAATTAATTATAGATAAGTTATGAATAAAATATAAATAAAAAATTATAAATGTGAAATTAAGAAGTGATCAACATGTGATTTAACATGTAAACCTCTCTAACATGAAATAACACAATTTTATAAGAATTTAAAATACTAATATAAATTTAATTATATCTATTCTAACGTAGCTATATCCACTATTTTTTTTTACTTCATTTAAATCATATTTAATAAAAACTCATTCCGATTTATTCATGTGGAGAAATAAACAAGTTTTTCTATTTATTCACTTTTATTTTATCATATTCTCCATCTATTCTGCTATCCAAACCGGGTTTGAGTGTCTCTCTGTCCGTTTCGCGAGCGAATGCAGGCCTTGTGGAAGTACTACAACGCGAACACCGCAAAGGGCAGAGACGGGACCGTGACGCGCTTCGGGGCGACCGCGAGGATCCTCGATGGCCGTCACGCAACATACACCCGGCAAAGCCCGGTGGTGGCGTCCTACTCGTCTCGGGGCCCCGACGTGAACAACGCCTTCCTCCAGACGGCCGACGTCCTAAAACCAACCCTCACAGCCCCAGGTAGCTACATCTGGGCCGCCTGGAGCCCCGAAAGCGAGAGCGACAGCTTCAACAAAGGCCAACACTTCGCGCTCCTCTCGGGCACGAGCATGGCCGCGCCCCACGTCGCGGGCGTCGCCGCACTTATCAAGCAGCGCAACCCGCATTGGACGCCCGCCATGATCACCTCCGCATTGTCGACCACGGCCCGCTCGCCAGACATCCTCGCCGACCGCGGCAACTCGCGCGGGCCCGCGGACCCGTTCGACTGCGGCGCGGGGTTCATCAGCCCGGCCCGCGCGCTCGACCCGGGACTCGTGTTGGAGGCCCGTTTCGACGACTACTTGCGGTTCCTGTGCGTGGTCCCGGGCGTGGACGGTGAGTCGGTTATGCGCGCGGTCGGGACCGGGTGCGCCGGGCCGACGGGTTCGCCCGCGGACCTCAACATGCCGAGCGTGGTTGTTTCGAACCTCGTCAGGTCGATGCGGGTGATGCGGAGGCTGACCAATGTGGGGGGAGAGAGGGAGATGTATAATGTGACGGTGCGGGAGCCAAGCGGGGTGTCCGTGAGGGTGGCGCCCCAGGTGTTTGCGATCGAGAAGGACGGGGCGGAGCATTTGAGGATATCGATCCGATCGGAGAGCGCGATCAATGAATTTGTGTTTGGAGAGATCGTGTTGAAAGGTGACCGTGGGCATGTTGTGAGGGTTCCACTTGCGATCTATGTGACTAGTACTTTGGGGGATTGAGAGAGTATAGCCTTTGTCACTAATTATGTTATGTTAACCAAGCAAAAAAAAAAAAAAAATGTTGTGCTGTGTTACAATAACTTTTTAGTTGTTATGAATTATGAGGTAGAGTTGGAATCTGTGTTACTTGTTGAGAGTCATCACATACTCTAAAAAAGTCGACTATTTTAGGCAAAAGTATAAGCTTCTTGAGTGTAAAGTGTTCCAATGTGTGTGTTTGATATAAAATAGTGTGCGAGTGTTAGCTTTTCCCTTTAATTTTCTTCCTTGCATTTTTAGAGTTTTCTATTATTTCTCAATAATTTGGTATTAAAAAAGCATGATGGAAATGCCAACATTATGAAAAGAATTTAAATTAAAGTACATATGCGTAAAATGCATCATTTGTCTGAAATTCAGTCTCACCTCCTATGCATCGAGAATCATTGAAATGATCATCCATTTCTTCCACACGATTTAAAAAATGGTGGCTGTCTTGACATCAAAGAATTGGAATGTCACACTATCGAGGATTTGGTGATATGAGAAATGAATTTTGTAACTGAGCACTCATTTAACAATTCCACTCTCATAGCATCTTCAATGTATATGTTAGCTAAAGAAAATGTTAAAGTGTCATGTCAACATTTTATACCCCCTCTACACACTCATTTACTACATTTCTATTTAATTGGTTGTTGTTGCTCTAATGGACTAGCTAAATAAACTAGTCAAACCAAAAGTGGGCCTCACCTCTCCATCCACTCAACCTCTCAAATGTATTTTTTATTAATTTTTTTAAAGAGAACTATCACGTGGGGCCCACATTTGGCTAGCTAAAACATTAGCTACAGTTAGCATGAAAGATAACATCTGACACGTGGGGTCCACATTTAGCTCCTTCTTAACATCTCCATTAGAGCAACATTTTTATATATTATGTAAAATATGACACTAACATCTTAGTTAACACATCTATTAAAGATGCTCTCACAAGTCACAAACAATATTATGTTAATACATTGAGAAGTGTAAAATGGATCGTACCGGAGTGGTGCGGGCCCATTCACCAACCAAACTAACGGACTGTCGAATTGGGCCGTCATTAGTTCACTAGGACCTCCAACGATTAGTTGGACTAATAATTAGAACGGAAAAAGATACACATAGCCCCAACTGCAGTCCATTTCGTTTTATTTTTATTTTAAATTCATACACTCACATTTTAAAATACATGTTTTTATATGAAATGAAGTATATACTAAGATATATTAATATTTTTTTTTTCATAATAAAAAAATAAAAAAAATATTTAAGTTATACACTATGATAGAATTCATACACTAATCCAGTATATATTAAGTTACAATGACTAGTCCAACTAGCCCTTGAAAAATGGGCCCTTGCCGGCTGGTCCATCCTGTTTTACACCGCTAGTTCTAGTGAAAAAGTCGGGTCTATTGTTATAGATGGACCTTTCAGGTTAACCGGGTTGGACCGGATTCAAAGCCACCCATATCATCACCGTCCATTTTATTGGTCCTCCAGAAGCTTCCACCGCAACCGAGAATCACGCGCGTCCATTCTCCACCGCCCTCCAAGGACTTGCATTCTTTAATTATTTTTTTTCAAAAACTACAGGGTGTAAAACGAAAAAAAACACCACGCACCACCGCCGCCGCGAGTGGGTCTAGGTGGAGGTTCAAAAATGGTGGGAGTCGGTGATCGGGTCGCGTTCGAGGTGGCGCAGCCTGGGCTCAAGCCACCCAACATTTATAACCAAATTTTAATATATTTTTTTGTCATGCTTTTATTCTCATCTCCGCCGCCTCCGCCTCCCTCACAAACCCTAACCCTAATTCACCCACCATGTCCGCCTCCTCTTCCTCCCCCTCATCCCTCCAAGCACCGCTACCTCCACCTCCACCACCGAAACCCCCCTCCTCCCGCCGTCCCCCGCCGCCTTGTTGGGCTCACGAGGAGACTCTGGCCCTGATCGAGTCATACAGAGACAAATGGAACTCCCTCCGCCGGGGCAACCTCCGCGCCGCCGACTGGCAGTCCGTCGCCGACTCCGTCGCCGATCGGTGCGGCCAGGATCCGCCGTCGAAGACGGCCACGCAGTGTCGGCACAAGGTGGAGAAGCTCCGGAAGAGGTACCGCGCGGAGAAGCGTAAGCACCCCAACTCCTCCGCCTGGATCTACTTCCGTCTGATGGATTCCATGGAGATCGGTCCCGTCGTCGTCAAGAGCTCCGCCTCCTCCCCCTCCCCCGCCGCCGCCGCCGCCGTTGCCGGCTCCGATGGCGGTGATTCCTCCGATGACGATGTGTCGGACGATTACAACAACACCCGCAGCATCCACCACCTGATGTCGAACGGAAGCGGCGGCGGCGGCGGCCTCCGTTTCAAGATCCCGACCGCCCTCCGATCCAAGATGGCCCCGCCGCCTCCGACCACCCATAGCAGCCCTTCTCCGCCGCCGTTGAAGAGGAGGATGAGCGGCGGCGGCGATGGTGGGGTGGGCGAATTGGCGGCGGCGATGAGGATGCTTACAGATGGGTATGTGAGGATGGAGAGGATGAAGATGGAATCGGCGAAGGAGATGGAGAAGCGGAGGATGGAAATGGAGCTGAAGCGGACGGAGCTCATCCTCAAATCGTATCGGAACATTGTCGATTCCGTTCGAAGTGGTTCGTCTGGTGACCGCAAGAGGGCCAGGTCAGAGACTCGGCATTCTTCGCCGGAGACGTAGCTATGTTGTTTTGTTATATATGGAGAATTGATCATATGAACTTTTTGAATTCTCTCACTATGAATTGGTTGTGCTTTTGACAAAAAATATATATGTGTGTGGTTCTATTTTTTTGCTGGTATTGCTGCTATAGATCTGATTGGATGAGTTCATGAGAACCTCTGTCTTGTGTTCTTTGACAGGTGAAATTGTTGTATGAGAATATAAGCACTGCAGTTCTTTTTTTTCTTTATAGTTTTCTTTGGAGCTTTTGTTTGTTGTTTCTGTTGATGTCTGCCTTGTGATTGTAGTCTTTTGCAATTTTGCTTTTGTAGGAAGTTTCACACTGCTACTAGCTTTTATTGTTGTGGCATTAGTCACTGTTATTAGCTTGTTAGATGTATAATCACATGTATATTAGATGAGGAGAGACATAGGAATTTTACATGTAGCAGTAGAGCCTCTATGTCAGTATAACTTGGTGTTTTTGGTTGGGAAATTCATCCTTTAAACCTAAAATGGATTAGTATTGAATCAGGAAGGAGAAACCAAGCCATCTATCTGTGCCAAATTTCTATCTATCTACATATTTTTTTGAAATAACGGCAGACTGTCTGTTTATAACTGAAGAGTGCAGTGACATTATGTCTGAATGTGATGGGGGTGATAATGGGGAAAGGATGAGATACAATGAAAGACAAAAGAAAAGAGAAACAGAGAGATGGAAAAAAGCACAAGTTGTGCAACACCACCTATATTGTTTAGGTTTTTTGTGAATCAGGAACACTGCCCACACTGATGAATGACGCATATCCTTTGTGACGGTTATCATTTTTATAAACGAATTACCGGGTTTGATTCAAGAGTATATGGAAAATGCAAATATTTTGAGTAAGTAATCAGATTAAAAAAGATGCTAATCAAGGATTAGATTGGAGGCTTGTGTACAATAGCAAATGATTAAGTCATTGCATCCATTTTGGTATTTCATTTAGGATCGATACATTAGATGTTGGCAGATGTAGAGACTGTCTAAGAAGACTGAAATAGTTTGTGTTCATGTATCTGATATTCCCATAGGCCATTTTACCCAAAAGGGGGGGGGGGGGGGTTGGATTTAAATTGAAGGCAAGCGAACGCGAATCAGTTAGAAAATGAGCCTACCATAGATACTGCACTAAGAAGTATAATTGTCTGTGGTTCCATGCAAAAGGAAGTAATTTTATACAATGTTTCCTTGTATGTTGTATCTATGCTGATATAAATGTATGGGCTGAATTACCTTGTATCACATAGTATTCTGCAACTGGTGTGGAAATAGTGCAACCTGCAATAAAGCAAAACTGTGATTTTACTGTTCTTATTCATTGTGTATTGTATTAACATCAATCCAAAAAAAAAAAAAAAAAAACTGTCTAGTTAGCAAATACACAGAGAGAGAGAGAAGCACTTCGGTTAGAGATTCTCAAGCTGAAAAAAATTAAAACAATCAAAACCAATCAATTTGAAGAACAGAATACACAAACAAAACCACACCCGAAGAATATATCTGAAAAGAAAACACAAACAAAACCAACACCCGAAGAAAATATCTATGTTGCAGTTCCAACATTTTTTGGTTTCTTATGTGTTCTTGCTTTCTAGTTTTCGCTTTTATTATTTTCTTGTACTTTGTTCTACTCTTCTCATCCCAGACATATACTATTTTACCAATGGAATAGAAATGATCAAAGTCCTTCAGCAAAAAAAAAAAAACATTTTTTTTGTTTCTTCTATGATACAAATATATGACAAAAAAGAAATGAAAGTGTAAACTCGAAATAATTGACTGCAATTTTATTTTTTTTTTGCTTTTTTCGTAATGGAATATATATACTAACCAAGGGTATATAGTGTTGGAGATATTTTATATGTATTAAGATAAGATTGCATAAATAACTGTGTATCAACTCCCTTTGTTGAATGATGGGAGTGTCTGCTTCAATTACCATCACACGGAGTTACATTCGTAGTCTCCTTGCCGTGTAGGTTTGAAGTAATCACCTTAAAAATAAATTCTAAGAGTGCTGATATAAGTTCGTTTTGCATCTCTGTCTGGAGCTTCTTTCACTAACATTATGTTATCGTAATGTATGGGGTTTTATTATAGTATAAGAAGAAAAAATTTTCAGAAAAAAAATATCTCAAATATTTACTTCATTTTAACTAACAATATGTACTTAATATGAAATAATGTAATTTAGAATAAAACAAATCGGTGTGAACGGTGGATGGAGTTGCACGGAGGAGTTGATCATATCATTTTCAAATTCTAAAGTTTTATTTGGTGTGAATAATTTTTTTAAGGGTTTTTTATTTTTAAGTTTTCATAAATTATATGATTTAGTGATCGATTCCCCATTTCTTTATATTTCGGTTTAAGTTCTTAGATTTAAAGGATGTGTTCCTTTTAGTCTCTCTCAGGAATTTAAAAAAAATCAAATAATTTAAGGATAGTTCTCTCTCTCAGGAACTAATAAGAAACATGTCATTTAAATCTAGAGATAGAGACTTAAATTGAGATATGAAGAAGTGAGAGATCGATCACCAAATCATTTAAATCATACTGTTATTTTTATTAGGGAATAAAAAATAACCCTTTTTAAAAAAAAATAAAAATAAAATAAAATAAAATAACGGTATAAAGTAAGTGGACCAAAGCATCCAAATCATGATTTTGTTTTTCCCTAACAGACTCTGAAATTATTTGTCAGTGCTGAAAAATAAAATTAGATCATGTCACATGTCTTTCCAAATAAAAAATAGTTCCAAGTTTCAAAAACGACAAACCAACTGTTAGGCGTATTTGGGGCATTCCGAGAATTGAACTCGGGACCTCTCGCACCCTAAGCGAGAATCATACCACTAGACCAAATGCCCGTTTGTGTTTCATAAAAAATATTTACATTTCTTGTACAAAAGCGTATTATTTCATTATTTTATGTATGAGGAACAACAATCTCACCCATTTCTAATCTCACAAAGGGCAGAGCTCTAATCGAATATATACGTGGGACCTCATTTTAGCATGCAAGATTCAACATGGTCCATGCAGTGCCAAATGTCCAATGGTACCGCAAATCCCAATTAAGCATCCATTAATATAGAGAGTACTAATTACATTAAGATTTCATAAGAAAATGATTTAGTGCTTGAGATAATAGCAATGGTAAAACCATAATCATGAGTTAACATACAGATGTTGTAATTGCATGAAAATAAAGGATAACTAACATTCGATACATTAGTCTTTGTTATGATGGACTATTACTGCATGACAATTGAGATGGACAATTTTGATCCTATCAGTTTGTGTCAGTTTTCAATTAGAAACTGATATATGTCCCATTATATGCTCAGCGTGTAAGTTTTTGTAGATATTTTTTAGACATATGTCAACTCTTGATGGGGGACTGACAAAATTGATTAAATCGAGCATTGATTTGATCCCATTCCACGGCACCTATGATTCAACCTAAGTACCTAAATAAAAGCAAATTATGAAAGATAACATATTTATGTTGTTCAATGATTCATCATAGAATCATTTCTCAGTTTACAAATATAAGGTCTCTCCTCGTCACTGTCCATATTTCTCAAAACCTCATACAAAGTGGTACCCCCAACCAACTAGTGAAGTATATACTATGATAGTATAAATATACTTTTACTAGTACAAATACAATGAATGAAAAATTATTTTGTTTTATTTTTTAGGAAAAAAAAAGTGTTTTATTTAAGTAAACATTTCTTTTCACAATAATATGTACTTAATCAGAATGCTTGAAGGCTGCAAACAGAGCTGCACATATGAAGCGATTGTCATTTCAATGGCATGAGCCTATTCACTCCTAGAATATATCATTCCCTCCTAGAATGTAAGACATCCGTTCGAATAAAAATTCATTATTCCAAGAAGGCAAATGTTCAAAACCAGGTGATTGAACAAGATTCCCACTCAATTATTAGTCCAGTCATGAAGAACAGTATAAGAAACCTGTGACAGAGACAAAGCTAGGATGACGATGAGCACAACCAAATGGGTATTCCAGCATGTTCGGCGAGCCGTCCATGAAGCTCCTCATGCATTCTACATGAACACATTCAAGTACATTGAAAGTATATACACCTGAGAAAGCCAACTACTCCAATCACCAAAGTAATGTGTAAGAGATGCTGCAAGGCACCACGACATGCACAAGGTTAAATAAATCCCATGAGACTGCAATCCCACCCCGGAAAAAAATTGAAGGATGGGATTACAGTGGAGAAGAAAATGGAAGATGAGGAGAGAGAGAGAGTGGGGCCAGGAGGGCTGCAGTGAAGGTGGGCAGCAATAGGAGGGGGAGAGGGGGGCAACGGTAGGCGGAGATGGCCGGGAAGGCGTGGGGGTCTCTCTCCCTCCCTCACCCAACCGCCACCCTCTCCAGGCCACCACTTACCACCGTCGCCCTCCCCCTTTCTCCCTCCCTCCTCCCACCGCCCTCCGCACCGCCACCCTCCCCCACACCACACCACTCCCTATTTCTTTCTCTGTCTCTGTTTCTCCTCTCTTCCTCTGTTTTCTTCAACATATGAGATGGGTATATATGATTATCAGATGAAATAAGAACACATGCAGAAATGAGTTTCAAATGCCACATTCCTGTCCCCAAAGCTGATACTTTGCTTTATCAAAAAAAATACAATGTTCCATTTCCAACCTGCACTACATCCATGTATTCTTCCGCAGAATCTTGATGGTACTTCTTAATAGTCAACTTCACTGAATAAACTAAAAATCAGTAGTAGAAATGGCCAGAGAACCCTAGCTGGGCAATCAAATTGGCCCACAGATTAAACATGATACAAGCTATTTGGAAATTGGGTTTTCCTATGCTTTGGAACACAACAATGGCTTCAACATTTGAATAACATGTATTAGCTGCCAGAGAGAGTGCTTCGAAATAATGCATCCATAGCCCACCCAAATCTTTCAGTAGTACGGCCTGTAACGCATAGGCCGCCTAAATCTTGGAGCCTTCCTGTGGGCAGGAAAACATAAAATTGCATCACCAGCTCAATAGTTCATTTGCAACTATAAAGAATGAACGGTAAACAAAAAAAAAATCAAAACAAGTTCTTTTTATTCATTGTGGAATTATTTGGTAAATGTTGGCATAATAATTGTAAGTGATAAAGGTGATATACCTAGCTATGCGTTGCAAATACATAGTTGTGCCAGATAAATAAGGCAACATTTATTCTATTACAGTTCTCTACATTTCAATGCCCATAAACCAGCTTACATTTAATATCTCCCCAAAGATTTAGGTTTTTCTTGTCATGGGAATTTTTTTTTTCATTTATAATTACTAAAATGTTTCAAAGGAAGAATGCGGCAGGATACAACATTTGCCATATGGCAATCTGATATTCCAATTAGAAACTAGAAACTCCATGATGAGCAGTTAACACCATGAGAAAAAAAAGAATGATCTTACCCAACTCCAAATGGAGGATAAAATGGAGGTGGCATCATGGGTCTTCGACCTCTATAACCAAGATATGGGCTAAATCGTCTCCCTCGCTGTTGCTTCAATCCGGGAACATTTGTTCGCTTAGCTGACACCTACAAAATAAATAAATAAATAAACCCAACATTGAAATGACTAAAGAAAGCAGTAAAGCACTGTATCTTATTGACTAATTGTACCTTCAGTTGGCGACCATGCAACTCAGTTTCATTTAACAGGAGAGCATTCTGAACTGCTTCTATTTCGACAAATTCAACATATGCAAATCCCTTCGGGTTACCAAACTTGTCTGTCAAAATTGTAACTCTGTTCACAGTGCCACAAGACTGGAAATGCTGCTGGACTTCCTCAGGAGTGCATGCGTAGTCCACCTACACTTAAACGCAATATGATAATGAATTGTTTGATGCTCCAATCAGTTTAACACCCATATCAACACTATAACAGAAAATGACCGAAGTAGATCAATTGTCCAGAGAGATCAATGTATTGATTGAGAGTATATCATTTGTTTACCAGGTCTTACATTTATTCCTATAAAATGGAAGGATCTCAATCCACAAGTTTTATCACCACTCCTTGCAATAGTCATTTTCATGTTATTGCTCTAGTAAATTTCAAGGTCGGCTTATGTAAAAATATATATATATATATATATATCAATTTTTGGTACCGTGCTTCTGATACCCTGGCCCATATTTGAAAGAAATTCGTTGGATAATCTGGTTAGAGGTAAATGCAGAACCCAACTGTAAACATTTGGACTATGATAATTAGAGACAAGCTTTTAATAAGTATTTCAGAAACAGAGGGTTGGGGGATTGAATAGAAGAAGAGCAATATATTTAATCAAGTCTCAACCAGTTTGGTCATCAGAGCTCGCTGTTTAACCAATTGCCATGATACATTTAACTGACATATACAGCAAATCTTTTCTTCTTTAAAATTACCTTTCCCTTTTTTCTATTTCTACTTTTCCTTTTTTTTTTTTTTTGGGTTGGGGGGAGGGGGGGGGGGGGGGAGACAAGAAAAGAATAGCGATTAGACAAATGAGATTGTACTAAAAAAAAGCAGGTGTAGTTAGCATTCGGACACATCTCTAACCAATAGTTTCTATGTCATGCTCCCAACCTCTGAATGTGGAGAGAACAAACTCTCATACCTTTTTCTCTAGTTACACAGATAATACATGTTACTTCAAAGGCCTTCTCCAACAATATATTAGATAAACCACCATCATTAAGAGTATAATCTTTCACAACGGCCATCACAGAATATCAGAATCAGACCTCATAATTTTTTATTGAATTTGAGGCAACAAAGGACTTTTTTTAATCTAGAAAGAGCTGGAAGAGGAAAAGGAAGAGGTAGAAGAAGAATATGTAGAAAGGTGATGTACCAATTGCAGTAACTGGTAAATAAAGAAAAATTACATTAAAAAACTTGAGTTAACATTCAACAGATGTAAATAAGTTCACTTTTGTCTTGAGGTAGATTATGATACAATATAAGATGGGCCAAAGAGCTGAGGAGGTAGTTCAAGCATGTAGGTAATTGAATTCAAAGTAAACTGCTTACCATAAAGTTTTTACATCAGGTCATTTTAAAGTCCAAATTCTGATTGATGCCAAAAGTTATCATTGCAATGTAGGAAAAAATACACAATCAACAATAAGGAAGCAAATAATGAATGTGATTTGGAAACCTTGTATTTCCACCAAATTAAAGGGAAAAGAAGAAGAAGATAGATTGTATTATTATTAAAGAATGTTGCATTAAAAAACCAAAAATTGACACTTACGGAAACAAAGAAAGAAACAAAGTAACGGTAAGTGCTGAACTCACATTGCCAACATAAATTGAACGAGCATCCACCTCTTCTTTTTCAGCTTGGATTGCAGCAGCACTTGAGGGATCTTAAAAGCATGATGTAAAAGCAAAAGCAGAAGAGAAAAATAAATAACATATACCACATTGGAAAATCATAAAAGGAAAGCGACACTTCAACTAGTCCCTATTATACTAAAAATAATAATACTAACCCAACTTCGGATCGTGATCTAGCTTTGTTTGAAAAAAATAGATAGAACACGAATGGATATTCAATGGGAAAAATATCATTTAAGAAATATTATAAAATTCTTAAAAAAAAAAGCTAAGCACAAAAGTAACTGGTGCCACAGCATTGCATGAAGAGTTGCATAGATGGTTTGCTAAATTTCTGCAATAAGAATAGCAGATCAAAGTTAATAAACAATCACTCACGAGGTAACTGCGCCACCTCGAGTGAAGAATACTGAACTGCATTTCACCAACTAGGCCAGTGATAGCTGTCCCATTATACTCTGAAATTTAGTTGTGTCCTTGTCCATTTCTCATGAACAACGGGCAAGAAGACATTTATTCCCTGCTTAATTTAAAAATTGCAAGCGAATTCTATATGGGAATTTCATCATATAACTATATGAGATAAATAAGAAAATTCATGTCACTAGCACAAAATTTGCCAATCATCTGGGGAATTATTTTAACATGAATGATTAAGATACATTTACAGACAGGTTAAAGAAAAACTCACAGAACATACATAATCACATCAATAATATCAACAGCAGTGGTGTATCCTGTTTTTAGTGTAGCGTGTGTACTGCACTGTGAGATTTTATTTATGCGATAAGCGGTGTTGTTAGAAGAGGAGAAATCTCATCTCTCCATTTCTTTGGACATTCACCAATTAACAAATTTAGTGAGAATTCCAAATGTTCTGCCTAGGCACCTAGTGCAAATCCACTGAGACCAGATCGGTTTCCCAGCATAAAGAGTCAACAATTCAGATCCTCACTTTATCATACCAAATTTTCAACAAGCCATGAAGGCAATCAATTCCAATAATCAATTATTCCAGAGTCTACCAATGTGAATTAGATCATATGTTCAAAAACCTAGTTAATATACCAAAGGCCCAAAATGCATAGAAATAAAAGTAACACATCCATATTCATGTAAAAAGACCTTTTTTGGCCAGCTAAACCACTTATGTAAAGTTGAAGTTTTATGTTACCTTTAATTGTTGACCTACAAGATGCCTCAAGAAAACCCACCCAACCGATATGCATAGATGATTTGTGGTACCCATGAGAAACAGTCCATAAGACTAGATTATGCCCCAAACTAAATATGGAAATCTGTATACAGTATTCCAATAAAGGAGCTTTCTAAACATCAGCCATACCACAACATTTCTCTATGGATAATGGAAATAAGTTGGGCAATATATCAAGATTTCTGAGGAGACCAGTATCACGTTAAAGAAAGACCATAGATAAGATGATCCAAAAATTCGAGGTACAAGGGCAAAATTTAGAGATGACAAAATATCACTAACATATATCTATCTGCCTTGCAAATAACCTTCTCTCCTACATTTTTTGAATTCATTTTCAATCAACTCTTTGTTTGCAAAACAATTTAAGATAACCTCACTCTCTCGCTTTCTGAACTTTTATGATATAGCCCCTACCAAACTTTTATCAAAGTATGGCCCCAGCCATTCTATCTTCTACAGATTACTCTCACTGCACTCTGTCTCTCCCTTGCCATAGACCGCTCACAGGCTGCTTCAGCCATCCAGTAAGCTGATTTAAGATCTTGGGTAGGGGGGTTGAACCTTTCATATAATTTAGATTAGATAATGAAAAGAAGGTTCAATCATAGAGAAAATTAGATAAAAGTCCTACCAGAAAGCAAATTGGTAATAGAGGGATCAAGTTTGTGAAACATACAGACCAATCCAAGCCCAGTTAAGAGGTCATTATATATGTTACCTCAACTGTCTAAGGGGCTTCATGAAAGCCACAAGGACACCCATAGATCAAAAAGTTAAGAAACTCTATAGTCTAAACTCTACAAACATCACGCAAAGACAACGCCACTATAAAGTAGCTCACTCAAATGTCCAAATATGCTCCTTCAGTACTACAATTAGCCAAAACTGATACACCTTCATTCAATTGCTCTCAGCCACCTCCAACAATAGCTCCCTGATTGCTAGCTTCAGCCAACCTGATAACAGGCAGCCGGTTTGAAGGGCCACTGCACATATGGAGGTAAATTATCTAACCTGCATATGAGGCAACGGTTGCTTTAAGTCTAATTCTTGACAAGTGATTTAAATAAAGATATATAAATTTCCCTATTCTATATAATACATATTAATCTTTACATAGTTAATTAAAGATCAAGAGGATAATGCAGAAACTTTCCTTATATAGTATCTAAATTAGTCTTTCTGACCAAATAAAATGGCAGAATTGATTTCAATTTCCTTTGAAGAGAAAGGTTTCATAGCTGCAGAACGCAAAATCAAAAAGACTTTCAAATTCCCCTAATTGGACAATTATCCATCATTTTGTTACTTTATTCGATAGAGATCCAAATTCCTTTTTAAATGTAAGAACGCAAGTATTGAAGTTTCAGTATGTGTCACAAGAAATACCCAACTGAAAAGGGTCAACAAAAAGGAGACAAAATGAAAATAACGACAGTAAAAAGATTGGAAAACAATTTGGAGATGGTAGACATAATGATAAATGGCATGCAGTTATACAGAAAACTTGTTTTCATATAACAGAGAAAAATCCAACATGGAATATAAAAAAAATTTGAATGGAATAAAGAAGAGCATGTAATCATCTAAAACCAACCTAGCAGTCATCTCTGTGTCACCACAGGATATGAGAAAAGTTTCCAAAATCAATTCCCCAAAGGAAGAGCTCACAATTGAGCACAAAGTGCAATTGAACAGGTTTTTAAGATCAGATGGAGGAGAAATCATCTCAAAGGTGACAATGTGACATGCGATTTCAAAAAAATCTGACGTCATCTGAAAAGAAATATCAAAGACATCTGATGACCAGAGAACTGAAACAGAAAAGCTGTGATCTTTCTTAAAAAGAGTACTTTTGGTGACGTGCTCGCTTTCACCTGAAATGTAATGCAGAAACTGTGTTGAGGACTTTTGCTTGAAGACAAATAAGATAACTTTCAAGGGGTAGGGTTTCAGTGTCCAAAGTGATGAAAGGTTAGTTTTATATGAAGTTCTGGGGTGACCAATAAATGCTTCGTATGGGTGATTTAGGACTGGCAAATAGCTTCATATCCTGTTAACCACTGGTCTATTCAGTGCTCTATGTGAAAGAAAGTTTGCATCCTTATGTTACACCAAATGAAAATTATGTAACACACCTCTTATCAATGAAAAAAAAAAAAAGCAAACCCGCAGCACAAGTAAAGGAAGCAAAGACATCCACTTGAATAATGGTTGGTGGCAGGAAGGATATACATAATAAACTCACAGAACAAAGAAGTTACATCAATAAATTCCGTACTTGTAAGCATTCTCTTCTCATTCTATACAAACCATCAGCTTTAAATAATCTTCTTTGCATAAACCCAAACATGTGATTCAATACACATCTCCTTTGCTCCATCCAATAGACATCACAGTATATATTCTCCACCCATTATGCAGAAAACACAAGTTCTTTATAAAGATGGTTCCCCAATCGATGGTGACTATACAACTAATTAACTCAATAGTCTCTTTTTTAGCAGTAAAAAAGCAATCTTTGACACACAAAGCGCAAGAAAAGCCAACCAAAACTTGGAATAAAAATCCACCTTGAACGAGGCCCATCTCCTTCTCGACCTTGGCCTGCATCTCGTGGAGGACTCCCGACTCCTCCTCGATCTCCTTTAGCCTTTTCTTCATCTGCTCTAGATTCTGATCAAACATAAGACAAAATATTAGGGTTTTCGATCGGCCACGGAAGCCGTGTAAGAGTGAGATTGGGGAGGAGAGAGAGAGAGAGACTTCACGGGACGCAGGGTTGTTGGGGGCAGTCTCATCGTCCTCGTCTTCAGCCCTAGACATGTCGAGGTCGGTCTCCATCTCGCCCTCCTCTTCCGGGATATCTCCGCCGTACACTTCGTGCTCGTGATGGTGATCCATCGCTTCGGGATCTGCCGTTCGCTTCTCCCCGCGAAACTGCGAGTGGTTTTTTGGATGGGATTTTCTAGGGTTTTGGGTGCGATTGAATCACGGGGAACACAAAATAACATCGGAGGAGAAAGAGACAGCTGTTATTATTGTCAGTTGAATTTGATTGTAAGGGTATGATAGTAAATTCACATGGAATAATAATAAAATATTATTAGGGGGTTATATGCAAGAACCCCCCCCCCCCCTACCGACGTGGAAATATCTTACGTCGCTTTCGGGCATTTTGTGGACAGGACTTCAATTCCACGGTCCACAGTCACTAACCGGATCCAAAGATAAAAATTCTGGAGGCCCATTACTTCGTATCCAAAATTTTGGGTTCAGGAAAGAGGTTACACTCAAGGCTGATTCTCTACCCAAAAACTCAGTCTCACGTCAAATCTTACATATAGACAGCTGAGATGATGCGATTTGGTTGATTTTTTTTTAATTAAACGGGCGTGATTGAGTTTCAAATTTTAAAATTTAAATTGCTACGAAAAGGTGCTCCAACATTATTTTAAATAATTGAAAAGATGTTTCAAACATCACGTGATCATCTCGCATTTTGAAAACACGGTCTAAATGTGACTAGTACATGCACCTTTTTAAAGAGCATGTACCTCAATACTGGGGTATGTGCCTTCTAATTCTTTTCGAGTTTCAATGCAAATTCTCTCTTTTTTTTGTTTTACACAAAGCACTCTCTCTTTCTCTCTCCCCTTAACCATTTCATCTTTCACAAAACAAACACACAAAACTGTTTGTTGGTATGTGATGAGATTACAACAGTACATTAATATTACAAATCCAATGTACCACATCAAATTTTCTAAAATTGGCACTCTTTGAGATGGCTCCTGTTTACTGTTTTCAAACAGGAGCCTAAACCATGAATGAATTCAAATCCCCAAGCCAATAACCTGCAGCAGCCAAATGAAGAATCAAATTGGTATGTGAAGAGATTACAACAGTACATTAGCCTTACAAATCCAATGTACCACATCAAATTTTCTAAAATTGGCACTCTTTGAGATTGCCGTTTTCGAATGGCAGGAGCCTACACCATGAATGAATTCAAATCGCCAAGCCAATAACCTGCAGCAGCCAAATGAAGAATCCCAGCAACACTGTGCAGCAGTCGTGTGACACCAATTCAGGATCAAATGGGTCTTTACAAGAATAAATAGCAGGCATGCGTGCCTGCGGGCGTGATCAGAACATGGTCGGACACTTTGCATCAAGGAACTCCCTCAGCGTCTTGGCCGCCTTTTGACTTCCCATCAACTCTGCTAGCTTTTCCACAGGAAGAAGTGCAAGTTCTGCGAGGTTCGTGCACCCGTCCATTATAGCCCTGTAATTTGAATCTGTCACCCCCGGGAGACGTCTCAAGAACTCCACTGCAGATGTGTTGTAATTCTCTGCCCTGCACCGCAGGAAGATGGAAAACATTGTCGTAAACTAAAATTCATTTGAATCAGATATCAGAAGATATCAATAATGTCATCCTCTGTAAAAGATATTATGATGTTGGCTACCTCACATCATTTTCAACAATGCCATCCTCTGTAGGAACACCAACTTTCATTGCCCGGCTCTCATCAGGCTCATCCTGATTTGCCTTCAGTGATGCAAATATTTCTGCGGTTGCATGCAAGCTGCGGGACCAGACAAGCCGCAGGCGAGGGAAGTGCAGAACAAGCAAAGATAACTTTGATATTATACTTGTGGGTACAACATCGTCGCCAATATCGCTCGCGGACTGCAAATAAAAAAGGTGATATAAAAAAATTGATTCATCATATCATGCAAACCAGATTTAACTTTTGATTGGATCACATTGCAATGCAGTAAGATCCAATTCAGATGCAGTAATTGAAAATGGATGACACAGCGGCAACATGAATATATTTAAACAAGGACCCGAGCCATGTGAAATTCAAATCAAGAAATGTGGATCCTTCGGATTTGAAAATCGTGCATAATAAAGGTCAAGGATGAATCAATTTCAACTGCTTGTCATTGCAGTTACAAAAGATCTGTATTCAGAATACCTGAAAGGAAAAGCTCTTGTCCTGTGAGAACTCAATCAAAAGCACGGGTATTCTGTAATAACGAACCATCGTTTCCACCTGGTTGTAAAGCCTTCCTGATGCAAAGCTTTGAAACAAGTCTGAAAGGCTTTTTCTTTCAACACATATCAAAGGAGAAAGGATGTAATCACCAACTTCCAGAGTCACCGGAATGATATGCATGCCTTTCTGGTGGAGAACATTTGGAAGGCTGCTCATGAACTCTCTCATGTCAACAATGATCTGCAAAATAAGATGTTCACTCTAAAGTGCCAACTCCTATATATTCCATTCACATCAGAAAATATTCAGGTCAGTCGAATAAAATACCTTCATTTCTTTCTCGGCTGCCTTCCTACCACCTGCCTTCCTTGTAACTGAATTATGTGAAACCAACGATTGTGATTCATTAGAGGAACTAGACGCAAAACTCTTTCCATCCTGAAATTACATCACAAAAATCCTTGTTAAGAAAGGGAGATGACAATCAATAGAAATTTAAAAAAAAAACCATCACTCCAATAAGTAAAAAACTAGATAGAAACAAAATATGAGAGTGCTCAAACCCCTTAATTATATAATAGCAACTTTGATGAGTCTAGACTGATTCTCAGTTGATTATATGCTACTGCATTACTTCAAATGAAAAATAACCTGAACTTCACTTTCGCTTCCTCAATTCTCATTCGTGACTTTGATCTAATCAGAAAATTCTGTTCATCTTTTATCATATATAATATTTCATCCAAATGTCAATAAAGCACACCTCTCTATTTTTTCAGAGTGCTAGAATTGTGATCAGAAAAATTTTATAAGATAAGAACTAGAACTTAAGCCAATGCTATATGTTGAACAAAAGGGTAAAATGATGTTATAATGCTCAACATTTAGCCTTTGATCCGCAACTGCAGATACCAATTGTACCCTAATGATTAATGAAATTTGGTGGTAGGATTCCTTGAAGTTTTCTCACGGAAAAGACAACTTGGTCACCAATTGCTACTGGAGTGATCTGATGACATGGCAAATGATCTGACTAGAAGAATAACTGAGACTCGTTCTCATGTATAGGAAGAGAAATTTTCAGGTAATGTACTACCCTGTGAACTACTGGATCAGTTCTCAGCTACAAAAACGGTTGAGAACAACAGGGAAAAATAAAGGTCAGATTCCTATACTTGTTATTATACTACTAGTTGCTTACCAATATCTTTTCCTTAAAGGGAGAATCTAAACATGATTGCCTTTGCCTATCAAAAAAATGTTCCAGTTTGGTAGTTCACAGAAATCTTTCGAGACATCACTCATCTTGCTTTTAACACTGACATTAAAAGCTGGTCGAGATTGAAAAAAAGGTGAGCATCTGATCAGTTGAGCTGAAGACTACACCCAAGACTTAAAACTCACCAAACAACCTGAATGATGTACATATAACCGTAGTTATATACTCAAGTTTATGCATTCCCCCTCTAATCATATCATTTGCATATATTACGCTGACCTTTGCCTATTTAATGATTCCAGTAATGCACAAAACCTTTGTTCTTATAAAAACTATTTAAATCGATGTATCTTTATTTACAGATGTATACATGCATCAAAGATAGACATCTGTCTAGGAAAAAGGTTTTCAGCATCATGGACTCCTCATAGCCTTGTGCAGAAAAAACAACATAGGAATTTAAGGACAATTTTGGGTGAAAAAATCAATCAGGGTACAATAATTGTCTAAAATCCTTATGATCACAAACAGAACTTCATTTAATAACAAAACAGAAGGGACCAATTAGCATGCATCAAATATCATCTAGATGTCATATCAGATCTAGCCCAGCTGCATAATGTACAGATGACATTATTATACTCTAGTACATGTATAATCATACAATACACAAGGAAAAGTAGCATATTAAAAAAAGCCCTCATATTATAAAGTAAATTAAGATCCACAATAAACAATATAAAAAGATGATGCAAAAGGACAAACCTGATCGACAGGGATCATCATCAATGATTTCTGCCTGATCAAAGATTCAAATGCTGAATTTTCCCTGCGTATACTTGCCTCAAATTTTTGCACCTCCATTGAATCTTCATAGAACAAAAAATAAACTTTCACGCTTCTCCCAGGATTCTGAGCTTTATAAACTTCTATCTCTCTTACAAACGCAACATCTGGATGGTAAACAACAATTACAGAGGGTTTCATAATATCGAGTATTTGTTGATTACTGTCTATGGCATAAAACTGAACTGGTGAGAGCGGCTTCTGAGGTTGACATTCAGTTGCACCAGCCTCCTGATCATGCTTCCGGAGAATACTTTTGTCCTTTGACACACCTGTTAGTAACTTTTCCTCAGGACCACTTATAGTCTTTTGCTTTGTTTGACCTCTTTGGTCTTCCTTTTCAGAACTGAACACATTATTTTCCACACCCTTCATATCACCTTTACCTCTTGAAGGCTGATGCTTTGTCGTGGCTTTCCTCATGCCCCCCTTTCCTCTTCCTTTTTTGCGCTCTATCCCTGTAGCATGAGAGTGGGAACTTTCCTCAACAGCAATTTCCTCTTTATTTAAGTTTCTAATTTCAGAGGCGGCTGCCATCAACGCGTCATGTTCCACCCTGCATATGCTGCTGATTTTTGCATTTTCTCGGGAGCCCACAGGAACCACTCCATTCAGCAATCCAAAGCCTTTTGGTCCCTGGGATTTCTTCTTCTCGCGTTTCCGAAATCCATGCAATTCTGACTTCCCCAGCAAGTATTTCTCCCACTCTTCCCGCATGACCTACTCAGCACCAAACACATGATATTAGGATAGAATCATTACATGAAAATGTGATCCACAACAGCTCATTCATTGTGATTGATTACCATGAAACCATGTAACCAGAGCATTACTACAAATGACACTAACCAGAGAAATTCAATGATGCATTTATACACAAGACATAAAGTGAAAAAAATCCTTGTTCCTGATCTGTCGTAATGAGGGCGATCATAAGAGATACAACCACAGAATTGATCCGGGGTAGAAATTGAAGGTCATAAACTGCTACCCCCCGTTTGGGGTGTGACATAGGGTTATTCGCCCTTGATAGCTATACTGGGATAGATAACAATCCATGCTGAATAGGTAAATTTTTGTTTGGTTGTCTTTTCTGTTATTCTCATTTGGAAACGTAAAATTAATCTTTTTGTTGTTTGGTTCACCTTGGATAAAGTAAGGATAAGTGGTAAATAAGAGATGGATAAGAGTTTATGACTTTTTAAATGACAATTATACCCCTGCATAAATTATTTGTGTTTGAGAATAAGTATGAGAGATGTGTGTGTGATATGATAGATGTGACAGTTTTTGGAATGTGTGCAGAGAGTGTTAGGTTAGATAAATTTTTTAAAATGATAGAGAAAGTTATTTTTATCCATTAGTATAGATAAGCCCTGATAAGCAATTCTAGCATTTTCTGATAATAGTTATCAGGCCTTATCCTAGCTTATCCAGACATAGCTATCAGGGTTTATTCTAGCTAAACAAACAACTTTTTTTTGCTATTCTCTTGTATTCTTCTCTATTCCATGCTTATGTTCCACCCCAAACGGGGGGTTAAAGTGTTCTGACGTATGTGAGCCCAAAATACGAACAACACCCCCCCCAAAGAAAAAATAAAATAATGCACAACATGCATCATTCATTCTTCAATTTATTTATATTTTTTGGGTGGGGGGGCGGGGGGGATATATTTTTGGCTCGTGTAAAATGGTGGCGAGATTGGAGATGCACATGATTTGGTATTTGTAAGGGGTGAAGGCAATCACAATTGACAACAATGAGTATAAACCTCTCTCTGCTTCAGAACATTCCCATACAAATTATAAGGAAACACCATTTCATTAAGTGACAGGTCCAGTGGCACATCTCCATATTATTAGAAAACATAGCCACTTAAAATTGCATAAGAGTAGCACATATTGGCACAGTACTTAGCAGGAAACCTAAGCTTTCTGAGTCATATATTTCTGCTGAAAAGCAGAATATTTTAGTAGACAGAGAAAACTATCCAAACAATTATCTTACTACGCATAATATTTTCATTGAAAAATTTAAACAAGGAAAGACATTCCAAAAACTAAAAACATCAGAAGAATAAATGATAAATGGATTAAAGTGATGATTTTTTTATTTTTATTTTTTTGCAATTAAGAAAAAAATGGTAAAGAGTCGTAAAGTTTCCAGAAGACCTTCTGTGGCCCCTTAGTGATGAAATCTTCCAACTGCATGCATGAACATGCATCTTTGCATGCTACCAGAACAATTTCACCAACATCTCCCACATCTTTGCTATTTGATTCCCCTTCGCCTGGAAGATTTATTTTTTGCCTTTCCTCTTCAATCTCTTGCAGCACCTCCTGCATTTTTAATTCCACAATGCGCTATTTAACCATTTAAAAGTACACATTTGACAATCTATGCAGACTGAAACACGAATATAAAATTGCCAGATCACAAGAAGAACTACTTGATACTATGACAATGCAGGCATGTGAGAAGAAAAGCGGCAGAACTCACAAACTCACACGTAACACCTTCCACTTCGGAGCTTCCTCCAAGACCTCCTCCAATACCACCCCACCACTCCCACTCGTCCCAACATCTCCCGTACCATCAGAAACAGTAGTTCCCTCACCTGCAAAATATGAAATAAAAAGTCAAGCAGAGATTATTCAAACTTTCAATTCACCCAAGCAATTCCGAGAAAACACACACCGCTTTCTCCGTCCACGCCGTTGTCCTGCTTCACTTTCCTCCTCTTAATCGTCTTACCCTTCGAATCCCCAACATACTTCCTCCCATCAGACAGCACCAACTGATAGACCCGCTTCTTGGCGAGCTCAAATATCTTATGACTTGAATCCGCGAAAATCCACACAGACTGAACCCCTTCTGACACTCTCAATGAATCCAGGTACTTCAAGTAAGTCACCGCATCAAACCTACTCATAAAAAACAGATTTTTTTAGTCAACAACACATCTTCAAATCCCCAAAACATCACATCTTTCATCACCTCACAAGGTAATCGACAAGCTTCCGGAGGGTCCTCAGGTCGCTGACGAGCTGCTTGGTCTTCCTCCCAAGGGTATGCCAGATAGGATCCAGCTGCCGCCGCACAATATCATCGAACGACTTGAACAACCCGTTCTCCACCGTCAGATCCTCCACGTCAACCTTGTTCGTCCTCCGTAGCTCCTTCAGGCACGCGTCCATCGCCTCGATCGCCGCCCTCTGTATCCCCCTCATCGGCCCCGACATCGGCACCCTCAGATCAACAACCTCCGGCGGGTCCCTCTCAAGGTCCCCGGAGACGAAAACCTGGAACCTCGGCCAGAGGTGGAGCCTCCGCACGGACAGACACTTCATGATCCGCTCGGCCTTGGCGAACCCGGCGACCATCGAGTGCGGCCGGTCGGAGAACGCCCGGACGTAGCAGTTAGGGTTGGTGGAGCGGAGGAGGCGGACGGCGAAGGCCTCCGGGGAGGTCTCGGAGAGGGAGTGGGCGTTGAGGATGAGGAGGCCGGCGACGGAGGAGTGGGGGACGCGGGAGGAGAGGAGGTCGACGGTGAGGATGCGGGAGGTGACGAAGAAGGCGCCGGAGGAGGCGTAGAGGGAGGCGCGGTGGGGCGGAGGGAGGTCGGAGGTGATGTCGGAGGGGGAGTTAGGGTTAGGGTTATGGATGGAGTGTTTTTGGGAGTCGGAGGCGGAGAGGATGAGGAGGGTGCCTTGGGGGGAGGAGGAGTGGAGGAGGAGGAGTGAGGATATCAGGGAAGGGAGGGAGAGGCCGGAGGAGAGGACGACGAGTCCACCGTTCGGGTCCTCCAGAAGGTCCGATATGATCTGCTCCTGAAACGGCAACAACATCGTCGATCGATGTCGATCGTTCGATCGATCTCTCTCGCTTGAGGTTGTTGTTCTTTATACGTCGTGCGTAAAACGGGCCCGGCCTTCCCTTTAAATCCTTCAACGGATGACTTTGTTCGATAAAAATATGGGTTCTTTAGTTTCCACCCCCTATAAAAAGTAAAAACTAGTGAATTATTGAAAAACCCCTGTAAAAAATGAATTTATTATTAACTCCTTACAAAGTTATTGTATCTTATTAAAAAATACAATGTTTAATTTCTACCCCTTCTAAATAAATAAGTTATTTACGAACCCCTCCAAATACACACTATTGTTTTAGGACCCTTCAAATACATATTGTTTTTATAAGAATCACACACGTTCAATCTATTGTAGAAAATAGAACTTGTTCATACCAATTTCGTATCAATCATACCATAACAAAATGTATATATGAATTACAATCTTGGTATTTAATAGATTGATCATTTGGGTGGAGGAGGTATAATAGAATAGAACTCCCACAGTTAATGAGGTGGTTTTGTCTATGCATCATTTCTAATGGTTTCCTATAACAAATGTCTAAATTTGAGAGGGGGGTTTTTAATAATTTACATGTTTTGAAGGGGTAGATAATAAATAATCCGAAATTGTTGGGTTTTTTAATAAGATATAATAACTATACAAGGGGTTAATAATCAACTCAATTTTTGAAGGGATTTTTTGATAATACACTTGTTTTTTTTGAAAGGGTGGAAACTAAATAACCCAAAAAATATCAATGATACATCAGAATCCGTGGTACTTAGAATTGAATCACATATATCACAAACTCTTCAAGGCAAGGACTAATTCTCCTGGTTTCGCTCTGACCTACTCGAAAGTTTTCATATGGACATCTGGATAAGTCAAGGGTGGAAATTAAACACGCGCAAATAAGGAGCAAACCCATGGCGCTAGCTAACTCACCAAAACCCTGGTGGGTAAGTTATCTATTATCATATCTTATAAATAAAATGACACACATGTTAATTATTTATTTTTTTCTATTTTATAAATTATTATTCATATTTTATTCATCTTTTATCCACAACTTATCCATGACAAGCTTTTCTCAACAACTAGATTTGTTGGCCTAGGAGAAACCCTTACACCCGTGATTCCCTCGGCGCTTTATGCCGCCGGCTTTGCCGGCGGGGTCGCCGATCTCTTCGGCGGAACCCGACCCTCCTTTGGAGGTGGCCGGACCTTCTAATCCGCTCTCTTCAAATCCACCTTCATCTTCTACAAATCCCCTTCCTTTTTCAGCACTCCATGGACCCTCCACTTCAAAACCCTCAACCTCCTCTCTTATAGCCCCTTCCCCATCTGCAGCTGCTACTCCTGCTCAGGCGGGCACTGCCCCCATCCATTCCAAAAATGCAGAGAACTTCCCTCCTCTCCCTACTCAAAATAGAGGGAGGAGCAGAGGTCCAAAAGAAAATCCAACTGGGCCCAACAAAAGGGGGAAAAGCAGAGGACCTCCTCCCCCACCTCCTACAGTAGCTCAGAAACCACTAAGCTGGGACTCCCTCTTCTTCAAGCCACCGGCGGTAGTCAGGCACGCTCCCGTTCCATTCTGTGTCCCTGAAGTTGAACATGGAGAGAAGTTTGCAGACATCAATGAGGAAGATCATGAGGAAGCCCTGGAAGCGTGGGCTAATTCCATAGTTGGGTACATTGTGGGTAAGAATCCTGTCTATACACCCTTTCTTCAGTTCCTGCAGAGAAAGTGGAAACCAAAGGGGGAGTTCAAGTTGCTATTGAAAGGAAATGGTTTTTTCTTGGTGCAATTCTCCCTTGAAGAAGACATGACTGCGGTGCTTGAAGGAGGGCCATGGACAATGTCAAATCGCCCCTTCATCATGCAAAAATGGTCTCCGGAAACAAGATTAGAACATGCCAAACTTACATCCATTCCGGTTTGGGTGAAGTTCCCCAACCTACCCCTCCATTTGTGGACTCCTACTGCCCTTGGAAAAGTAGTAAGCTTTATTGGTATCCCTCTGTTCCTGGACACCGCCACAAGAATGAGGTCCCGTATCTCCTATGCTCGTGTCTGTGTAGAAGTTGAAGCAGGGTTACTCTGTCGGACTGGGAGTGTGTCAGGTGCAATGGTGAGAAGGAACAACTCCAAGTGTTGTACGATTGGAAACCCAATGCTTGCTCTCTGTGCTCAACTTTTGGCCATGATGATGCCATGTGTGGCAAACAAAAGTCCTCAGTTCCCCCCACTAAGCAATTGCATGCTTCTGGTGCAATGATTCAGCAGACCTTGCAAGGGAATGCTCACACAACCATGGTCTCTGATCAGAGAAATTCAGAAATGAACAACCAGCCTTCTCAACCAATAGAAAGCATCTCACATGCGAAAAACAATCCTCCGGATGACAAGTCTGGAGAGGAGACCAATCAAACCCCAACTCTAACTACTTCACCAGACAAGCCTATGAAGATCCCTCAACCCAAGGATGGGTCCTCCAAGCAAGGAAGTGGGGAAGTTCAGAGTGTTCATGAGGCCCCATACAAGGACTCAAACAAGGATTCTCTTTCTGTACAATCTATAAGGCCCACAAATAATGGTGCACCAGTGGAGAAGTCTATGCCCTCTATCAATGGAGACAAGCACTCGGTGGCTCCTCATCTAAAAGAAAGTGATCAGGTTCATTCTGAGGAGAATTCTATAACTACATCACAGAGACAACAGTTAACAAAAAAGCAAAAAAAGAAATTGAGGCAAACTGCCTCTGGTCCTCTTTCTGAGAAGGATGAAGATCAAGAAGCTGACTCAGGTAGCTCCTTATTGGGAGACTTCCTAGCAAAGACCAAGAAGCACAAGCATCCAGCAACAAAAAAGGGAGACGTCAAAGGAGGGGGCGGTTCCAAAGCCCCTCCTTTGAAAAAGTGAATTATGGTCCCTTGTGGACCCTCCCCCATTTTGGTATTTCCTCTCCCCCCCTCCTGTGTACATTTTTAATGACTGACATGTGCATTTGGAATGTTAGAGGTCTTAATAACAGGGTGAAACAACTAGAAGTGAAAAGGTTCCTAGATCAAAGGCAGCCCACTATCTTTGCATTGTTGGAAACCAAAGTCAATTCTTTGAATATGGAGTTGGTTAAATGCAGTCTTCGGCGTGATTTCTCCCTGCTCACAAACAATAGCCCCACCTCAGCTGGAAGAATATGGGTCCTATGGGACCCAGAGGTTGTGCACATCCGGCCCGTGATATCTAATGATCAGTTTTTACACTGTGAAGTAACCTCCAATGTTCAACCCATGAAGTGGTTGATATCAATTGTATATGCATCTAACTCAGCGACTCAAAGAGCTTTACTCTGGACTGATTTGGCTGATCTCTCAACACTATGTCAATCCTCTCCTTGGATTGTCAGTGGGGACTTCAATGAAGTTCGTTATGGCTCAGAAAAGGTGGGTGGTCGTCCAATTCATAGCAGAAGGGCATTCAAGTTCAATAGAATGATCTCTCATGCTGGGTTGCAGGATGTCAAAGCTACGGGACATCATCTTTCATGGAATAATAATCAGGAGGAAAGAGTAGCATGTCAGTTAGACCGCACACTAGTCAATTCTATTTGGCTCAGCAAATATCCTGAAGGATTTGTGCATTATCACCCCCCGGGGACATCAGATCATGCAGCCATGGAAATTCTCCATAACCCCACTCTGCCTAGGGGTCCTTCCCCCTTCAAATTCTTTCAAATGTGGACTGGCCATTCTACTTTTCAAGATACAGTTTGTCAAGCTTGGAATATCCCAGTCCATGGTTCTAGCTTCCAAGTTAAAAAACACAAAAACAGAGCTAAAACAATGGAATTGGTCAACCTTTGGGATGTTACAAAGAAGGTTGGAGGTCTCCCAACTTGCCTTAAATTCTGCTCAGTCGGCTCTTGTTGTTGACCCCCGGAATCCCAGCCTAATGGAAGCCGAATTTCTTGCAAGACATGATTACCAGGATACTCTGAGAGTGGAGGAATCATTCGCGCGACAAAAATCAAGAGCGAATTGGTTGCAACTTGGTGACTCAAATACCAAGTTTTTCTACTCTGAAATCGCCCATCGTAAAGCAAGGAACACTATTCGAAGACTAAGACTTCCTAATGGGATGTACACTAATGATCCTGAGCTAATCAAGGGAGCCATTGTTGACTATTATGTTTATCTCTTAAACAAAGAGTCTTTTATTCCAATTTCGTAAGAGCCTTTCATCGAGAAGGTTTCTGAACCTGATAATAACATGCTATTGGAGGAGGTAACGGAGGAGGAAATCAAAAAAATCTTTTTTAATATGAAAGCCTCTTCTTGTCCCGGACCTGATGGCTTCAGTGCTGGGTTCTATCAAGCTTGTTGGCCAACCATCAAAGAAGATGTTTGTCAGGCAATCCACCAATTCTTTCATTCGGGTCACATGCTAAAGCAGTTGAGTACTGCATTCATCACGCTCATCCCAAAGACACTGGAGGCTGATTCGGTGGACAAGTTTAGGCCGATTTTCCCTATGCAACTCTATTTATAAAGGGATTACTAAAATAATCTCTAATAGACTCCAGCCCATCCTCCAAAGAATCCTTAGTCTGAATCAAACAGCATTCATCAAGAAGAGAAGAATTGGTCACAATATCCTATTGGCCCATGAATTGCTTCGTTTCCTTAACCTTCCCTCTCTTGATGGACGAGCCTGCATTAAAATTGATATAAAAAAGGCCTTTGATAGTCTTAGATGGCCCTTCCTCTATACAGTTCTAAGAGGCCTTGGCTTTCATGAAGACTTCATTAAACTAGTTCAACAATGCGTGGAGTCTCCAAGATTCTCAGTGCTTGTTAATGGCAGCCCATGTGGGTTCTTTAGCTCCAACTGTGGATTACGGCATGGAGATCCCTTATCTCCCCTCCTCTTTGTACTAGCCCTCGAAGGTTTCACACAAAGAATAAATGCAGCATCCCAATCAAAGGCTATTGGCTCCTATCTTAAAGGGGGAACTCAAGTCAACCATCTTGCATTTGCAGATGATCTCCTAATATTCAGTGACTCCTCCCCTTCAACAGCAAGGAATCTAGTCACATTGCTTGATGAATTTGCCAAGGACTCTGGGCTGCAGATAAATCTGTCCAAAAGCCAAGTGTTCATTAATCCATCAGATCCTAACAGAAGTTGTTTTCTAGATACTCTCCGTATTCCAAAAGGCTCTATTCCGGTTAGATACCTGGGTCTCCCAATGATCAATGTATCCCTTAAGCATTTGCACTGCCAACCTCTCATTGAAAAAATGAGGAAGAAACTTCTTTCTTGGCAAGCTTTACTACTCTCCTCAGCTGGCAGATTGGAGTTAACTCGTACAGTGCTCAATGGATTCCATTTGTATTGGACAGGTGCCTATTCTCTTCCCAAACGTACTTTTAAAGAAGTTGAAGAAATGATTAGGGATTTCCTTTGGAGGGACTCTCCACAAAAACGTGCTTCCCACCATGTCAACTGGATAACCATCTGTCAGCCTTTGAATGAAGGGGGGCTTGGGATAAAAAGAATTGCGGATTGGAACAAAGCTGCTACTGGAGTTCATCTCTGGGATGTGGCTACTGGTATGGAAAGCTTGTGGGTTAAGTGGATTCATAGTAGATACTTAAAATCTCATTCTTTGTGGGAGGTGAAAGTGAGATCCACGAGTACGACTATCTGGCGGAAAATTCTGGCAGTCAAACCAAAGGTCAAGTACAACATCTATGGAAGGACTAGGTATGGCAAAGATCACAAGTGCCCAAACAATCTTTTACTCTCTGGCTAGCATGCCACAACAAATTGTCATCCTTTGCCAGGCTATTCCAAAAGAACATGGTGGAGAGTCCCATATGTGTCCTCTGCAATTCTGGCACAGAAACATGCAACCACCTTTTTTTCCAGTGTTCCTTCTCTGGTGTTGTATGGCAATCAGTTCTCTCAAAAGCAGGAATTACAAGGAGCACAGTCTCTACAATCCTCATTGAAATTAGGTGGTTGGACTCTTCCTTCAAGACCAAGGTCCCACAACTCATCCTTCAAGCACTATTATACTCTACCACATGGCATGTCTAGCTTGAAAGAAATAAAAGAATTTTCAAAGGGAAACAGAGGCCACAAGATTCTATTGTCACTCTTGCCTTACGTGATTCCAGACTGAAATTGAGTCAATTCACACTCAAAGCAGAGATGTCTCCTGATCTGGACAGGATGAAAACGGGGCTGGGCATCTCAATAACTGAATTCTCATTGCATTCCATTGAGGTGAAGTGGGAAGTTCCTCAGTGGGGCTGGATCAAAGCAAACACGGATGGTTCCCTTTCAGAGGACAGAGCAGGATATGGATTCCTCCTTCGGGATCACTTGGGTCTTCTGATCATAGCAGAGGCAGCAAAGACTTCTGGGCGGACCATCAACCATTTAGAACTAATGGCAATCGGGCAATGCATGAAATTGGCATTGGAGCTTGGCATTCAAAGTCTTTGAGTGGAAAGTGATTCAAAAGTTGCACTATTGTGGGTCACTACATGCTGCAAGGTGCCATGGTCAGTGCGAAGGCTGGTAAATTCAATTCAAAATGACTGCACATCTTTCTCCAACATTAAGTTCTCACACATCCATAGGGAGGGCAACTGCCCGGCAGATTTGCTAGCCAACACGCAAGGTCATCTGGGGGTATCTCGGTTCAACCCATCTCATGTTTGGCCAGAACTGAAAGCTCTCATTGACAGAGATAGAAGTGGAATTCCATACCTCAGGGAAAAGCTTATGTAGCCTACTTTATATTACCGTTGTTGCATTGTAATTGATCTCCCTTTCTTTTTGTATAATCAGGTGGTTTGAAAAGGGGTGGGGTGGATGCACATATTCAGGTTACTGAGTTTGTTCCCTCGCCACACCCTTCTTTCCCTCCAACCTGATTAAAATGGCATCTCATTGTAACTACATGCACATTTTGTACATTTGCCATATAGTTTTGAGGAATACACTTTTGGACTTACCAACCAAAAAAAAACTTATCCATGATTAACTAAACAAAAAAAATTTCATCAATACAAGTCCAAATAAATGAGTTTAAACTAAAAACAAAATAAAACATATATTCTTCTATCCATATATAAAATACAAAAAATAATACGATATTCAAACATTTTTTTTTTTTTTAGGAACTTGTGGGCATTTCTATTCCAATCAAAATATCAAAACAGAAGATGTCTGAATGGGTTACATGGGGGATAAGAAAAAGTGGTAGAGATAGAAGAAAGATGCATAGAAAAGAAAAGAAAAAATGATACTCAAACATCAGAACGATTTAAGAGCGAACCCCATCAGATTTCAATGAGACGATTAACCAACCCAAAAAAGTGTAATAAAATTAGAAAGCAATGCATCAAAATATGTGGAACAACAACATAAAACATAAGCTCACTTGCCTAAGAGAGAACACTCATGTTCTGGTTATGCAACAGTGTTCAGGTTTAGGTCCCCCTGTGTTGTTGTGATCCTCCGCAACCGCAGCCGGACGGGCTTCTCCAGGACCGACACATTGACGTTGTTCCACACCTCCGGCTCAGTGGGCAGCCTCGCGATCTTCTCTGCGATCTCCATGTCCTCGGGGAGGACAGAACCGAAGACGGTGTAGGCTCTTCTCCACTCATCATGGTTTGCAAGGCTGATGAAGAACTCGGGCCCGGACCCAATCCATGCAACTGAACCTCGTTGTATGGGCGGGCAGGCTTCGGTGGGTATCTTCTTGAATGTCACTCCTTCGGCTTCGAGGGTTCCTTGGATCAGGGCGAAGGGTGGGCCTAGAGGAGCCTACATGTATTGGGGAGGGAGTGAGAGGACTTGTGACATGACAACATGTAAGGCTCTAGGCTTACACAACAAGATATAGTCTGTTTTATCGAGCATCATGGTTTAGTCTTACATCGCCCAGCATGGAGGATCAAGACATGTTTTAAAAGTGTAAATCCGATATGTAAGCCTCGGTGTTATAGAATTTATAGTTGATGTGAATGTTTAAAGAAAGTTCAAAAAAGTTTTTAACTTACATCTACTATGTGGTTCCCTTCAGAATCCCAGGAGTTTCCGCGGCCCTCAGCGCGGTAGAATTTGCATCCTGCACAATGGCGTGATCCCAATAACTCGACGATGTAGGCCACGGAGAGTGGAGCACAGTCAGGTAAAAGCTGAAGAAAATATTATAATTCATCTTAAATATCAGAAATGTATCTTAAATATATAATTCAAGCTTAATTGGTTGGCACTACATATTGATGCTTTAATGGTAATCTAATACAGAAATGATTCAATTAACAAAGTACCTCACCAATGTCGCTTATAAGGGTTAAGTGAGGCTTGTAAAATCCAATATTTTGAACCACGCAACAAACATTATGCCATTTACAATGTAAGGGAAAGAGCTCTAGTTAAGTAGAATGAGGGTAGCGACCTTGAAAGCAGAAGGAGAATAATTAAGGCTATGATGATGATATTGAGTTTGTATGTTGCTAGATAATAAGGCACATGACCAATATATTAAGTCCCAATAAATAATCATATAACCATTGCTGCATAAGAAGTATTGAATCTATTGATCAACTTCGGTATCTATTGGCAATAGTTCTGCAAAAAACAATGCACATGGATAGGGAATCAGCACTTACTTTTATATGAAGTGTTCCGTGTTTTGTTTCCATGCTTACAATTCCCTGTGCATAGGAGTAAAAAAAATGTAAAAACCATCACAGAATCAAAGAATCGCACAAGAAAGAACGCATACTGTGTGTCTATGTTCCATTTCTAGGTGCTGATCATGTAAATAATGGCAACATCAGCAAATGCGTTCCAAAAAGAAATCCTTTGCATGAAAAAGCAGAAAAAAAACTTCAGGAATCCAGTTGTAAAAGTAAATAAATGAGTGACCAAGCAAACAATTGAGGTAATCTATAATTCTCTTGCAGGGCGAAAATATATTACATTGTTGGATAGGTTATAATTTATAATAGTTCACTCTTTTATTTGGAGAAAGTAGAAAGAAAGAATGTTTAGGATGAAAGGTTTCCATTTCACACCATGTTCTAAGTGTGGTTTTACATGATGTATTGCACTTGGCCTTTCACAATCAATGAACTTCGTCATTCAGATAGTGTAGGTCAATCATGTTGAATATTAGATCAAACTGGCCCACTAGGCATTTCAGTGCTTATATACAATATATTGGCATTCACGTATGTATGGTATAAACTTGATTCATCACAGATCATTACATTGAGGTGGCGTTATCCAACATGTAAATAGCATTTAATTATGGATGGCACAGTTAAACAAACCCATGACACATTTTCTATCATTTTCTTGGTTGTATATTAAAAAAACTCATTTTTATTGTGTGTTGTAATTTTTATAGCAGAAATGCACCGAGCCTTTGTTGCCTTGGCCATCTGTCTTGCGACAAAAAAGCAGTGACCAAAGAGGATGCAAATATCATGTCACTCTCACTAGAATATCATCAAAGGCCCATGCTGGTTACTTCATCGTAGTATTCTTATCACATAGATTAAAGAAAAAATTGCATTAACATATCAAATCAGGGAAAATTGGCACACATGATTTTATCCTTCTTTCGTTTGTGACTTCATGTCCTTAATATACAACAATAGTAACTAGTTGATAATCACATATAGGTTTACTGTAAAAGGGAACTTTGAAATCTATCCGGGATAGATATCTGAACGCTATCAGTCTATATGAATAATTGCCTGGAATTACTGTTAGGCGGTCATGCTAATCAAAGGCATAAATTTACCTTCAGTTAGTGTAAGGTAGACCAGTTATTCAAGATCCGCAAACTAAAAGTAAATTTACTTTTCAAATAACAGTTATTTGATGCAAGCATCACTCATAGAAACTTAAATATAACTTATTCCCAAAAAATTTAGAATAGATTAGAACATGTTCCACAAAGCATTTACCTCTCCTTTGCCGAATATAAGCCCGGAAGTCCAGATCACTTTGTCTCCTGACTCTTGCAGGGTTGGAAATAAAGCATCTTTCTGTTTCTTCAACCAACACTGGAAGAAAGAATTAGGAAGAAAACAATTAAAAAACAAAACCAGTCAATTTGAGCATCAAAGTACCGAAATTTCTGCCAAAAAATTCGAAGATGAATAATTCAAGGATAAGCAAGCTAAATGCACAACATCAACCCATGAGCACATAGAAATAATGAAACATACAACAGACCCATGACATGAAGAACACCAAATCAGACAAAGTAATCATTCAACATACAGCAATTCATGACAAGAAAATCAGGATAACGACAACAACAATAAACAAGTGAAACACAAAATAGCAAAAAAATTTGTCTAGTGCCTATCAGGCATCAGCCAAATAAAACCATAATGAGAGCATAACCCCACATATCATACAGAGACAATTAAACTACTACAAGCATAAGAAACACCATATCTTTTTCATTACATCATCAAAGCATCAAATTGATAATCCTGTAATGATAACAGCTATTCCACTATACATAATAAAATGAAGAAGAAGCAAAAACACTGGAACCATTATACAAATAGAATGAGGTTTTGAATGTACCAGAATAAACAGATTTGTATGTCATTGAGCTGAATGCAAACAAAATTACATATCATACTACAACACAAACAAAAAAACAAAAACATTTCTAAAAACAGTGAGATCAAACATCCATTTCAACAAGCACTCATGATCCAATTCAAGCTTACCTGAATCATGAATAAACCATGTCATCAATGAGCAGCCAATGCATTCACAAACAAGCGAACTAAACAAGCGAACAAAATATCATCAAATGAACAAAAAAAATAATCAAGAAACTAACTTTGACCACCCAATCAATCACCATCACCCATAACCAACCAAACCCATCAAAGCATCAACACAAACACCCATTTCAACAAACAATTCAAAGGCACAAATACAAACCTCCCCAAACTTCTCCCCGCACCTTTCCCTATCCCCACAAAACACCCAAGAATCACAGAGACAAGGCCCATCACCACCACTACACATGGCCTTGCAAGCCCTACAACACTCCCTCGACGTGTTGAACTTGAAATCCGTCCCCCACTTCACCGCCGACCCCCAGAACTCCAAATGCTCGGTCCCCCGACAGCACTCGTCGTCCTCCCCCGCCGCCGCCCCTTGAGCGTCGCCACCTCCCACAGAATCGGCCGTCGATGAGTCGACGGAGGTCGAGATCGAGGAGACCCGCCTCGGCCCGAATGTAACGGAGAGGCAGAGGTACACGACGGAGCAGGAGACGAAGGCGAGGAGGAGGAGGACGGGAAGGGACCACTTTGCGCCGCCTCCGGAGTCGGTTTGGCGACGACCCATATCGGGAAACCCGTAAAGATCGGATCTTTTTGGATGATGGGGTTGACTTCGAGGAGGATTTGATTGACGGGGGCTGCGAAGATGGTCTTTCTCTTCTCGGAGTAGCTGTAGAACAATTGAACCTACCAAGTTCGGTTGGACTTTTTGATGCGGGATTTTGGGATGCTCATTTTTTACCGTTTAGATTGGGAGGATCCAATGATCAAGCGGCTATGGATGCTGATCTCAAATAGACATCCCACAAAAAAAACAAAATGGTTGTTTGCATTGTATATATATATATTATTATTATTGTTTAGACGAGGGTGTGTGTTTGTGTCCACTTCTCCTGTCTTTTCTCGAGCTAATAAAATTCATGATCTATGCCCAGAAGGGAGTTTTCAGAGTATTGTTATATTAGAATACAAACTAAATGGATATTAGTGTCCTTTATCTTTTTTATAATTGTATTATTTTATCTAATTTATTTAACGGATATAAAAATGATACACGTATAAATTATTTTTTATAATTCGTTATACATAATTTATTTATATTTTATTAATAACTTATTTATGATCAATCAAATAACAATATTTTATCATTACGTTTTTCAACGAGAATAACTAAAAACACATTTGAACGTAAATATCTTATTCATTATGTACATTTAAACAATTATTTTTTTTTATAATAGTCTATGTTGCTATCCAAACTGAAGATTAATTGTATACATATAAAGCCTCATTGTTTTTTGAGAAAATATAATTCATTTATAATTTGATAATGAGAAATTACAATGGTTTGAAATTAAAGGGATACATGTAAAAGAGGAAAAGAGGAGAGAAATATCACAAGAGGTTTATGAACTCCACCCCCCCCCCCCCCCCCCAAGGTTAAAGAGAGAAAAAAAAAAGAGAGCAAGATGGGAGGGAGTACCCTCAAGACAAAATTGATATGATATCTCTGGAAATCGATACACTATGAGCTTCTGCCAGCAAGCATCCCCCATCATGAATGAGAGCAGCCACGGTCTCCCACACATTCTCCACATTGAAATGATGCCCTCTAAAGATAAAACTGTGTCTAGTTATCCAAGTCGCCCATAAAATAGCCATAACCATAATCTGTGCAACCAACACTTGAGGCTTTGAATTTTCCAAGCTCGGGCAGTCAATCATCCATTTCTGTAGGTCGTCCAAATTCTAAAAAGAGCATTAGGAGCGAGAGACTACTGACAAAATTCTCTATACCTAGGACATCTAGAGCAAGAATAGAACATATGCTCAACCGTTTCTGATTCATTCTTGCACACCACACATGTTGTGTCCGTCTCCAGCCGCCATTTGGACCTATACAATTTGGTGAGAATGCGTTGTTGCATCACAAGCCATAAAAAAATTCACCTTGAGCGGGATCTTCCATTTCCTTATTTTTGTGGACTTTGATTTCACAAACAGGACCTCAGGAGAATCCCTCTTCCACCACCTATAGCCGGACTTCATTGTATAAACAGGACCTCAGGGGAATCCCTCTTCCATCACCTATAGCCTAACTTCACTGTATAAACACCTGCTTTACCGTCACACCAAACAATTTGGTTCTCAATCATTCCTGGAGATCGACCATTAAGTATTCCAACAAGCACGCAACTTCAGTGACCTGTTTCTCAAGGGGTTATCCACAAGCCATAAAATGTAATAACAACAGTGTGCAAATAAATATTTTTTCTAAAATATAATATCCTTAATTAATTTTCCACACACACACACAAATATATATATATATAGTGTAGTAAAAAAAATATATATATTTTAAAGAAAATTTTAAGTTTTTGATAAGAATGATAATTTTGATATGTTGAGAATATAATGTAATTATGAACTATAACAACAAAATTTTCATAAAATATACATGTACATATACTAAAATTAATTAATGCAAGAGTATTTAAGGGTCATCATTTGACCCATAAATCCGACCTGTCCGACCCGTACCCGTAGGGCTTAAACCTAACCCGGGCCTTCCTGGCCCATGGGCCCTTGATAAAAGGCCCATGTGAGAGGTGAGCCCCCCCTCTCCACGAGGGGCATCCTCACCCCCACATATTTCTGGGGCAGAGCCCCCCAATTATTATTTTTTAAAAATTTAATGTTTTTTTTTTTTGGACCAGGGCCTCTAGTAATAATTTAAAAAAAAAATATTAAGGAGCTTTAAGCCCACCCTTTTTTGGTCCCAGCCCGGCAGGCCGGTGGGTAGGGCCTGAGCCTGATTTTTACTCCGGGCCGGCCCATCTCTGGCCGCTAGACGGACCTGCGGGCCTGTGCCCTCTTTTCACGGGCTGGACCAGGCCGGTTGCCGATACCTGGGTAGCTTGGAGGGGTTTATGTTTAATTCCGTATGCTTAGGGGGTTATAAGTAATTAGATCATCTCCAGCCTTTATTCAAACATATCCCTAAATATCACTTAAAATTTGAGTAAAAGCTTGATTTGATATGATGTGCCTCCAACCATCACTTTGTGTTTTACTCAATTCTTTTAAAAATTCACATCTTCTTCTAATTATTTCATATAAACATTTTTACTACTCAATTTTTCTTTCCTTCGAGATATTTAAATTTAAAAATTATTATCATCCAAATTTTTTAAAAAAAAAGTAAAAAAAATATTTTTTAATTGAAGTAAAATTAAGAAGTTAAAAAACAAAGATGAAGACTTAAAAATAACACTTTTTTTTTTTTTTAGGTTTCAAGAGATGGTGAACATTTTGGGGGGTGAGAAGGCATCTAATATAATTCATCTAAAGGTGGAGTTGAATGGAAAAAAAATGTTACATTGAAAGAAAATGTGGAGATAAAGAAAAAAAAAAAAGATGTTAAAAATTTGAGTAAAGATTTGAGTCTCCATTGATTTGGGTAAAGATTTGAGTAAAAGCTTGATTTGATATAGGTATAGATAAATGGTTGGAGAGGGTTTTGAGTGACTTTTACTCAAATTTAAATTTGAGTAGAAGTTTGGATATAAAATTAGAAATACTCTTAGAGGGTCATTCAGAGCAACATATGGAAAAAAAAATTATGAGTATCTTACATGTGATTATCTTGCATAAACACGTAAACGTAAATATTGCAAAGTCAGGATTTTTGTCACACAAGATATCTTACATGTGTTTAATAAATTTCTTACGTGTGTTTAATTTCGATGTGGAGTCCTGATTTTTCACATAAATATTGCAAAGTGAAAATATATACTGATAAAAAAATGATTGAAAAATGTAGTCATTATTACAGTTTATTTTGTAGCCTCCAATATATTTTGAATTTTTTAAAAGACTTTTATACTTATTTAGTGAAATACATATTTTCATAGAAAAATAAAATGCATACTCAAATAAATTTAATACATATATTTTTATATTTTTCTAATTTAATATGAAAAAAGTGAGAACTGAATATAACAACTAACACTCAAAATAATTTTTTAACTTAACACATTCTCTTTAGCCCACACATCATTTTATGTTTGTCACACAAGATTATGAACTCTGAAAACACACACCCTATCACCCCTCGTCATTTTGTTCAGTATAAAAGTAATGGCCATAACAGAAGTTTAATAGGGTCTCAACACATGTTGGATCATGATGATGATGCATGACGAGCTATGATTGGGTCTACAGGGATACATGACAGGTTGTAAAAAAAATTATTATCTTATATAAGTTGCACCAGTTGAGAGACATTATTTTGTTCTGTACTAAGATCAACAGATTTCGCACTAAAAAAATTGTATGTAATTAAGTAAGATTACGTAGTAATAAATATTATAATATGGAAGAAAATTAATATTTTACTTGCAGACACACACAACTGTATGCAAGCAAGGTTAGGTAGTAATAAATATTTTACAACAATGTAATCAATGTTCATAATATATTTTCTTGAGAGTTTCCATGCATTTACTATTATTAAATTATTCTCCTTTATAACTTTCTTTAGTCGATTGTTTTGTTATATAATTATGGAACATATAAATTAAAAGAAGAAAAAAACAAGATAAGGTTTTGCAACTGGATTAGAAGGTGTGGACCTTAGCAATTGATAAATATATAAATAAATAATAAAGAACAAGAAAAAAATATTGGATAATGAATGATGTAAACTTTGGTATAACAACCGACAGCCAAACAGCAAATTGTGCCATATAAATTGTTTTATTATTACTTTTTTTAGCTATATATTATATATAGGTGACACCATAACATGCATGCTCTTAACTTTTGTAGGCCACTAGACTCATTTGTTTCAGTTAGCTTAATAGAGAGGATAAAAATCTATTTGTGTACATACCTTTCTTCACAAAGGTTGATATATATAATAATTATATTATATGTATAAGTAGTTGAAATTCTTCGTATAGGTCCCTCTCAAATCTTTTCTTTTCTCATACAATTAGAAGCATATTCTGCTTACGCATATTTTTATTATATTGTTACTTGCAGTCACACTTATTTCGATGAGATATAAAGTGAAAATAAATGTATATTTTATTGAAATATATATATATATATATATATAAAATGAGTTTATACAATTTAACTTTTTAAAAAATCAAAATAATTGCGGGCTGCATACGGTAAGTCAACAAATTTTATATTCCCTATGAACTTGAAAAATTAAAGTACGTGAAAGATGTGATTTTGTCTTGATTAGAACATAGTGATAATGTGACATATGATTCCCCAATGGTTTGTGATTTCAAGCCTTAGAGCTATCTTGGCCAGCGTAGCAAATGAATATATACCACACATTGTTCTTTCATAAGGGGACAGATATTGCCACCACCTAAACTATTTTAGGCACCATCTTCTCAACTAACCAGAGGCATTGAAACACTTCTAAGGTATAATGATTAAGAGCACCACCTTCTATCTGCCACCTTTTCTCTCTTCCCGCGTTAAACACATGTATTGTCTATGTATTTATATAACCTAGACAATCAAGATGTCTAAGTTAACAGTATGAAAATCGTAGGTTCTGGTTTGGATTAGACACATCGAGTATCTACGTCGTTAAATGTTCTAGACAACAATCATGTCTAGGTGAACAAAAAATCAATCAAAAGGTTCTAGAATGGGTTAGACACACAGGTGTGGAAACATAGAAGCGACGAAGATCGGAGATCGGGATTTTCATTTTCTTCAAGAGGTATCGGGAAGGAGTTAGAATGGAATAATATATAAAAAAAACTCGTAACAAACCCAACCGTGCCCGGTGCTTCCAAGAGGTTACGGGTGCAGGATTGGGATGGGGAAGACCTGAATCTGCGGCAGAAGCTTTAGACTGATTTTCACACCTTCAGTCACCTTCTTCTTCACTTTTGGCTTAAAATTTTTTTCTAACTGTCCTGGACCTGAAATGTTGGATCTTCGAATGCTACTTTGATGTACTTTTAGAAATGGGGAAAAACGAGGGTAAAAGCTTTCAAGTGAGGCAGTCTTTGATGAGAAAGTTAGGAAGCCCCAAAGGAAAAATAGAGATTTCTCCTACTCTCGCACCTTCGTTCGGTTGGTCACCTCGCTTCTTATCTGGAAAACAATAGGCGACTACCCTATTGACTCAAAACAATCCTTTTGCTATCGCTCTCAACGATTGTAATCATAACTCCTTGGGAGCAAGTAGAAATCAAATGCATCGCTACGCTCTGTCTAAGTTTATAAATTTCCTAGACAATACTTCTGTCTATGGAAACAGAAAAATCAATCAAGGTTCTGGAATGGGTTAGACATATGCAGTGTCTAAGTTTTTAAATTCTTAGACAATAATTATGTCTATGAAAACGGAAAAATCAATCCATATGTTCCGGAATAGGTTAGACACATGCACTGTCTAAGTTTTTTAAAACTCTATATATTATTTATGTCTATGGAAACAGAAAAATAATTAATAGGTTCTGGAATGGGTTATACATATGCAGTGTCTATGTTTTTAAATATTATAGATGATACTTCTATCTATGAAAACAAAAATTAATCTATAGGTTCTGGAATAGGTTAGACACATGCAATATCTAAGTTTTTAAATATTATAGACAATATTTCTGTTTATGAAAATAGAAAAATCAACCCATAAGTTCTGAAATGGGTTGGACATATGGAATGTCTAAGTTTTTAAATTTCCTAGACATTACTGCTATCTATGAAAACAGAAAAATTAACTCATAGGTTCTGGGATGGGTTAGACATATGCAGTGTCTAAGTTTCTAAATTTCCTAGACAATACGCATGTCGATGAGAACAGAAAAGTCTTCCATTTGGTTCTAGAATGGGTTAGACACATGGGATGTCTACGTATTTATATAGGGATTTTTATTTTTAAGTCCCCATAAACCATAGGATTTAGTGATCGATCCCTCACTTCTTCGTATTTTTGTTTTAGTCCCCAGATTTAAAGGATATGTTCCTTTTTAGTCCCTCCCAGGGACTAAAAGGAAAATCAAATAATACCAAAAAACATCACAAAAGATGATTCATGTACGCATCCATTAACACAAAACAAAAAACAGATTGATGACTAAAGGTATTATAAAATCATATTACCCACACTAGAAATCCCTCTGAATAACTAACAAATTCGACCTAAACATGCTCAATAATAATAAAATATAAGGTCTAAACTAACAAATTTGATCTAAACATGTTCAATGATGATAAAATATAGGGTTTAAACTAAACAAATGCAATCACAATCATATCTTTGAATCCAAAAATAAAAAATAAATTGACCCTAAATCATATATTTTTCCAAAAATACCCTAACATACTATCAAAACCCTAACTTTATATCAAAAAATCACATACTTAGTAATATACAATTTAAACCAAATAAATGAAAATTCAATCACAATCATATCTTTGAATGAAAAAAAAGAAAAAAAAATTGAGCCTAAACCATACATTTCTCTTTAAATACCCTAATTTCCTATCAAAACCCTAACTTTCTAACAAAATTTCCTATAATTATGCAGCAGTAAAAAATCAATGAATACAACTCATGAATCACCAATACCATTCATGTAAAGGAAAAGTGAAAAATCAAATACTTGTTTCTCTCACTTTGAGAGGTCAGGAGGTGATGATGGGGAGGGCTGTGGTAGGGGACAACGAGAACGGCGATGCGCGTTCAAGGGGAGTTCACGGCGGCCTGACGGAGGGCTCACGGTGCTTAAGAAAAAAGCCCACGACTGAAATGAAAAGTAGAAAACAGAGAAGAGAAGGGGAAGAAGAGAGGTTACTATGTGCATTTAGGGTAGGTGGTGGGGTTGGTGATCTATTAAGTGGGTATTTATTAGGAGGTGGGTGTAGTGAAAATCAAAATGGGAGGTGGGGGATTTAAAAGAGTGGTGGGACATATAATTTGGGTGGTGGGAGTATCTCTGCCCCATCCATAAATGGACTGTTTTTAAGGGGATGCACTGATCAACAAATGATTTAAGAGCAACGGATATGTGATCTAGTTAGGCCTCAATCACATCAAAGCTTATTAATTAATCTCCAATAATATAACTACGAGACTTGTGACAATTACATTCGGTCATTGGACCCATCAATTCATATCATACATTCTTAATTAAAAACTCAATATATATAATATTTTAAAATCTCACGTATTTATTATGTGATAAGACTCATATAAATAAAAAATAACATATATTGATAAGATCTAACACTGACTAAATCTCAACATCAATGAATAAAACTGTCATTTTAAAAGAGTACAGCTTCAGTGCAAGTTGTGAAGGAAGACCACGTCAGGATTGATAATCTGATCCACAATTTTTTTAAAGATGATTAATCTATCCATCCATTATGTTTGTTGTAAGTCCAATACATGTCTGTCTCTAGCTTGATAAATCAGTGACCAAATCCAAGCAAGTCAAAGCAAACCAATAATAACAATAACAACAATAAAATGCAAGCAAGTCAACCATTCAATGAATGGGCTTCCTCCCCCTCCAACATGCCCACCCCGTGACGTCCAAAAATCTTGCCCTTTCATTTAATATACTGTTCAAACCAAACTAAACACATAACCAAATCTTTGTTACATATAAAATATAAAATAATGTCCTCCTAATTTTTGACACCTGAACATCTCCACTAGATCAAGATAAGAAAGTGACAGCTTCATCTTTTGGAGGAAAATATTAAAAATATATGAATTATTTTTTTTACGTGATCACGCAACTGTATCAGTGTATTTTTATATAGGGTATAGGGGGTTGAAATTTGAATTTTCATCAATAAATAAATAAATAAGTAGTCAACTATAAAAATTCTAATTTGTAATCCAATAATCCAAATTTTAGTACACTAATCATCATTGTTCTATGTGGAAGCGGGTTTTTCTTTATACTGGTATGTGTATCTAAGGATGTGTTTGGTTGCACGATTGCAAAATTAATTCTATAAAAATTTAGTTTTAAAATTGTTTTTGTAAAAAGCTCCCAACCCTCAGCTTTAGAAATTACAGTTTTGGATATTATTTACCTGAAATCTGTTACAGTAAAATTATTTGGTTATACCATTGCAAAAGAAACTTCGTGCAAACGCAAATGCAGTCTAATCGTGCAACCAAATGCTGCCTTAGACTTTCATTAAATGTGATAGAATCGGTTACAAAAATAGATTTGTTATATGAACGCCTTTATATTAAACTCATCTTATTCCAACAAAGTTATATCCACGTATTTAATGTAAACAAATAGATTTAAATGAGCTTGTTAACCCTATTCCACATGGAGATAATTTATTTGATTATCCAATCTTTTTATCTTCAATACACTCTTGTTTGGGTAGTAATATAAATTACTATGAGATATAAGTTATTTTTGTTTCGATAATAAAAATTTTGTTGTTTAATTGACATTAAATAAGTCGTAGATAAAATATGAATAATAATTTATAAAAGATTAAAAATTGATTTAACATGTAACACGCAGATCCCATTTTAACATGTGTAATAAATAAGAAAAAATAACACAATTTTAAAATGATCTTGAAATAAAAACACTCACATAACATAACTTTACTAGCATATTCTTTGCAAATAAATAATCTTTTGGTACTATTTTTTTTATTATTTATTTATTATGCTATTTTAAAAATATATTATCTAAGATAAACGCATTTATTATAAGATATTAAACGCTATCTAACGTGAATCTCAAAAAAAAAAAAAAAAAAAATCAAATCATTTCCACCGACGCGTATATTCCATATTCTGAGAGTTCCTTCTCTGGAATCCGCGTTGAGTCCGAAACAAGAAAAGAAAAAGGTCCACTTGATTCAGCTGGTCCCATCGAAATCTCAACCGTCCGATTGAACTGCCAAAACTCCGCCAGAAAACCAACCAAGAGAAAAAAAAGAAGAAAAGACATTCCACCTTCGCCGTCTCTCTCTCTCTCCTCCTCAAAAGCCTCCAACGGTAGGTGAAGCTCACATTTTTCAATTAGGGTTTCTCGAGATTCGATTGATTGGTCTATAAATCGTCGCGGTCTTTCGCTGTCTTTGTTTGATTTGGTTGGTTTTTGATCATTTGTTGGGTTTGTTTTGGGATCTGTTGAATGTGAGGTTGTTTTTGTTTTTAATACAGGCAAAGATGGCTCTTTTACTACTGCTTCTTCGGATGTGGGGATTTGTGGCGTAATTGGGGTTGGTTTCTTTTGAGAGGGGGAGCTAAATGGGTTGCTTTCAATCGAAGGTCCGAAAGCAGTTCCCGGGACATGAGGACCCACTTCTTCTCGCCTCACAAACAGCTTGTAAGACTCTCTAATCTGACTTTTCTTTGAAAAGTTTTGTTTTTTTATGATATATGAGTAGCCAGTGATTGAATTTTCATGATTGTTTCCTTAGAAATGTCTTCTAATGAATTTGGGGGTTCATGTTGAACTCAGTTGTCATTGTTTTGATAAAAAAGTTTGGAATATTAGATAAGGAAGAAGACCCATTCGATAATTTTGAGAGATGGTTGAGAATATTGGCCGTTCTCTTGATTTGTGTATGGACTATGGATGATGAGGTGCAGTGGAGGAGGAGTGAGATTGAATTTCTTGTCAATTCATTTTACAAGATTCTTACTTGAGGAGAGAGTGAGGTTTGGAAAGGGAAGTCACTGCTCAAAGCAAGCAATTCGCTTGTTCGAGCTATGTGGAGCAGAGAATGAATACAGAGAACACCCGTTTGTTAAGTGCAGCTATTGCAGTCAGATCTGGGAGAGGGTGGAACAGGCCTAGGGTTTTGCTACATGCCAATGCATTATGCGCTTCAGGGAAAGAAAAAAAAAACATAGAGGAAGAAATGGGACAGAAGTAGGAAGAAAAAATTCATGTAGATGATTCCTTGACTAGCTTGTTGGGCTATATGTTTTGCTAGGAATAAAAAGCTGTTAAGCCAGAAAACTTGCTATGTGGAAAATGCATGGTTGCGAGTCTTTTTTTAATGATGAGTTCTACTAAGGCCGAGAGGTTCCCTATACCATGGGAAGGGGTGTTCTTAGTTGAGTGAGAAAGATCTTTAATTTTGCGTTTTGCCGGATTGGCCGATTGGGGACATTTTTCTTGTCCCCTCCAGTAACCCTACTTTTTTTTCTTCTTTCTTTCCTACTCTTTTTGCGCTTTCATTTGTACCCTTTTGTGTACAATCAATATAATAAAAATTTGCTGGACACCATTCTTCTCAAAAAAAGATTAAAAGAAGGCTTCTACTCTATAACCAACATGATTTGCAGACATTTATTGTGAATGGTGTCTTGTTCATTAATTTGTAATTGATTTGTCATATAATTTATGGTAACTCAAGATCAGTGTAGCCAACAGTTCTTTTTCCTCCATGCTACCTGTGTGACTGATCATTGTGGAAGGTGGTGCCTCTTCCCTCTAATGTCTTTCTTATTTTGCAGTCAGCGTTAGTGAAGTTGAAGCACTGTTTGAGCTGTTTAAGAGCATTAGCAGTTCTGTTATTGATGATGGGCTGATAAATAAGGTGATTTGATGAGGCATGTTTCTATGTTATTTAGCTTACTTTGTTGCATGTGGGGTTGTTCTGTGGCATGCATGTATCAGCAACCTATGGCATTTGACATACCCATTTTTTCCTTTTAAGGAAATTTTTCTTTTTCAGTGTAAGTTTGTCATTCCTTCTTTTCATGTGCAGGAAGAGTTTCAGCTTGCTTTATTCAAAAACAAAAAGAAGGAGAATCTCTTTGCAAATCGGGTATGACAATGTTATTTGCTCTTTCAGTCTACATCTTGTTCATCTATAGATCCAAATGGATCTCAATTGTAATGGATGTTTATTTGGATAATAAAGAGAAGTTGATAATTGAAAGCAAAGCAGATTTGATTTTTCTATTATGTTGGTAAGTTCATAGAAACCACCAACAAGGATGATATCTTACATGCCTTCCCACGCTGAAACCAAATGAACCAATGAGGAAGCAGATTCCAGAAACTTTAGTGCATGGTTCTAATTTATTAAAGTATTCAAGTTATAATCTTGAACGTTTTGAAAATTCCTTTACCTCCATCCATGTAAACATTAGATTACCTTTTCCGCAAATATACTGCTCTATATCTATATGTTTACAGCATGTATGCCTATGGGAGCATGTGTGGGTTTTATATGAACATGGAAAATCTTTCCACATGCCTCCAGACATTTGGCTCCCTGACAGCTAGTTTGCATTCTGTGGTGAGTGTCGATAGTCGAATAATTTGCACATCAGTATATATATGTTGTTGACGCAAACATTGTTTCGGTCCCATAAGGGGCAAATTCTTTCTTTGAGCTGAATACAACTTAAATGGTTGATTCCTTTAAAGAAGTAAATACTATTGGAGTACCCAATGCATAGCTCTCTCTCAAATCATTATTCAATAGATGGTATAGTAGATTAGCTTCTCTTATTGCATTGTTGTCTTTGTGCTTTTATCTACAAAATTCGTTACTTTTATCTTCTACTGTGCACCCATTAACTGGTCTGATTGGTTACTTATGCGATCTTCTATTAAATTTAAACAAATAATCTTTTTTGAGAAATCCTTCTATAGACAAATTTATCAATAAATGTCATTTCAATGTGATACTTCATGCTCTGCATATTCAGAAACTTCATTTCAATTTATCGTCTGCGTATTATGTTGTGTTAAATTCGGTTGAGTTTGAATTGAAAACTCTGAATTCATGTATTTACTTATTTTCATCAGGTAAAAATTTGCCTTAGATGAGTTTCATGTTTCTGAAAATCGTGTGCCACATTTTCTTATCATGTCATGCGCAGATATTTGACCTATTTGATGTGAAGCAAAAGGGTGTCATTGATTTTGGTGACTTTGTTCGAGCACTCAATGTCTTCCACCCAAATGCTCCCCACGAAGAGAAAGTTGATTGTGAGTCTATAAGGAGCAACATTAATAAAAGTTTTGTCCATTTATTCTTTTGATGTTTCACCTTATGTAGTTTCTTACTATTTCTTAACATTCCATGCTGATGCAGTTTCATTCAAGCTTTATGATCTAGATGGCACAGGCTTTATTGAGAGACAAGAGGTAATTGAAACATTTGTGATGTGTTGTATATGATTATCTGAACTTTCTAATTGTACTAGCAGAATAACTGAAAACTTCTTTGACATTGCCCCTTAATTCAATGTTCTGGGCACCATTTGGTCCCAAATCCAATGATTCATCATCTGAAACTTTTTTGATGAAAGTCAACAAGAATAGATGCAAATAGATTTGTAAGCAAACCCTTAGATTGAGGAGGCATGAGAAGACAGAGGATCAGGATTTTAGATTTCATTATGACTCTATGCTGCGGTAATGGTAGAAGAATGGACTCACGTTCACCTAGATATGACAAAATAAAGAATGTCTATAAAAGTTTTCTGTTTACAGTTTTGACATGTTGTAATTGAAAAATTAAATTGAATGCTGACTTTTTCTGGGAGGAAACACATTTAAGTGGGTTAGGAAGGAAACAATCAATGACTTATGGTTAGGACTTAGGACAATCCAATTATTATTCTAGGATGAGGGGCGAACTTGTTAATACTTGAATGGATGAACTTATTGCCAGTTTGGAATAAAGGTGAACGACTTACCTAGGCAAGTTAATATGAAAGGAAGTGGCATATGGTATAGTACAATAAATTACCTGTTCTTTTCTCACACAAAATTAGAGATTGAGTTTTGAGATTTGTTGAGTTTAGTATATTACATCCTTGATCTGTTCCTGCATAATTACAAAATTCATCTTAAAAGAAATTTCCTATTTAATTTAGCGTCTACAAGGAATATCTATAGAACAAATTAATTGACTGATTTGGATGGTCATGAGGGTTCAATTCAATTTTATTTTTGGCACTGAATTGCTACTTTCTATGGTCATGATGAGTTATCACATCTAACATAGAATGGCCGTTTCTTCCTTTAAATGAACTATTTTGGTCATGCATGTACTTGATATGGTTCCTCTCTGGGCATTTGGCTGCATTTAATTCTAGAAACTACTATGATTATATATATATTATATATATTCTATATTTTCTTTACTTTCCAAGGTAAATTAAAATTATACTCGCTCTATTCAAACTATTGAGGTGGAATCTCATTGTTCTGGCCATGGATAAAATATTAGTGAACAAGGGTTCTGACACTGTTCTCTTCATGAAAAAATGCAAATAAAGAACATCTCCTGGGTAGGCTTTGAGGCAGGAGGGTGGTCTTAATAGAAGATAGATTTGGCGATAAGCTTGTGCTTGTATAAATTGTGTGTGACCACTGGTATGGAATGAGGCCCTTCCATTTTCCTTGCTAGGAAGCGGAAGATTGATTCTACATGATTTTCTATATATGAATGCCACAACCATCCCAGTTAGCGGCGCAACTCTTTACTTTTCATCTTAATCATGTGTCGCGATGTTTAACTGTATGGTTTTCTACCCCACCCCTCTTTGTTAGGCAACTATAAAATAGTCATTTTTTGGTTAAGTTCTAGTTAATGTGGATGATCTTCAACTTTATTTCCCCTGAAAAATTCCTGTTTTTAACAAAAGGAAAAAATGTTGTAATTCATTTTTAATGGTTAGATAAGCAGCAGGACTTAAACCCAATACCAGATGGTTGCAAATTCTCTTGTAAAACATTTTCTGTTTAGCTATGTATTATATTAAATTGGTGCTGAAAGACACTTTTATCTAACAGGTAATTTGTTTTGCCAGGTCAAGCAGATGGTAATCGCACTGCTGTGCGAGTCAGATATGAGACTGTCTGATGACACAGTTGAGATAATACTTGATAAGGTTTGTTACTTTGGGAACTGGAAATTTCAGTGCCTATTCCAGGAAATGATTATCTAATAGTATGCTTAAACAGACATTTTCAGAAGCGGATGCCGACCAGGACGGGAAGATAGGTATATCTGAATGGAGAAACTTTGTTTCCCGGAATCCATCACTAATGAAGATAATGACCCTTCCATATCTCAGGTAATTATGCTTATATATTTAGGTTTAATTAACCTTCGAATTGGTATCAGATGTTTGGTTTTCATTGGCACCAGTTGTTACATGTTCTGTATACGAGACACTAACCACTGGTTGGTTATACAAGTCATATTAAAAATTTATGAATGTTAATTCTCGCACCAAAAAATATTACCATCTATCACACATTCATACCATGAAGATTTATTGTGATTTTGTGGCTTTCCATCACTGTGCTGATATCATATTTTATGACCCAGGTCTAATATGAATTACTTACTAGTGAATTGTTCTGTTGAATCTGAGGAATTCCTTATATTTTTTTGACGTGGTTATGTTAAATGCAGGGACATAACAACCACGTTTCCGAGCTTTGTATTCAACTCCGAAGTTGATGAAATCGCTACGTAAAATCCAATGTGCTGATGAGCTTTGTATGGATGAATGGTAGAGCTGAAGCCTGTGCCAGTGTAGATGGGTCCAGTGATAATTGACATGTTTACACAAGTATTATTGAATTCTGGAAATCTGGAAGTTCTATGCATGTCCGACTGCGAAATTTTTCCAACAATGTTATTCTAGATAGTGTTTTTTTTCATTGCTTCCCCCCTTTTTTGGATCGACATGCAAAAATGTTTTGATAAGCCTGGTTGAATAGTCTGCAATTAAATTTTGGATGTGTTGCTGTGTGTGTAGATAACAATTTGTTGGAACATGTAAAAATGTTGTTCTCTGTTTACAGTATAGATAACAAATTGCCGGAACAGGTTGTTGGAACAATTTAAACAATGTATTTATCAATGTGTCATAAGTTGGTGGAACATTGTTCATTGTTGCTGGAACAATGATAAAGGCTGGAACAAGGTCTTTTCTTTTATGACTATGGTTGTACTAACTTGCTGGAATAAAGTTAAAAGGCTGGAACAAGGTTTATTGGCAGTATCATTGATATTGGAACAAGGTTAAAGGCAGGGGGAGGGGGAGTTGGAGGTTTAAGGACCACCATCAAATGTCACCTTGCTAGTTATTGTGTTTGATGTTGCAGTCAATGGTAAAAGTATAAATTGAAGATGTGATGATACATGATATGCTGAACATTGTGGGGAAGTAGTATGCACGGATAGGGTTAGGGCAACATTAATTGTCCTCATGGTGAAGGATCACAGTTGAACACAGACTAAAAAAAATCATTCATGTATCCATCTGTAAACATTTTTTCACACAAAAATCAGTGGACAACATGAACCAAAAATATACCTTGCTGTCAATGAAATATTCAGATGTACTTTGCATTTGACCATGATGTAATTCATCATGCCAATATACTATGCTACCAACTGTGATTTATGCAACCACGATGTATATACACACAAGAACAATGGAAAAGGCTTTCATTAATACACAAGGCATTGTTCACATTTCCAGGTTGTTTATGTTGCTCTTGAGGTTGATTATGCTCATGTTTCAGAATCTGGCTGAATTATGTTATTGTTTGCAGCCAGTGTTCCTTATGCTGATGTTATTTGTGCAGGAAGGCAGAAATAATTTATGTTGTTTATGCTGATGATATTTACAGATACTTCAGCCTTCATGTTCATTATAATGATGTCCACTTTGTTGATCCCCAGTTTGTTAATGGATGGAACTAATGTTTAGAGAGTTTTTTTTTACAAATGTCTCTGTGTGGTTGTTCAAATGATGTTCAGTTGTTTACATAAAAAAAATGCTAGTTGTTCTAATGATTTTTTGTAATGCACAAAGTTGGACCTCAATCATTATGAATGATGTTCTTCTCAATGCATCAGTGTTTAACTTAATTTTTAGTAGTGTTGTATATGTTGTTCTGAATGCATCAATTCCAACTGAAATTAATTCAGTGTGTCCTGTAATTAATCAAAGTAAAAGCAGGCATGCTACATCCAATATTAAATAACAAAAGAATTTAAGGGGTACAGATAGAGAAATGATACTTCAAATGACTACATACACCTTGTTACATACCTGTTATTAAAGCTACACCTTGTTACATACCTGTTATTAAAGCTAGCTAATAAAATTTCCATTACATTTTAAGGTTATTTCTTGAGCCTTTGTTATTGAACTACTAACCAAAAGTATATATATTTTTATAGTCTAAAAAGTGTTATAAATACATTCACAGAGATATGCATAATTTTTTTTTTCTCTAAATAATTACCAATTTACGTCTTAAAGAGAATCTCTTATAAAAACCTGGTCCATCTTGAATTGCAAACGCATAATTTTTTTTTTTTTTAAATTACTATCCAAACAGACATCATACATTACATTACATCATTTTTGTACAGAACAGATACAACAGTAAGCAAGAACAGTTATTACAGGAATCCACTGCAATTCTTGTAAGTTGTTACAATTTCATTGCAATGCATTGATTCAGAAAACTATTTTAGGTCACAAGGTCTATAGAACATGCAAATTAAAATACAAAAACCCTTAAAAACTATTAAAATAAATGTCAATATACATTCAATACAATGGTGAACAATAAAACTATGATAATAAAGGTCACTATGCATTCAATACATTGGTGAACAAGAAAAGGGACAACCAAGTGTGGAAAATCCTTTTATCTTGTACATTGACAAAACCATTGTCATTGAGACATACATTGTTAACAGTCAACAATCAGCTTCCCAGCAAACTCAATAGCACTTCATGCATCAAAGTGAAAGGCTCTTAAGAAAACTGGGTTATCTTCCCCACAGCTCATATTATCACTTTAGTTTTGCAGCACAAGAGCTCAGAGATCTGCCCACTTCAGATAACGCAAGTGCACCACCAATTTTAACACAATAAAACAAGGCTATGAACTTGATTATAACTTGTGACATGTTACTCAAAACTTGTTACCAGATATATGCCTCAATCAGACATTGGAAACTCTGACACCAGAATTTGATGTCATAAAAACAACTATACCAAGTACCTTGTCAGCTGAAGACTAACATGGAAATACAACATAACAGTTTCATTAACTCTGTCAATTCTGATGCCCACCGTAAAAAGGCTCAAGAGAAGGCACCAACCAAACCATGAACCATAATTGACTTAGAGCAACTGTACAAAATACCTTTAGATCCCACAAAAAGGGCACACCTTAAAATCTTTATCTACTTGTCACGTCATGTGCAGGATAAGTTCTAACATTGATTTGACAGGCAAAAATAGTGTAATCGCTCAGAAAGGGTCAGCCTAGCGAAAAGAAAGGGATTTTGAAAATTAGCCATCAAACTGAAATTCTAGACATCCTGCTCTGATATAAGTTTAATCTCAAAACTCGGAGGATCATTGGTAACAGAGGTTCACTTTCCAAACAGCCTCAGTAGAACCCATTCTCCAAGTTAATAGCTCTTCACATTCCATTAGGGTTGGTAAACGAGTCAAGCAGCTCGGGCTCGGCTCGGTTAAAGCTCGTTCAGGCTCTTTCTTTCGATTAGACAAACAAACCGAGCTTGAACAATTTTTAAAGTTCGATTTGTAAACGAGCCGAGCCGAGCCAAGCCGAGCCTAGATGAGCTTGTTTACTTAACAGAAAAAAGGAAAACAAGCTGAGCCTGAGCCAAGCCCGAGCACGAGCTTATGTTACTTTCACATGTATAAGGTGTTGTGATTTGAGAAATGTGACTTCTCAAATGCTAAATAAGGTTTTTTTTAGCTAAACGAGCCTGAGCCGAGCCTTGATTCGAGTTTCGGTTTGACTTATTTAACAAACGAGCCGAGCCGAGCCAAGCTTCAACTGATCTTTTCACGAGCCCAACAAGCTGAGCTTGAACACAAAATGAAGCTCAGTCCCGAGCCCGAGCTGAGCCTGATACTAAACGAGCCGAGCCTGAGCAGGTCAAAGCTCTGCTCGTTCGGCTTGTTTACTACCCCTACATTCCATGGTCCACATAGCATGCATATAATAAGGTCATAGTTTCATGACGGAGAGATACTCGCATTCCAATATCCAAATTTAAATTACTGAAAAAGCCATAAACTTAAAAATTCTCATATGCACAAAGCAAGTATTTTTCCAAATCCACGCAGGGTTTTAGCTCTTTGGCTAGAGCCATGGTTTTGTGCTCCATAGATCTTGAGTTCTAATACTCCCGGGCTTACTTAAGACACATAATTTGTGGGTGATTGTGTGCATCCGTGGTTTTCCCAATTAACATTGGTGTTGCTCATCACCCCCCAAAAAAAAGTATTTTTGATATAAATAGACAGCCTTTTTCAAATGTTTTCATAGTTTTTCCTTTTTACTTTCACTCTTTTTTTGTTCTTTGCTCCTCTCTATTGGCCATGTACTGCTTGTTATTTTCAACTAATAAATGGACAACTTTTATTCAAAATAATAACAACAATAATAATAGACAGCTGAAAGACATGGTTAATCAACCAAGCACCATAGTCCAACGATGATGCATTGCACAAAATCAGTTAACTTTTGATAGTCCAACATAATCTCACTTCAGGAATCGAAGTGTAGTGTTGAGTATAAACTTGCTAATCCAGTGTAAGTAGCTATGGAGAACTCAAAAATATAACGCCTCCATAAAAAATGCAAAAAAAGTAGAATTCTCAATGTTAGTTAGCAATGAATATCCAAAATATCTACTCTTGTTGAGGATCTAAAACAACACCCACCACATGCTATGAGTAATGTCCATTTATCCATGGCAGCCAAAGAATACTCACTAAACAATAATAATTCAGTGTACAACACCTTCCCAGTCAGAAATTCATAATCTAAAAATTTCCACAATTAAAATGCCGAGAAGGGCTAAGGCACCTTCATAATGTACCTCAGGCTTTATCATGCACCATTTTTTTTTCTCATAAATCAATGCATTGCACAACACTTCCTTGTCTTTTGACAGAATGTCTTAGGGATGGAAAATACATCTCACACAAAGTTACAAACCAAACTCAAGGCTTCCCAATGTCCCAAACTCAAAATCATTAACTTGCATTTCCTTGAAGTAGAAGGGCAATGCTAGAAACCCATATCATCAGTTTAGAAAGCAACTTGGGTAATGCCAGTCCTCGCTTCATAATGCACGAAGTCAAACTCAATTCCAAGGGTTATATCTTTCATCTAGAAAATAGGATATGCATGCATTTGGCACTTGACCTTCTTTACATATATGTAGGCATCCATAAAAGCTTCGGTAACATACGGCAGCCTACAGCGTCTTCCTTTGCCCCCAGATTCAAATCCATGTGATCACGAAGCTCTCACTGTGCTGAGCAGACCACCATATGTAATTGAAGCAAATCGTTCTTGAAACAGATATAGATAATCACCAAAGCATCCCAAGCTTAATGGAGAAAGACACATATCTTTTTATTTTGAAGGGCTAGAATTGAATCAAACCCACAAGAGAACAGATTACACACCTCAATAATATGAACCAGAACCACCGCTGCCCTGGTAACCACTACCACTCAAGTTATGACCAGAGTATAGAGATGAATAAGAACTGCCACAAACTTGGAAATGTACAAGGTAAGGACAAATTTTATAAAATCTAGGGGAAAATTAGGGCATCACAGTGACTTGGCATACATTGGAGCCTCGGGACAGAAAATCACCACCAAAGTCAGACGCATACATCCCACCAGCATCACAGCTGCTTATCGACCCTAAGTGCAAACATATAACTAAAGATGAATACTTGGAACAAAGAGGTGACAAGAACGACAATTACGAAGTAAGGCCACACCATACCATACCTCCACCATATGTCAAGGAATGACGACTGGCATAATACATTCCATGAGATTCCCAACCAGATAGTACAATTCTGCTACCACTATATCCAGGATGAGATCTTCCAAGCCTAAAGGAAATAGGCAAAAGAAATGAGTCAACTCTATCACACAGCAAAGCAGACACCTAACAATTGAATACATGGCAAAGCAGACAACTAAACATCATAACGTTATTAACAGCATCAAACAGACCTATCACTATAATGATCCCCATACTGAGCACTCCCACCATCTCTGTAATCAATACGAGCCCTTGACTGCCAAACACTTACATCGGCATACCGTTGAGAAATATCATGCTTTAAGAGACATGCTCAAATCAAGTTAGATTTCACTTTGCTGAAAACATAAACCATATGTATACAGGAAGATGGAAGCAAAATAATGATCCAGCCATTGCTCACCAATAACGAGTATGGACGCTTAGAAACAGTGATTGAGTCATATTCACGACCTCATCCTTTATGATATGCTGGAGGAGACCTTACAGGCCTTCGTCCATATGAATCATTGTCATACGCATTCCTTGCATATTTACATGGTGCAACATGAGGTGTGGTGTCAGAGTAGCCAGTTCCACGAGACATATATTCATCCCCGTATGACAACCTGGGGGCATATTCAGTAACAACTCTACTTCTGGATGGAAGTTCATTATGTCTGATATTAGTTCTTCTTTGGTATGCTCTTGGGATACGTCAGAACTGAATTAACTTATAATACATGAGAATAGAGCAATAGGCAGGTTGCAATTGCATAAAATGCATTATGCAAAATATTACCTGGTGACCTCCTATCATAAAACCTTCCTTCCAAAGGCAAGGGCTTAACTCTCTCTGATGATGCCATGACAGGATGCCTATCTCTGAAACTAATAGACCTCTTGAAACCACGACTGGCAACTGATCTCCCACGATCCCAAACCACACTTCCAAGCCTATGATCTCGGAACATGCGAGGTGGCACGTGATCCCAAAGTCCACGTCCACCTCAATAGATCCCTTGGCCAATTATATGATCCCTTCGAATACTGCGTACACCCCGGCCCCTTAGATGGGGTCTCAACAACCTTGCCCTGACCTTTACCTGTTGAAAAAAGTTGATCAATTTCAGGACATGACCAAAAACAAAAACTATATATTAGACACCAGGTTGAAACTGAAAAACAGAAGATCCTCTTTTTTATCTTTTTCTTAAGTAATTACATGGCTGTGTCCAGGGGTTATAAATATAGACAGAAATGACAACAGATTACAGCACATTCCTATCTTTTAGGAATCAGTTTTAACAGTTGGAGATGTTGAGTTGTTATGATTCCTTTCATCAAGGGATTTGTTACTATTTGAAGAAAATCCGGTCAATACTTCCCCCCAAGTTGATGGGCGATCTTTGACCAACAACTTGGAACGAAGAGCAGTAAAGCGGGAGGTGGTGAGGGCCTTGGTGAAAATGTCTGCAATTTGATCAAGAGAGGCGATGAACTGAATGTGAAGCTGACCACGGGCAACACGCTCACGAACAAAGTGGTAGTCGATCTCAATATGTTTGGTCTGAGCATGGAAGACTGGGTTCGCAGTCAAATAAATGACCGAGACGTTATCACACCAGAGAGTTGGGGAAAAAGCAAGAGGAACACCAAGTTCACATAGAAGACTTTCAATCCACATCACCTCGCAAGTGGCATTGGCAAGTGCTTTGTATTCAGATTCTGCATTGGAACGTGAAACGGTGCGTTGTTTCTTGGAAGTCCAAGATATGAGGTTGGAGCCAGAAAAACAGAGAAACCACCAACAGATCGACGATCAAGAGAGTCACCTGCCCGGTTAGCGTCAGTGTAAACAGACAATGTAGAACAAGGAGTAACGGAAAGATGAGGCCCATGTTCTGCGGTATGCTGTAGGTAATGAAGGATACGTTTAGCAGCTCGCCAATGTACGTTGGTGGGGGCATGCATGGATTGGCATGATTGATTGATTGCGAAGGCCAAATCTGGACGAGTCAAGGTAAGGTACTGAAGTCCCCCAATTACACTCCTAAATCGTGAAGGGTCAGGGAATGGAGTATTATCATCTGGTAGAGTGTGGGTGACGGTGGCAACTGGCGTGGAGATGGGCTTGCAGTTGTGGAAGCCCGTGCGCTAAAGAAGGTCAGCAACGTATCTGGCTTGGGTGAGAAGAAGACCAGACGTAATGCGATGTGCCTCAATGCCAAGGAAGAAGCTCAAATCGCCCAAGTCATTCATTGCAAACCCACGGCCAAGAGTTGAAATGAGTGTTGACAGGGGAGCTCCTGGAGTGCCCGTGAGGATGATGTCATCAACGTAGATGAGCATGACATAGTCCTTTGTCCGACGGATGAAGAGCGAGGTATCCGCTTTGGAGGCAACAAAGCCCAGCTTAAGAAGAAAAGAACTTAAGCGGAAAAACCATGCTCGTGGAGCTTGTTTGAGGCCGTAAAGGGAATGTTGTAGACGACAAACAAAGTTGGGGTGGTCACGATCAGTGAAACCCGAAGGTTGCTTCATATAGATGACCTCGTCAAGGTTGCCATGCAAGAACGCATTTTTGACATCAAGTTGGCGAATGGGCCACCCTCCAGACACCGCAAGGGAAAGAATAGTGAGGACAGTGACTAGTTTAATGACCGGGCTGAATGTATCATGGTAGTCGATGCCCTCTTGGTGATTGAACCCCTTGGCAACAAGCCGAGCCTTGTAGCGCTCAACAGATCCATCAGCATTTGTCTTCAGTTTGAAGACCCATTTGCAGCCAATAACATTAGCATTTGCTGGAGACAGAACAAGGGTCCATGTGGCATTGGCGAGCAGAGCATTGTATTCATCAGCTATAGCCTCACGCCAACGAGGGTGAATATTGGCTTGACTGAAGCAGGTCGGTTCCGCTTCATTCAATCACCGAGAGGCAACAAAGACCCGAGGGCGGCGCGTACCATCCTTGGAGCGAGTGACCATAGTGTGGGATGGCAGTGAGATACCATCAGGCGGGGCAACACTAGCAACGCACGTTGGCAACGGAGGGGCTAAAGCATCGTGGGAGGTATCTAGGGCTGGTAAACGAGCCGAGCAGCTCGGGCTCGGCTCGGGCTCGGCTCGCTCAGGCTCGTTCGATTAGACAAACGAGCCGAGTTTGAACAATTTTTAAAGCTCGGTTTGTAAACGAGCCGAGCCCGAGCCGAGCCTGAGCCTAGACGAGCTCGTTTACTTAACTGAAAAAAGGTTAACGAGCCAAGCCCAAATTTATGCTACTTTCACATGTAGAAAGTGTTGTGATTTATGAAATGTGACTTCTCAAATGCTAAACAAGATTTTTTTAGCTAAACGAGCCCGAGCCGAGCCTTGATTCGAGCTTCAGCTTGACTTAGTTTAACAAAAGCAGGTCGGTTCCGCTTCATTCAATCACCGAGAGGCAACAAAGACCCGAGGGCGGCGCGTCCCATCCTTGGAGCGAGTGACCATAGTGTGGGATGGCAGTGAGATACCATCAGGCTGGGCAACACTAGCAACGCACGTTGGCAACGGAGGGGCTAAAGCATCGTGGGAGGTATCGACGTTAGTAAAGTGAGTGATGATGGAATCATCCACGGAATTGAGAATCCAGCCGAGCGCCAGTTGATCACGCAGAAGCCATGGCTGGTACTCAGGATTGGGAGTTGGGAACTCTTTGTCATTGGCAGCAGGCAGAGTTGGAGGAGGAGAGACAGCAACACCTTCAACATGGTCCAGCATTTGGTATGCCCAGAGGAAAGGTTTGAAGCTGGTCTTCCCAAGAGATAGTTCTTGTTATCCAGACGAACACCAATGGAGGGTAGAGTGGAAGAGAGAGGAGTTGTTGTGGAGGAGGAAGAGGATGAGTAGGACGCCATGAGTAGGTGTTGAAGGAAAGGTCTATGGATCGGAGGTCAGTGGACTAGAATGCTCTGATACCATGAAAAACAGAAGATCCTCCTTTTTATCTTTTTCTTAAGTAATTACATGGCTGTGTACAGGGGTTATAAATATAGACAGAAATGGTAACATATTATAATACATTCCTATCTTTTAGGAATCAGTTTTAACAGCTGGAGATGTTGAGTTGTTATGATTCCTTTCATCAAGGGATTTGTTACTATTTGAAGAAGATCCGGTCAACAGAAACAACATTCTGAATTCGGTCATCAAGGGTAAAAAATAAGCATCTAAAAAGCGACCAACCTTACTGTCTCCCTCACCCAACTCAGCATTGTTAATGCCTTTGGTACATGACACTGCAACGTCATGAGTTTCAAATGTAATAAATCCATAATCCCTTCTCTTTGCGGAAGGAATGTTACGTGCAAGTTCAATCTTTTCAATTACTCCAAATTTCTTGAGGTACTCCACGTGATTCTCATCCCATGCAGGAGGCAAACCATCTACGAATACAGTTTTAACCCGAAACAGCAGATCCCACACATCAAATCCTAAACCTCCCGCAGATAAAGGTCATGATGGGCCATTAGATCAGATAACTGTAAACATATGGGAAGTGCAAAAAATAATGTCAAGTGCATAAAGAAGCAAAGCCCACCTTACTAAAAATCATTCACTCCACAATACAATACTACAAATAACATATCTATTTACTCCATTGAAAGAAACAAACAACCAGAATCAGCATGATTTATTGATGCATTCAAGTAACAAAATATTACCTGTGCCATAATTTGATGATCAGCTTCAATGAAGGAATAAGCAAAATCCACCTTCACAGTCCCATCAACCCCAAATACAACATCCTTCTTTTTAAGACATCTACATGCATCCATTGCATCAGTGTGAGAAGCAAAATCCAAGAAGGCAAATCCGCGGTTCAATCCCACATTATTGAACTCTTCAACAAGACTCACATCTTCAACATTCTCAATTCCATAATGTTTCAACCTCGCTCTCAACTAAATTCATATTTGAAAGAGACTGTCAAAGAAACAGAACCCCAGAAAAACATTCGAAAAAACAGTGAACAAAAAATCAATACAAAGTTCAAGATTACTCACATTTTCCTTTGTCCATGTTTTACAAATATTCCCCAAAAAGAGTGTCACTGTCTTGATTTGGAGTGACACCGCACCATTTACCATTTACCTGGAAATCGCATGCATAAAGATAATATATAACACCCAAAAACTTAAAAAAATGTGCTAAGATTCCAACTTTGGAGCAAACAAAAATTTACCACAGGGTTTTTAAGTTATGAAATAGCACGTTTTGCTCCTTCTACTGTTGCAAAACGTAAGAAAGCAAATAACAGCACATTTTACTCCTACTGTTGCAAAACGTAAGAAAGCAAAACCTTTGTTTTTCTTTGTCTGAGAATTCATCATCAGCCGAACTTCTGTAACTTGACCAACTTCACTGAAGGTCTTCCTAAGATCATCTTCTGTTGCATCCCTGTCCAACCCTCCTACAAACACTTCAAACTCATTGCGTTTGCAACACTCCTTAACCATTTCATGGCACTCTTCTTCCTCTCCAGCTTCATGTTCTTCATGTATATGCTCATCATCCTCTTCACCTTCAATATCATCTCCACCATATTCCGAAATCTCATCAATCATTTCATCTTCTTTAGCTTCTTCATCCAAATCTTCCTCCTCAACATCAACCTCAACATCATAGATATCCTCATGTACAATGTCCTCACCATCACCATCATCATCCATCAGAGGGTGTTCAGGTTCATATTCTGGTTCGTTATCCTCAAGCTCCAAACACTCTCCATTGTCTTCTTCACCATATGCCACCTTTACATCCTCTTCATCTGCGTGAAACAACTAAGATTTTACTTGTGTTCCACATGAGTTTCACGACTCTCCAATTCAGTGAAGTGGTGCACATCACAGGGTGCAAGACTGAGAAATTACTCCATCCAACACCATAAATATTTAAATTTGCAAATAACATAGTTTGCAGGCAGTGAGCTTTGGGGGCGCTTGCCAAAGTTTCTAATGGAACTGTGGTAGGTTGCCTACCAGTTGTACAAAATATAGTTTAAAGGAAGTTATATCAAAGATTCCTGTGCCAGAATAAGAACCAAATGCATGCACACACACCGAAAAAAGAAGAAGAAGAAGAAACAGGAAAGAAATCCTAAAAAATATAGCAGATGAGAAACAACAGAAGAAATACAGAAACATTACAACACATGTTTAAGCTTCAACCTAACATGCAATGAACAATCTTATACTTTATACAGCACTGATAATATATATATACAAAGGCTAAAGAGTCAGATTCAGCTACAAGAAGCAATCAAGAATTCAACTCCTTTTTTCGTAGTCCAAAAGGCAGCATATTTGTATAGAAGTGGCTGGAACCAACAAATTGGTGATTTTATTTTACACAATCAACAGTCGAGATGTTAAAATTGAAAATCTCAATAAATCAAAAATATGAATAAACATATAACACTACCGTCCTTTCAACTCCATCGGTAAAATATTATTTCCAGCCAAAAAAAAAATGCTTCTTTAGTTTATTTTATTTTTTGTTCGGGGGGGAGGGGGTATTCACATAATTAAGACAGACACATAAACAAACATCAACATAAAAAATGAATAACAAAAAAAGAAATAAATAAGACAATATAATCAGCAAGAACAATGTTCATAAATATATCCACAACAAAGAACCCCCCCCCCCCCCAACACCCCCCCCACACACACACGAATTCAAAACCTACAAGTCGAACAAAAATAAGAAAAGCAGTCCTTTTTCAAATACCGTCCAAGAAAATAAAATAAGACCTCCATAAAACCCGGAAGAATACACAAAGCAACATCAACCGAACCTTAACAAATTCCTAAATCAATCAAAAACCACCCACAACATGAAACGAAACCAGAATCCATTCGGATCAGAATCAAACAGCGAAAAAAAAAATCCATACCCTTCATGGGGAAATCCCTGTTGGCCTCCAATTTCGGCTGCTTCACCTTCTCCACAACGACATTCTCCTCCACCTTCATCGGGACCTCCGCCGGTTTGGGCGGTCTCAGGACCACACTCGTCGCCGCGGCCTTCTTAATTCGATGACCGACAGGCGACCTCTTCGCCACCCGAGGCGGCATCGAATTCGAAGCTTCTTAGGTCGAAAAGGAATCACGCGTAGAGGACAAAAGAAAAGAACGTTTTTTTGTTTTTTTGTAACCCTAGATTTGTCAGGCTATATATAGAGGTCGGTCGCCTTTGGTTTTCTGTGTCGGTTCGGGACGCGGGTGCAATACTACGCTTTAAGTTGCAATCGCTTTCTGCCTCCCGTTTTTAAAAGGGGATCATAATTCGTAACTCAAAGTTGTCTGTATCCATAGTAGTACATGTGTTTTTACAAAATCTAAATAACTTTCTACAAAATTAATATAAAACTATAAAACTCTCTAAATTAAAATACTAGTGAGATAAAAAAAAAGCTCCTCAAAAATTTCAACGAGAAATGAATGACATGATGAAAAAAAATAATAATAGAAACTGAGAAATAAATACATAAAATAGAGCCGAAAAAGGAGAGGGCGACGGTGGGGTTGGGGGAGAGCGGTTGCCCTCCGCCGCTCACAATGCTCTCTCTCTCTTTCTCTAGACCCTCCACTGCCCTCAACCTTTATTTAGGGTTGATTACAAAATCTAACAATTGCCAACCTTCGAAAATAAAGGATTGAAACATATATAGATCCCCCAATTCAGAATTTGTCGACTTGCATAATAGAACACGCTTGTTCAACAACAAATTCAACTTCCAATTGAAACTTCGGGAGAAATACTTACACACACACAACTCATATTACTTTCAATTACAATGAAAAAACATAAAATAAATCCACATAAGAGAACGATTGGATGGAACACAAACTATTCCTCTGCTGTTTGAAACAGATTCTCAACATCTGCAATGACGCTCTCAGCTTCCCCCAACTCTGGACCTTGCTCGTTCGCCTCCTTTAGTTCAGCCTTGAAAAAACAAAATGAAAGGAAACACAAATCGGTTCTATTTTTCAATTTTTTCAATGTTAAGTGTACCATTCTTTGCGGCGTTATACGTACCAATGTTCCTTTCAAGTCAGCAAGGGATGACTCCAGCCTCTTGCGGCAGTCGGGAATCATCATCCTTGATTCTGCCAGCACATTTTCCTGTTAAGATATATAGAAAATGCGCATGATGTAGAACATAAAGAAAATACACAAAAGAGATGCAAAGATCCAAATCAATGAAATACAAGCCATAAATCAGAGTTAATATTTGTTTCCATTCAAAATGTCATAAAACTCTCTTGATGTTCATCCTTCAAAATGCACCGAGCAACAACTCACAAGAAATTCATTCTATATAATTATTGTACTCAAGTTTCATCACTATTTTCCTGTTATTTTTCTTTTATATTTCTGTTTCTTGAAAATTTTGCATGCAAAGACCAATGGCATTTTAAGGATGATTAATGGAACTAAATTTCATAAATAATCGATGTAACAGAGGGTATGGTGGTTGATTATGAAATATGATGTAACACCTCATGCTTACACACAAATATATGTCCGCTTTGCCCCTCAACAAGTTCACGACTTTCAAACACGCCAAGATCATTAAAATGATAAGAAGGATGGCAATATATCTGGGCAGGAACCAAGATGATATGAAATGAGCCAAAGCCTAGTTTTTTACAACATAAAGAAGCTTGTCTAGGACATGTAACATGGGTTTGGAATGAATTTTGAAATTTTCGTGGTAAGAAGTGTTTGCAAGAAACTTGAAAGCACAAAGATTTATAGTCATCAACAATAAACATTAAACAATGGCTAAAGAAATCGAGATCACTACGAACTTCTATACATTGGACTTGGTCTATCCAAACGTCAAAAGATAACACTGCAAAAATTCAAAACTGTCAATTTGGTGCTTTTCATTTGTGTCATTGCAGTTGTGGTTAACCAAAGTGGAATCAACTGTAACTATATCTGTAATTTCCTATTTACCCTCCCTGTAAGCCAAATTATCCCAATCAACTAAACACCATCACTGTAAACCTTCTTTATTCTCTTTAATCTTAGATGGTAAGGAAGAAGATGCTTGGATAGATGTTATCACTAAATACACGGAAAATGGACAATTCCTCATCATTGTTTCATTGAAGAAGTAAGAGCATAATTGTCTTTTCAAAAGGTATATAATATATTTGTCTTTTCAAAAAACTCCCCCCATTTAATCGCATATTAGGGACATATTTCACTAACATTCAGTCAATATAGATGGAAATTTGGCCAAAGGAAGTTTGGATGTTTTCTTTATTAGATGATTACTAAAATTTGGAGGGATCAAATCTGATATATAAAGGTTTGTATGGATGTAGATTGATTTAATCCAATAAATTAATATAAAAAAGAATTGGTGGCAAAATACCTATACATAGACCACAGTACCCAACTACCCATGATACCCTGTGATGGATGAAAAGCTGCCCAATCTAAGCATGTTTTGGAAGATATCTATACATAGACCACAGTACCCAAAGCACAATGACCCAATCTAAGCATGTTTTGGAAGATACCTGTTGCTTTAGATCATAAGGATCAGCTCCCCTCTCTTTCATGTCAGTCGTTTTCTTAGCTTCTTTCTCAACTTCCTTCTCATAAGAATGAAGCTCTTTCAGGATTCTTTTGCATGTTCCCGTCCTAATTTTCAGGTTCCTCATGGTCATCGCCATATCAAACTGCACCACATATTTTATCAATATTAGATAAAGCATCCAACCCATAGTAAAATTTAAAAATGATAATTAAAGAGATTTTAACCTTACAAACGGTTTTCATAAAATTCAAGCTACGGCTGTGAGATCATCCAAACAGTTTGCAGAAAATAGCGTGCCAGTATATGATATTTTGGCATGTGAATTATTAAGGAAAATGGTTTCATAAATGTGCAACTTTCAACATATAAAAGACTTTTATCCTTTGACGAATACACACACACAATATGTGGTTATCTATCAATCATGACTGCCCAAACTCTGCAAAAGAGATTTGATTTGTGTTCCTCACAAATCTGTGCAGCTGCTTAACTTACTGCGTGGTGACACTTAAGCCAACTAGATCGGCCTAAGGCAATTTCAACACCAACAACAATAACCAAATTTCAAACTAATCACAAGGCATGTTAATAAAAGCCATTAGACTTGATTGATGAACTAGATTTTTATTGTATTAGTGATTAATAGTACCTTTTTTACATTGATTCAAGACTTAAAAGAGTCGTGAGATGTTAATCGATGTATTTATTCTTCATCGTGAGCCCCATAAACTTCTCTATTGATTGGATCAGGTGGCCGGTGTTTATATAACCCATTACTCTTTAACAGACTATAGAGGATAACAAAGTAACAATGGCCATGCATTATTCACATTAGATGAATGATTATTTAGACTAAATTATGTTCCCACCAAATCCAGAAACCAAAACAATACAAGAACTTAGCAAAAACAAATATCTCAAGTAAATCTCAACTCTTACACACATCCATCAGAACATCATGTAAGTATAGCAAAATAATGGCCAAACAGAACAAACAATGCATCCCTTATGTCAACCACCATGCAAAAATGATATTACACAAGTTTGAAAAAACCATCATATTCCTTTATATTCTAACTATACAACATTGACATACAGAATTGATAATACACTGGGGGGGGGGTGGGTTAAAGAATGGAACATCTAAGAATTTAATGAACAAAATTTGTAACCACGAGCTCCTGACCTCCTGGGTTCAAATCCCACCACTTGTAAAAAAAAAAAAAAAGAATACAATGAACATGAAGCGTGCCATGTTATTGAAGAAGAAAAAAATGAAAAACAAATAATTCAACTTGGGAGAAAAACATATAACAGGAAGCACACAGAAGAAAACGAACATTTATATATATATATATAAAAGAATCCAATGAACATGAAGCATGTCATGTTCATTGAAGAAGAATAACATGAAAAACAAAAAAATCAATTTGGAAGAAGACAAACATATAACAGGAAGCACACAGAAGAAAAACGAACATTCGAGGAGGGGACGGCCCATACATGTAACATAAACAAAGAAGTTGAAGAACCAAAATTGGAACAATTTTTTTTTACAGAACACAAAAACAACTGTTACAAGATCCTAAATTCATCGAACCACCTCTTGGTGGGATGATAGAGATACTTGTATAAAGAGGATTTGGGTTCGAGTCTTGCGCTTGTTGCTGATTGGGGAAGATTTGACCAAGCAAAAAAAAAAAAAACCAATAAAAAAAAGATCCTAAATACACAAGAACACCAGCCATAGCATGATAAAGTTCCATCTAGAACAAATAGTTCCATCAACAAAAAATAGTGGTTTTGAAAGAAAACATGAGGGAGAGGTGCACATTTCAACATGAGCTCTGTTAAACTCAGACTTTTATAGTTCAAAATACAGTATTATATACCTTGTGAGCCTCATCTATTCACTATATCAAGGTAAATACCTCGTTGGAAATTTTTTACATTTTTCATAAATGATATCATTAATTCGACCATATACTTCAACTTTTATAAAAAGTGCTTACATCATTATGAATTTTTAAAAAATAAAACCATGTGTGCATTTTTTATTGTAAAACGGACTGAGTATAACATTTTCCTTTCAACATCCTACATATCTGTTAATGAATTTGAAACTTCCAACACTGAAAAAGGTCCCAAAGAGTCATTCCAATAGATGATGATTTAAAGAAGAACATAATAAAAACAAAATCCGACCAATATTGGATTTCATTTTTTTCACAGTAGTCTTAAAATCCCTAAGGCCTAGTTTGGTAAAAGGATAAGTTTTTAAGATAAGTTAGTCTAATTTATGAGGATAAAAAATTCACTATTTTTATCCAGATTTTCATTTGTTAATGCTTTTTATTATCCTCATTTTTTGTGTTCTTATCCTCAATTTTCCATTTGGATCAAATAAGGAATAACTTCAAATTTTTTAAAAAAATACCAAATCTATCATTCCTATTAATGGGGGTATTAATGTTGTTTAATGGAATACATTCTTTTATTTTTTTTGTTTCAATTTTTTTTGGGGGGGAAAAGTAGTCATCAATGTTATTCCAATTTTACAAAATAGGGATAAAAAATTGGGACTTTCCATCTTTTATCCAGAACAAACTATCCTTATTTTTTATCTTAAAATGTGGACAATTGTCCATGTTTTTTTTTTTTTTTATGACATATGGGATAATAAGTGATTTAACCCAATTTTTTTCCTTATCCCAACCCTTTATTTTCATGTCAAACTAGGCCTAAAAATCTAAAGCACCGAATAATATAACATGAAACATAAAACTTACTAAAATCCATTAAAAAAAGGTTCAAAATTTAACCAAAATCCGAGATAAAAACAACCCATCAAAACCCCAAAACCTAATGCAGGAAATCTAACAAAACCTCACAAAAGCATAATCTATTCGATCAATGAATGCAACGACGGAGACACGGGGGGGGGGGGGGGTTACCGTTGATCGTTCAGGATGGGCGGCTGAGATCACCGGGCGATGAGAGAGAGAGAGAGAGAGTAGAAGCTCAGAAGAATCACAAGAAGAGGCACTACCATTAGAGAGTTTTCAACGGTCACGATTCAATTCTCCATCTTCTGATCGGGTCGGACTCCACGTGTCGGATCGGGTCGAAAACACAAGCACAGAAAGAGAGACCTCTGAAATCTATCTGAAACATAAATGCACAGTTTGGGTGAAAAGGTTGGGCGAATTCAGACCCTTTTTTACCCTAAAAAAAAATTAATTTTTGGGTTTTTTAGTATGCCTGTTGTTTTTGCTTAGAAGTCCAAATCATTCTTCATTGAAATTTTCGTCTGGGTATTTGAAGAATTTTAGAGTTTGTAATTCAAGTTCTTGCCTTTCATTGCTTTAGTTTTTTTTTATTTTCACTTTTTGTAAGTCATTAGTTGATATGTTTAGTTCTTATAGTTGAATATGAAAGCTAAAAATCACCTTTTCATCATTGCAGGAAATGTGAATTTTGATTACCCATATGAACTGTTTGTTTATTTTCCACTTCCAAGACCGCATTTTATTTTAATTCACATCGTGATATGGTAATTTGTTGATCTTGATGAGGCGCTTCCTAGTCATCAATCGAAGCTTGAGATCGATATTCCGGACCCATCCTAGAGAATTGTCATCCAGTGTTCTCGTCAAGTACTTGAACTTACATGTGCATGGTTTTGTCGATCACGCTAGACCTGAAATCAGGCCTATCCCAATTCAGTCCCCTTGTCTTCGGCATTGTTCGACTGATGTTAAGACACAAATTGATCCGGGGCGGTCGAAGAAGTTAGATTTACAAAGCAAGCTTGAGATGTCAATAAAGGATGGTCAGTTAGACGAAGCATGGGAGGCATTCGAGGAATTCATATCTTTATATGGCTTTCCTAAGCTAACCTTACTAACCCAATTCATTGTCTTGTTGTCATACTCGTCCGACCCACTTTGGCTTCAGAAAGCATATGATGTCGTGCTAACTGTTCTTGAAAAGAGACCTGGTTTTCTTCACCCCGATTCTTTAAGCAGATTAGCTCTCAATCTTGCAAGAATTCAAATGCCTGTACCTTCAGCTACACTATTGAGGGTAATGCTTGATAAAGAGAATTTACCGTCCGTGGATGTGTTGAGCTCGGTATTCCTTCACATGGTTAAGACACATATTGGGTCGTGCCTTGCATCTGATATCTTGATCGAAATCTGTGAGCACCTCTTACGGTGTGAGCGGAAAGAGAGAATCTCTACAAAATGGAAGATTAAAGTCCCTAGCACTACTGTTTTCAACTTGGTATTGAATTCTTGTGTGCAATATGAGTCATTCATAAAGGCCCAGCAGCTATTAAACTTGATGCCACAGATGGGTATTGTAGCTGATGCTGGTTCCATTGTTGTCATTGCCAAAGTTTATCAGATGATTGGGCACAGAGATGAGCTGATGAAAATGAGAGAGATTGTTGATAGAGCACCCACTGCACTGAATTGTCATTATTGGCAGTACTATGACTGCCTGTTACGTTTGCACTTCAAGTTTGATGATGTTGCCTCTGCTGCTCAGACAATGCTAGATCTTTATGTACGTGCACTCCATAGAGATGATGGGTTTGTTACAGAAGATCATGAGTTACAAAAGCCTAACTTCTTGTCCATGGGTTCGAGCAATTTAGGGACAAATGTAGCAATTATGGTCAAGCCTGAGCTTCTTCGGAATGACTTAGTACTTGACTCGGAATGCTGTTCCCCTCTCGTCAGTTTCATAGATGGAACACTTGTTCCTACAGACACTGCCCTTGCCAAGCTTATCAATGCATGCAAGAGAGCTGGCAATGTAGGTGCACTCTCAAGTCTTTTGGTACGATTTCAGAGGGAGTTGGGTGTTTCAGATGAATCCAGCTTGAGCTTTGATATTGTTGGTGCTTGCATTCAACTGGGTTGGTTGGAAACTGCCCATGATATTCTAGATGACTTGAAATCGGCTTCAGTTCCAGTTGCGGAGGCGTCGTATATGTCTCTTTTGAGTGCATATTGCAAAAGAAAGCAGTTTGGGGAAGCCAAGGTCCTACTAAAGCAGATGAAGAAGATTGGTCTGCTTGAAAATTTGCCTGATGAGGAGGTCATAGAAACATGTGATGGTGCTATTCCGGTTAAAAAATCTATGTTGGGCAGTGTTCTGCTCAGAGTATCCAGAGAAGAAGAACCTCTGTCACCGATGATTTATGAAATTAATTCATCGATTTTCTTTTTCTGGAGGGCTAAAATGATGGAAGATGCCTTGAAGTCATTCCGAAGGATGACAGAGATGAATCTTCAGCCCACGGTGCAAACTTTCAGTCACCTTGTATATGGGTATGCTTCATTGAAGATGTATAGTGAGATCACATTTCTGTGGGGAGACATCCGTAGGAGAATGGAAAGTGGGGGGTTACCTGCAGAAAGGGACTTGCTTGAGTTTGTGTTATTGAATTTTATAAAGGGCGGGTACTTTGCAAGAGTGCTGGAAATCATCAGTTATATGTCAAAACACAGGATGTTTGCTGATAAGTTGAAGTATAAACGAGAGTTTCTGAAGTTATATAAAAACCTGTACCGTAATCTAAAAACTGAAAAGGCTAGAACGGCTGCTCAAAGTAAGAGGCTTGAGCATGTCACATCTTTCCGGAAGTATGTTGGTATAGATTAGAGATCACAGGACAAGTATAGCTTTTGCAGATTAATCAGCTTGCTATCAAAGGGCTTCACGGCCCAAGAATATCCAGGCCAATTGTAAGTTAATTTTGACAAATGTTTCATTATTTATTCTAGTTTGTTATACATCTGGTTTTTAGTAAATTGTCACCGAAAACATGCTTACCAGTAATATTCTTGTTGTATTTCCACCCCATTAACTATCATTTAACTTTTTATCACTTGTTTATACATTTCATAAACTCCATCCTCAGGTTGCTGGGAGATATTATTGTTCACGCACTCAAACTAGTCAAGTAGAACTCTAATCCAAGTGCAAGTTAAAAAATTCATGTCCCACATTTGTTGGTCAGTGTTTCTCTGACTTTGAACAGATGCATAGAGAAATGTCACTTGGAATAATTGAATATGTGAATTCACGAAAATTAAACAGTCATTTTCTTGAAAAAAATGAATACAATTCTATAGAATTCTTAGATATGATTCAAAACGTTCATTAAATCACAATTTATAGGTTTAATCTTGCCAAAAAATTATATATATATTTTCCCTTGTTGTTCGTAATTTCTTTACATCGACGCCATTAATTTATTTGATTTTACAACATTCTTTGAAGATATGTGATGCATTTTCTTTATGGTTATTTATAAATATGTGATGCTCTTATGCAAATCCCTGTTGGACCTTGCTGAAGTTTGACGCTCTAACCGGAGTGGATTGTTTCATTAATTTATTATGCATGTTATTGCACATGTTTGAGGATGTTCCATGTGAGTAACTTATGTTGGTCATGGAAAAAAGAGATGTACTTGGCTCCTTGCTCATCTTCTTATATTAGATACCATCAAAGCTGGTTATTTGTTCTTATGCAAGATCTCCTTGTCTACTTTGCAAAATGTTGTGTATACAACGTAGACTATATGTTGAGTGCCTCTCTGTGTAGTTCTGAAAATGGGCTAAATGCCAACTTCCTCATCATGCCCAATCCACCACATGGTCAAGACTCATGACCATTCCATGACCAGGAATTGTTGAACTTTATGAACTTATATCCACATTCCCGTACCAGTTTTATCCAAACTTTTTTTTTTTAAAAAAAAGAAAGATTGAAATGTCCACGGTTGGAAATTAGCTTCCCGACGTTTTTCTTCACTACTGGAAGACGGCAATTTCCCAGTGTTGGCAATGAATGGAAAGGTGAATTTATTGCCTTTTTACCTCTGTAATTCGTATCAGAAATTCCTTCACCTTTAAGAATATAAAATTTATATGTATCAATGAATTTAAAAAGCATGTGAATTTCAATCCAAATGGAAGGCCAATGAGGGGAGGTATATGATATTTTAACTATTACATATTACTAACATGACAAAATCATCATTATGGTTGTGTCATGGGAATGATATAGTTGGACATAAACTTCCTAAGTTTCCTAATATTTTCAACATTCTTCACTCATTACATGGGTAATAGGATTCAGAGTCTCATACATACTGACTGATTTTCCAATGTATGTCTGCCTCCTGTGTAATCGCTGAGTGACATCTGATACTATTTGTTATTGCTGCAAAGGATGTTTTAGAGGAGGAAGAAAGATGCAGAGTAACACATAAAAAAGAATCTTCAGAGTAACACATAAAAAAGAATCTTCTGAATTTGCATGGAAGTTCGGAGTTCTGACTTATTATAATGTGTTCTATGATCTCTATCTTTCATATATGTTGTTCTGAAATATTATGCCAAATCCTCCATTATGATGAATGCAAATGATCACTTTCAGGATGACATAACAGGGTGAATTCACAGGTGCAGTAAGTTTGATTGGCATTATATTGTTTTCAAATGTCAATTTTCAGTTGCACACAGCTTTCAGGAGATAATTTTCCAAAAATTGTCCTATGATCTCAATCTTTTATATATGTTCTTCTGAAATATCAATCCAATTTTCCGTTATGATGAATGCAAATGATCACTTTCAGGATGACATAACAGGGTGAACTGCAGACATACTCACAGTTGCATTTGATTGGCATTATATTGTTTTCAAATGTCAATTTCCATTGGCACACAGCTTTCAAGAGATAATTTTCCGAAAATAATAAGGAACACTAGGTTGCAGGCAGGTAGTAAATAAGGATTCCTATTAGAATTTCATTGAGATCTAATATAGATATACAGATACAACATGCTATACTACCCAAAAGATGATCACGGGTCACTAGGTCAGAAACCTTTGATAGTTTGACCGATATCAGTGGATTGGAAGTGTTTTAATATGCTCCTATAGCTATGTTATATGTATGTATATAATGTGAGCACTAGAAAGAGAGGAATGATCTAATGTCCTTTGAGCTCATCCCACGAGTCGATGAGACACGTTTTATGTGGATTATGCAGGACTACTGATCCATTCCTGTAGGTCTTCCAATCTTCAAGTACAAGCGACAAATCCATGAGCTTCGCCCTCACTGTACGACAACAGTTTGCATGCATCGTTGTCACCCTGCCGAAGTCTCTGTAGTCATGGCAGAACCCTCCAAAGTACCGGGTGTCCAGGTATCTCGTTCTAATACCCCTCTCTCTCAGAGTGCCATTCTTAATCATCTGCAGAAGCACATCTTGTTCTTTCATGCCTCCTGAGTTATTCCTTGCATCATACCACTTGTCAAAGAGAGCTATGGATTTGTTGTTTGACCTGACGAAGAAGAACCCAGTGTTGAGTGGGTTGGACTCGTCCTCTGGTCGTCCATTGAACCCATCACAGCTGAACTGAATGTCAATTTCACTGCTTTGATTCAGTTTCAAGAACGGGTTCCTCAGCCACATCACATCTGTATCCTGCAAGCAATGAAAACCTCGAATAGGTTAGTTTTAGTTGCCTTCTTCACCATTTGAAGGACAACTTGAGACATGATTCAAATCATGAATTACGATATGGAAAAACTGTCATCATAGAATTTGAAAAAAAATAAAATTATGAAATTATTGATAGATTTTAGAGTAAAAACATATCGGATGATTCAGATTTTATATCACAGATTAAACAGCTTAGATTTTAATTTGAACGTTTATATTTATCACTGCCGCCACTGGGTTCAGGTTGGGCTCCAGTAACCTGACCCCTTAATATGAAACCCAAGCCAAATTGGGTTCCAGTTTCCTTGAGTTGAGGTTCAGGTTTGACCAACCACTAAAAACTTATCTTGCAACCTTAATGTGAGGTAGATTGCTCAATTTTTATGTCAAATGATAGTTATATTCTGATGCTACCTTGCAATATAAAATTTATGTGTTCAAATACTATATGTATATATATATATTTCATATTGCAATTCAGTCTTGGTGGTTTATTCTAACTTGTATTTGTATTTACTATCACTAAACTCTGTGACTTACAGTGAAGATGAAGCTGTAACCGCGTTGGAGGACCTCACCGAGGAACTGAGTCCTCCTCCACATCATCGTGACAAAGTTTCCGGTCATGTAGAACTCCTCGCCCGAGAAATCCACACCATCCGTCACGAGCTTATAGCAGTGAAGTCCTAAGAGTTTACATCGCTCATATGCCGTCTGGTCAACTGCAGCGAGTAGGAGGTGGTCCAGCAAAGGTTTGGTGCCCTTCCCCAACCGGAAACTGCGGAGGAAGAGGTCTAGCATGCCATTCTTCTCAGTGTAGGCCTTATTCAACACCGTGATGATTAGAGTCTTGTTGTACCCTCTCGAAGCTTGTTGCAGCACTCGGTCAAGCTCATCTTTGGGTACCTGGCTAGCCTGGAACAGCCAGATTCTTAAATAATAATCAGATTCATAACCCATTTTAGTCATGTTATGAAGAACTTTATTCAATCCTCTTAACCTTTCAGGTCTTTGTGTACTTACCGTGTTGAAGCTTTCGAATGGAAGGGGTGTGGGTGTGAGTGGTCTCCAGACTGTTGGAGCTGAGAAGAAAAGGAGGGAAAGAAAAGCTAGCATTGCAATGGCTGGTTTGGTAAGCATTTCTACTACCAAGTTTGTTTGAGAGAGTGATTTGTTTAGGCCATTAAAAAAAGGCTGCTATGAATGAAGTCTGCTGTGTATGCGCATTTGTTGCTCATTTATGAATGCAGTGACTAGTGATTACTTTACTTGTTGTTCAAATTAGAAGGGTAGAAAAAAAAACTATTAAAGAGAGTGAACTATATTTGGTAGCTATGGGTGGTGTCACATGGGTGGGAAGATTGTTATGGAAACAGCCTTGCTAAACATGATCCATGTGGTTGACAACGGAAGTCATGTGAGTTCGCTTAAAATGTGTACCAGTGAAAGTGTTGAAACAAAAAAAAAAAAAGCTTTATCAAGTTTTTGGGGGGAGTGAAGGGAAGTTTGGACAATTTCAAGAGAGACTGAATTCAATCCAAATCTGGCTTATTTGAAGGAAAGTTTCAATTAGACAAGCTAGAATATTTTTTCTATAGGTAAAAAAAATATTGAATTATGTGAATCCGTGGGCAGGTAAGTTAACCACCTCTAGCCGGTTGATAGAGATATCCTTTTTTTGACTGATGGGAGAATATTAAATAAAAAAAATAAAAAAAAACGAATAATAATGCATTGGCTTCATAATTGAAGGTATGTTTAGAACTGAATGTTGGCTGATTTTTTATTTGCAGGAATTGCTTTTCTAGTGATTCAGCTTATGAGGGAAAAAAAAACTTCTACCATTGATTTTTTTATTTTTGTATGTCAAAATATTCCCAAAAATGATTATTTAAAAAAAAAATTACTGAGCATCTTGAAATAATTTGTTTATGAAGCGCTCAACATTTTGCAAAATTCTTGTAGATAAATATATCAGTTCAGAATTGATTTGATCTCCTATTGATTCCATGTCAAAATAATTAAATATTTAATTAGAAGTATATTAATCTCATCATGGATTTATATTTTCTGTGGTAACCTAGACGCATTGGTCAAATTAAATGTACATCATCAAAACCAATGTTTGTTTTTAGAAATATATGGAGAAGCATTGATGCAAAATTTGTTTGACTCTTCTACACCACAAAAAAAAAAAAAAAAAAGTTTCTTTATTTAACTCTTGAAGTAATCAAGAGAAAAAATAAAATTGTTTATTTGAATATAAAACCACCTTGGGCAACTGACACTAAATATAGAATTAGTTTCAACATTTCAAGAAGAGTCATGATACTAGGTCTCAAAATATAAACCTCATTTACAAGTCCCATAAGGTGTTATCATCTTATTGGTTGGCTCGTTGACTTTTCAAAAATGATAAAATGTCAAAATACAAATATGTCTTTCATTAAAAATCTTTTTCATTAACTCAAGTCTCCTTTTTTTTCTCAAATCAGTTATTAATTTTAAATATTTCAAAATTTGAATTTTGAAATAATTACCTATTAACTGAATTTTCTATTTCAGTTACGCTCAAAATTTATCTAAATTACACCAAAACTCACTTAAATTATTGTTTTTGTCAAAATCCTGGTTACCTTTTTTTTTTTTTTTTTCAAAATACATTCATACTATATATATTTTTTTAAGAATGTTATTAACTAAACTTTATAGCATTTGACAAGTACTTTTTCAATTTACATAAATAAGATCATCTCTGAAAATGTAAATACATTTTCTAAATGTTTACATCATTTACAATTATTTGTTGTATTTACATAAATACTATTACATTTAGTAAATGTAACATTACAGTTACATTTACATAACTGTTTTACATTCCATGCAATGTTTAAAAAATTTTAAACAGATTCTCTCTTCAATAGTCAGTTACATTTTATGAAAAATATCAAACAGTTTTTTTGTTATGAGTTACATTTAACACATATTACATGAACTATTTGATTCATTTTCATAAAAACTGTTACATTTACATAAATGTAATATAATAGTTACATTTACCTAAATGTTTTACATTCCATGCAATTTACCTGTAGTTGACACATTTATGAATGTAATAAATATATCAATACATGCATGCGGTCGACTGTTACATTTACGAATATAACAAAAATAACACAGATTTGAAAAATGACTATTTACATTGTCAACAATGTAACAGTAGCATCAAACAAACTATGCACATATAAAATGTAACAGTATCAAATGTTACATTTAGATATTGAGAAAAAAACAAATCAAACTGTGAAAAATGGCATTTAATACATGAAAAAAATTCGTGTTTAAACATTTAAAACAAAAAACAAAACATCAATACCTCCACCAAGACTGCTCATCCCCTCACTCTCTCTCGACGGGGTTATCCTTCCAAAATGCAGTTTTCGGTGGTCGTCACCGCGGATGGACAATGAAATAGCGGGAAAGGCGGGGCTCTCAAATCCAAGCACCGGCGACCGCACAGACACGAAGAGGCGGAAGAGGTGGTGGTTCAATACGTGGTGTTTCGGAGGGACCTGATTGATTCATGGCCGTTTGGGAGCGTCGTCACCCAAGACTGTCACGCCTCCGTCGCCGCCGTCTGGGCCCACAAAGACGACGCTTTGTTGATTTTTATTACGATTTGTTGTTGACGAGAGAGAGAGAAAGAGAGGGTTTTTTGGGTTTGAAACGGAATTGATTTTGAATTTGAATGAAGGCTGAATCTCAAGAGAAGAAATGACATAATGGCAAAGATTGAGAGTTTGAATGAAGGTTGAATCTCACGATTCTTGCAATAAATCTTGAAGTGGTTATGAAATAAAGAATAATATAATAATATTAAGAGTATAATAAATAATGTATATACGTCACATAGTGTTTGATTTGGGGTATAAAGGTGGAAAATGATTTTTGTTTCAAGAAATATCACGTTTCATGCAGGAAAGCTTTAAGTTTAAGCAACCACCAGGAGATGATCACATGGTGGGAAGTATTTCATGTAGTTTTTAAGGGATGAGAACTTGTGTGTTGGTGACAGAGAATTTCATTAAATTGTATTATTTATTTTTTTATAAATTTCATTTAAAAAGAATAGTGTTTCTCATATAGTTGGTGCAAAAATTTAAATTTTTCTCCACAAGTAATGAATGGTATACCTCCTCTTTGTTATGCGAAATTTAAAAGAATTTCTTGTGAGATCAGAGACAAACAAGCGAAGGTCGCTTATCCAGCTTGACCGTAAGATCAGCTACGGGGAGTCCTCCAATATCAAAAAAAAAAAAAAAAAAGTAATGAATGGTATATATCACATTAGCCATCTTCGCTTACTGTAATGAAATGAGGTATAAATAGTTTATAAATTTTTTTATATATTCTATAAATGAGTTTATATAATTCACTGTAGTATGTATTTTAAATTTTTTTTTCAAAAATACATATCCCATTATAATAATAAAATAAATAATTCCGTGGGACCAGAACAAACAGGCAGAGGTAACCTTCCCAGCTTCACCGTAAGGTCAGCCAAAGGAAGAAAAAAAAAATGTAAAATGATCACATATGTAACTACAAACACAAATGACAGTAATACTAGTTTCTATTAGTCATAGTAGTTAAAAAAATAAAAAAAAAATTCAAATTTTTTCTTACAGTAAAAATAAAAAAATTATTATTTCAGGGCCCCATTTCAAGATTTTGCCTAGGCCCCTTTTTTTTTTTAGTCAATCTCAAAACCGGCCCTGTTTTCAATATAAAAATAATGTACAATATAATCCAATAAACTGGGTATGCGCTTTCATTTAAATATTATATATACATGTATAATATATATATAATGAAACAAAACACATTTCTAGTTGACAAAATAAAACTGCACATGAATTGCATATTAGGACTGAATGATAGAAGATGACAAAGGGTTAGGCTTGGGATGGGTTTGGTCAAACCCAAACCAAACCCACTAACAAAATCAATCTGTACTTCATAAAACTGAATCCACCCCAACTCAAATTCATAATTCATGTGCTCTTTCAATTGTGTTTAAAACTACATGAAAGGTGTTGTATAAGTACATGCAATATGTTTCACAAGTGAGAAATCAAACAATGACCAATATCACAAAAATACAACATATTTTCTATAGGTGGACATTGGAGAGCTCATCAAGGACTTCACACTAAAGGATGTGGCAATTATTACTTCTTTTCTTCCGTTTAGTAGGTTTCAATGGTTGAATAACCACTTTTACAGCAGCATCAAAAACAGCCTTCACATTCTGCATACCATAATAATTTCACATCAATGACTACCCAACAAGTTATTTGCAATCACCAACATTCAAACTTAAAATTGGTACTAGTAGATCTTAAACCTCTGGTCCTAGTTTGGCAGGGGAATAAGAACATAATGATAAGTTGTGCCAGTCTCGATTCAAAATCAGTACAATTATCCTGTACTTATTCTGATTTTTATTATAACAAACATGATAAGTTATTCTATAATCCATTGTCCTCCATTTTTTTATTTCTTTATCCTGACACTTAACCCATTACCAAACTGAGCCTTGTACAGTTGTACTCCCTTTGCCAATGGGTTTAAAAATTTGGCTAAGTATGCCAAACTCATAAACTTCATTAAGTTTTTATGTTTGAAAACTTGTTAAGTTAATCTTGTTATATAAAACTACTTTTATCTTTGACTGACTTTTGATATAATCTGTACATTTTTAGCCTAAATCAAATGTATGATAATATAAAAGAGAGGAGAATGATGATTGATGCACCTATTTTTTATTAACAATTTATATAAAAGTATTAATTTTAACTATACCAGTGAGTGAAAAAATTATAGTAATTATAATCTCTCTCTGTCTCAGATGGACTAGTTAGACCACTGTTTACGGATACAAAATAATATCCTAATAACAGAAATATTCCAAACATGTTTACTTCTAAATGGTATTAGGATATCATCCATGATTATACTAGTAGTCAATACACTATCGCCCAAGGGGACCTTATATAATTTAATTTGGCCATACAACTTTTAATGATTTAAAGATGTTTGTCTTCAAGAAACGACTCAGAATAAAAGATCTGTGTAGAATAAAAATTACTCCTTACATCAAATATAAACAAAGCCTATAATTGAGAAAAGAAATACAGTTCAGACAAACCTGCTGTGTCTTAGAACTGCATTCTATATAAGCCAGAGCACCTACTTCACTTTTTAATTTTTCACCCTGCAATATACATTAAAATTATTGAGAAACTTAAAAGTTGAACTTCAATTATCTAGTTTATTAATCATAACTCAAGAAAATATAAGCCATAAAAATGAACTTCAATTATTACTTTATTATTTGTCAATAATTTAACCTTCAATCCATCCAAGCTTTTATGATGTTAGATAAACTTGAGGAACATGAACTTAAATGTGGAATGGCCTGCTGATGAAAAGGAAAATTATTACTTGGTCCTCTTTACAACCCCCAAATGCAGTCCACACCAATTTTGATTCAATATACCTCATTTGATGAGGTATATACTTTTATAAAAAAAAATGAAATATATACTACAATAAATTGTATGTATTCATTTATAAAAAATGTAAAAAAAAAAAAAAAAACTCTAGCGAGATATATATCTTGTTCATGTGAGTGCAGGTGGCTATCGAGGAATATGGGATTGCAAACAGGGTTGTAGCAACTCTATGAAAAATACAGTACAATTTGAGGAGTATTTAGTGAAATTTAGGAGTAAATTTTGCAACATCCAGTGTTTTTATAACCCAATATCAACGTTGTTTAGATGGAGACATAAAATTCAAGATAATTATTGGCAAGCCTTGAGCAGGATGATAGTGATGCTGTGCTAAAGAAAATATTTCTTACTGTGAATTTGTGACAGTGACAGCATGTCAAAAATCATAATGAAAATTGATATAAGAGGAGAAAGGATGGATTAACAAATACTTTAGAGTTTCAGCCTTCAGATAATGAAAACAATATATAAATGTAATATTGAATAAGAAGAAGTACAAGAAAATTTTAAACACCAAAGGAAATACATCCTGTGAATCTAGTCATAGCCAACATGGAAACATTTCCTATAATCTGTTTTAAGGGCCACAAAATTTGATAGTTGATTGGTTTAAACTACCAAGAGCTGCTAATGATACTCCAACATCAACCCATGCAATGTTAAAAAAAACCACATTGGTTCCTCTTCATTTTTTGAAAAAGGTGGGAGCTTATCAAACACAGAGGAAGCTCCAAAATGAGAAAAGGAGATGATTCTTTTCATTTGAAGGCAGCATTAAGCCTTCTATGACAGCGAGCGGGTTAAGATTTTTGGCCAAGTATCCTGTAATTTAGCATATTCTAATACCATGAACTTAACCCACTTTTAACCTGCTTATATAATAACATAAACCAGTTTTATAATTTCATCTTTGGTTGTCATTTAGGGTGTGTTTGTGTCAAAGGGAAAGTAAGAGAAAGTGATAGAAAGTAAAAAAATTCCCTTTGACCATCCAAAAATTTAGTGTTTGTACCAAATAATGGAAAGAAAAATTTTTCCATCACTTTATTAGAAAGAGTGGGAAAATTTTTTACTTTCCCCACAGGTGAGAATTTGCGAAAAAGTGATGGACAATTTTTCCACCACAGACAACACCGTGAAAGTTGGTCAAATGAAAAATATTTTACTTTCGACCACTTTCCTTTTAACCCAAATTCTCTCACTTTCTTTCACTTTTCCTTCAAATTTGTGCACAAACACACTCTTAGTATAATCCGTACACCTTTTCTAAATACATGTTCCCCCATGTGGTAATATAACAGAGAGGAGACGAGTTATGTAAAGGTATTTATTGTATCTGTACCATCGAGTGAAAAAATTATAAATCCTTATACATCTCTTTGGTGGACTAGTTAAACCATTGTTCGAGAATAAAAAAATTAAAAATGGAAATCTAATAATAATTGAGATATTCCCAGCAACTTTTGATGGTATGAGAATACTATTTCAGTTTTATATTATGATTATTTTAATCAATTTATGACTGCCAAAGAGAGCCTTCATATTTAAATAGCAGGCATTATAAATAATCTTCAACAGATCCAGACGTGAAAGAAGAAATCCAAAAAAAATAGAGATATTAGAATGAAAACCTGCTCTGTTGAGACAATAGATACTCCAGGATAATTCATAAAGAACTGCTTGTCTTCCCTCAAATCTGTCAAACAAAATATTTTTTTGTCAAATTACAAGAACAACACATTCATTCACTGATATCTTTTTTCATCCTACACTAATTCTGATAGCAAAATACACTCAACTACACTCAATTTTTGCGACACGTTATGTAAATGCATTTGTAACGTCTCTAAACACATTTTCTGCTACATTCAACCTCAATGGTTACACAATCACAACTTAATCATAAACAACAATACAGATATGGAACCTAGTATATGGGACTGTGTTATTTGGATATTGATGGGGGGATCAAACATGGAAATGATCTGGTACCACAATCATCAAAATTTAAAAATCCAAGGATATGGGCACGACATCAAACGCAAAACTCACACAGGGTTGGCTCTTGGGCTAGAATCATGGATTTGCTCCCCATGTTCTTGAGTTGAATCCCACTGGGCTTATCTGATGTACAGGGTTTGTGGGTGATGATTTTCTCTGTTTTCGCAACAAAGATTGGGTTCTTCGTCACCAGTAAAGAAGTATCAAATGTTAAACCAATCCAATTTCATAAAGAAAGGAAAAATATGATATAGATGTTCTGAAATGTGTGTGTGTGAGATGGTCTTAAATGTATATATCCTACATCCTTATCAGCAATATGCATTAGGCTTTTAGAAGCACCCAAGTGACATAGATTAGGGAATCCCATGCAGTTCACTATTCTCTTTTTCGGGATTTGCAAAATTAGACATAAAAAGAAGTACATATAGTAAAGCCTATATTTTTTTTCTATTTTTAGAGATGTTTGAAAAATGTATTCATAACTTTGAATTGTTGTTAGAGTGAAAGGAAAGGGGAGTGAGAGAGCACCTAATTTGGTGCCCACAAGCACAATGGGCACGGATGGGGCATAATGTCTAAGCTCCGGGATCCACTTCTCGTACCAAACAAGGGAAAAAAAAACAGTCAAGTATCTCACCCAATTAGTTTACAAGTAACCACACAACACACAAATCATTACGAATAAAAAAAAAAATCATTATGAGTCAGAAGAGAAGAGACTCACTTTCTTGGCTATGTTTTCAAAGCTAGCCCTGCTTATAAGAGAGAAAGCAAGGATGAAGACATCAGCCCCTCTGTAGCTGAGTGGCCTAAGCCTGTTGTAATCCTCTTGACCTAAACCAAAATCCCAATACAAAAAAATTCCATGATTGAAACAAAAAGCACTACCTAATCAATTAGAGACAACACATTTAAACAGTCCTAAAACATGGGCTAAAAAAAACATTCTTGGTGTTCAAGCAAAGCCCATATCTTTCTATGTGACACATTTCATTTATTTTTCATGATTATTAGTTTCCCCAAACCAAGAAACACCATAAACATGTGAAAAATAAAAAACCCATAATAGAATATCAAGAGAAAAACATACCAGCAGTGTCCCACAACCCAAGATTAACAGTTTTTCCATCCACAACCAAATTAGCACTGAAGTTGTCAAACACAGTTGGAACATAGTCCTACCACACACAAAACATGACCAACAACAAAAAATCTATCATAACAGAAATGAATAAACAAAACCCACAACAGAGAAAGAGAGAAATACAGTTGGGAATGTGTTGCTGGTGTAGGAGATGAGAAGGCAAGTCTTCCCAACAGCACCATCTCCAACTGTGACGCATTTTATGAACTTTGATGTGTTCATCTACTCATCCAACACAATCCCCAATGAAAGGAAACACAAGTTCAAAAATCTCTTCTCTCTCTCTCTCTCTCTCTCTCTCTCTCTCTGTGTTTTTGAGTGATTCGATAAAGAATTGCAGAAAGTGAGAAAAAGAGAGTGCTTTATTTGTTTGCTTTATAAAAAAAAAATGTCGGTTATAAATGGAAAGCGAAGGATTTCGTGACAGACTTTTGTTTGAGCTGTCCATGAAAAGGCGGAAACCCAGAATTTAAAGAAACAAGCGTCACTTTTGAATCCCCGGTGAGAATAACCGCATACATTCTCCTCAACTGAACGGTGTTGATCAACACCCGGAGGTTTGAAAGATTGTGGATAGAGTTCTCCGCGAGACATTTAAGCAAGCAGACTTGATCAGGACCGTCGTTTTCAGTAGTATGGACGGTGTATGTCGTATAACAGACGCAAGGTGTATTATAAGGTGTAAAAACGGGCTGGTATGGCCCGGCACCGGCCCGGGCCCGGGCCGTTTAAGAGTCGTGCCGTGCCGACCCTATGGCACGACGTGCCCTGCCGAAACTCCCCGGTTACTCCACCAGGCACCGGGCAGTATTTGAGTCGCTCATAATCATAGATTTAAGTGCGAACACCACGATATACAATTTGACACATGGGATTCGTATGATAGTTCACATATTCAAAAAATAAATGCTTTGATAACAAATTCGGTTCGAATGGCATTTGAATGACAGTTTAAAAAAATAAAGAACGACCATTTGAAGAAATCTATGAGTCCATTCGAACGGTCAATGTGCGACGACTGCATATATGTGATCACATGTATCATTTGAATCAAATTACTTTATATATATTCAAGCATTAATTGTGATGCATACGTTCATAAATACTCTTGATTTACTTTATTTATATAATATATGAATAAGGAAGCTTTCATAACCTATTGATTGGATGATATGAGATTCATGTAATTTATCATAACTAATTTGCTATGATATATATATATATATATATATATAGTATTTTTATAAATATATATTTTTTATATTGTAATCCATGCATTACCAAACACATGATTGAGATTGAGAATCTCAATCCTATTTTTTGAATCATGTTCCTTACCAAATAGGTTGACATGATTCACAATCCCAATCCATTAGAATCCCAGGATTCATAGAATCCCAATCCCACTTGTTAACCAAACATGACCTTATATTTGTTGTATGGTAACCATCGCATAAAGTTGTAGGCAACCGAGCAAGGGAAGGAGTAGGAAGAGATCGAGACGACCATGACAGAAATGAAGCAAAAGAGGGAAACAAGTGGATGAAAAGCTCCATCAATAATGAAGGGGAGCGAAGTGATGGAAAATAATTTTTAACAGAATAATGATATTATAAAAATGACAAACAATGACATTTAACCTAATGGATTGAACAATCAAGGATAAACGTTTGATTTTCTAGTACTTTTCTTCAAATAAGAATTTTTCGAAGTAAAGTTGGAATTTAAATTCCAATGTATATTTTCTGGCATAAACATCATTTTCCTTGATAAACCATTTTCCAAATTCAAAAGTTAGGTTTTGCAGGGATTTTCGGCATAAACTAAACATTTGCATAATAAAAACATTTTCAAATTCATTTATTTCTAATTTTTTTTGTAAAAACATGTATTTCATTAGAAAAGTATATACTTCAAAATGTGTTTGGAAAAATTACGGCAGGAATGACTTAAAATTGAACGACAAAAAAATCACTAACAAGTTACAATAAATTAAACAAAAAAGCAACCAGTCCCCTATTGTTTTCTCAAGGTATATTTACCATGGAAGAATTTCCAAAACAAGTCACAGTTAGAAAGCTCAACCAGGGGAGCATCAGGAGTGATCATTTATGAGACAAATTACATGAGCCCCATCATAAACAAAATGGGCAGAGATTGCATAGATTGAAACATATAAAACCTCCTTGGGATTCTTAATAAACTATATATATCACTAAAGGGTGAAGACGCAGGAAAAATGGTTTCAAAACCTCTGTAGAAAAAGTAGAGCTTTGGCCTAGGGGGCTTTTAGTTGCTCCACATGGTGGGTGATAGTATCTGGGCAAGACGGGCCTTGCAACAGCTCCAATCGGTTGAAGGGCGCAACGAACTGCAGGATGTAATCTTCATCTGAAGCAACAGTTGGAATGTTCATTAGTCTCTCTCCATCTTTTTTTTTTCTTTTTTTCTTTTTGATTCAGAGTATTGGGTATCCATAGCCCATAGGAATGAAAATCATAGCAAAAAAAAAGGAAGAAATGGAACTTACTCTCTTTGACAGTTCCATACAGCCAGCATAAAACCTCGTCAGCAAACGCCAAGCACACCCCTCCCTGCAATACGAAAACATACGAGTTTTTTTAGGGGGTTCCAGACCATTCTCGAGTTGAGCTATAAAACATATGAATGATAGAACGTGGTGGTCTGGGTTATGGTCTATTAGTGATTCCTCAAGATCCCTTCGCCTATGATTACATAACTTTAGCTCATTAGTGTTATATTTTTTGACATGTAAAAATTTTACTTGTAAGTAGTAGTTCTAGTTTACTAGTAGAAAGCTCTTTTAAGCTATAAAAGATGAATCTATATCAATATCCATCATATAAGCATAACCACGAGATCAAGCGATTGAATATTCTCCAAGGAGAGAAAAAAAACAAATAAGTACCAATCTTTATTGCTGTCATTATTATAACACTTAGCTCTAGGGTAGTACCATATGGTACTTGTTTTTAGCATTATTATTATTCTCTCTCTGAATTTAGTAGTTTCTACTTCCTAGAATATGTGCCAGTAATGTCATACATGGACAAGGGAAAAGCTTCCAACAAACATGCAGAATCTGAATTCTCAATACCTGCCAATAGTTTTTCATCTTCACTCTGTGTGTTATATCTTTGGTTCTCAGCCTTTCTGTACGAACAAGTCGACCATGATCATCTCTGAGTAGAGAGAAATTCATATATCAGTACATTATAAAAATTAAAAAATAAAAACATCAATATGGTTATTAGATGACCATCACTTGTCAAAAAATACACCCACAAGTCTCAAACATGCTACTAGTATATTTGTAGGCACTCATCCCCCTATATTCAACTAGATCTGCTCGATTATCATAGTAAATATGGTAAAGCACATATTGCCACCATGTTTGACAGCATACATAAGCTTGCTTGGATTAATCAATTATTGATCCACAAATTCACAACCAAGCACCACCAATTTCAGGAAAAAAACAAAGCCCCTTGAACAGAGTGGTCTCAACATAAATAGAGTCATTCAATTTGTATGGAAGAAAGATAACTTTCTCCTCATCAAAGCAGCTCTTGCATTTTATCCACCCATTCCTCGTCTAAAGGTTCTTGCTTTGACAATTCTGGTTCACATCCAATCATGGTATAGGAGCAGCATACATGATATCAGACCACAATGAACAAGCATCTTCAGACAGGAAAACCAAATGACTAAACATTTGCATGTATTCTCTTCTAGTTCAACCAATAAATAACCCCACATAACACTGAATCAAAGGCACATCAACATAAGTATAGACTATTTCTCAAAGGTTGTGTGTCTACTGCAATAACCTACCAAATCATCCAATACCAAATGTCTGATCAGTGATAGATTGCTTAAATTTCCACGGTTTCCATGTGATTTTATGAGTATTCCACATTCCAGTCTTAAAGAGAGATGCTCCTCATTTTTCTCTAATATAGATGAGCACTTCAAGAAAGTGTGGATGGGGAGTGTGTGTGTGCACGCACACATGCGCTCGCCAGAAGATGTCACGATACACAATCAGATACTTTATGTCATGGTTCTACTTCATAAAACAATATCCATTACCGTAAGGCGTAAGGTAGTCAGGAAGAAATATATTTCAATATAGATGGTTGTATTAATATATACAACAGAGAAATATCAAAAGATACCTTGAAGAATCCCATCTATGCCTGCGGATAACTGTTAAAAAAATAACATGCAAGCATCCCAGAAAGAAATCATACAAAACGATTCAGAGGTCCCTCATGTCAAACAAACATGCCACATGAAATGTTAGTGGTGGAATGAAAGAAGAAAAAAAGGAACCAAGAATTGGCATACAGAGCAAAAACTTGAAACTCATCCAATTTGAAAGAAACAAAAATGATCATGAGAGCCAAGGGGAAAAACACATTTCCAGGAAGCAAGTTTACCTAAATCCAATAACGATAAACGGGACACCAGCAAGAAATGACTGGATCTGCAATGGCAATGGAAGAGGCAATGGATGAAGCATGCCAAACAAATTGCACGTATAAGAACACAGAGAACTACAGAACAGAGAAATCACCAGCAATGTCAGAAAGATTGCTAATGTGCCATGTGCAACATGGCAAATCATAAAAAAACAATTTTTTTATGATGTACAGTTTTTTTTTTCCCTGTCAAGTCAAACTCAATATCTAAGTTTATATAATAAAAAAACTTAAAAATGAGAGTGCAACACAAGCATGATAAAAGAATACACCATATATATATATCTAGTGGTCATATTTTGAAGTTGGACAAATTTCAGCTTGTGCTCTATCATTCAAATTCAATTTTTACTATGACCAGCTAGTCATAGAGCATAGAGGAATGAGGCACAGTCATAATATTGCTTTAATGTTTCACATTAAAATGTTAATTAGAGCGACAGGTGGCGGGTTATTATGCAGCAACATGACTGATCATTGTTTGAATGATTCTGTGCATGGAACTAACCATTTTGACTGATCTGATACATAACAAATACAAAGAGAGTGTCCGGGTCACAATATAGAACAAGGAATGACAATTCAACACAATTTCAATATACTGGGCACTGCCAACAATAGTGGAAAAATCAATCACAACGAAGAAATCATAAAATGTACCCAGAATTTCAGAAGTTTCTGTCTCTCGAATCTTTCTTCTGTACGATTATCAAGCTGCAATTAGAGTAAAAGAATCAATTTATAAAAATCTGACTGATACATTAATAAGTTATAAGAAACGTGTTATAGTTTTCATATGATAGAGCCAAAACCTCACGGCTTGTCTTCAACTCCACATAGAAACGCTTTCCATCGTCCATGGTATCACAGCAGTCCATCTCAGCACCCATTATTATACGATGGGCCCCCAGTTTAGTTTTTATCACAGAACAATATTCGACATTTGCATTGATATGACGAAGACCATCACCATCAAATCCAGAGGATTCCGTCGCCACACTCTCAAAAGAATAGCCCCAGTAGCATCTGCGTGAAACAAAGAAGCATTAGAATGTCCATTGCACTGAGCAAGCCACCATATTCCTGTGTATGATGCAGGTGATTAGCAATTAAAGCGCGAATGCACTCATTACCTATTGGCCCGTTAACCTACATTTTTAGCTGATCACAACACAAGGCAAGACATATAAGAAGCTCAGACAGCAACTCAAATAAATAAGATTCTTCATCCAATTAGCATAAAACCACACTTGATTTAAGCACCAATACAAAAAATAAAACAGAAGAGAAGAGACATATTTTGAAAGAGGTTCTCCAAAATCTGTAAGCAAGGACCTTCTCAAATGCCAGACGATAATAGAATAGCCAATTGAGAACATTTTAAACATCAATCTCTAATTTCTTCATTAATTATGTGGACCACCTGATTGGTGCATCATCCGGTCATCACCCATACAGAAAGTGGCCCCATTCACCATCATCTTCCACCCAGAGCACCGTATTGTTCGAATGGGTGGCTATTACAGTCTTCAGGCTCATAATTATTCTTCATAACTTATGGACATGAAGATCTTGAAATGTAGACTAACTCAAAAATACCAGAAATCATTTTACCCCATATTACTATGGTAATAACCCTTCAAAAAGGGTCAAGGACATAAAAGTTCTTGGAAACTGTTAATCTCATCTAAGTAACTGTTAAACTTGAACCATACACACGAGTCCTTCAAAACTCACAAAATACTCAATATAAACCAACCCTCATTAACTGAACTCCAGTTAATCCCAGCTTGGAATTACTAACCTACCCTCCTCATATTCTAATCTAATTATCCTCCTCTCCCCATTTTTTTCTGAAAGCAGCAGCAGCAACAGCCCCTCTCCCCTCTACCACCAGCCCTGTCATGCCCATTCTCTTCTTCCCTCACAGCTTCAGCCATCCATCTAGTACACTCCCTCAACCACGGATCACCTCCATGACCCTCAAGACTTGCCACCACTAACCCACCTGTGCAAGGTCGTTCACCATCTGATGCACCTAATTATACCAGATGACTGAAGCAGGTTGAGGGGCTCACATTCGGCTATGGACACCGAACTAGGGCTATTCCATGGCACAACAGGCTTGCTCGGACGAGGCCCGCTCTCATTCACATCACAGATGTCATCCCTTATACGAAAACGTGTTTTCGTACTATCTCGCTGACCGCAACATGGAGCTTCATGTGTCTTGCCTTCGGCGAGGACCCAAATTTGCTCGGGCACCCATGGTTGAATTATATCGCAGCATACATAAATTGTAGAGATATTGAATATACCACAACATGCATGCATACTATGGAAAACATGAAAAAAATGCACCTTCGACGATCAAGCTCACTTTGAGGCCTCTCGGGAAGTTTATGCACATCAAGATAGATAACCCCATTTCTTTTATGCACTCCCATTTCCCACGGTTCATGCCTGATGTATGCAGTAGCCAATATCTGAAAAGGCCAATAGAAAAACTATAATCATCTTTGAACAACATTAATGAATATTGCAGCACTTAAATTACAGGATCAAGGGCACAGAAATTACCTTGTTGAGGTTGTTGCGAAATGTCTGAAGATCCGCAAACAAATTGCAAAGAAATAAAGTAAATAAAAACATCAGATATTATCAATGAACCCTACAAGGGATAAGGTTTCAAGAAATAAATTAGAAACATGCCAGAATGTATAACTTTACCACAAAATGAATATTCTGAAGTGGGATTTGCTTGTCTCTTATACAACCAAGGAGGTCACCAAATCCCTGCTGATCCGAGTCTGTTGTAGACAGAACAACATAAATTGCCTTGCATAAATAAGCAGAAATAAGAAAAGTGGAAGAGGGTCGAGTATATGACTTTAGCTAAAACCAAATACAAAACTGCTATCTGTGACCGCTTTCTACAGAGCCGAGGAAGGCTAAGTAATTGCTAAACATTCTCCACTCCAGAATTATAAACAGTGGATCAAGAGAATGACCAATTAATTGTGCTCAAGCATCTTAATGTGTATAACAGGGGCACCAAGTATAAGGTCTGAGATACCGTCCATAAACCAAGAAATTTGACTATAAGGTATGAACTCCACCACTGTAATTCACAGAGAAGATGCGTACAACTCCAGTGAATAAAAACTAAGCATAACCCATAAGGATCCCAGAAAAAAAAAGAAAAAAAAGACAAAACACAAAACATGCCTTACCAGTAGATGAGACATCTACCAGCACGTCTATGAGCATGGTGGCAAGAAAACCAGAACCTGAAAGAACAGAGCAACTGGATACCCACACCCCAGTGCAGGACACCTTCCAACATCATTTGGATATCACTATCTCCCCTGACTTAGCCCCACTGATTGTGACTATAACACTATGCATGGACCCTATAAAAGCTGATGTATTCTTTTCACTCATTTGTGGCATGGAAGAATCATGAGATGTGTGAACAACAATCCAAGAGAAAATTCAGATATTGACTTCTTCAATGCTTAGACCAAAACTGAGTGTGCTTTGCAACATCTGACTGATTGAATATAACTCATCTAATAATCAAGTGAAAAATTAACTCAATCCATATTCTAATTCATAAGCGGTCACACATTTTTTAATATTTTTGCGTGAGGTGAGCCCCACGTTCTACATGGATGTCACCAAAGTCCAAACTCAACACCTCCACAATCATTTATCTCAAAAAAAAAATCCCAAAATACACAAGAAAATAAAAAAAATACAAAAAAAAATCACAAAATAGTCCCCAAAGCCCAAAAAAATCAACAGAAATGTTCACATACAATAAGGGAAGCTGTAAGGGCTTCATATGTGGCGTATGTGAGTTTAGCATGTGTGATTGAACATGCAGCCCGTGTGTTTTTGATGAGTATGATTTGATTTTTAATTATATTTTTCATACAGAATTCAGATTGTCGTTAAAAAAAAACTAAGTGAGAAATGAAAATGACTCATTATGGTTATCATCAATCAAACATGGACAAAGAATAGCATTGTAAATCACAACTCATAAATGACTATGACAGAAGAATAAACAATATGCAACTTTACATAAAAGTTTAGAAGGTACACCAGCCAGATAGGAATACATAAAACACACCATGATGGATGTGCCATACCATTTTTCTCGATAAATGTTTCAAAACCTTCATTCAGATCAGCTCCAACTTCATCACAAACATGCCTCTTGAAAAGTCTCTAATAACATTCATTGATAGTAGGTGGTGTGTTAGACAATATAGATTATGGCAACTACAATAATAGAAACAAAAATATGTGAAGATCACAGACACAATCTAGCACTGAAAGCTTACTTAATGCAGAATACAGTTAACATGAATGAAAAAAAATTAAATGATTGAATGTATTTTCCAGTACAAGAGGATCTATGTGGAGAACACTTGGGCGGCCATGTCCTCTAATCGTAGTCATGGGTTCGTTCAATCTTAGGCGAGGACATGACTTCTATCATCATGAATAATGAGTGGTTTTTAGCCTTAGAGGTGTCTTCTTTTATCTTTTTTTTTCTTCCTTTTATGTAACTTTGTATGAAGATCCCTCATATCCTTTTATTCGAGGGCTTTCTAATTAATAAGAATGCTCCAACATTTTCATAAAAAAAATGATTGAAATAAATACTTTGTTAAGGGCGATAAAATAAAGTGAAAGGTGGCAACAATATAAGGATAAATGACTAGAGAAAAAAAAGATAGAAAAGGCATACCAAGCTACGGTCATTAAAATGGACTTCTCCACCCTCAACCCGACTGTAACACGCAAGTTCACAGGGCTTGTATTTCATGTAGACAGGGAGAGTTAGGATAACAAAATGACAAAGAGAAACTGAACAAAACCCACACCTACGAAGATGAAGATCTGTAATACCTCTTGAAAAGCAATACTTTTTCTGGAAAGAGTTTCTTCACTCTTGGTAAGCCTCATGTCAGAAACAAAACGTTCATCGTTCCTCCCATTCTGATGTGAAAACTTAGAACCAAAACCAAAGTTCTGCCTCTGATTGAAAGGTCCACCAGGTCTTGGAAGTAGTCCAGACTGCCAACGGCCACGTCCCATGTTACCTCTGTCTCTGTTTTGATTCATATTACTCCGAATAGGAGGAAGGACTGTCCCGAGAAAGTTCAGCATGACAGGAAGGGCATCATTAGTGGTAGGAAAAAAAATGTAACACAGCGAAGACATGATAAATCTCACATGTTTTCACCACTAGAATTTCAGAGTTGGTGGACAAGAAAATTCAATGGATAAATTAGTTTACTTAAAACCTAGAACAAAAAACTAATGTTTATTTTATTTGGAATAGCTTCTACACGTGCAAACAAAAGCAGAATTTTCAAAAAAAAAATGAAGGCATGATCAACAAACCTCAAATTATTGATATGTGGTATCAGATTCACCTGCTCTGTACCGTCTGCAGACTACAGTTGAAACCGAAAACCAGGTTATCTTTCATTCACTATATCATATGTGATGCCTTCTCTTGTTTGCTATATACATTGCTATTATGGGGTTAGTCTAAAAGTGTTTTAATTTGAGGGAGTTGAGGAGTCAGTGTAAGAAATCGAATTGTCATGGTTATTTTAATAGTTCAAGACTGGAATATTTTCAATATAGTGGAGTCTTGAGAGTTGTGTGTTTAACGTAAGGGAGACCAAGAGTCATTTTTTTTGGTGTATATGCAGGTCCCTCATATGGGAGGAAAGTAGGAAATAAAGTTTGAATTTTCTTAGTTGCCTTCAATCTTTCTTTTACAAAATCTCATCCCATCTCTCTCTTTCTAATTTTTGAATAACACTTGTCTCCTCTCCTTTTCATAAATCTAATTCCTGTGTCCTCTACCCTACCTTTTCTTAAATCAGTTCACACTCACTCTGTTTCAATTTCAAAATGCATTCCTCTGAAAAAGACTGCATGTAGACTTCACAAAAAAAATTCTAAACATTACAATAAAAGGCAATGAAAGAAAAAACAAAAAAAATTAAGTCCCCACAAAATCAAAACCAACACTTTCAGAAGAAACTAAACAATTGATCATTCAAAAACTCATCATTGATTGAGTAATGAAAAACCCCATAACTATCAACATAAAAAAAAAAAAACACGAACCCACCTGAATAACGCATAATTTGAACTGGGAATCCTTCATTCCAATCATCGTGCGCACAAAAAGAAAATTCAAAAAAAAAATCAAAACTCACTGGGCACGGGGAAGGGACTGGTAGCCGGGGTCCTCATGTACTCCTCATTGTCCGAACCGAACAGATCTCTCTCTTCAGACGCGAAAACCTTCGGCGACGTCTCCTCCTCGTCGTCATCCCCTTCCGCTTCGCCGTCGCTGCTGCTCGTGGATCCTCCGCCGCTACTGCTAGTGGAGGCTCCGCCGCCGCCTCCACCAGCACCAGCACCACCTCCGCCGCCGCCGGCGGAAGAGGAGGAGGAAGACGAGGATGACGAAGAGGAGGAGGAGGAAGGGCTGGGACTCTCGTCTCCGTTGTCTCTCTCTGGACCACCACCTTCTTCTTCTTCTTCGTCTTCATCTTCTCCGAAGAGGTCGACGTCTTGCTCTGAAAAATCCATCCTTCGTTGAGAGTTTTGTTTCGAGCGAGTGGAAGATATGAATCGCGAGATTGGGAAGTTTTATTAATTTTGATTTTTGTTGAGTCGGACTCTTCGCGAAGGAAGAGGTGATGTTGTCACCGCCGGTGGGAAATAAACTTTCGTCTGATGGAGTGCGTGGAGAACGTGCGGCGGGGCATTGAACCCTGACCCTCTGATTTGTGGGCCTTATTCGTGTAAATCTAATTTCATTTTTTTTATTTTTTTTTTAAGTGAAAGAAATCTAAATAACACCTCGTAGACTATTTGAAATCCATGCAGCCCCTTATTTTTCTTAAAATGCTCTGTATGATCTCTTAAAAACATTTACGTAGATTCAAATAACTCGTTAAATTAAACTTTCATTCCAAGGTAAGGAATATTATTCTGTGAATACCACCTGTAAATGACAATTTATCATTTTGAATAGATTATAAAACCATATTCAGAAGAATAGAACAGTCATTTATAAAAGATTTTCTGTATTTTTCATACATTACATGGATTTTTTAATATAATATGTCTTCAAGATTACCCAAACAAAATATTCACACAATCTTTTTCATTTGTCAATATAAATTTTCTCGTACAAAAATATAATAATAAATTTTTGTTGTTTGTTTGATCATAAATAAATTATAATTAAAATGAAATAGGATCCATAAACTTCCATGCTGGAGATTTCTTTGTCGAGAAGCTCTCTTTGTCATCGATAGCACTGCAAGATCCTGATATCAAATCACGATGAATCCTGGCAGGAGCTATTGAAGGATATACGAGAGACAGGATATTGGTTACAATCATAGACAGTGTGAGCAAAGATAGACAAGTACATTTTTTATGACACAAGAGCAAGGTTTGGCATATTATTCAAAGTTCTTGTTCAGAAAGAGAGGCATTGTCATTTCATTTCCAAATACAAAGTTCTTCAGCTGGTGAAGTTGGGAGCTCCTCAAAGCTAAGTCCAGAATGACAAGCATTTCGATCTTCCAAGATGTAGTATGCTGGTTTGAGACTCATACACCACAAAGACTTTGGAGTAAATGTGTCATTTTGATTTCTCACACTGATGAGGATGCCATGGATAACTAACCTTATTGTGCAGCCACAAAAGGGCGATTCTGTTTTCATTTAGAAGAATGATCGATTTCGGTTTCTTTCTAACCTTGCTTCCCTCTGTCAGAAAAAAAAAATAGAGAAAGAATTATAAACCAACTATAAATGTATCCAGAAATATAGTCATGCCCTATAAAAAAAAAATTAAAAAAAATAAATAAAACTCAACTTAAAAAAAAGGTTGTTTTCAAACTCAAGCAGACAAGATTTTATGGATAAGTTATCCAAATTTTAAAGGATAAAAAACCCATTGATTTCGTCCATGTTCAAATTTGACAAAAGCAAACAAAAGAGAGGATCAATGTTATTCTAGCCTTCAGGTAAAACGAAAAATCCCCATTTTCAATTCAAAAGCAGAACAATGGCCCACAGTTTATCTCAATTTTTTTATATAACAAACAGGATAAATTGTTTCTCCAACCGCTTATCCCTCCAATTGTACACTTATCCCACCATTTATTCATTTGTAATACTGGACCAAATGATTCTCAGTGGAGAAGTTCATTTAATGGAAACAATCCACGGCCCTGCCATCGAAAATTGATAGGAAGATGTTAATTTTCTTCATCTATTGGTTGGAGAAATTTGGGGAAGCAGCAGTTAAATGTTCTAACACTATGGAACCAGACTATGCTGAATCAAAATGGCCCAACCTGAATGAGTATTGAACACATTTAAATTGCTGCATATAAAAAAAGTCAACCTATATTCTGAATTGCAACTTAAATTTGCAGGCAAGATTTTTGTCAACAAGGCAAATTGTCTGTGGAAGCAATTCAAATGTTTAGTTAAAATGCTTCTTATGAGTCTCTCATAGACTCATAGACAGTTCTCAATAAAACCTAGTTGAATCGACAAATGCCTCTTTTCTTTTAATTTTACGACATGGGAAGGGCATTGCAACCAAAGAAAGATGAAATTTTATACAGTAAATTTTCTAGAGCACATCAAAGCAGTTCTCAATCTCACTTAGTCACTTGGTTAACCCAGTTTAATTCAAACTAACTCTCCCACGTTGAGTTTCCCCTTTTTGTTCGGAAAACTTGACAAGAATTCTATGAAAAAAGAAATATATAACAAGAAAATTCAATACCTCTTTCTTTTTGCATTCTTTGTAGTCATCAAATTGCTGTTGGCACTTATTCTTGTCAGAGTTGGATTCCTCTAGGCCTGTAATAAACAAGTCAATCTTTCAAGGCCAGCCATGGCATAGAGAGAAAAAAAATGATGGTAGACCATGTAGATGATCTGTGCAAAATGGATTTCATCACAAACAAAGAAGTGTGACATTATGATGTACATTCCATGGGTATCACATAAAGACCTTATTTTGGAGAGGAACACATACACATATATTCACGCATGCCAACATACAGGAGCTAAAGAGTCTGAAATACAAAAACATCTTAGCCACTGAATATTCATGTTGTTGTTGCACCTCTAATATCTAACATTCATTATCTTTCTCACCCCAAAGAAGATACCCGTATCCATCTAAAAAAGAAACACCAAAATTACTTTTAATTTGATCCCTTAAAAAACAAGACTATGTGCTCCATACCCTACTGAGGATCTGACCTGAGTCAGATACTCTAAAGGCCCATTGATGCTCATACCATCATACACGTCTCTATGATCATTCAAAGCCTAACCAAAACAAGAAATATTTTTAGAAAGTGATGTTGTACGCTACAAAAAAAAACAGAGAGAGAAATTAATTATTCAGTTCAATTCCTTAATCCTGTAGATTACAACTGCATCAAGGAGGAACACCCCCCCCCCCCCCCCAACCCACAAAATAAATAAATAAAAATTCAAAGCCTCTCCCTCTAGGCCATATATAATTGCCCATCATGATTTCTAACATCAAACTGTCTTCCACTTATCAACCTACATCTATGTCCGAATAAACACGACACTTACTGATATTTTGCATATCAAGCCTCTAACAATTGACGGCGAGATGCTGTTCTTGTTTCTTGATAGTTCTATTTCTTTACACCCTGTTTGGTTTACGAATACCTCATCCGGGCATGGCTTAATCAAACATAAAAATAGTTATACAACGATAGAAAAGAATTATATGGTTTCATTTTTAGTTGCCATTCCTTTCTATGTTTGGATAAATGTTCACCTTTTGTGTGTGTCGTATTAGAATAGAGTTATAGCTTTAGATGAATAAACAACTCTGATATAGTTATAAAGGTTTATTCTAAATTACCAACCTTTGAATGAATAAACAGCCCCGGTATAGTTATCAAAGTTTTTATTCTCAATTGTCAAGGTTTATTCTAAATTATTCTAACTATTACGCGTTATCCACATTAAACAAACATGTTTTTTTCCAAAACTATTCTTCCTTCATCCGCATTCTTATTTGTAAACAAACTAATATTGCTACTTGGAAAAAGAACACATTCATCATAACCAAATGAATTAAATTGAACTGAATTGAATCACAACTAAAATCAAATACCGATCAGCAGAAACACCGATTCAATACCACCCAAAAAGAAACCTCGACAATGAAATCAAGAACGCAAAAAGCAATTGTTCCCCTTCAAACAAAGACCCAAATGAATAACAAAAGAGATCGAGAGAAAGAAATACATACATTTGAGGGAAGCCGTGTATTGGGGAAAGCATGGCGAGTCGGATAATCTCGCGACGCTTGGATACGACTGGGAAGATGAATCCGCTGCCATGGCCAAGCCCGGAAGAAATAAATGAAAAACAGAAACCCTCTCAAGAGACGACCAGACCTTTTATAAACGTTGTCGCGTTCACCGACTCGGCTGATCCACTAATTCTACGGTCCACGTTTCGGGTCTCCTTCAAAAGCGCACTAAATCGACGAAGTGGAATACGTGTTATGCATTACTCAGTTTTACACATGTACGGGGTTGAATGTAAACTCCTTTCAAATTCCATTGTTTAAAAATGTTATTTTGGATTCGTGTTTTAAAATTTTCAATTTTCTAAACGTGAAATTTTTACAAATATTGATCTGAATGGAGTCTAAAACTTATTAAGAAGATGAATACACAAGATCCATTTAAACATGTATCAAACTATGGATACCACTTCGATTTTAAGGAAAGTCATTCTTCATTTAATACATAATTAAGAGTTAATTTGATAATTTTGATTTAAAATTTTTTTCTCATTTCAAATGCAATTTTTTTAGGAGTAGAATGTGAAATGAAAGCAAAACTTGAGCACATTTTTTTGTTTTCTCTTTGCTCTCTTTTTATTTACTTAAAAAAATTGTCTCTGTAATAAAAGTCACTATTTATTTACATAAAAGCTATAGTAATACAGTTTGATTGTACAATTACATAAACAATTTTCTTCAAAGATAAAAGTTGTTCAACCGTGCAATCAAAATCAAAATGGGTAGGATGGGGTGGTTATTTTCACCCCCTTTTATTGCTATCCCACCCCTTTTTCAAACCCACCCTGTCAATATTTTATAAACTACAACTCCACCCCTTCATACATGTCAACTTTTTCACAGAGCAACCCATCCCATCAGATTTTTCCCTTTCTTCTCTTCCGGTCCCCTCCTCGAACCTCTGTGGTGGTGGTGCTTCTTCTGCTTCCTCCTCCACCCCACACAGATCCCCTCATCGAGGTTCGGATGCCGGCGGCGTCACTCTTCGCGAAACGCCGCTTGAAGAAGCTTCGTCGAAACCCTTCGATTCCTTCTAAAGCATTCTGTTCGCATCTCTGCAACCACCGTTCTGGTTGTTCTCTAACCCTAGATTGGATGTTCTGCTGGACGGTGAAATTTGATGAGCTTTCTGTGAGTAGTTTGGATTTGTATCTAAATTTGTTTTTGAGAAGCTGCTGATTTATGTTGTTCTAGAGTTTTGGTGGATCTATAGTGGGAAAAAGTTTTCTGGGGTCAGTTAGAATTTGGTGTCTTTTAAGGTATGTCATGATTTTCGAATTGCGCGCACGTTTTTTTCTCTGAGTAGGAATGAATTTTTTTTTTATAGGCAAAATGTGGTTCTTATAATTTACTTTATTGAACAGTGCTTGTTTTGCTATTGGGTTTATATTGGAAACAGGCTGTATATTTAAATTTTCCTCATTAAGAAGGAATGGAGATAAAAATCTGACACGATTTTTAGAATATCTTAGGAAAGTCACTGTCTTTCTATCTTCCATAAATGCGTGCTTTCTACATATCCATTTGTCTCTTTGATAATCAAGAAAAAGTTGCAATTCAAACATTAGTGATCATCATATTATCTTCTTATTTTAGTACCGTTTTATTCCGATAGAAGTTTCTTATTAATTATTATGCATGAATTTGAACTCTTTTATGGCTTTCCTCAGAAGGATGCCTGTGTGCTTTGCATTTGTCTATACTTTTATGATCCCGTCAATAAACTATGGTGGTATAGCCCACCTTCCAGACAAAAAGGGATGCATACCTTTCTGTACATGCATGTATGTAAGATGTATATCTGTTTTTGATAGCAGGACCCAGATTTTTGGGATAAAAGCCTGTTGTTGTTTTTGTTGTACATCAGTTTCTGACCATATTGAAGTCAACCCTTCCCATGCTCCGACATCCATCTTTTCAGGCATGTGAAAGGAGGATGGCGTTGTATGGTTGGCATCTGTTGAATTTTATCAAATTATTTTCTTGATGTACCTGGTGCCAAATATTTTGGATAAGAATTGAGGAAAATGATATGACGATTTGTGTGGTTTGCCCATGTTGTCTTCGATGATGCTGAATGGAAGAGCATCCATGAAGTCGTACGTGATCCATTAGTTTTGACAACACAAAACTATTATATCAAAGATGTGAAGATTTCCACTAGTCTTTAATTCTGGTATATCAAGTTGGTATGGAAGAGGGGGTCAGGGAGTTATTCGTCTGGGATATCAAGTTGGGTTTGTGTGTGCTGGGGGAGGGGGGGGGGGGGAGTAGTTGGCGCAGAGGAGATTTTGTCAGGGGAAGATTAGTTAACTGAGTCATGGTTTAACTAAGGCAGGTTAAGTCAAATTAACCCCAATTTCACTATTATGGATGTTTACAAACCCAAATCTAGGTAGGTGTATTTAACAAAGAAGATCCAAGTGCCTGTTGAATTTGACCAAACGCATGGCCAAATGCATGATAAAAAGGCCCAATTAAATATCTAAAATCTAAAATTAAAACCATACATTCATATTCAATATCAAACAGTATAACACGCAGAATCTTCAAACAATTAAGATTCAGTTCTATGAATTCATAATAACTCAAGACAAAATCTCTAAAAACTGAAATACATACCCATAAATTCAGATTTTATAGTCATGCATGGTAAAGAGAATCCTCAACCGATGTAAATCAAATAGACGAACAGGATTCAGTTCTTAAAACAAAACCCTAAAACAATTGTTTAACGAAAACATGAACTAGGGTTCCATCAATTCTGAATAAAGAAACCTATCATATCTCTCGTTTCATTCAATTGATATACCAAATTAGGAGAAAATAAAAACATTGAGATCCCCAAATACAGAGAACTGGGTAAGTGGGGGAGGAACACAAGAAGGAACGAATACCTGATTTTTTTTATTGCTGCCGGGGCCGGTGCGGGACTTCTTGTTGGTGGGTCGGATCTGGGGCTGCGTCGTGGTCTCCGGCGGGTCAGATCTCGGGCTTCGTCGTGGAGAGAGATCGAGAGTGAGAGGGAGGACAGGGGGCGTCGTGGAGAGATGAGAATGTGAGAGAGAGAGAGAGGGGGAGTAGGGGTGTGAATAAGAAACAGAGGAGAGAAGGGTTTGGGTTTTGGGCTTCGACTTCGGCTTAATCGACTCAAGTGACCGGGTGATTTTCCTTTTCGAGTACTGCTACATTCAGTTTTTTTCTCAGTTTAAAACACAGACTTATATACCTTGTTACAAACTTAAAAAGACATATACCTCATTAGATGATGTATATACCTCACTAAATTTTTTTTTACACTTATTAGAAATGGGTTCATTCAACTTGAAATTGAGCGACATGCACTTTTCATTAAAACATATATCTCATTAGATAATGTTTACTATTTAAAAAAAAATGAAAGCACTTGAGGTATGAGTTTTGGTTGGTGAATGTGACTGAGTGTATCATTTTTCTTCTCTTTTTTCTGAGTGACCGGGTGACTTAAGCGACTCAAGTGACCCATTTTTCTTTATCTTTTTTTTCTCAGCCCGTTTCACATAAGATATAGATATGGCTGCAACTTGGGTCGGGTTGAACCTGATTTTTACATATGTTGGGTTGGTCAAATCGGGTTCGGGTTCAGGTTTGAGTTGATCAATTCGGGTTGACTCACAAATCAGGTTGAGTTCGGATTGGCTCACTCACAACCCGACCTAACCAGAACCGGTAAATTAATAGTTAAAAAAAAATCATGGCCGTCCATTATGTAATTTTTAATCCGGGCAGTCCAAATTTTAGGTAAATCTAACTAATCTTACGGGTTGGGTCGGGTAGGTTTATTTAATTTGCACATCATGTGAGAAAATCGGGTTGGGTAGGGTTGGTTTATTTAATTACAGGTTGGGTTCGGGTTAGTCCAATCTGGGTTGAAAATCGGGTTGGGTCGGGTTATGGTTGAGTAGTTTAGAATTCGGGTTGTAGCCTTAGCAGCCTTAGATATAGGATATACTGTGTTGTCATAATATATTGAAAAAGGATACACTAATATATTATAGAGTTCTATCATAATGTATAGAGTATGTTTTTTTGCACCTGCAAAGGGGCTAGAAATATCAATTTGTGTTTTTTTGAAAAATGTTAGTTCAGTTCATTTTATAACCCTAGACCACTTATTATTTTTCTAAAAATAATAAATATCATGTAACGAGGTGTATGCTTTGATGAAAAGTGTATATCACTCCATTTCGAATTGAATGAACTCATTTTAAATAAATATAGTTTAATGGTGCATATGTTTCATTGGATTTCTAATTATGTATATGAGACTACATTTTAGACTGTAAAAATATTTGAATGTCATAACGCCCTCTTTTTTTTAAAATGATATAATATCCCCCATCCATAATCCACACATGTTTTAAAAATATTACTCACATTAAAGCATGTGCTATTATACCAAATGAATTATATATTGGTATGTTTTTTTCTTGGAAAAAATTGATATAACTCCTTATATATTTAGCTATATCAATTTTAGTGCTTATAAAATCTTTAAATCACCATATGTTCTTATATTATGCTGTAGTTAATACTTTTAGTCTCTATGTCAAAAGTATGTAAAAAATGAAAGACATATTATAAGAATATTCCGTCCACTCAATAGAATCTTTGAAAATCATATTCATATAAGTCATTGATAAAGTGTAAATACTGAAATAGATCATTTCTATGACCAAAATGTAAAATGTCATTGAGAGTAAAATTTCAAAAATAACCTCATAACTTTTGATAGTTTTTGGGGAGGCATCAGTCTTCTCGTGGGGTTTATTTTGAGTGTGTGAGGGTTGTGAGAGAGACAACGGGAGAGAAGGATTAGATTAAGGGAAATATATTATGGTACTCTCATATGTTTAGTTAGAGTTAACTACAAGTCTGATTAATTAGGGTGACGACAAAGACTAAAATAACAATCTCTTAGAATTTTCAAAACAAGTCACAGTTAGAAAGCTCAACAGAGGAGCACCAGGAGTGATCATTTATGAGACAAATTACATGAGCCCCATCATAAACAAAATGGGCAGAGATTGCATAGATTGAAACATATAAAACCTCCTTGGGATTCTTCATAAACTATATATATCACTAAAGGGTGAAGACGCACGAAAAATGGTTTAAAAACCTCTGTAGAAAAAGTAGAGCTTTGGCCTAGGGGGCTTTTAGTTGCTCCACATGGTGGGTGATAGTATCTGGGCAAGACGGGGCTTGCAACAGCTCCAATCGGTTGAAGGGCGCAACGAACTGCAGGATGTAATCTTCATCTGAAGCAACAGTTGGAATGTTCATTAGTCTCTCTCCATCTTTTTTTTTTCTTTTTTTCTTTTTGATTCAGAGTATTGGGTATCCATAGCCCATAGGAATGAAAATCATAGCAAAAAAAAAGGCAGAAATGGAACTTACTCTCTTTGACAGTTCCATACAGCCAGCATAAAACCTCGTCAGCAAACGCCAAGCACTCCCCTCCCTGCAATGCGAAAACATATGAGTTTTTTTAGGGGGTTCCAGACCATTCTCGAATTGAGCTATAAAACATATGAATGATAGAACGTGGTGGTCTGGGATATGGTCTATTAGTGATTCCTCAAGATCCCTTCGCCTATGATTACATAACTTTAGCTCATTAGTGTTATATTTTTTGACATGTAAAAATTTTACTTGTAAGTAGTAGTTCTAGTTTACTAGTAGAAAGCTCTTTTAAGCTATAAAAGATGAATCTATATCAATATCCATCATATAAGTATAACCACGAGATCAAGCGATTGAATATTCTCCAAGGAGAGAAAAAAAAACAAATAAGTACCAATTTTTATTGCTGTCATTATTATAACACTTAGCTCTAGGGTAGTACCATATGGTACTTGTTTTTAGCATTATTATTATTCTCTCTCTGAATTTAGTAGTTTCTACTTCCTAGAATATGAGCCAGTAACGTGATACATGGACAAAAGGAAAAGCTTCCAAAAACATGCAGAATCTGAATTCTCAATACCTGCCAATAGTTTTTCATCTTCACTCTGTGTGTTATATCTTTGGTTCTCAGCCTTTCTGTACGAACAAGTCGACCATGATCATCTCTGAGTAGAGAGAAATTCATATATCAGTACATTATAAAAATTAAAAAATAAAAATATCAATATCGTTATTAGATGACCATCACTTGTCAAAAAATACATCCACAAGTCTCAAACATGCTACTAGTATATTTGTAGGCACTCATCCCCCTATATTATACTAGATCTGCTCGATTATCATAATAAATATGGAAAATCACGTATTGCCACCATGTTTGACAGCATACACAAGCTTGCTCGGATTAATCAATTATTGATCCACAAATTCACAACCAAGTACCACCAATTTCAGGGAAAAACAAAGCCCCTTGAACAGAGTGGTCTCAACATAAATAGTCATTCAATTTGTATGGAAGAAAGATAACTTTGAGTCCTCATCAAAGCAGCTCTTGCATTTTATCCACCCATTCCTCATCTAAAGGTTCTTGCTTTGACAATTCTGGTTCACATCCAATCATGATATAGGAGCAGCGTACATGATATCAGACCTCAATGAACAAGCATCTTCAGACAGGAAAACCAAATGACTAAACATTTGTATGTATTCTCTTCTAGTTCAACCAATAAATAACCCCACATAACACTGAATCAAAGGCACATCAACACAAGTATAGACTATTTCTCAAAGGTTGTGTGTCTACTGCAATAACCTACCAAATCATCCAATACCAAATGTCTGATCAGTGATAGATTGCTTAAATTTCCACGGTTTCCATGTGATTTTATGAGTATTCCACATTCCAGTCTTAAAGAGAGATGCTCCTCATTTTTCTCTAATATAGATGAGCACTTCAAGAAAATGTGGATGGGGAGTGTGTGTGTGCACGCACACATGCGCTCGCCAGAAGATGTCACGATACACAATCAGATACTTTATGTCATGGTTCTACTTCATAAAACAATATCCATTACCGTAAGGCGTAAGGTAGTCAGGAAGAAATATATTTCAATATATACAACAGAGAAATATCAAAAGATACCTTGAAGAATCCCATCTATGCCTGCGGATAACTGTTAAAAAAATAACATGCAAGCATCCCAGAAAGAAATCATACAAAACCATTCAGAGGTCCCTCATGTCAAACAAACATGCAACATGAAATGTTAGTGGCGGAATGAAAGAAGAAAAAAAGGAAACAAGAATTGGCATACAGAGCAAAAACTTGAAACTCATCCAATTTGAAAGAAACAAAAATGATCATGAGAGCCAAGGGGAAAAACACATTTCCAGGAAGCAAGTTTACCTAAATCCAATAACGATAAATGGGACACCAGCAAGAAATGACTGGATCTGCAATGGCAATGGAAGAGGCAATGGATGAAGCATGCCAAATAAATTGCACGTATAAGAACACAGAGAACTACAGAACAGAAAAATCACCAGCAATGTCAGAAAGATTGCTAATGTGCCATGTGCAACATGGCAAATCATAAAAAACCAATTTTTTTATGACGTACAGTTTTTTTTTTCCCTGTCAAGTCAAACTCAATATCTAAGTTTATATAATAAAAAAACTTAAAAATGAGAGTGCAACACAAGCATGATAAAAGAATACACCATATATATATATCTAGTGGTCATATTTTGAAGTTGGACAAATTTCAGCTTGTGCTCTATCATTCAAATTCAATTTTTACTATGACCAGCTAGTCATAGAGCATAGAGGAATGAGGCACAGTCATAATATTGCTTTAATGTTTCACATTAAAATGTTAATTAGAGCGACAGGTGGTGGGTTATTATGCAGCAACATGACTGATCATTGTTTGGATGATTCTGTGCATGGAACTAACCATTTTGACTGATCTGATACATAACAAATACAAAGAGAGTGTCCGGGTCACAATATAGAACAAGGAATGACAATTCAACACAATTTCAATATACTGGGCACTGCCAACAATAGTGGAAAAATCAATCACAACGAAGAAATCATAAAATGTACCCAGAATTTCAGAAGTTTCTGTCTCTCGAATCTTTCTTCTGTACGATTATCAAGCTGCAATTAGAGTAAAAGAATCAATTTATAAAAATCTGACTGATACATTAATAAGTTATAAGAAACCTGTTATAGTTTTCATATGATAGAGCCAAAACCTCACGGCTTGTCTTCAACTCCACATAGAAACGCTTTCCATCGTCCATGGTATCACAGCAGTCCATCTCAGCACCCATTATTATACGATGGGCCCCCAGTTTAGTTTTTATCACAGAACAATATTCGACATTTGCATTGATATGACGAAGACCATCACCATCAAATCCAGAGGATTCGGTCGCCACGCTCTCAAAAGAATAGCCCCAGTAGCATCTGCATGAAACAAAGAAGCATTAGAATGTCCATTGCACTGAGCAAGCCACTATATTCCTGTGTATGATGCATGTGATTCGCAATTAACGCGTGAATGCACTCATTACCTATTGGCCCGTTAACCTACATTTTTAGCTGATCACAACACAAGGCAAGACATATAAGAAGCTCAGACAGCAACTCAAATAAATAAGCTTCTTCATCCAATTAGCATAAAACCACACTTGATTTAAGCACCAATACGAAAAATAAAACAGAAGAGAAGAGACATATTTTGAAAGAGGTTCTCCAAAATCTGTAAGCAAGGACCTTCTCAAATGCCAGACGATAATAGAATAGCCAATTGAGAACATTTTAAACATCAATCTCTAATTTCTTCATTAATTATGTGGACCACCTGATTGGTGCATCATCCGGTCATGACCCATACAGAAAGTGGCCCCATTCACCATCATCTTCCACCCAGAGCACCGTATTGTTTGGATGGGTGGCTATTACAGTCTTCAGGCTCATAATTATTCTTCATAACTTATGGACATGAAGATCTTGAAATGTAGACTAACTCAAAAATACCAGAAATCATTTTACCCCATATTACTATGGTAATAACCCTTTAAAAGGTTCAAGGACATAAAAGTCCTTGGAAACTGTTAATCTCATCTAAGTCCCTGTTAAACTTGAATCATACACACGAGTCCTTCAAAACTCACAAAATACTCAATATAAACCAACCCTTATTAACTGAACTCCAGTTAACCCCAGCTTGGAATTACTAACCTACCCTCCTCATATTCTAATCTAATTATCCTCCTCTCCCCATTTTTCTGAAAGCAGCAGCAGCAACAGCCCCTCTCCCCTCCACCACCAGCCCTGTCATGCCCATTCTCTTCTTCCCTCACGGCTTCAGCCATCCATCAAGTACACTCCCTCAACCACGGATCACCTCCATGACCCTCAAGACTTGCCACCACTAACCCACCTGTGCAAGGCCGTTCGCCATCTGACGCACCTAATTATACCAGATGACTGAAGCAGGTTGAGGGGCTCACATTCGGCTATGGACACCAAACTAGGGCTGTTTTATGGCACAACGGGCTTGCTCGGACGAGGCCCGCTCTCATTCACATCACAGATGTCATCCCTTATACAAAAATGTGTTTTCATACTATCTCGCTGACCGCAACATGGAGCTTCATGTGTCTTGCCTTCGGCGAGGACCCAAATTTGCTCGGGCACCCATGGTTGAATTATATCGCAGCATACATAAATTGTAGAGATATTGAATATACCACAACATGCATGCATACTATGTAAAACATGAAAAAAATGCACCTTCGACGATCAAGCTCACTTTGAGGCCTCTCGGGAAGTTTATGCACATCAAGATAGATAACCCCATTTCTTTTATGCACTCCCATTTCCCACGGTTCATGCCTGATGTATGCAGTAGCCAATATCTGAAAAGGCCAATAGAAAAACTATAATCATCTTTGAACAGCATTAATGAATATTAAAGCACTTAAATTACTGGATCAAGGGCACCGAAATTACCTTGTTGAGGTTGTTGCGAAATGTCTGAAGATCCGCAAACAAATTGCAAAGAAATAAAGTAAATAAAAACATCAGATATTATCAATGAACCCTACAAGGGATAAGGTTTCAAGAAATAAATTAGAAACATGCCAGAATGTATAACTTTACCACAAAATGAATATTCTGAAGTGGGATTTGCTTGTCTCTTATACAACCAAGGAGGTCACCAAATCCCTGCTGATCCGAGTCTGTTGTAGACAGAACAACATAAATTGCCTTGCATAAATAAGCAGTAATAACAAAAGTGGAAGAGGGTCGAGCATATGACTTTGGCCAAAACCAAATACAAAACTGCTATCTGTGACCGCTTTCTACAGAGCCGAGGAAGGCTAAGTAATTGCTAAACATTCTCCACTCCAGAATTATAAACAGTGGATCAAGAGAATGACCAATTAATTGTGCTCAAGCATCTTAATGTGTATAACAGGGGCACCAAGTATAAGGTCTGAGATACCGTCCATAAACCAAGAAATTTGACTATAAGGTATGAACTCCACCACTGTAATTCACAGAGAAGATGCGTACAACTCCAGTGAATAAAAACTAAGCATAACCCATAAGGATCTCAGAAAAAAAAAAAAAAGACAAAACACAAAACATGCCAGCTTTACCTGTAGATGAGACATCTACCAGCACGTCTATGAGCATGGTGGCAAGAAAACCAGAACCTGAAAGAACAGAGAAACTGGATACCCACACCCCAGTGCAGGACACCTTCCAACATCATTTGGATATCACTATCTCCCCTGACTTAGCCCCACTGATTGTGACTATAACGCTATGCATGGACCCTATAAAAGCTGATGTATTCTTTTCACTCATTTGTGGCATGGAAGAATCATGAGATGTGTGAACAACAATCCAAGAGAAAATTCAGATATTGACTTCTTCAATGCTTAGACCAAAACTGAGTGTGCTTTGCAACATCTGACCGATTGAATATAACTCATCTAATAATCAAGTGAAAAATTAACTCAATTCATATTCTAATTCATAAGCGATCACACATTTTTTAATATTTTTGCGTGAGGTGAGCCCCACGTTCTACATGGATGTCACCAAAGTCCAAACTCAATCTCAAAAAAAAAATCCCAAAATACACAAGAAAATAAAAAAAAATACAAAAAAAAATCACAAAATAGCCCCCAAAGCCCAAAAAAATCAACAGAAATGTTCACATACAATAAGGGAAGCTGCAAGGGCTTCATATGTGGCGTATGTGAGTTTAGCATGTGTGATTGCACATGCAGCCCGTGTGTTTTTGATGAGTATGATTTGATTTTTAATTATATTTTTCATACAGAATTCAGATTGTCGTTAAAAAAAAACCAAGTGAGAAATGAAAATGACTCATTATGGTTATCATCAATCAAACATGGACAAAGAATAGCATTGTAAATCACAACTCATAAATGACTATGACAGAAGAATAAACAATATGCAACTTTACATAAAAGTTTAGAAGGTACACAAGCCAGATAGGAATACATAAAACACACCATGATGGATGTGCCATACCATTTTTCTCGATAAATGTTTCAAAACCTTCATTCAGATCAGCTCCAACTTCATCACAAACATGCCTCTTGAAAAGTCTCTAGTAACATTGATGGTAGGTGGTGTGTTAGACAATATAGATTATGGCAACTACAATAATAGAAACAAAGATATGTGAAGATCACAGACACAATCTAGCACTGAAAGCTTACTTAATGCAGAATACAGTTAACATGAATGAAAAAAAATTAAATGATTGAATGTATTTTCCAGTACAAGAGGATCTATGTGGAGAACACTTGGGCGGCCATGTCCTCTAATCGTAGATCATGGGTTCGTTCAATCTTAGGCGAGTACATGACTTCTATCATCATGAATAATGAGTGGTTTTTAGCCTTAGAGGTGTCTTCTTTTTTTTCTTTTTTTCTTCCTTTTATGTAACTTTGTATGAAGATCCCTCATATCCTTTTATTCGAGGGCTTTCTAATTAATAAGAATGCTCCAACATTTTCATAAAAAAATGATTGAAATAAATACTTTGTTAAGGGCGATAAAATAAAGTGAAAGGTGGCAACAATATAAGGATAAATGACTAGAGAAAAAAAAGATAGAAAAGTCATACCAAGCTACGGTCATTAAAATGGACTTCTCCACCCTCAACTCGACTGTAACACGCAAGTTCACAGGGCTTGTATTTCATTTAGACAGGGAGAGTTAGGATAACAAAATGACGAAGAGAAACTGAACAAAACCAACACCTACGAAGATGAAGATCTGTAATACCTCTTGAAAAGCAATACTTTTTCTGGAAAGAGTTTCTTCACTCTTGGTAACCCTCATGTCAGAAACAAAACGTTCATCATTCCTCCCATTCTGATGTGAAAACTTAGAACCAAAACCAAAGTTCTGCCTCTGATTGAAAGGTCCACCAGGTCTTGGAAGCAGTCCAGACTGCCAACGGCCACGTCCCATGTTACCTCTGTCTCTGTTTTGATTCATATTACTCCGAATAGGAGGAAGGACTGTCCCGAGAAAGTTCAGCATGACAGGAAGGGCATCATTAGTGGTAGGAAGAAAAGATGTAACACAGCGAAGACATGATAAATCTCACATGTTTTCACCACTAGAATTTCAGAGTTGGTGGACAAGAAAATTCAATGGATAAATTAGTTTACTTAAAACCTAGAACAAAAAACACAATCTTCTTTACCTGTCAATGTAAATATTCACACAATCTTCTTTACCTGTCAATGTAAATTTTCTCATACAAAAATATAATAATAAAATTTTGTTATTTGTTTGATCATAAATAAATTATAATTAGAATGGAATAGGACGTAGATAATGATTTATAAAATATGATCCAGAAACTTCCTTGCCGTATATTTCTTTGTCGAGTAGCTCTCTTTGTCATCGATAGCACTGCAAGATCCTGATATCAAATCAGGATGAATCCTGGCAGGAGCTATTGAAGGATATACGAGAGACAGGATATTGGTTACAATCATAGACAGTGTGGGCAAAGATAGACAAGTACATTTTTTATGACACAAAAGCAAGGTTTGGCATATTATTCAAAGTTCTTGTTCAGAAAGAGAGGCATTGTCATTTCATTTCCAAATACAAAGTTCTTCAGCTGGTGAAGTTGGGAGCTCCTCAAAGCTAAGTCCAGAATGACAAGCATTTCGATCTTCCAAGATGTAGTATGCTAGTTTGAGACTCATACATCACAAAGAATTTGGAGCAAATGTGTCATTTTGATTTCTCACACTGATGACGATGCCATGGATAACTAACCTTATTGTGCAGCCACAAAAGGGCGATTCTGTTTTCATTTAGAAGAATGATCGATTTCGGTTTCTTTCTAACCTTGCTTCCCTCTGTCAGAAAAAAAAAATAGAGAAAGAATTATAAACCAACTATAAATGTATTGAGAAATATAGTCATGCCCTATAAAAAAAAAATTAAAAAAAAATAAAAATAAAACTCAAACTTAAAAAAAAGGTTGTTTTCAAACTCACGCAGACAAGATTTTATGGATAAGTTATCCAAATTTTAAAGGATAAAAAACCCATTGATTTCGTCCATGTTCAAATTTGGCAAATGCACAACAAAAGAGAGGATCAATGTTATTCTAGCCTTCAAGTAAAACGAAAAATCCCCATTTTCAATTCAAAAGCAGAACAATGACCCAAGGTTTATCTCAATTTTTTTATATAGCAAACAGGATAAATTGTTTCTCCAACCGCTTATCCCTCCAATTGTACACTTATCCCACCATTTATTCATTTGTAAAACTGGGCCAAATGATTCTCAGTGGAGAAGTTCATTTAATGGAAACAATCCATGGCAGGGGATTTGATATCCCTGCCATCGAAAATTGATAGGAAGATGTTAATTTCTTCATCTATTGGTTGGAGAAATTTGGGGAAGCAGCAGTTAAATGTTCTAACACTATGGAACCAGACTATGCTGAATCAAAATGGCCCAACCTGAATGAGTATTGAACACATTTAAATTGCTGCACATCAAAAAAGTCAACCCATATTCTGAATTGCAACTTAAATTTGCAGGCAAGATTTTTGTCAACAAGGCAAATTGTCTATGGAAGCAATTCAAATGTTTGGTTAAAATGCTTCTTATGAGTCTCTCATAGACTCATAGACGGTTCTCAATAAAACCTAGTTGAATAGACAAATGCCTCTCTTCTTTTAATTTTACGACATGGGAAGGGCATTGCAGCCAAAGAAAGATGAAATTTTATACAGTAAATTTTCTAGAGCACATCAAAGCAGTTCTCAATCTCACTTAGTCACTTGGTTAACCCAGTTTAATTCAAACTAACTCTCCCACGTTGAGTTTCCCCTTTTTGTTCGGAAAACTTGACAAGAATTCTATGAAAAAAGAAATGTATAACAAGAAAATTTAATACCTCTTTCTTTTTGCATTCTTTGTAGTCATCAAATTGCTGTTGGCACTTATTCTTGTCAGAGTTGGATTCCTCTAGGCCTGTAATAAACAAGTCAATCTTTCAAGGCCAGCCATAGCATAGAGAGAAAAAAAAATGATGGTCGACCATGTAGATGATCTGTGCAAAATGGATTTCATCACAAACAAAGAAGTGTGACATTATGATGTACATTCCACGGGTATCACATAAAGACCTTATTTTGGAGAGGAACACATACACAGATATTCACACATGCCAACATACAGGAGCTAAAGAGTCTGAAATACAAAAACATCTTAGCCACTGAATATTCATGTTGTTGTTGCACCTCTAATATCTAACATTCATTATCTTTCTCACCCCAAAGAAGATACCCGTATCCATCTAAAAAAGAAACACCAAAATTACTTTTAATTTGATCCCTTAAAAAACAAGACTATGTGCTCCATACCCTACCGAGGATCTGACCTGAGTCAGATACTCTAAAGGCCCATTGATGCTCATACCATCATACACATCTCTATGATCATTCAAAGCCTAACGAAAACAAGAAATATTTTTAGAAAGTGATGTTGTACGCTACAAAAAAAAACAGAGAGAGAAATTAATTATTCAGTTCAATTCCTTAATCCTGTAGATTACAACTGCATCAAGGAGGAACACCCCACCCCCCCCCCCCACAAAAAATAATAATAAATAAATAAAAATTCAAAGCCTCTCCCTCTAGGCCATATATAATTGCCCATCATGATTTCTAACATCAAACTGTCTTCCACTTATCAACCTACATCTATGTCCGAATAAACACGACACTTACTGATATTCTGCATATCAAGCCTCTAACAATTGACGGCGAGATGCTGTTCTTGTTTCTTGATAGTTCTATTTCTTTACACCCTGTTTGGTTTACGAATACCTCATCCAGGCATGGCTTAATCAAACATAAAAATAGTTATACAACGATAGAAAAGAATTATATGGTTTCATTTTTAGTTGCCATTCCTTTCTATGTTTGGATAAATGTTCACCTTTTGTGTGTGTCGTATTAGAATAGAGTTATAGCTTTAGATGAATAAACAACTCTGATATAGTTATCAAAGTTTATTCTAAATTACCAAGCTTTGAATGAATAAACAACCCCGGTATAGTTATCAAAGTTTTTATTCTCAATTTTCAAGGTTTATTCTAAATTATTCTAACTATTACGCGTTATCCACATTAAACAAACATGTTTTTTTCCAAAACTATTCTTCCTTTATCCGCATTCTTATTTGTAAACAAACTAATATCATGAAAGAATTTTTCAAAGTAAAGTTGGAATTCAAATTCCAAAGTATATTTTCTGGCATAAACATCATTTTCCTTGATAAACCATTTTCCAAATTCAAAAGTTAGGTTTTGCAGGGATTTTCAGCATAAACTAAACATTTGCATAATAAAAACATTTTCAAATTCATTTATTTCTAATTTTTTTTTGTAAAAACACGTACTTCATTAGAAAAGTATATACTTCAAAATGTGTTTGGAAAAATTACGGCAGGAATGACTAAAAATTGAACGACAAAAAAATCACTAACAAGTTACAATAAATTAAACAAAAAAGCAACCAGTCCCCTATTGTTTTCTCAAGGTATATTTACCATGGAAGAATTTCCAAAACAAGTCACAGTTAGAAAGCTCAACAGAGGAGCATCAGGAGTGATCATTTATGAGACAAATTACATGAGCCCCATCATAAACAAAATGGGCAGAGATTGCATAGATTGAAACATATAAAACCTCCTTGGGATTCTTAATAAACTATATATATCACTAAAGGGTGAAGACGCACGAAAAATGGTTTAAAAACCTCTGTAGAAAAAGTAGAGCTTTGGCCTAGGGGGCTTTTAGTTGCTCCACATGGTGGGTGATAGTATCTGGGCAAGACGGGGCTTGCAACAGCTCCAATCGGTTGAAGGGCGCAACGAACTGCAGGATGTAATCTTCATCTGAAGCAACAGTTGGAATGTTCATTAGTCTCTCTCCATCTTTTTTTTTTCTTTTTTTCTTTTTGATTCAGAGTATTGGGTATCCATAGCCCATAGGAATGAAAATCATAGCAAAAAAAAAGGAAGAAATGGAACTTACTCTCTTTGACAGTTCCATACAGCCAGCATAAAACCTCGTCAGCAAACGCCAAGCACACCCCTCCCTGCAATACGAAAACATACGAGTTTTTTTAGGGGGTTCCAGACCATTCTCGAATTGAGCTATAAAACATATGAATGATAGAACGTGGTGGTCTGGGTTATGGTCTATTAGTGATTCCTCAAGATCCCTTCGCCTATGATTACATAACTTTAGCTCATTAGTGTTATATTTTTTGACATGTAAAAATTTTACTTGTAAGTAGTAGTTCTAGTTTACTAGTAGAAAGCTCTTTTAAGCTATAAAAGATGAATCTATATCAATATCCATCATATAAGTATAACCACGAGATCAAGCGATTGAATATTCTCCAAGGAGAGAAAAAAAACAAATAAGTACCAATTTTTATTGCTGTCATTATTATAACACTTAGCTCTAGGGTAGTACCATATGGTACTTGTTTTTAGCATTATTATTATTCTCTCTCTGAATTTAGTAGTTTCTACTTCCTAGAATATGTGCCAGTAATGTCATACATGGACAAAAGGAAAAGCTTCCAACAAACATGCAGAATCTGAATCCTCAATACCTGCCAATAGTTTTTCATCTTCACTCTGTGTGTTATATCTTTGGTTCTCAGCCTTTCTGTACGAACAAGTCGACCATGATCATCTCTGAGTAGAGAGAAATTCATATATCAGTACATTATAAAAATTAAAAAATAAAAACATCAATATGGTTATTAGATGACCATCACTTGTCAAAAAATACATCCACAAGTCTCAAACATGCTACTAGTATATTTGTAGGCACTCATCCCCCTATATTCAACTAGATCTGCTCGATTATCATAGTAAATATGGAAAATCACATATTGCCACCATGTTTGACAGCATACACAAGCTTGCTCGGATTAATCAATTATTGATCCACAAATTCACAACCAAGTACCACCAATTTCGGGAAAAAAACGAAGCCCCTTGAACAGAGTGGTCTCAACATAAATAGAGTCATTCAATTTGTATGGAAGAAAGATAACTTTGAGTCCTCATCAAAGCAGCTCTTGCATTTTATCCACCCATTCCTCATCTAAAGGTTCTTGCTTTGACAATTCTGGTTCACATCCAATCATGATATAGGAGCAGCATACATGATATCAGACCTCAATGAACAAGCATTTTCAGACAGGAAAACCAAATGACTAAACATTTGCACGTATTCTCTTCTAGTTCAACCAATAAATAACCCCACATAACACTGAATCAAAGGCACATCAACATAAGTATAGACTATTTCTCAAAGGTTGTGTGTCTACTGCAATAACCTACCAAATCATCCAATACCAAATGTCTGATCAGTGATAGATTGCTTAAATTTCCACGGTTTCCATGTGATTTTATGAGTATTCCACATTCCAGTCTTAAAGAGAGATGCTCCTCATTTTTCTCTAATATAGATGAGCACTTCAAGAAAGTGTGGATGGGGAGTGTGTGTGTGCACGCACACATGCGCTCGCCAGAAGATGTCACGATACACAATCAGATACTTTATGTCATGGTTCTACTTCATAAAACAATATCCATTACCGTAAGGCGTAAGGTAGTCAGGAAGAAATATATTTCAATATAGATGGTTGTATTAATATATACAACAGAGAAATATCAAAAGATACCTTGAAGAATCCCATCTATGCCTGCGGATAACTGTTAAAAAAATAACATGCAAGCATCCCAGAAAGAAATCATACAAAACGATTCAGAGGTCCCTCATGTCAAACAAACATGCCACATGAAATGTTAGTGGTGGAATGAAAGAAGAAAAAAAGGAACCAAGAATTGGCATACAGAGCAAAAACTTGAAACTCATCCAATTTGAAAGAAACAAAAATGATCATGAGAGCCAAGGGGAAAAACACATTTCCAGGAAGCAAGTTTACCTAAATCCAATAACGATAAACGGGACACCAGCAAGAAATGACTGGATCTGCAATGGCAATGGAAGAGGCAATGGATGAAGCATGCCAAACAAATTGCACGTATAAGAACACAGAGAACTACAGAACAGAGAAATCACCAGCAATGTCAGAAAGATTGCTAATGTGCCATGTGCAACATGGCAAATCATAAAAAAACAATTTTTTTATGATGTACAGTTTTTTTTTTCCCTGTCAAGTCAAACTCAATTTCTAAGTTTATATAATAAAAAAACTTAAAAATGAGAGTGCAACACAAGCATGATAAAAGAATACACCATATATATATCTAGTGGTCATATTTTTAAGTTGGACAAATTTCAGCTTGTGCTCTATCATTCAAATTCAATTTTTACTATGACCAGCTAGTCATAGAGCATAGAGGAATGAGGCACAGTCATAATATTGCTTTAATGTTTCACATTAAAATGTTAGTTAGAGCGACAGGTGGTGGGTTATTATGCAGCAACATGACTGATCATTGTTTGGATGATTCTGTGCATGGAACTAACCATTTTGACTGATCTGATACATAACAAATACAAAGAGAGTGTCCGGGTCACAATATAGAACAAGGAATGACAATTCAACACAATTTCAATATACTGGGCACTGCCAACAACAGTGGAAAAATCAATCACAAGGAAGAAATCATAAAATGTACCCAGAATTTCAGAAGTTTCTCTCTCTCGAATCTTTCTTCTGTACGATTATCAAGCTGCAATTAGAGTAAAAGAATCAATTATAAAAATCTGACTGATACATTAATAAGTTATAAGAAACGTGTTATAGTTTTCATATGATAGAGCCAAAACCTCACGGCTTGTCTTCAACTCCACATAGAAACGCTTTCCATCGTCCATGGTATCACAGCAGTCCATCTCAGCACCCATTATTATACGATGGGCCCCCAGTTTAGTTTTTATCACAGAACAATATTCGACATTTGCATTGATATGACGAAGACCATCACCATCAAATCCAGAGGATTCGGTCGCCACACTCTCAAAAGAATAGCCCCAGTAGCATCTGCGTGAAACAAAGAAGCATTAGAATGTCCATTGCACTGAGCAAGCCACTATATTCCTGTGTATGATGCATGTGATTCGCAATTAACGCGTGAATGCACTCATTACCTATTGGCCCGTTAACCTACATTTTTAGCTGATCACAACACAAGGCAAGACATATAAGAAGCTCAGACAGCAACTCAAATAAATAAGATTTTTCATCCAATTAGCATAAAACCACACTTGATTTAAGCACCAATACGAAAAATAAAACAGAAGAGAAGAGACATATTTTGAAAGAGGTTCTCCAAAATCTGTAAGCAAGGACCTTCTCAAATGCCAGACGATAATAGAATAGCCAATTGAGAACATTTTAAACATCAATCTCTAATTTCTTCATTAATTATGTGGACCACCTGATTGGTGCATCATCCGGTCATGACCCATACAGAAAGTGGCCCCATTCACCATCATCTTCCACCCAGAGCACCGTATTGTTTGGATGGGTGGCTATTACAGTCTTCAGGCTCATAATTATTCTTCATAACTTATGGACATGAAGATCTTGAAATGTAGACTAACTCAAAAATACCAGAAATCATCTTACCCCATATTACTATGGTAATAAAATGGTCAAGGACATAAAAGTCCTTGGAAACTGTTAATCCCATCTAAGTCCCTGTTAAACTTGAGTCATACACACGAGTCCTTCAAAACTCAAAAAATACTCAATATAAACCAACCCTTATTAACTGAACTCCAGTTAACCCCAGCTTGGAATTACTAACCTACCCTCCTCATATTCTAATCTAATTATCCTCCTCTCCGCATTTTTTCTGAAAGCAGCAGCAACAGTAGCCCCTCTCCCCTCCACCACCAACCCCGTCATGCCCATTCTCTTCTTCCCTCACGGCTTCAGCCATCCATCTAGTACACTCCCTCAACCACGGATCACCTCCATGACCCTCAAGACTTGCCACCACTAACCCACCTGTGCAAGGCCGTTCGCCATCTGACGCACCTAATTATACCAGATGACTGAAGCAGGTTGAGGGGCTCACATTCGGCTATGGACACCGAACTAGGGCTATTCCATGGCACAACAGGCTTGCTCGGACGAGGCCCGCTCTCATTCACATCACAGATGTCATCCCTTATACGAAAACGTGTTTTCGTACTATCTCGCTGACCGCAACATGGAGCTTCATGTGTCTTGCCTTCGGCGAGGACCCAAATTTGCTCGGGCACCCATGGTTGAATTATATTGCAGCATACATAAATTGTAGAGATATTGAATATACCACAACATGCATGCATACTATGTAAAACATGAAAAAAATGCACCTTCGACGATCAAGCTCACTTTGAGGCCTCTCGGGAAGTTTATGCACATCAAGATAGATAACCCCATTTCTTTTATGCACTCCCATTTCCCACGGTTCATGCCTGATGTATGCAGTAGCCAATATCTGAAAAGGCCAATAGAAAAACTATAATCATCTTTAAACAACATTAATGAATATTGCAGCACTTAAATTACAGGATCAAGGGCACAGAAATTACCTTGTTGAGGTTGTTGCGATATGTCTGAAGATCCGCAAACAAATTGCAAAGAAATAAAGTAAATAAAAACATCAGATATTATCAATGAACCCTACAAGGGATAAGGTTTCAAGAAATAAATTAGAAACATGCCAGAATGTATAACTTTACCACAAAATGAATATTCTGAAGTGGGATTTGCTTGTCTCTTATACAACCAAGGAGGTCACCAAATCCCTGCTGATCCGAGTCTGTTGTAGACAGAACAACATAAATTGCCTTGCATAAATAAGCAGTAATAAGAAAAGTGGAAGAGGGTCGAGTATATGACTTTGGCCAAAACCAAATACAAAACTGCTATCTGTGACCGCTTTCTACAGAGCCGAGGAAGGCTAAGTAATTGCTAAACATTCTCCACTCCAGAATTATAAACAGTGGATCAAGAGAATGACCAATTAATTGTGCTCAAGCATCTTAATGTGTATAACAGGGGCACCAAGTATAAGGTCTGAGATACCGTCCATAAACCAAGAAATTTGACTATAAGGTATGAACTCCACCACTGTAATTCACAGAGAAGATGCGTACAACTCCAGTGAATAAAAACTAAGCATAACCCATAAGGATCCCAGAAAAAAAAAAGAAAAAAAAGACAAAACACAAAACATGCCAGCTTTACCAGTAGATGAGACATCTACCAGCACATCTATGAGCATGGTAGCAAGAAAACCAGAACCTGAAAGAACAGAGCAACTGGATACCCACACCCCAGTGCAGGACACCTTCCAACATCATTTGGATATCACTATCTCCCCTGACTTAGCCCCACTGATTGTGACTATAACACTATGCATGGACCCTATAAAAGCTGATGTATTCTTTTCACTCATTTGAGGCATGGAAGAATCATGAGATGTGTGAACAACAATCCAAGAGAAAATTCAGATATTGACTTCTTCAATGCTTAGACCAAAACTGAGTGTGCTTTGCAACATCTGACCGATTGAATATAACTCATCTAATAATCAAGTGAAAAATTAACTCAATTCATATTCTAATTCATAAGCGATCACACATTTTTTAATATTTTTGCGTGAGGTGAGCCCCACGTTCTACATGGATGTCACCAAAGTCCAAACCCAACACCTCCACAATCATTTGTCTCAAAAAAAAAATCCCAAAATACACAAGAAAATAAAAAAAAAACAAAAAAAAATCACAAAATAGTCCCCAAAGCCCAAAAAAATCAACAGAAATGTTCACATACAATAAGGGAAGCTGCAAGGGCTTCATATGTGGCGTATGTGAGTTTAGCATGTGTGATTGCACATGCAGCCCGTGTGTTTTTGATGAGTATGATTTGATTTTTAATTATATTTTTCATACAGAATTCAGATTGTCGTTAAAAAAAAACTAAGTGAGAAATGAAAATGACTCATTATGGTTATCATCAATCAAACATGGACAAAGAATAGCATTGTAAATCACAACTCATAAATGACTATGACAGAAGAATAAACAATATGCAACTTTACATAAAAGTTTAGAAGGTACACAAGCCAGATAGGAATACATAAAACACACCATGATGGATGTGCCATACCATTTTTCTCGATAAATGTTTCAAAACCTTCATTCAGATCAGCTCCAACTTCATCACAAACATGCCTCTTGAAAAGTCTCTAGTAACATTGATGGTAGGTGGTGTGTTAGACAATATAGATTATGGCAACTACAATAATAGAAACAAAGATATGTGAAGATCACAGACACAATCTAGCACTGAAAGCTTACTTAATGCAGAATACAGTTAACATGAATGAAAAAAAATTAAATGATTGAATGTATTTTCCAGTACAAGAGGATCTATGTGGAGAACACTTGGGCGGCCATGTCCTCTAATCGTAGATCATGGGTTCGTTCAATCTTAGGCGAGTACATGACTTCTATCATCATGAATAATGAGTGGTTTTTAGCCTTAGAGGTGTCTTCTTTTTTTTCTTTTTTTCTTCCTTTTATGTAACTTTGTATGAAGATCCCTCATATCCTTTTATTCGAGGGCTTTCTAATTAATAAGAATGCTCCAACATTTTCATAAAAAAATGATTGAAATAAATACTTTGTTAAGGGCGATAAAATAAAGTGAAAGGTGGCAACAATATAAGGATAAATGACTAGAGAAAAAAAAGATAGAAAAGTCATACCAAGCTACGGTCATTAAAATGGACTTCTCCACCCTCAACTCGACTGTAACACGCAAGTTCACAGGGCTTGTATTTCATTTAGACAGGGAGAGTTAGGATAACAAAATGACGAAGAGAAACTGAACAAAACCAACACCTACGAAGATGAAGATCTGTAATACCTCTTGAAAAGCAATACTTTTTCTGGAAAGAGTTTCTTCACTCTTGGTAACCCTCATGTCAGAAACAAAACGTTCATCATTCCTCCCATTCTGATGTGAAAACTTAGAACCAAAACCAAAGTTCTGCCTCTGATTGAAAGGTCCACCAGGTCTTGGAAGCAGTCCAGACTGCCAACGGCCACGTCCCATGTTACCTCTGTCTCTGTTTTGATTCATATTACTCCGAATAGGAGGAAGGACTGTCCCGAGAAAGTTCAGCATGACAGGAAGGGCATGGGCATCATTAGTGGTAGGAAAAAAAATGTAACACAGCGAAGACATGATAAATCTCACATGTTTTCACCACTAGAATTTCAGAGTTGGTGGACAAGAAAATTCAATGGATAAATTAGTTTACTTAAAACCTAGAACAAAAAACACAATCTTCTTTACCTGTCAATGTAAATATTCACACAATCTTCTTTACCTGTCAATGTAAATTTTCTCATACAAAAATATAATAATAAAATTTTGTTATTTGTTTGATCATAAATAAATTATAATTAGAATGGAATAGGACGTAGATAATGATTTATAAAATATGATCCAGAAACTTCCTTGCCGTATATTTCTTTGTCGAGTAGCTCTCTTTGTCATCGATAGCACTGCAAGATCCTGATATCAAATCAGGATGAATCCTGGCAGGAGCTATTGAAGGATATACGAGAGACAGAATATTGGTTACAATCATAGACAGTGTGGGCAAATATAGACAAGTACATTTTTTATGACACAAAAGCAAGGTTTGGCATATTATTCAAAGTTCTTGTTCAGAAAGAGAGGCATTGTCATTTCATTTCCAAATACAAAGTTCTTCAGCTGGTGAAGTTGGGAGCTCCTCAAAGCTAAGTCCAGAATGACAAGCATTTCGATCTTCCAAGATGTAGTATGCTGGTTTGAGACTCATACACCACAAAGACTTTGGAGTAAATGTGTCATTTTGATTTCTCACACTGATGAGGATGCCATGGATAACTAACCTTATTGTGCAGCCACAAAAGGGCAATTCTGTTTTCATTTAGAAGAACGATCGATTTCGGTTTCTTTCTAACCTTGCTTCCCTCTGTCAGAAAAAAAAAATAGAGAAAAAATTATAAACCAAGTATAAATGTATCGAGAAATATAGTCATGCCCTATAAAAAAAAAAAATTAAAAAAAATAAATAAAACTCAACTTAAAAAAAAGGTTGTTTTCAAACTCAAGCAGACAAGATTTTATGGATAAGTTATCCAAATTTTAAAGGATAAAAAACCCATTGATTTCGTCCATGTTCAAATTTGGCAAATGCACAACAAAAGAGAGAATCAATGTTATTCTAGCCTTCAAGTAAAACAAAAAATCCCCATTTTCAATTCAAAAGCAGAACAATGACCCGCGGTTTATCTCAATTTTTTTATATAGCAAACAGGATAAATTGTTTCTCCAACCGCTTATCCCTCCAATTGTACACTTATCCCACCATTTATTCATTTGTAAAACTGGGCCAAATGATTCTCAGTGAAGAAGTTCATTTAATGGAAACAATCCATGGCAGAGGATTTGATATCCCTGCCATCGAAAATTGATAGGAAGATGTTAATTTCTTCATCTATTGGTTGGAGAAATTTGGGGAAGCAGCAGTTAAATGTTCTAACACTATGGAACCAGACTATGCTGAATCAAAATGGCCCAACCTGAATGAGTATTGAACACATTTAAATTGCTGCACATCAAAAAAGTCAACCCATATTCTGAATTGCAACTTAAATTTGCAGGCAAGATTTTTGTCAACAAGGCAAATTGTCTATGGAAGCAATTCAAATGTTTGGTTAAAATGCTTCTTATGAGTCTCTCATAGACTCATAGACGGTTCTCAATAAAACCTAGTTGAATAGACAAATGCCTCTCTTCTTTTAATTTTACGACATGGGAAGGGCATTGCAGCCAAAGAAAGATGAAATTTTATACAGTAAATTTTCTAGAGCACATCAAAGCAGTTCTCAATCTCACTTGTTTAACCCGGTTTAATTCAAACTAACTCTCCCACGTTGAGTTTCCCCTTTTTGTTCGGAAAACTTGACAAGAATTCTATGAAAAAAGAAATGTATAACAAGAAAATTTAATACCTCTTTCTTTTTGCATTCTTTGTAGTCATCAAATTGCTGTTGGCACTTATTCTTGTCAGAGTTGGATTCCTCTAGGCCTGTAATAAACAAGTCAATCTTTCAAGGCCAGCCATGGCATAGAGAGAAAAAAAATGATGGTAGACCATGTAGATGATCTGTGCAAAATGGATTTCATCACAAACAAAGAAGTGTGACATTATGATGTACATTCCATGGGTATCACATAAAGACCTTATTTTGGAGAGGAACACATACACATATATTCACGCATGCCAACATACAGGAGCTAAAGAGTCTGAAATACAAAAACATCTTAGCCACTGAATATTCATGTTGTTGTTGCACCTCTAATATCTAACATTCATTATCTTTCTCACCCCAAAGAAGATACCCGTATCCATCTAAAAAAGAAACACCAAAATTACTTTTAATTTGATCCCTTAAAAAACAAGACTATGTGCTCCATACCCTACTGAGGATCTGACCTGAGTCAGATACTCTAAAGGCCCATTGATGCTCATACCATCATACACATCTCTATGATCATTCAAAGCCTAACCAAAACAAGAAATATTTTTAGAAAGTGATGTTGTACGCTACAAAAAAAAACAGAGAGAGAAATTAATTATTCAGTTCAATTCCTTAATCCTGTAGATTACAACTGCATCAAGGAGGAACACCCCCCCCCCCCCCCCCCCACACCCACAAAAAAAATAAATAAATAAATAAAAATTCAAAGCCTCTCCCTCTAGGCCATATATAATTGCCCATCATGATTTCTAACATCAAACTGTCTTCCACTTATCAACCTACATCTATGTCCGAATAAACACGACACTTACTGATATTCTGCATATCAAGCCTCTAACAATTGACGGCGAGATGCTGTTCTTGTTTCTTGATAGTTCTATTTCTTTACACCCTGTTTGGTTTACGAATACCTCATCCAGGCATGGCTTAATCAAACATAAAAATAGTTATACAACGATAGAAAAGAATTATATGGTTTCATTTTTAGTTGCCATTCCTTTCTATGTTTGGATAAATGTTCACCTTTTGTGTGTGTCGTATTAGAATAGAGTTATAGCTTTAGATGAATAAACAACTCTGATATAGTTATCAAGGTTTATTCTAAATTACCAAGCTTTGAATGAATAAACAGCCCCGGTATAGGTATCAAAGTTTTTATTCTCAATTGTCAAGGTTCATTCTAAATTATTCTAACTATTCCGCGTTATCCACATTAAACAAACATGTTTTTTTCCAAAACTATTCTTCCTTTATCCGCATTCTTATTTGTAAACAAACTAATATCATGAAAGAAAAAAAAAAATTGCTACTTGGAAAAAGAACACATTCATCATAACCAAATGAATTAAATTGAACTGAATTGAATCACAACTAAAATCAAATACCGATCAGCAGAAACACCGATTCAATACCACCCAAAAAGAAACCTCGACAATGAAATCAAGAACGCAAAAACCAATTGTTCCCCTTCAAACAAAGACCCAAATGAATAACAAAAGAGATCGAGAGAAAGAAATACATACATTTGAGGGAAGCCGTGTATTGGGGAAAGCATGGCGAGTCGGATAATCTCGCGACGCTTGGATACGACTGGGAAGATGAATCCGCTGCCATGGCCAAGCCCGGAAGAAATAAATGAAAAACAGAAACCCTCTCAAGAGACGAGAGACGACCAGACCTTTTATAAACGTTGTCGCGTTCACCGACTCGGCTGATCCACTACGGTCCACGTAGAATTAGTTCAACCGTGCAATCAAAATGTATAGGAAAGGCGCGGTTATTTTCACCCACTTTTATCGCTATCCCACCCCTTCATGTATGTCAATTTTTTCACCAGAGCAACCCATCCCATCAGGTTTTTCCCTTTCTTCTCTTCCGGTCCCATCCCCGAACCTCCTCCACCCCACACAGATCCCCTCACCGAGGTTCGGATGCCGGCGGCGTCACTCTTCGCGAAACGCCGCTTGAAGAAGCTTCGTCGAAGCCCTTCGATTCCTTCTAAAGCATTCTGTTCGCATCTCTGCAGCCACCGTTCTGGTTGTTCTCTAACCCTAGATTCCCACCGCCGCGTCTTCTTCTCCATTCGGAGGGGCTCCAGCGAACCCGACGGGGCTCTCGGGGGGAGATCACATGAAGATCGCGAGGTGGTTGATGGGGATACAGAAGAGTCTCTGCCGCGAAGCCGTCGCGGTTGTTCTTGTGCTCCTCCCACAGGTGCCGGGGTGGGTTCCGCTACATGAAGAAAAATTTTTTTTCTTGTTTTTCTAAAGGGGTGGGATGAGGATTCAAAGGGGTGGAAATAACGGCCTCCCCATTGCTTTCAACCATTCCCCCCTCTCTCTCTCTCCTTCCTCTCCTTCTCCGCTTCCTTTCTCTCTGGCTTTCTATATTTGGTTTTTCAGATCTCAAGAGAGGGCACCCCAATCTCTCTCTCCTACCTCTCATTTTCCCCTCTTTTCTTTCAGATCTGAAGAGCAACCCGTTATCTCTCCCTCTCCGAACATCTAAACTCAAAAAAATGTGAGTTTTTTAAATTTGTTTGATTGATTTCATTGTAAGTTCATACTAATTCGACCAATAAATGGCCCATTTATGAAGTTGGCAATGAATTAATAGAGGAAATCGTATTAAATTCAATGCCTTTATTTCAAAAATCACAGAATTCGCTAGTGAGGGTACAGCCGAATTCAGGTGAACTCACATTCACTTTGAGGCCTGGGTATGGACGGTTGTTTATACCACGCCAGTAATGGGATCCTATGAAGATTACACGGACCCCCTCACGATGTCGATCAAATCGGCATTCGTGTTGTTTGAAAATATTGATTTTCTTTTAAATTGGGGTTGAAATCTTGAATTCTTATTCCCACTGTAGTTGGAATTTGTAGATATTTTTGCTGAATTCGGAAGAAACCCATTGAATTTTTTATAAAAGTTTTTTTGTTTGTTTTGCATTTCAATTGATTCTGGTCTCGTGTAATTTAATGAATCTTGGGTTATTTGGGTATTTTGGTTGATTTTCGATCATTTTATCAATTTGTATATGTGAATTGAATGCTGAATTGGAGAATTCAAGTATAAAATATTTGTTCCAGTTTTGCTTCTCGTTAATATAGGAAGCTGAATTTGATTTGCCGAATTCTGTCATCATATTTTTCTGTTATTTTAGTATTGAATTTCTGAATGACGTTCTTGGAAATATACTAAACTGTGCCATTTCCTTGATTTCAATGGTGGAATTTATAAGTTTCATGTCACAACATGCAACATCAATTAATGGTTTGTTTTACATGCAATTGATTCTTATATTGCATTAGGTTCATTTGAGTTCTTACATATTTGGTTTGGTTATTTAACAGCAGTATCTATTTTCATAGATTATAGTGGGTCTCTCTATTGAAAATGATCAGAATGGATTTGGTTTAGTTGAATGCATCATAGTTCACCGGAAATAAACAATAATGAGGAGTTGAGGATATAATTGGATTGATAAAGAAGGCATGATGATGGATCTCCCAGTATCTGATACAAATTTGGAAGCTGCAAAACAGGATGAGCTATCATTTGAGTGCGAAAATTATGATCTAGAACTGATTCACAAGGTAGTTCAAGTTCTATTAATGGGTTTGGCTTCAGCTTCTGTTGACAACACTAAAGGGAACCTCTTCAGAGGCCCTGCTGCGGTGGTGATTGATCTGAGGAAGGAAATGGTGGAGTATCTCATTCAAAGGAGTGAAGCTTACGTCTCAGAGACAGTCATTGAAGAAGGAAATGCGGATGTTGACACCTTGGGTGATCCCGTCGAGGTTATTTCTGGTTTCATTGATGATTTTTCAAGCTCTAAGAGGAATTTGTTTAGCCGTGTTTCGGGGTGGGTACTGAGCGAGATGAGGGAGGACAGTATCGATGACTTCGTGCAAGAGATGGAAATGAAGGGTTTCTGGGCAGTTGATATAAGGGAAGCCATCACGAGGACTCTATTGAAGAATATAGATTATATGAACCATTTCCATTGTGGGATGAAATTTAACAGGGCCGAGGAGCTTGAAGAACATAAAAGCAGGTGTGATTTCAGGCCTTTGAGTTGCAATAACGAGGGCTGTAAAGCTAAGGTTTGTGCGATTTATGGTGACAAGCATGACTTGGTTTGTCCTTACAAAGTCCTCCCTTGCGAGCAGAATTGCTCGCAGAGAATCATGAGGCGTGATATGGATAGACACTGCATAACTGTTTGCCCCATGAAGCTCGTGAACTGCCCTTTCTATCAAGTGGGGTGTCAGTCCTCTTTTCCACAATGTACCACCGAGAAGCACTGTTCGGAGTTCATTCATTCTCACCTGTTATTTATTCTTCAAGTAATTCACAAGCAAGAAGCATCAATGGATGAGCTGAAACAACGAGTTCAATTGCTCGAAAAGGTAGGTCTTTCCTTCTTCTTCTTCTTCTTCTTTTTCTTTGCGTGTGAGTGCGTGTGATTAATTAGTTCTTTGTTATGGAGCCATATGCCATGCAAAGTTTAGGAACAGAGCCCCATTCTACTTTGGCGTCCAGGCTAGCTTTAACCAAAAAACTTGGAATCAATGCCATTAGATCTGAAAGCTTCTGATATTATTAACACAGTATTGCTTAATGATCAAATGTTGATTATTCCTTTGACTTTTATTCTCCAATTGTTGTTTATGTGATTGAGCTATTATTTTTCTTCCCATGCCACCATTATAATATTAATTCATCTTCGCACTGTACTGATATAGACAATGGGACTCATTAATTTCCAAAGACAATTTTATCAATTATATTCCTACATTTGTAAATGAAGATTAAGCCACCTTATCCATTGTTAAGTTCTATAGACCAGACTTGATGTTCTATCAAAGTTTTTCAGTGCATTTGAGATCCAATGGAGCATTTATGATCTTGTGATTGGAAGTGATTATAGAAATAGGTCTTGTATGATGGGAGATGATAATGAGATTATGATAGAACATTTATCAGCTAACATAAAAAAGTAATTCTGGAACATTCTAAGCATATTTTCTTTATCATTTTATTTACTTCATTAATAGCTCAATTCTTGCAATTTTCAAAATTTCAAAGTTGTGATCCAAATAGTCAGAGAGCTTAACTTTTGTGTCTAGTCTTGGTACCAAAGAAGTCATAGAGGAACATATTTTAAGAATCTCTCTAGTTCTTATTCAAATCAACTTGTCTTATCATTCTATTTATATCTATTTCTGTCTTTGACATTAATTGTTTGTATTACATAAAGGTGTACTTGCATATCCCTGTAGAGAATTGTGGAGATTAATATTAAAAACATGTCATGAAAGTGCTATATATTTTTGTCCTGGTGTAAATATGGGCAAGCTAGAGAAGTTTTCTTCATGCATGAATGATCCATCCCTGTAGAAATGCATAGAAAGTTACAATTTTTAACTGACATAAAGATCTTGATGATAGAAACACACAATAAGTAATCAACCGATAAAATACAAAGTAGATATTCTGCTTTCAGCCCTTCCTTTGGTCGGATCTGCTTGCTCCTACACCTCCACTCTACCTCTACACTTTCGCTCAATCACCTTTTCCTTCGTAAGGCCAATGAAAAAATTAAAAGTTCATATTCCCTAGGTGAAAATTAAGTCAGTGATGCTTTCATAAGCTTATTTCATGGAATCATTTTTTTTCCAGCTAGTTAGCTTCATAGCCACCCCCTTATCCCTTAGCATGACCTATAATCATTTTTTATTCAATGGGCATAGGTCAGTAAAGACTTGGCTATTTATGTTTAGAACAAATAATGAACACACTAGGTTTAGCTCAACAACGGTGTCCTTCTAACTAGAAGATAAAGCCATGTGAAACAATGTGTAGTGTGTAGAAGTATGGCTTTCAAGAGGTCTGTACTGTGACGGTCCCAACTTTGTTTCAAGATGACCACATGTGCTCATAGTATTATTTATTAGTAATATAAAAGTCAATACAATGAAAAACTACCCATGAAACTAAATCGACCTGGGGCGGACCTAACCTCCACCAAAACAGTTCTAGTTCAGTTATGAGAGGACAGGAAGTGATAGGGATAGAGAGGTTCCAGAGGGAAAAGCTGTGTGTTAACATCGGAGTTTTGAAAAGAGGTTATTGTGGTGGGCATAAAGAAGCAAATGAAGCGTAAGAGGATTTATAGGCAACGAAATCTGGTTCTTCGAGGAGCACAGAAATTATGGAGTCGGTAGGAAGGCTTGTACCATTGGACGATGGGGGTGATATAGGGCAGGCCTTCCATGGAGATTTCAGTGAACTTAACAGGCTAGTGAATGCCACTAATTGTTTGAGAGGAGAGGTTTGTTCATATGAAATTTGATTGATCCAGTCATGTTTTCTTTTTTCTAGTTGTGGGTCAGCTTTGTTTAAGTAGTAATTTGGGAAAACAGTGCATGTCTGCCAACATTTAGATTCATTTGTCAGTAGATCTGAACTGAAAAGTACCATTGACTATCACAATTTCTTGTAAAGGTGGATTCCTATTTCCTGTGTGTTACAATATCCATGTGTTATGAGATATCCCAATTTGCTTTCTTCTTCAACTAATGTCGCTCGCCGTTTGCATTTCAATTCATACATACCAGAGCTTGAAGTAGGCGCTGGCATTTCTTATCAAGCTAACAATGCTGAGGATCTTGAGCTTTAGTTGCAATGTTTTGATACCTTTGATGGCTTTTTTGTTTTTATGTTGCAGTCCCAGTCTCTGAGTGATCTATCAGAAGCCCTGGATGTGAGATCTCTAACATTAGCGGTCAAAGAGCAAGAAGCCAAGATGAAAACGCTTGAGCGCGACCTCGGCAAGAAAAGCAAGGAATCTGGGAACATGTCAAAGCAAGTGTCAGAGCTTCAACGCCAAGTGCAGAGCTTGCAGAAACGTGCTGGTGATGGGTCGAGTTCGTGAGTTGAAGTTGCAAACTGGGGCTTGTTACAGTAGTTTCTATCATGTGACGTGAGCATATATGGTGTGGCTCTGGTCAGAAAGTTTTGTTTGTTTTTAAATTTTATAGAAATGATCATCCAGAAGAATAAAATAAAAGAATGTTCCTGTACTGCAATATTTTTATTTTATTTTATCTGAATTATTGTATATATTATATTAATTTATTTGTTATCGTGTTTCAACCGTTTGTGTCACGGGTTTACAAAAATCATTGTTTGTCATGGTGTTCCTATGCCCCATGCCTGTGTTCATGCTGTATATCTATCAACTGATAAGGTTGATTATAGAGCCGCCATTTGCAGATAGATCGATTTATTCGCCCCCTTCTAAGTTGTGCATTTTAATAAAAGTGTTATAATAAACTTAGATACTTCTTTGTCAATGCATGTTCATGCATTCATGTTATGTTGATTGAGTCTACCATTTTCTCAAAAAAAAAAAAAAAAAAAAAAGCTTGCAACTTCAAATGGAATGGCTCATTTTCATATATGATAATGTTGTTTTATTTTTTATGATGGATGGAGTCATTAGAATCCTCGAGTCTTGAAATATATTTTTGTTTGCCCATCAACACTATTTCGCAATAGGCTCTTGTAGAAAAAGATAAGTTAGTTTTTTCAGTCTCATCAATATCGAACTGTATAGCTCATGAACACCTCCTTGCAACGTCACGTGCAAAGATGTGTCGTCACGTGCAAACATTGGTCCCCGTATCAACGGTCGATGAGAAAACGAGGAAAACGTTCTGCTTCATCCACAGTCGTACGATGCGATCGACTCGAATCAGTACGAGAGAAACATAGGAAACACAGATATTTTTACATGATGAGATCTTCTCCGCCCATTTACGATGCACTCTCTTTACACCTTCACGTGATGGGTTCCATCTGAACTCTAACCAGCAGATCCGACGGTGGAGATCAAGAGATGATAGTCTTTTTGTAGTTCTATATTCTCACCGACGAAGGTGTCTAAACCTCCAAAAAAAGGTCCCATCTCTTCTTTACCCTCAAATTTCACCTAAATTACCATCTCCCACCGCTCCCCGAATTCTCTCTTCGAATCCGAAAAAACAGAGAGAAAGAGAGAGAGAGAGAGAGAGGCCTCTCTTCCTCTTCTTTTGCTCGTTAAGCAAACCCTAACCCTAGATCATCTCTTTGTCTCTTGTCCTGGAAATCTAGGGTTTGTTCTGTTCCTCATGGTCGGGGTTCGTCCGTCTTGAAGGAGAGAGAGAGAGAGAGAGATGTATCGGGAAAGAGGGGGATCGAAGTCGGAGATGGGGCCGATCGATCGGAAGAGGATCAACGACGCCCTCGACAAGCACCTCGAGAAGCTGTCGCCGTCGACGTCGAAAGGGGGGCTCAACGTGAAGGAGAGGGACAACAACAACAACAACAACCGCCTCTCTGTGCCGTCCACCTCCTCCAAGAAGCACCCCGTCCCCGACTACCACCACCGAGACTCCCGCAACCCCTCCGCGGTCGCCGCCGCCTCCCTCTCCAAGAGCAAGTGCTCCGATGGTGCGTCATTTCTTTGTTTCTATTTCTGCACACATTTCCTTTGGTTGTTCGATTGAATCGCTCTACTTGTTGTGAGTTTTTTCCTGGATGTAATGAAGTTGGAGCTTGGAAATTATGGTGGTTTGTTTTCGATTTTTTGGATACTTTGTTGTGATCTGGGGTAGACAATTGTAGGAATTTATGTCCTCGTTGCTTAGGTTTCTTGATATTTGTGTTGAATTATAGGGTTTTGATCTATTTATTTAAAGCTGGAAACGAAGGTTTGGATGAGGTGGAGATTCAGATTTATTGTTTTCAAATTTGGGTTCTTTTGGTTCTATATATTGTTTGTCTTGGGGTTCGGATCAATGCAGGTAGGTTTGAGTTGGATGTGGTCTTGTATGTCACTTGTATACACGTTCTTCAATTTTGATAGTCATAAATGCATGGCAAAATGGGATATATATTTCTTTGCTTATGTCAATCTAATTTTATTAGTTGTTAACATTGTTGGAGTTGTGGTGGGATCCCTTGATCTTAAATATTTTTGTTATAATTTTTTTTTTTCCAAAGTAACTGAAAGTTGCTCCAATTCTTTCAATAGCTCACATGAACATTCTGAGTACATATTTGAACATTATGATGACTTATTTATTCTGCTTTGTTATCCCCGTTAAATCATGTGGGTCACTGATATGTTAGATAAATGTATATATGACAAAGCGACTAAGGATACGTTTTAATCTGTAATTTTTAATAGAATAAATAAATTATCATGTATAGGATAAACATAGGCACTTTTACTTATTTATTATTATTATATATGTCAGCCTGTCAGGATGCCATTTCTTTCCAGTAGGAGCTAAATTTGCCGACGTGTTTTAGATCCTAAACTCATGTATTTCTAAAATCCAGTTTTGAGATCTTGTATTTCCTGTAACTATTTAAATAGGGGCCTCTAGATTCGTTTTAGCTTTTGTTTGATCCACATGTCTTTCTCTCTGTGTGGGGGGGATTCTACAAACCATATGGTTGGATTCATATTTAATGTGTGAGGTGTATATAGGAGCCTATTTACTGGAGGATGCTTGGTAATTGTTGAAAATAAAACAAATCAGGGTACTTCAGAATTCAATGGATTCTTTCATCCTAGAGTTAGCTATTGATGATTGCCAGTATATAGGTTTAAGATCATCGGCAGGCTTGGAAACCTAGTTATAGCTGATGATCGTTCCACAATCAGGATTTCCCCATTCTCATGACTATCCCAACCAGACTTCCTGGTTGACTTTAGGAGAACTGGATGCCCTACATGTGCATGACACTTGACATCTTAGGCCATCTCCAGCCCTTACTCAAAATTATACCCAAATTTATGTGTCTCCAACCGCACTTTGTTATCTTTTAAAAAAATTGGAGTAGGAAGAAAAACAAAAGCTATTGGAAATTTGGGTAAATGTTTGAGTTTCCCTTGATTTGGATAAAAATTTGAATAAAAACTTAATTTGATATGGGTATGGGTATGGGTAAATGATTAGAGAGATTTTTGGGTGATATTTACTCAAATTTAAATTTGGGTACCCATTTGGGTATAGGATTGGAGATGCTCTTATATATTATACTACAAAAAAATCAAAACCTAGTTTTTTTGCCTTTGTATATCTTTTATCGTAAGTCTTAGATATATATCTTTTATCATAAGATGACACAGTTAGTGTACTCGTTTGCAAGAATTTGTTCTGCAATTGAGAGAGAGTGATTTTTCCATGGTCTAATGATGACGATAAATAATCGTCTCTCTGTTTTTTCCAAATGTAGAGACAACTTGGTCAAAATAAGTAACTTCATGGTAGTACTCAACCAATAACTAGAATGCCAGTCAAAACAGACAATGGTCATTACATTGTTCAAATTATCTTAATTCTATCATGTTTTAATTGGAGAAGACCAGGAATCTTCTAGTCCAATACCGATCATGCTCCCAGACTTCATTTTCACTCTTTTTCCCAAGTGGTTTCCTATTTCGAGTTAATAAAAATTGGATTCCCCCTCCAGTTGTGCATCATGTTCCTCTTTTTTTCATTCTTCATGCAACTAAGGTTTTGTTGATGTCAGGATTGTGAATAATAGTCTGTCTATTTTTTTGTGTATTTGTTTGTTTACCCAAGGGCCAAGATGGACTGTTATGGTGCCACCATCATAAAGTCTTTTTTGTGACATAGTTTCTTCATAATTATAATTTTTGGGCTTCTGTAGTGACAGAATTTTTGTTCGGGGTGTTTCTTAGGACTAAAGTTTGTGGTGCAATGCTATCAAAGGGTTTGAGGCAGGGAAAGGTTATTTGCCTGTATGTCTTTACTTACAGTTTATGTTTTATGCTTGGGTATTTTATTCTTGTGTATTTTATTTTCATGATTATTTCATTGTTGTGTATCTATGATGCTCGTTGACAAAGGTTTGTGATATTTGTGTATGTTTTTCTTGAATTTTTTTTTTTTTTTGGCTTGTTTGAGAGTTCATTGTACACCTGTATTTGAAAAAGCATTCCTATTCTCTTTGTTTTACAATATGGTTATTGATTTAAATGCAGAAGAATCTGAAACAGACAGTGAAGAGTCAGATGTTAGTGGTTCTGATGGGGATGATGACACATCTTGGATTTCATGGTTTTGCAATTTGAGGGGCAATGAGTTCTTTTGTGAAGTTGACGATGAGTACATCCAAGATGATTTCAACCTTTGTGGGTTAAGTGGCCAGGTTCCTTACTATGATTATGCCCTTGACTTGATCTTGGATGTTGAATCATCTCATGGTAAGCATTGCAGAGTTCTTTTCTTTAGCTAGAATATATGGATCTGCATAACTAAAATCATTCCAGAATTTGGGAACTGTACTTTGGGATGGTCTTCTTTTGTATTGGTTTCCTCAAAGTTGCTTATTGCTTGTTCATCATCTTACCATCTTACTTTCTTGGATGTTAATTAGTATCACTTGTAAATCTCCATATCTGAAATTGTTTTGAGCATGTCAAATGTTGTATATCTGGTAGAAATTTTTTAGTGCTCTGTCGAACGGCCATGAAAATCATTTATGATTTTTTTAATCCTAAACAGGCCATTGAATTTAATAAAAAGCATTCTTCAAATATCTCTTTATTTTGAATCTTCTTAGGTTCTTTTGCATGCTCTTTTACCTGTTTCTTACTGTCTGTGTGAAGTTGAAAACTGTGTGTTTATAAAATTGAATGCAAAGTTCACACAATTGCGTGGAAGAAATTAATCAATTATATAGTAACCATCGAAGGAGTATTGGAATCAAGTTGAAACTCTCCTTCATGATACAGTTTTGTTTATACTGGAAGTTTGAATAATAGTGTTACCTTGTTGCGTGGTCTACTTTTGGGGGCATCTGCCAAATTTCAATTGCTGAAGTTAAAAGGAGTGTGGTACCTTCCTTAAAGAAGTGCATGTTGCTTTGAACTTAAATGAGAAGTATCATCTTGTTTTTCTGCTCCGCTCTCCCCAAAGTTGGATTTAGTTGTGTTTTTTAAAATCTGATAATTGCATATCAGATTTACTGTATGAGAAATAAAAAGTGGATGAGGTATAAACAGATAAACAATAGTTGACAAGCATATGACTTGCAGTTGTAAATGTCAATAGTTTTTCAGATCTGAATTGGTTGCTTAAATTTTTAAGCATGTTTTTTTTTTTAACATTTTTCTGCTGCTTTATGTATGCACTGAAACTTAAATCAGAATGATGGTGGTTTTTTATCTGCCGTTTATGGATTATATATATCAAGAGAGAAGGATTTCTGGCTCGGAAGATTTTGTATATTTAGCAGGATGTACCTAAGTTTCCCCTGCAAGATTAAGCTAAAATGATTGTTTTAGTATTAAAGGATTTGATGCCCCAATTCCCTAATATGATTAAAAAAATCTATTGAAAGCTTTTCAGATAATTTTTTCAAGAATAGAAGCGATGGAGGAGTGATTAAGATGGAATTGTAGTGGAATTTTGCCTGATGCCCCTTAATGGACAGCATTTATATGGAACATTGCTTGGCCTTCAAATTTATATCATATAAACCTGTTCTGCAGTTGTGTCATGCATTTACAACATATTATAGAAGTTGCACAGCAGCCAAAAATCTATCCTGTCCAGGCAGGCATGTCTGATAATGATTCATCTTTGGGAAAGGAGTCCCACAGAAAATACATTTTCACTGGCGCAAAGGAACACAATGGTGTCCCCTTCCCTTTGAAGATTTGGTGTTTTTGTGGACTCTTACATTTGAAAACATCCTAACTAAAACAAACTGAATGAAATGGGTTCAAGATGTTAATAGCTTATGCAAACTTCGTGAAAGGAGAGAGGAAACAATGGACACTTTATTTAATTGCTCTTTTAGTTCACCGATGTGGAAGAACTTGGGATTGGATATAGGCACCGTGCATTTTTAGAGATCTTGAGGGGATGTGGGACAGTGGGAGTGGATTCAAAAACGACACGAGAGAAGTGATCGTAGTAAGTAGTAACCTTGTGAAGTTTTATTAACTCATCCCTCATGCAGTTTGTTGGAGCATTTGGCTCCCCCGCAATGAATGAATATTCCAATTAGAAAACCTGTGTAGAAAATACCTGGTTGATGATTACGTCCATGCTTAGATCATGGGTCATTGTTCTCCTAGATGTGGAGATGCCGTCCACCATTATGGGAAATACCGAAATGCATGGTTCGGGTTGATCACGTCTATGCTTAGATCACGAATTATTGTTCTCCTAGATGTGGAGACACCATCCACCATTATGGGAAATACATGTTTCGGGGTGTATGATTTGATGTATTTGTTGTTCGGGTCACCCAATTTTGGGTGTCTTTCCTTTTTTATCTCCTCCTATCTCTGCATTTGTTTGGTGATCCCTCGCCTCCTTTTGTATGGGGGCATTATTTTAATAATACAATCACTCCAATCTTTTGTTAAAAAAAAGAAGAAGGAACACGGTGGTGTAAGGACCATTTATAATTTACTAATTTTCATTTGTCACGTTTACTATTATTTCCCACAATACAGAGGTTGCATGATATTTACATGTAATCTCTGTAGGCGCTTATGCATTGTTTTCTGACATGTGATAGTTGTTCTTTTATGTTTGTTCTTGTCTTTCAGTCAGTCTGAGTTTGTTTTACATGCTGATGTATATAATATAAATGGGACAGGAGATATGTTCACCGAGGAGCAAAATGAGCTGGTTGAATCTGCAGCAGAGATGTTGTATGGTCTAATACATGTGAGGTATATACTAACAAGCAAAGGGATGGCAGCAATGGTGAGATATATCATCCAATTATATGATTATTGTATTTAACGGTTGGTGGAATTATGAATTTTGGATAAGGTCTTCAATTGTTTTCTTTTGCAGCTAGACAAGTATAAGAACTACGATTTTGGTAGATGCCCTAGGGTTTACTGCTGCGGCCAGCCATGTCTTCCTGTTGGTCAATCAGATATTCCTCGTTCCAGCACAGTGAAGATCTATTGTCCCAAATGCGAGGATATCTATTACCCAAGATCCAAGTACCAAGGCAGTATCCTTTCATTTATATTTATGTAGTTATTAATTCATCTTTCATCATCAAATTGTGCACTAATAGATTTTACTCTACCATGCAGTATTCACTTCACGCCTTGGTTCATGAATATAATGTTATTAGATCAATTGAATATAATGCCCATATGAGGAGCATCCTTATGAGTGTTCTGTTTCCGCCTGACATTTCAATTCTATCAATTTGCATTGTACTACTGCTCCCAAGCCCGTGTATCTGTACTCATGCACTGAGGGCTTATCGCCCCTCAGACCCATGGAATGAATCCGCGTATGTTTTTGTCACTGTATGTAGGTGATGTACTGGGATATTGATTGAACTTAAAAAGGATGAGACGGTGGTAGTTTCGAGGTTAGCAAAATTCAATGCATGGCTTGATTATTAAAGTAACATATGGCATAATAGGATTAAAAAGACATGGGAACAGGATATTAATGTTGTTGGTGGTGGGCAGATTAGCCATGGCACTTGACTTTGAATGGTGCATTTTTGCTAAGTCATGTAGGTGGAGTCTTTGGCTTGCATGAAAGTAGCTACAACATTGTAAAATAGACATGGACCTAGGCATTTGATGTTGAAATCTTGATGATTTTCATGCACGAAACTGTCTTGCTATATTATCTGTATCGGAGATCGGATATCATGTAAACGTCTGCAATTTTAGTGGTATAAATTCCATTTTCCTTATAGAGGTTATTGTACTCACAGAAACATGTGTTACCACTATAATGCTATTAAATCATTAAGCAAAATCTTGCATGTCTGGTTGCTATTCCATTTCTTAGCACCTGGCTTCTTCACCTTAATCTATCTGTTATGATGAGATTCTTAACTTTGGTTAAGACATTGACGGAGCTTATTTTGGGACCACATTCCCTCACCTGTTTCTGATGACATATGGGCACCTCAAGCCACAAAAAGCATCACAGAGCTACGTCCCAAGAATATTTGGCTTCAAGATCCACAAACCATAAAACAGAGTTAAATGCCGGGGTAAGAACTCAGGTTTGGTGTTTCATTCCTCTGTATTATTAAGCAGTTGGCTTCATCTCATCAAATATAAGCCATCCAAGAGTTCCCTCCCCTACACCAAAAAAGAAGAAGAGAGTGAAAAATAGACTGATCTTCCCCACACACCAGTGAAATGCTTCAGAAAGGATTTATCTATCAAGTTATTACCCTCCCCCTCTCCCCCTCCCCCTCCCCCCCCTCCCCCCCCATCCTCTCCAAAAAAAAAGAAAAAGAAAAAAGAAATCTACTTTTGTTGTATTCAGATAGCTGTGTGTAATCTTTTACAAGCTTCAGAATTGATTAATGTCTCTCCATGAATGGGTTGCTTGATTCCTTCCTTTAGTTTTGTCTGGTGTGTTCTCATTATTCATGAGGTAGGGAAACCTCTCGCCTTGCAAGTTTAGCTTCCTCTTTTTTTGTCTTGTCTATTTATAGATTATAAAAAATGCTGTGTAGAATTGAATTGTTTGTGAAAAATTTATGCAAGTTCTTTCGTTTCCTTTAAGTGACATTTTTCTGCCCTCTGCCTTCTTTGTAGTGTGATATGATAGTATCTAGCGTTGTTGCGTCATTTGTTTACCGTGTCACTTTAAACCCTTTTTTAGAGAGATGAAATCTGTGTACATGGTTGGTTGGTTTAGAATTCATAGAAAATGGGGGTCAGTTCAAAGAGTGGGTTTGTGAAAAACCTAGTCTCATTTGGATCGCCTTTGTCTAAGGTCTCGTTTGGATCTGTAGTGGGGTTAATTTTACGGTAGCAAAGCTGTAGGAATGCCACGACGGATCCAAACGCCTTTGACACTTCTGTGGTGGCTCTATTTCTTTTCTCACGTGCAAGTCATTTTGGCTCATGTTTAAAAAACCCTAGAAAGAATGCCTTTTCACTGCAGCGTTATCACCCCTGATTTTTTCACTGCGAGCGTCCTTATCGCGGTCCCAAATAGACCCTAAACTTGTCAACTTTATGTATCCATCGTTACATGAAAAATTAAAGAGTGTTGAACATTAATGAGTTATGTGTGTATTATTATAAACTTTTTACATTTTTCAATTTTATGAATGAATTAATGTTTCATTGGAATATATATTTTAATTTTTATAAATTTATATATCTAAATAGATGAGGTATATTATTATTTTAAAAAAAATTTAATTAAATTGTGTGTAGAATGCAATTAAGGCTAAAAAAGAGATTGTACATAAAATGTCCAAAATCAAAATATCCAAGATGATTTATGATCAAATAAGTGGAGTGTCCATTAAAAAAAAAAAAGGTTTTTTTGAGCAAATATATGAATGCTAAATTTTGATTTTGTAAAAATGCTCTCTACTTAAATTGATCCGTTAAAAAATATTCTTGAAAATTTTATTAGTTTTGTATTCATACCATTTCATCTAATTACTAAGTTATCCTCTTTCAATCTGTTCAAGCTCCATCAAAAATCCTAACCCAACCCACCTGAAGCCCCAAATGCGAGAAACCTAAGTATCTCTGAATGAGGGGTTTTTCTCTTGATATGGGATTTGGGCTTGAAGAAGATGTGAAATCGGATTGGAGTAATGAAATGAGAAATATTGGTGGATGAAAAAGAAAATGAAACATGAGTATTTTTGTTCTTCTTAATAGTGCAAATAACATTGCGACAGAAAAATTCAATCCCAGCTCATGGCTGTTAATACAACTTCTAAAAATTTTAAGAGTGTTTTTTAACAAATCAAATTGAAACAGTACATATTGTAAACATTTATAACTTATGTGTTAGATTCAAATAAATTTTTAGAATTTTTTTGCATTTATATATCTAAAATGTCATTTGCAAAAATATGTACAAAAAAATTCTAAACTGAAACCATAAATATATGTAAACCTATTATATATGCAAAAAAATTCTAAAATGTTATTTGAATCGAACACACAAATTATAAAATGTTTGCAATATATACTGTTTTAATCATGATCTTTAACATTAAATAACCTGTGTAAGATAAAAGAGTCGATTAACCCTTAATTTATGTCTTTGGTATTAGAGGAGATTTGGATATTCAAACTGAAACCAATCTAAAGTGGAGAAATAGGTCCAATGTCCAACGAGTCTGGTGAAAAACATGAATGTGTTCTATATGAAAATAAATATTCAGGAGAGGGTAATCGAACTAAGCAGCAGTCTTTTAAATGACACTGAATCTGATGTCTACATAACCAAACCATCAGCTACCCAGAAAAACAAAAACATCAATAGTTTGATACCATGGCAAAATATTCAGAATCCTCTTAACTCTCAGTCTGCTCCCTGAGCCTCCGGATGGTGGATCGGACAGTCACAGCACTCGCGGTACTGTAAAGAATGTAAAACATATTATCAAATTAATCACCAAGACTCTTGACACCAACAAAGTACATGTTTGTTAAAATTTATAAACTTAAGAAGTCAAAATCTCTCAGCTGAACAAAAGATGCTTTTCCAATTATAGATTATGGACTTGTTACAAAAAAAATTCTTTTGAACATTAATGCCATTAACTTTTTTCACTAATGATCATACTATTGTAAAAAAAAATTCTTTTGGACACTAGTGACCAACTATATTACAGTTGCATTGAAAATTATTAGAGTGAATTTTAACTTTCATTATATAATATATATATAATATGTATTGAAATGTTCATAAAACTAACTTTACAAGTAAAATCACTTTATTTTATCAAACATAAATTAAATTTAACTTCTACATTAGAAATGAGTGTTATTTTAACAAACATTCATTATTGTTTATTCTCTGCTTTTCAATAACTACAACAAACATGTCAATTATTTATTAGATAAGTTAAAATTTATAATCTATAATCTACAATTTGTAAATTAAAGCACAATAAACATGACTAAAAATGATGTCGACAAACCAAAAAAAAGAAGGTTTAGGTACTCACTTGAGTGTATAAGCACCGCCTGCTTTCACTTTCCCACAGTCCTTGCAGCCCCATATTCCGACAGCTTTTCTCTTAACCGCATACTGCAGGACCACCACATGCACAACAAATAATTATCAACGGCATTGTTAAACATGCATCAAGAAAGGAAACAACAAATACATATCAAACATACACACCTTTCCACAGAACTCGCAGAAGTACTTGGCGTGCTGGCTGACTTCCATCTTCTTGATCTGCTTCCTCAGACTGGCACCATACCTGGTTCCTGATATTTGAACTCCATGTCAACATTGGTGCACCTTCTACCCATGAATTGAAACACAAAAACAATCGTGCCCCTAACATGAAGCAATGACACCCATGTCCATAACTTTGACAATTACACATGCATAAGCATCTGCATAACTTTGTAAACCGGGAGTAAATTCCGTTTTTTAATGTCTAACAAGTTAATTCAATTTGAGAAATTCTTCTCGGGTAAAAGAAAATTAGATAAGGGATTCAATCTGCAGAAAAGTCATGGTTTATTTAACCATGAAATACTACCACTACATGACAATTTAGACTTTATTTTACGCAATTTATTTAATCACAAAATATTGCACTATATGAAAGTTTGGAACTCTTATTTTAGCCACTATTTTTAGCCAGTGGTTAAAAAAAAATAGCCGGTTTTGTGTTTTGTTTATTCAACCAAAGATAGTGAGAGTTAGATTCAAAGTCATCATGGGCATTTTAGTTGAAAATAGGTAGACACTTTAAAACAAATAGGCAGGGAAGAGGGGATTTAAATCAACCTCCACACAGGGAAACCAAGGTTATGGATTATCGTTTTTTAAATAAAATAAGTAAATAACCAAGGTTTATGAGCATAGATCATTTAATCAAAATGTAAACTTTTTAATAGAATTTGCACACAAGGCAAAGGTTTTACCTCAATCAGAAATTAAAACGTTATCAGATGATATATCACAATTTACTCTAGATAATGGGTTGTGATGCACATCAGCGATAGAGTTTGATGGATTTTTTAAACAATGCATGCATATAGTGAGAAACCATAAATTGAATTCGCAATACAAGGAAAGGTAAACACGTATATGGCTTTATTCTTAAACATAAATGTCAGCTAAAAAGTAAAAACCATCAAAACAATTAAAACAGAAGCAAATCAGCAGAAACTGAAAGCCTCAGCACGTTGAACATTCACAGAACTCCAAAAAAAAAAAATACGTCACAAATCAGCAGAAACTGAAAGTCTCAGCACGTTTAACATTCACAGAACTACAAACAAAAATAATACATCACTATGCCCACGTTAGCAGAACAGTTTTAACTATTGACTGAAATAAGTAACATATGCAACATTACACTTACCATACTTGCCGACAATCCCGGCCTTCTTGGTCCGCTTTGTCTGCAACCATGACAAATGCATCAGAACAAGGAGGAATCATAACACCGATTGTAGAAAATGAACCAGAATACCACAAATAAAGCTCTTCAACAAAGTACGTTGAGCTAACAAAAGAATCAATCAACTATGAAGACCATCCCAGCAATACAGTATATCGTCATAGAATCTTGTTTCAGGAACTAAATAATCACTAAGCCATTCAGAAGCATGTGATGCCATGAACACAACCAGAGATACATCTCCTCGCAGAAAAGCTAAAAATTTCATTGGAACTGTAGCATGTTGTTCGCCAGACATGTCTCCCCAAAGGCCATAAATAATCACTGAGCCAACATAGACAGTGGATTTCTTCATTTGTTTTGCTTGATTTTGTACAAATTCAGCACTCTGTTTTAATAAAATCAAGGTAGGATTCCTACAGTTTCAACAAAAAAAAAAAAATGACAGTGAAAAAGGCAGTGAAAAACAAATTTCTTAAATGAAAAAACTTCATATTATCATGGAAACTCAAAATCAGTTGTTGGCAAGTTAGCCATGTAAACACTATACCCCTCAAATTCAACCGTACCAAGAAGAAACCAAGCACACATATAACAATGCATATCAACAATTCGACACAACAACACTCGTCATGATAACAAAAATCATGAAGAAATAAAGAATCAGGGGGTTAAATTCCTTTGTCATTTCATTCTTCCACTTCATTTCATTCTCAGTACAACCAATCTAGCAGACGAGGCTTCACATCACAAAAAAGGTAACCATAAAGAAACTCGACCAATCATGCCATCAAAGTTTAACTAACAGCAATCTAATCACAAACACACATTATGCAACAAACATACTTGAAAGAAAACACGCTATTGAATTGCAGAACAAGTCCCAGTTCATTTGGCATCTCAAAAACATGAACATCCATTCAAAGTGATCAAGTACAAGAAACAACATCACATCAAATCTGAAAGACCCCGTCGGAGATTCAATTCACAACAACTACACTAAAATACCTCGATCACACCTCATTCCGATCAACAACACATCAAAAAACAGAACTATTGAAGGCCGATCGAATCAGCATGAACACAAACCCTGAGTGGATAGAGAGAGAGAGAGATCTAGGGTTTTCAAAATTTCTCACCATTTTCGCTGTGTCGGGAGGTCTGCGCGTGAATGGGGAGCGGAGGCGTCGAAAACCCTAACTCGTCAGAAACCCTAAACGAAACAGAGAGGGAAGTATTTATACCTGGGAGGCTTACATATCTGACCGTTCATTCCTGTGAAACGATAATCGACCGTCCGATCGATATTGGAGTCACTAAAAATGAATGGTCTCTATTAATCCGAGTGATCCAATGAAAAGAAAGGATCGAGGACCGTCCAATGAGAAATGTGTATTCGGGGGACATCAATTGGACGGTCTATGTGCGCCACGCGCAGTCGGCGAATGGTTGAAATCGAGATCTAACACGTTTTTTATACGCCAGCGAATCGACAGACGAAACTACCCTTCCAAAACCAATGGTAAGAATTTGGATTATAGTCTTATGAGACAAAAATTTCATCAAAACAGAATGTTCTAAGCCCATGTTTGGTATAATGTGCAGAGAATGGAAGGAAAAAAAGGGAAAATAAGTGAATATAGTTGTGTCAGGTTCATATTGGAATCCAAGTTTACAGATAAATCATTTTTTATTTTTGTAAATTTGTATTAATTGTTTATCTATAGTCAATTAAATAATAAAAATTTTATTACTACATTATCAAATGAGAATAATTTAAAAAATACAATCGAATAATAAATGATTTATTTTTTATTTATACTAAAATAATTATCTATCTTGAGATAGTTCATATCGTAATTTAAATTTGGAGCTAGCTAAAATTATAATGTCCAATACGGGTAAAAGCTGGGAATTAAATCATAAATTGGTCATAAAAAAATAGCATGAGTATTGAACTTTTCATATTACTATTGATCATTGAATTTATATATTATATAATAAAAAAAACACATATAGTTCTACTATTATATTTTCCTTTGAGATAGAGCACAACAAAAAAATACAACATTATTCATTTCTAATTATATAAATTTCAAAATATTTTTGTATGGCATTGATTAGACTATGAACAATAAATTTGAATACCACCAAAAACTACCTTACCACATTAGGGGGATCATTTAACCTCCCCTCTAAAGAGTAACAGCAATAAATAGAAAACAAAATCGTTAGAGCGTCTACAGTGAATATGTTAACTAACATGTTAGTGTTATATTTTACATAACATATAAAAATGTTACTCTAATGGAGATGTTAAGAGGGAGCTAAATATGGACCCCACATGTCAGATGTTATCTTTCATGCTAACTGTAGCTAGTGTTTTAGCTAGTCAAATATGGGTTTCACGTGATAGTTCTTTTTAAAAAATTAATAAAAAATGCATTTGAGAGGTTGAGTGGGTGGAGAGGTGGGGCCCACTATTGATTTGGCTAGTTTATTTATAAGTGAACAACCCATATTAAAAGATGACATTTTTCTATTCTAACGAGTCACAAAAATACTTGTACAAAGGATTGGTTGAATGATGCATAATTTGACACCAACTCATATCTATAACATTAAACTTTATTTACATAATGTATATACCTAGTCAAGAAAAGACATATACATTCTATTTATTGAATATGTACTTATAAAAGTCATATAATTTATCAGACGATAATATATTTTTTAAAAAATTCAAAATGTATTTGTCTTGCAAAAATGATTGACCACATGAAGTATAACATTTTTCATAATTAATTTGAAAAGGACGCTGATACACTAAATTTGTTTCGTGGTTTTGTTTGCAATCATAATGTATGAAATCATATCATACAATACATATTTTTATTATCTTAGTATATAACATTTAAAAAGCATAAAAATATGTATATTAAATTAATTACATAATGGATTTATTAACCATTTATTATAAACAAGGGAAAATTCCATATAACCCCCTAAAAAGTGAAAACACGTATGCAAATCAAAATAATCCCCTAAGTTGAAGCTTTTATTGACGGATGAGGAATATTATGTAAATGTTCCGTTTAATTAACTTTAACTAAAAACATAGTATGTAAAAAAAACATGGTATGTTAAAAATACAAAAACCCTATATATATGATGATTTTATCCATCCAAACAGATTATAAAATCCCATGTAGAGGGGAAAAATCATCTCTTGCAGAGAATTTTCTGTATTTTTACACATTGTAGAGTTTTTTTGGTATACCATGTTTTCAGTCAAGGTTAACAAAGCAGAATATTCACTGAATATTTCTCACACGTGAACAAAAATTTAACTCATGGATTTATTTAAATTTACACATATATTTTTGGGGGTTATGTATTTATATGGACTTCAAAAAAAGTTAGGGTCATATGAATTTCGAGCAGTTTACAGGGGGTTATATGGAATGTTCCCTCTGAACAAATGTATTTCCATTACGGTCGGGGGCTATTAAAGTCAAAAAGAAAAAACGAAAAAACACGGCGAAGTCTGTAACATCGACGAAAAAAAAAAAAAAACGTCAGGTCAACCAAAAAACCCATTCGCAAAAGCTTTCCCTCTCAACACACCTTCGATTCCTTCTAAAAAAACCAAATCAAAATCAAAATCAAATCACATCTCGATCTCCAAAGAAGAAGAACAAGAACAAGAAGAACCAACAATGATGATGCTCGTGAACTGCTCCAACTGCCGGACCTCTCTCCAGCTTCCACCGGGCGCCAGATCCATCCGTTGCGCCATCTGCCAGGCCGTCACCCGCGTCGCCGACCCCCGCGACCTCCCCCCTCCTCCTCCCTCCTCCTCTTCCTCCTACGGCGCGCCGCCTCCGCCGCCATCGACCCCGTCGCCGTACCAGCCTCACGGGGTGATGGCGCCGCCGCCGTCGCACGGGAGTAAGAAAGCGGTGATATGCGGAATCTCCTACAGGTACTCCCGGCACGAGCTGAAGGGGTGCATCAACGACGCCAAGTGCATGAAGTACATGCTCATCCACAAGTTCCACTTCCCCGAGTCCTCCATTATCATGCTTACCGGTAATATATTCTGTCTTCTTCTCTTGATTTGGTTGATCTGTGAATTTGATAAAATCTTCGGAGAGTTTTGGTTTTTTTAGCACCAATGGAGGTTCGTTCAGGTCGGCTACGTGAATTGGTGATCAGAACGTATATACAACTACAATAATAACAAGAAAGCATTTATAAAAAATTGGGGTCGGTTTACATGAATTTTTTTAAGGGGGGTGTTCTCAGAAAGATGTTCGATCAGCATGTCCTTCCTTGTGAACATATATATATATACATTGATAGAATTTTAATGCGTTGGCTTATTAAGAGACTCAGAAGGTGGATTGTGAATTTGATGAAGTGTAGGAGCATCGAATAAATATAGGCATGGTTCTGCCATCAGAGGGAAAGGAGAGAAATTGATAATGCCAGCCGTGAATCAGCTCAAATTATATGACACCGTTACGGGTGATTTGAATGTGTAATGTAATATCTAGGCAACATTTTCCCCACAATTAAGTAAAAAAGTCAGCAGCTTTTTTTGTGGGCTAGCGTGCTCTAACAATTTGGCCAGTTCCATGAGTTTATTCTAAAGTTTTTATTGTGAAAAGGGATTAATATTTAAAAGAGCTGAGTTTTCCTGTGAATGGTTCTCCTACTGTGCTTATAACCATTACATAATTTCTGTTTAAGGCAAGTTTTTCTTTCTAGTCTTTGAAGATTAGTGAGATGCTTTATGTACCAGGATCCTTCATTCAGGGTGCCATATCCGTACTTGATTATTTCTGTATCTGATTTGATACTCCTAAAGGATCCTTCATTGCAGTTCAAAATTTTCTATGAAAAGGAACTCTGTATCCAATCCTTCCCTTGTCCATCACCACACAAGTAAAACCGGGTAATAAATTATTAAATCTAGTGGAATCATTCTCTTTACTTTTCAATGTACTGTCACAAAAAACCAATTTTCAGGTTATCTCACCATTCGAAGATGGGAGTTTGATAACCGTGGTCTATTCTTACTCTTTGAGGATTCTTAAGTTGCGTATCTAATGCTTGCTTGATCGTTGTGTCCCTCCCTCTTTCTTGATTATAGTTTTTTTTTAATCATTGAATATTCACATTAAATATGATGTTGATTTCTTTGATATTTTCCCTTCAGCTTTCCCCCTTTCTACTCTGTTTCTCTGAATCAGTCTTAATCCTATTTCTTTGTGAAAGTTTATCTGTAGAAGAAGAAACTGATCCGTACAAAAAGCCAACCAAAGCCAATATTCGAATGGCACTATTTTGGCTTGTACAAGGTTGCCAGAAAGGAGATTCACTACTGTTCCACTACTCTGGACATGGTGCACAACAGAGGAACTATACTGGGGATGAGGTTGATGGTTATGATGAAACCATTTGTCCATTGGATTTTGAAACACAAGGGATGATTGTAGACGATGAGATCAATGCAACGATTGTCAAACCACTTCCTACTGGGGTTAAGCTTCATGCCATTATAGATGCTTGCCACAGTGGCACAGTGCTTGATCTACCCTTCCTTTGCAGAATGAACAGGTTGGTGAAGTGTCAGACTTGTTTAATCTTATTCTTTCTAATTCTTTTTAAATCATAGCGGGAGTTTTATCTTTGTATTTGTCAGTTGCTTCTATTATTGGACCTATTGGTGCTGCCTGAATACTTGAATTGTTTTCTTCAAAATAGACAAGATTGTGTCATTAACTGCTATTACTATACACGCGAATTTTTTTTTATTGGTATCCAACATAACTATGCAAAACAGAAATAAAATATTAATGCAGAATCAAAAGTGAGCTTCAAAGAAATACATAACTAGTCATGGCTTCATTTTAGATTTAAGTCCAAAAAAGTCCCTATCTTCTATAAAAAAAAAAAATTGGGCTTTGTGATGCTGCATGGTAGAATCGGTTCTTCATGTTAATCTCATTATGAATCAATACCTTAGTCTGATTGTAATTAGCACCATGCATAGACCTCATTTATTAGACATGGATCATTTATTCTGGAAAATGCCAAAGGAAAATATACACAAAAAGATGCAGTGATACTCGAGAACCAGATAAGGAGGGGAATAATCACCTTGTATATACCTGCAGTTCTCAAAATATTCTGCTACAATCACCTTGTATATACCAATGTATGCAATGATTTGTGTGTGTGTTTATATTATCGATTGATCATAGATCATTGCCTCAAAATTGAGTTGGAGCTCCAAAGGAACAATGTACACCAAATTGCCGCATAAAATCTCATTCTCCTCAATTCTGTATGTGATGCTACAAGCAGTCTGCTTTCAGAATACTTATTCCACATATTCAATGTCCAAAATGTGTGTTAAAACTTATAAAGGCGACTTGGAGTGACAAATAGACATTAAATTAAATAGGTGTATAATTATATAAATTGGTCTGTGATTTATGCAAACAAAGTCTGATTTCCATGCACAAAATGACATATTATGTTACTTTCCTTGAATATTATTATCAATAAAATCAGAGAGAGGAATTCCCATGTCGCATATTCTGAGATTCTTTAAAATCTACCTGGAAGTTCTCTATACAATTATCTGGGCCTGGGGCTTCAATATTTTGAGCCAACTGAATTTTAGTCAAAATTTAACAAAAACTTTCTTCTCAATGTGTAGGAATGGGCAATACATCTGGGAGGATCACCGCCCTCGATCAGGTATGTGGAAAGGATCGAGTGGTGGGGAAGCCATATCCTTCAGTGGTTGTGACGATGATCAGACATCTGCTGACACCTCGGTAATTTTATATATTTTTTTTATCTCTCTTTGTAAAGATATCAGACAAGTCTCTTATCTTGATAATGATTTTGGATGTTTTAAATTAACATAAAAGCGCATTAGATGAAACTATCATGTTTTTGAAAAAGTTTCTTCACATTTTTCGTATCCTGTCAGAATGCCAAACACGTTTGCCACATTATTCATAAAACTTGTCACTCAAAAATTAACATAAAGATGTTATACACTGTCTTATGAACCCAGAATCATCTCTGTAGTCTGTGCAACTCTTCTTGTACACCTAAGAAAATTTATTTCCTATATGCACCAAATTCAGGAATGATTAAATTTTTTTTTTTTTGAGATAAAGGTAGATATTGCTATCGCGATTGGTAATTCTTTAAATTGATTCATGAAAACAGGCACTTTCTAGAATCACATCAACGGGTGCCATGACTTTCTGCTTCATCCAAGCAATAGAGCGTGGACAGGGAGCCACATATGGGAGCATCCTAAATTCTATGAGGTCCATGATCCGCAACACCGGCGATCAAATGGGTGGTGGTCCAGTTACATCCGTCATTACCATGCTTTTGACTGGAGGCAGTGCTGGGGGCGGCTTGAGACAGGTATTGTCCCTCACCAAAACTGGTATAATCGAACATGAAAATTCAGGCATCGCCATAAATTTGAGGTTGCACATTGTTGTTCATATTCATTTACATTATTGTCGTTCAATTATTTGTTTCTGCAGGAGCCACAGTTGACAGCATGTGAACCGTTCGATGTCTACTCCAAGCCGTTCTCCCTCTGATCTATTCTCGCGTGTGTTCACGCCCTCTGTACAGTTTCATATAGAGGCTGCTACTGCATTAAGGGAACTCTCTGTTGAATGCTTGTCATATTTGATCACTCGATTCATGGATCCTTTTTATTTTTTTGGGGTTATTATGTGACACTCTCCTGAAACAGCTGGTCTTCATTTTCTCATGAGACACTCTTATGTCCCGAATCCTAAACTACTAGGTCATGTGTTTATATTTATGTTGGTTTTGGGGTCATGCATTATTTTATTCACATCCAACTATACTTTAAATGATTGAAGAGTTGTTTAGCATATTCATTAGGGCTGGAAAAAGATTTATTTTATTTCACACGCCATAGGAACAATTAAATGAGCAGTCACGTTTGGTTATTGAAAAATTGAGTGATTTTGTTGTGAAGCCCAACATGTTTGGTGTGTGTTGTCTAGTAAACTTTCTATCATCTATCTTGAGCAGAAACATCCATAGAAATGCATACTTTGTTCTTCAATGAAGATTTCTTTAACATCTGGGAGGGGCTAGCCCCACCAACTGAAAATCCAACCCCACCATCCAGAATTTTTTTTTTTGGATGGTAGGGAGGGGACAGGAGAGAGAGAAGAGAGAAAATGGGGGTGGGGGGAGCGGAGTGCCGGGCGAGGTCAGAGAGACCAGCCGAGCCTTTTCTCTCCTCCTCCTCCTCTCTCTCTCTCTCTCTCCCAATTCCTAATCCCGCCAACCAAAATGATATTTTTTGGTTAATAGGTTTAACACCTTCAAAATAAACAAATAAAAAATCATATATTTCATCTTTATTAAATTGATGTGACATTAATGATAGCTCTACAACTCGTTATATAATGCATTTTTTATTATCACGTAAGTAACAAGAACATACAATTAGTAAAAGTATATTAATCATTTTCTTATAAGAAAGATACATGGTTCATTACATAAATTATACGCCTTTAAAATAATAAAACACAAGGATACCATAAAAATAACTAAAATAGACACAAATACAGTCATTTCTGCAAATCTTTTTTGTGGCCCTCACTTTTATTAAATATATGCTCGGCTAAGACCAGTATACAGTAGTAAAAAAAAATGCCGCAAGATATATACCTTTATTAAATATATAACTTTATCAAAATTAAAACATTTTGACTACAAGAACTTTCCTATTAGATAATATAGAGCAGAGTGACCTTTTTTTTATAAGTTTGATTGTCAATGACACATAATAGACATTCAAACTACAATCTACCAAAAGAAGACTGCCCTTCCCAACTGGAGCTAGTAGTCTGATCAAATTTTATATATTAATAATAATTAATATATATAACCTAATTGCAATGAGCTATGGACGAATAACGAATCAACAAAAAAAAAAAAAGCAAAAAAGAAAAAGAAGAAACAACAGAAAAAAGGCGTATATAAGAGCCTGAGAAAAAGAAAATATTTCGAACCCTAAAAGACCAGACATGGAAATCTGATTAACAGTGTATCCTCAATCAAATAAATGCATCCAACTTCCCTGATTTCCTTGGATTTGGTGACCGAAAATCCTCCAGACGCAGGTTCGAACTCGCCCGGATCTCCTCCAAAGCCAAGTCTCCTTTCTCCACTTTTATAGTCTCAAGAGTGCTCCCAAGAACCTCCGATGCGACCCCGATCTTGAGGAGGCGCCCTGGCTCTTCCCCTCCTTCGTGTATGATCTTTCCAATATCTCTCAATGTGACGACATCTTCTATGATAATCTTCGCGAAAATGCGACCGAGAAACTCTGCCGCCTTTGGAGCATCGTTGAGAGCATCTTCCATGGTAGATAGGACGGATTCGAACCTGGTGATGGGGATGAATAATGCAAATTTAGTGAGATGTATGAGTTTCAGTACTTGGGATCATAAGCAATGAACATACCCTTGGATCAGTTGTACTTGTTTTAGCAAATTATCATGTGACTTGCACAGGGTGACGAGAAGCTTTGCCAATAGCTCCCTCTCCTTGTCTTTCCTTTCAAATGAATCAGTCACCCATAGTGAAACCATAGAAGGGAAGAAACTAGGGGAGTTCAGCTCCTTGATGCACAAAGCAACCTCCGCCTCATCTTTTGCGCTGGATGGAGATGCATGTATTAGTGCATTAATATAACAGATACAGTTATTTGTCAGTGGCGACAGAAAGAAGACAATATTCTTCTCATATAAAAAATCCTTGAGAACATAGAGAATCTGTTCACAATGTAGCAACACAAATATAGTACTCTTAATAACATAGAGAATCCGTTCATAATGTAACAAGGCAAATATCAGTTCACAGTTAATTATATTTGACGCTTCTTGCTTGCATTCATCCACTACCTTCAGACCAATGGATACACAAGCAGTTCAAAAATGACGACTCTCTCTTGAGTAACACTGCTATCACTCTCTAACTACATTTTTAAGAATTTGTTATCTAACATTCAGGAGAAAGAAAAAAAAAATGGTTATGTAAAGTTACTGATATTTTTTTTTCAGAATTAAGTCCAACATGATAGAGTGAAACAAAACAAGTCAAAGAGCAATGCTGAATGAAAACTGATTGCAACCCATTTAAAAGAAAAAACAAGCAATTTTCTTCCTATCAATCACGACTATGAAGCACATGTACACAACAGTCTTTGCAAACGAACTAAATAAACATGTAGAGGATGCTTTGAATAGACACACAATAAACAGCTCAGACAATAGGTGGCCTTCGTAAATTTGTCTACATAGAAACACAATAAAGATTTAAAAATGGAGTAAAAATGGATCTCCAGATTTGATGCAATAGATGGCATAAATTTTATATATTTTTTTTAAAAAGAAAATTTTCACCAAAAGAAATGTGCATTACCTGTAGAACTCCTTTATTGCAGATGCGGACTTTTCTCGCAGGGATTCCTCAGATAATACTCTTGTATCAGGAAGAACATTTCTTGCCCCTAGTGATGATCCCTGCGGACGAACTCCAGGGGGAGTTGTGGAAGTAGATCTATCAAAAGCACGATCAGAGTTCCTTATGTCCCTGTTAACAAAAGATGCATTGCGGTCTTGAAGGTTTAACTGATCATAGTGTGTTCCTGAAAACCGATCTGGTATAGATTTCGGCATGAGCTCCTCTTTTGGACCATAGGGTGTCCAATCCGACAAGGAGCCAACCCCATTTGGACCCAAATCCATTCTTCGTGATTCTCCAGTATCAGCCAATGGAATGCTTGGCGTTTGTGCATGTCCCCGTATGGACATTCCCCTAGCAAGACCACCCTGAGGACCCAGGGTGATAGAATCATCATCCATGGGCCTTGGAGGCAAAGGAACTGAAAATGTCCTGTTCTCATGAAGGTGCTTGTCCTCAAACCGCACATCTTGACCACCAAATCCACGAAGCTGTTGTGAAAAAACACGTGGATCCCCAACCGGCTGAGTTGATATCCGAGGACCATAGTCACCAGGTGGACCCCTTCTTGCAGAAGAGACCGTACTTGGCCCGCGAGCCAATCTACTTGTTTGTAGATGTCGTTCTTGGGCAGCATCCCTGTGCACTTCCTCAATTTTCTTCGGTCCTTCAACTTTCCTCCTCTGTTGCCACTTATTCTTTCTTAGATCAATAGCATCCCTCAACATGAATCTGACCCTTGAAGATAGCTTCTGATTTGTTGATAGCTTATGCATTTGGTCGAAATATGCATCCATATGTACCTTTGCTTTGGAATGATCTATCATCTCTCCTATGGTGCTCATTAACTTGCACAGGGCCTCTACATCTTCTTCATCAGTATTCTGATAATCACCAAGCAGCTTCTGGATGCATTCATGCATGATCCTCTCGGTCAACATCTTTTTCTTGTATAATTCCCCAATCAATCGGATGTTTCCCAGCATCCGCCTGCGAGCCTGGAGCTTCTTCTCCTCTCTTTCCGCCTTGGATCTTTTGGTTTCACCTTCCTCCTCCACTCTGTTTGCTTCAGCTTCCTCTCTTTCTCCCCTCTCAAATTCTTCTTGACATTTGTTCAAGAGCACCCGCTTAAATGTAATTTTTTCACCGCCTTCAACAAAATCCGGTAAAGCATCTGAAAGATGGAAGCAGAAGTTCGCGTACATTTCACAGAAAGTAGGTTCCATCAGAGCTTTATCAAAAATTTGTCCAATCACACCCGTAAGAGTCCCTGCATTGTCAATGTTGACATCTATGACCTGCTTGAAGAGTTTGTCAAAATTTTGTGGTGTCAACTTGTTGAGTATGCCTTTGAGTTGTCTCTGCTTCGCCTCTTCTTCATCAGACACCATGCCAACTTCATATTTCTTCTCAGCTTTGTGCATTACCTGTAGAGGCGTTGAAGGAGAAGGAATCAAACCTCTCTGCATAGCAGTACCACGTTGCCACCTGTCTGCATCCACATTATTCCGTGAAATGCCACCTGGAGACACCATCGACTGCATTGGGCCCAATAAAACCCCACCATTGTACTGATTGGTGGACTGCATACGTGGGTTCCTTAAAACCCCTTGGTTAACTCCCTGACCAGAACGATAGCTCACTGAAGGACCCCCATATCCAGCCTCTAGCCGCGGGTCCCGCACGGGGGGGAATGAAATGGGTCCTCTGGCCCATTTGTCATCATCTTGAATTCCACTCCCCCGTCGGTCAAGTCGAGGAGATGGCCTGTCAATGATCCTTCCAGGACTTGGATATGGATCACGGTAGATATGGGAGGCGTCCACCGGAACACTGAGGACATGCTCTATATCAGATCTGATCTCAAAATCCACCGGCAGATCAGTGCATTGCTCCTGAAACGTCAGCAGAAAATCTCGAGAATACTTCTTTTTACCCGTACTCCCACTTTCATACTCATCATGTTTCTTTGCCCCGGGACCTTGCTGTCCATTCTCCAGAGCATTCAGTGTCGGAGTGTCCGCTGCATCTTCCCAGTCATCGACTTCACTTCTACTTTGCCCATCTTCTTCATTTACAGAAGCATCATTCACAGTATCATCTGCAAATACTTGTTTTGCATTGATTGAGGAAGATCCATCAGCACCTTCTAAGGCGGCAGCGGTCTCCTGTTTTTCTACCGGACCCTTGTATGCCAAATAGAGATCGGATGTGGTTCCTGCAGCATCTGCTTTAAAAAGAATCTCTCTCCTCTTTTTCTTCTTCCCAGAGATGCTCTTCGACCGAACAAGTTCTGCAGGCGGCTTATCCCTGGGCCCTGCTAGGGTACCACTGTAAACCTCTGAGCCTCTCTCTTCAATTTTCTGGGCCATCCCAGGGGAAGGAAGAGCAGCAGTAGCATCTTTTTCCAGACAAGGGGCAGAAGGCCCGATATCAGCAACTTCTTTTTGACTGACCACCGTTGAAATTATGCTATTCATCACATGTGCAATTTTGTCACTGTCTTCATTGATACCAGAAGATAAAGGATTATCTGAAGGAATGAACTCAGTATCAGAAGATGAGGAGGCAGTAGGCTGAACCACTTCCTTCAATGCCACTCCAGATTCTGAATAAAATTGTACTGCTTCCTCTTTTGCATTTGTGCACACATTTTCAGACGGGCTCAACTCATTACTAAGATCTGATTTCTCCAAATTTTCTTCAAACTCCAATTCTGAGTTTGACTCTGCTTGTTTGGCACCTTCAGAAGATTCTAGAACAATAGGGCCTGGATGCAATCCGGAATCACAGGAATCCGTCATGCACCCACTAGCTGATTCAGCTACAATCTGCTCAGCTGTTCCTGAGATCCCATGCTTCACTACAATGTCCTCAGTGCTAGTGTCGACTTTATTTGGATAACAAGAAGAATTAATGTCTTGGGGGATGGTTTCAGCCACTTCAGGAATAGAAGGATTCAGTGTTTGACAGGGAGCCTTCTCTTTATCTTGACTGCCGACACCTGCTTCTGTGTGTGAATCAGAATCACCAACTTGGATTTCTTCCAATGCATCGGCTTCCAACGTCGCTGCAGAGGATATTGATGTGGGAGGAACTGATTTAACATCATCTTGTTGGGATGTTCCCATGGCATAAGAAGGTCCAACTTCCACGGGAGGAGAAGGCAGGCTGACAGAAGATATTGATGTTTCCTCACCCCGTGAAGAATTCTGCATTAAATCAGGGCCTCTGTCTGCCTGCTTTGCATTTACTTCATCTGAGTCACTGTCCCTGGGCATCTTAACAGATGACAACTTCAAACTGCCGGCCAACTCTGCCGCATCAGCCTGCATCATATAAACCACGTGTAGAGAATATCAAAAGACTTAAAGATGCATTAAGCACCTGAGGTTCTCCAAACAAACTAGTAATTTAATGGTAAAAGCATTCCATACCTGGGACTCTGGTGGAGGTTGCCGCGCATCTTTCTTGCTTTGCTTCTTCAGGTGATCCTTAAAAGAATCAGATCGTTTAACGGGCTCTCTTCTTCGGCCTTCTGCATTGATCCCAACAGATCCTGAATCCTCAACAAGGGAGAAAGAGCTTTCTACAGTTGGTCTATGTACAGAATCTACTGTAGTGGTGGAATATTTGGGTGGAGCAGTATGAGATGATTCAGGTCCTGGTTTGCCTTGCTGAACCAAACTTTCCGCCCCACTCTCACTGGACCTCAGTGCATTAGAGTTACTAATGTTGTCCCCAAGCGGCTTTGACAACTTAACAGCCTCATTCTTACCTAGAGGCGCGCTAATTTTCACTGAAGGTGTTACGACTTTTTCCGCGTGTAATCCACCAGAAGACTTCACAGCAACCTGAGCTGGACCTGGAGGATTAGGCACAGCTTTTGTATCCACGTTTGTTAATTCAGAAATCCCATGCATTTGAGGTCCAGGTTTGCTCGCTGGCAGGGGCTTTGGAACAGATGGATTCATCACTGTTACAGGTTGTCCACTCTGGCTGCCTGGGTAATTATATCTCGGAGCCTGTGATCCAGTAGCCACCTGGGTGCTCGTGAGAGGAAGTGAAGTAGGAGCTGAATAGAAGATGGAATTATAGGCACCATGCTGCATGGTGCGATAGTAATTAATATGGTTAAATGAAGGAATCGGTTGTGATTGAGGAGGCAGATTCGGATGCTGCCTCGGGGCAGAGGAAGCAGTATCTGAATATGATTCCATCCTTTTGTCAAGCCTCACTTCTTCATGGGTCTCAGGATGAGTTATTTTCACAGGGGGTTTGTGGGACCCACCATATTTTCCGGCCTGCTGTGGGGGGAATTGCGGGGGGATTCCCATTCCAAGGCTTCCCATCTGAGGGGCCATCTGATGAGTCAGCTGAGGTGCAAAGCCCAGGGCTTGTCCTTGGTGCATCATCCCTTGTGGCAACGGATGGGATTGGAAGCCAGGGATGAATATCTGCTGTGGAACTTGGGAGGTGTTCCCAACAGATAATGGTATTTGCATCGGTAGAGAACCTGCCGTGACACCCTGTGATGGCATTTGGGGGGAGATGCCACTAAATTGTAATGGGACCTGTGGTGGCTGAAATGGCATGGGCATCGACATTCCGGACACCGGAATAACGGATGACTTTGGCACTGCAGATGGAGGTGGTGGAGCAGATGATTGGACATGCATCTCTCTCCTAACTTGTGTTGGAGGAGGATGGGATTGACCAGTATTGGTTTGGTGAATCCCACCAGAATCCTTCCTCAGCTGCTGCTTGGGAGCAGCGGGGATGGGCATTGCTGGACCAGCTCTGACAGAATCTTGGCGTCTCTGCATTGTTATACAAAATTCTAAGCAATCAGTGAAGTCAAAAATAATATAGCAGACCATAACATTGACCACTGTGAGGGCAACTAATAGACAAAAGACCTATTTTAGAAATTGAACCAACATCCTTTGCTTGATTTATTTTGCCTTTCCCCAATAAATAGTTAAAAAGGTGAAGTGCCCGGGCTAACAAGACAAAGTTCTGGGATCAAGTCATGAGAACTGCCACTTTATGCAAAAAAAGTGCCAACTGTTAGAAGTCCCCCCCCCCCCCGGGCAAGAACTTGGTACCGCTGTGGGTGATGGGCATTTTATAAATAATTAATAATTAATAAAAAGAGGAAACAAAGTAGTCGTGAGGAAGTAATCTAGATGGAAATTCCGAAACTTCACATCCTTCTTTGTCAAGGCCAATATGCATGTGCCAATTGCAATTTTCAATCGATCATAAAAAACAAAATATGTTTTGCAAAGTAAAAGCAAGGAAATTGAAACGAAGGGATGTTCACATTCTTCATTCATTAAAAGTTCACATCTAATTCCCAAAAACAGTTAAAAAATGGACAGTGACAACAGACCCCATCCAAGTCCTAGAAATGCAAGTATGCAGATCCCAAACAAACTACACAAAAAAGAGAGCCACAGGCCATTAGCTTATCTGATAATCACAGACCTGGTCACGCTTCTGTTCATCCAAATTTGGTGGAGCGGAGCTAGTCCGAGCAGGAATCTACAAACACCGAATTACAGCACATAGCACGGCAAGTCAAGTCAAGTCAACATAATAATCATAAGGTCATCACAAAGTGTATATATATATATATATATATATGAAACGCAATTCGATTCAACCTAAACAATAAAAAAGAACACAAAAATGTGACCAAATGGGCCTGGACCTGCATTCCGTTCACAAATCCGGGGCTTATGGTCCCAAACTGGACTGTAAATCCCCTGGACGCTTCTCCTGTAAAATTACATCATAAAACAGACATTAAGCTCCCGCTTTGTCAAAGCTACAACCCAACGCAGATCTCCTTCTATTATACAAACAAATCAACTAAGATATACATCCTGAACTGAAAGCAGGGAGACGTAGAGCATACCCTTGGGAGGTGTAGCAGGCACTGGAGAATTGGGGGCGCCAGGGGAAGGATGCAATGCCGGGGCCTTTGGAGGGGGTTGTGTGCCCCTTGGGCCAGCCGAGTCGACGGGTTTATTGGGTGGGGGTACACCAGATGCCCCTATCAATAGCATCACAGGATCAATCCAAACATTAGTAGTTCAAAAGATATTAAAAAAAAAAAAAAAACCAAAAGCAATAAAGACTTCGTACCACGTGGAGCAAGTTGTATAAAGCCACCATTTTGATCTGCACGGTGATCAGCCGGAGCAATGGCGGCAGAAGCAGCAAAAGACGGGTTCCCCGCCTCAGTTACCGCAGCGGTCACCCTAGATTGGCCTCCTTGTCCATTACCGGACTTCTTAAAGCTATCGAATCAAACAACACAACACAGAAGGGGCAAAAAAAACAGTATTTTTTAATACCCAGTTGTCCAAAACACCCGAAAAACAAAACCCAACAAGAAAGATCGTATCCCGATTCACCTCCTCGACGGACCCAACGAAGGGGACGGGTGGGATGGATGAGGAGGGGCGGTGGTGTTGGGGCGACCGCCGCCCTTCCCGCTGCCTCCGCCGGTGAAGCTCCTCTGATGACCCAAGGTTCCGGATCGGCCGGGCTTCTTTGTTTGGTGGTGGTCGATCTTCTCAGCCCTAGATTGATTGAGGGACATAAATCCCGATCAATCCGATCCTCCTTCACTCTTCTTTGCTGCCCAATTTAAAACAAAAAAAAAAACCCAAAAAAATTCAATAAAAAGAACAGATTCGCAACCCTAGAATCAACACTACCTTAAAAAAAAAAACCCAAAAATCAATAAAAATATCGGGTGAATAGCGAGATCGACTGTTCACCTGAGAATGGAAGCTTAGAAGGAAAAAATTAGGGTTTTATTGAACGGGGAAGAAGGGATTGGCGCGAGACGCGTGTACGTGAGAGGAGATTGTGATCATTAAATAAAAGCATAATTGAAAAATATAGAAGAGAGAGAGAGAGAGAGAGAGAGGTGTTCATAACAAACTAACCTGCAAGGGCGGTCAAAAAAGTAGGATTTTTAAGAGGAGGAGAGAGAGTGTGTTTCGATGTGGTTTTTGATGCTTCGTTTTGTGTTTTATTTTGCGTAGATGAAGAGACAGAGAGAGATGAGAAGGGGACTCCTGGGAGTTGTAAGACGGGTATTCGGGTCTTGTAAATGTAATCGGACCCGGTTTTAATTGTGAATCCATGGACATGTAAGACGTATCGGGCCGGGCCATTATGATCCGCATGCTTGCTTGGGTTGTTATCACCCATCACGACGGGTTGGGGCGAGTTTGAGTCCCTCTTATGTGTAGGGCTGGTAAACGAACCAAGCTGTTTGGGCTCAGCTCGGGCTCGACTCGATTTAAGCTCGTTCAGGCTCGTTCGATTAAACAAATGAGCGAGCTTGAACAATTTTTAAAGCTCGGTTAGGCTCGGGACCTGGATCGAACTTCATTTTGTGTTTAAAATTGACTCGTTGTGTTATAAAAAACTTAGTTGAAACTTGACTAAACTCTTTTATAAGATCAGAACATTAAATTAATACAAAGTTATACTCATTTAGCCTCATGAACTTGACTCATTTAGGTTAAAATTTTGTTTTCAATCCCTAAAAACCCTAAAATGAAGAAGAACGCTAGACTCGTTGAGGCTCGTGAGCTCGACTCGACTCGACTCGTTTATAAACGAGCCGAGCTTGAACATGTCAAAGCTCGGTTCGTTCGGCTAGTTTACCACCCCTACTTATTTGTAAATAAGTTCTATTTAAATGAATTTTATTATTAAAGATCTATTTAGATTTTTTTTATAAGTACACCTCCTAATAAATAAGTTTACCTATTTTTTTTTTAATAAGCATAATCTTGTGTATATTTAGGGTTTAAATTTTTTTTTTTTTTAGAGTTTAGGATTTTAAAGATTTGTGTGAATATGTGAAAAAATAATAGATTTTCATATTTTTTTATATTTACATTAAAAAAATTTATTAGAATATGTTAATTAGAGTTTTATAGAGGGAGACGGGCAGGGGTGGGGGAGAGGTTTTGATGTGAGAGGGGCTTATTTATTGTTTACATATGAGGTTAATATATGAGTGGCGTTTACATTAAATAATTAAAATGTGAGGGGCTTATTTATAATTTAGAGGGACTTAAATAGAGCCACCTTTTGATTAAACCCAAATCCAAATTTTTTTGATAAAATCTTGTCATCCGTTCTAAACGGGTGATAAGTTTAATTTTTCTGTCACAAATCTGTCTCAATGGGTGCATAAAAAACTCCAACTCGTCCCGTTTTGTCATGTTTAGATCGGTTTGGGTCGGGCCGATACAGGTTTGGGAAATGATATGCTGTATGTAAAATTTTCTGTGTTATTACATGACTAAAAAGAGAATATATAAAGAAGATAAAAAATTTAACTCTCTACAAAACTACATGTAAAGAATGCAATTTTGCATCATTTAACTGATGTATTAAATATGATTAAGAGAAAAACCATACTCTCATTAAAAAAATTTAATTTTAAATTAAAAGGTTACTGATAAAATATTTTATAGGAATGTTTTAAATTTTCCACACCTTTATGTATGGAGGGTCGGCCCGAATTCAGCCCGCATCACGGCCCGCCGTGCCAAAATGGCTTGCATTTCTATGCTTCTGGGTTGGCTGTTCATCAGAGTTGCAATCAAGATTATTTAAGACTATAAGATTATGTTCTGTCAGTTTGTTTTTTTCCCTAAATGGTTGTGTGGGTTGTTGGAATATGAATCTATCATGGATTTGGAAATGCAATTCCCTGACAAATTAATATTTTTGGAAATATTTAGAAAAGGATTCCTATTTCTTTATTTGGAGTGATTATTTTTTTTTGGTAAGTTGGATTGATTGTTGCGTTTCATTGGAATTGGATTATTATATAATTATTTTGTTTGGGTTCAATTTTATAGTACATGAAATTAACAACTAAATATTGACTTTGATATAAAAAAATATATATTAATGTTCACTTCAACATAGCTTTATAGGTTTATACAATTTTGTAGAAATAATTTTTTTTAAAAAAAAGAGAGATACAAAGTTGTTGAGATTGGATAATATCTGATTGAACATTTTGTTATAATCTTAACATATTTATTCAATAAAATCTATGATTGCAAACGAATAAAATTATTAATTAATTTTGATTCAACATCACAGACACATAATTAATGATATCTATTGAGAAAATCAAGACCCGGAAAAAGTTGTTTCTAATTTTAGATCAGAACACATTCCCTAAGTAGTTTTAATTTGTTTTGTATTTTGACATTATATATATTATTTGCATATGATTACAATTTATTTTGTTGTCTAAAGTTAAATTGTTCTTTAATCCATATCTTGGTCTTAAACTCACAATATAAGGGGATCATTTGAGTTGCAATAATGAGGATTTAAGTTGGTCTAATTTGAGCTTGATAATGACTGAATCCTGGTGTCCCTATCACAATAAAGTATGGAATCATTTTTACACATTTGATGAAGAATTGAAGATGCCTTTCCACTCTGAACCTAATGTAGGGATTTCAAGTTTGCAAAAGCTTTGTGAGGTTGGGATACTTAGTCAGTAAGGCATCACCTTTATTTTTTATATTTTTTTGCACGGGGATCCAATGTGGTTAATTAGTCAGCTCCCAATAGAGAACTGGCACGTGGTATATTCTTTATAAAGAAAATAATTCGTAAATGATTCAATTCGATTCACAAGTTGTTTATTTCAATTGTTCAATTCAATACAATATCATTTTTCGGTTCAATCTAAATTCACCAAGCTTAATCTAATATTACAAGAATAGAGTTTACTTCATGTCATCTTGTTTAAATCAATTCAAATGGTCATTCAGCTCGATTCATAAATAGTTCAGTTCACAAAAAACAGATATATGAGATATTCATGTGTTGATCCATCTTTACTCAATCTGGTCTCTTTTTTCAAACAATTTATGTGAGACCCAACCTTTTATTCCTTTCAGTGGATAAAATGGGAACAGTTGGTGCAATCTATACGCAACCCACATTCACATAACACAAATAAACAACACAAAGTACCATTTGAGTTTTATTAGGAGATGATTATACATGGATTCATCTGTACTGTAAAATAAAAGAAAAAAAGATAGTGATAGAAGGTCATGCTTTAGAATCAAAAGTGGGGTCATTCTATGTTGAGTTGTGACTTCACTTATTGATCCAATACCACTAATAAGTCCCACAACAGTATGAAAAAGTTTGGAAAAGAAACTCTTTTTTTTGGGGTGATGTTTTAGCCTTTGAAGGCTTCCTCACAACGTGGCAGTTTAATGCGCACACCTTCAAAGCATTTTCAGTGCTCAATCTATTATTCCTTCTTAGCAGGGTTATAAAAAAGAAAAATGTCACACTCAATTCTTTTTACAGTCCTGTTTACGGTTCACATATGTTGAAGTATATATTAGGCCAATAATGCAAATCCTTTTTATAGAAAAAATAAAAATACATGTTTGTAAGAATTGAATGCATATTATAGAATATATATATTGAATTATACGATTTCATATGTTATGTAGGAATCGCAAACGAGACTGCAAAACAGTATGAGTGTATCAGCGCCGCTTTTAAATTAATTCAGTTTCTTCAACCCGACATCAGGAATTCCATTGAAACAACAGATGGGGTGAATTTGCAGCAACACCATGACACCTGTGCCCACAGTCAAAAGGAAACTGTGGTTTCACCTATTTTGGGATCACATGCTTCAGAACCTACTATAATAATGTCAGACATTATAAACTTCCATATCAGGATTGTATGGGTTCAATTTGCCATATGAAACTGCATTTATATCCAAGTGGCATTTATTATATCTCTTCTATCAGTAATTAGCCAACAATACCTGCTCAAGCAAACTATGAAATCAAATTTAAAACAAAAAAAAAATCTAATAAGCTAACCAAAATCTGAAATCCCACGTATCTAGTCCTTTAATTGACTGTAGCTTTGTCTTCTGCAATTGAAGTAAGTTCCAGGTATTAGTGACACAGAAACTGATACAGCAATCATGTCCAACATTCAGAAGAGTTTAAAAAAAGGCTAAAATCCAGGAATGACTTACAATATCATACTGTGAGTGGTGAATTTTGCTATATTAGATATCTAATAATCATTTATAAAGAGACATTAATAAGATTCAAGAGGGTAGCTTTAGAATCCAACATGTAGAAGAAGAATATGATAGTTTATATGACACCCACAAGGAAATAAAGAACTTTTATTCCAAAACACGTCACAACTAACTTTTTTGTTGGGTCAATATTTTTATGGTTTGGTTTGAGTATGGATTGAAAATTTAATAAATCGATCTAGATTGGTTTGTATTTTTATTTACATAAAAAAAAGAATTAACCGAACTAAATTGAATTAAATTTAAACACGTGATTATTCATAATCAATATTCATTTAGATCATTCCTTTTATATTAAAAACTATATGATTGTTATACTATTAATATTCATAAAACAATGAATATACTAATTTATATCATCAATCCTATCAATTTCATATTTATGTGAAGTTGTAAACCAATCCCAAAAAAACTCTAACAAACCCAAATAGTAGGAAGAAATTTTTTTTGGTGTATTTATGTTTATCTTTAATAAGAGTTGGGTTCAGTTCAGTTTAGTTCGGGTTAGCAAAACAAAAATTTGTTCAGTTCGGTTTTGAGTTTTTAGTTCGATTTTGAGTTTTCGGTTTGATTTTCGGTTCGGTTCGATTTTTGGGTAACAAGTAAATATAGTTTGGTTTACTTTGGATTTGTAAAAAATTGAACCAAATTGTACCCCTATGTATATATACATCACTAAAAAAAAAATCACATTGTCTATAAATGAATTTATAATTTATTTTTTTATAAAAGTATATACTTTATCAAATGAGATATATTAAATGTACATGAACTGAAATTGGAGTTAGAAAAGGGGCTGCACATAACCTTATCCCCAAATAGAATTTGAACAATCCAAGAAGGGGCGCTTGATATACAATCATTTTTGTTGTCTGTTTAACCGGCTCCCACTTTCTCCTAATTAGTAATATGTATTAAAAAAAGTATATATTTAATTTATTCTAAATATATATATAGTGCAAAAATATGTATTTCATTTGTTTTGCTGTCCAGTATGTAGTTTCATACAGTATGATAGCATAAATTATGTTATCGTAGTGTATCGGGTTTTATTATGGTGGATGCGTAATTTTTTTTTTCATTTTTTCAAAACAAAAAAATATATGATAATGTAACTTAATATATACTTCATTTCATATAACTATATGGACTTCAATGGAAGAGTTCATTTTAAAAAAAAAATCTATGTGGACTTCAATTGAGACTTAGTTGTCATATCAATTTTATAGGAAAACAATAATAATTTTTAAGCCTCAAATTTTAGGCCCCATCAAAAACCCTATATGAGTTGACATGTGTATAATACCTATTATATCCTTGTGTTGCATTTTTATTATCATCGATAACTACTCCCCATATTTCAAGGAGGTGGTTACAATTTAAATTGATTGCATCATAGAACCGTATGATCCCATGTGTTTTTTAGATTTTTTTTTATGTGGTCCCTTTCAATTCAATCATATATACACATTAATTCATACTTTTCAATCTATCCTCTTTTGTTTCTTTGGAGGCGGATGTGAAGGAAAGTTGGGGTTTTTACGTGGGTTTTGGGAGTACTACCGGTGAAGATCGGTTGATAGTGAGTTTGAAAAAACTGAGATTTTATGATTTGGGTTGTTAAAAAAATTGGATTTTTTTTTTGAGTTCTAGTGAAAAGCTTGGTTTGATAGTTTTTTTTTGTCAAAATGAGAGGTTTTAGGTTTCGGTTCTTCTGAGTTTTGACTCTTTGGATTCTTTGATTTTAATTATACAGATTTAATTTTGATATAAAATTAAACATAAAACAACAATCCAGTTTTAGTTTTTAAGATGGACTTTAGTTTTGTTCTTTAATCTGAGTGATTGCTTATTGTTTCAATGATAGTAATCATTTTAGGTTTGGCTCATTGGATTTTTTTTATTTTGATTATATAGATGTTAATATTATATATATTAATACATATTTATTTATTTTAAATACATTTCCAATGTATATGGAAAAACTAATATAGGGCTGTATCTTAATCTATATCTGTATTTGAAAAAACTAATATACTCATTTGTATCTAAATTTTTATCTAAATTTTTTTCATCTGTATCTCAATTTGTATTTGTATTTGTATATGAAAAAACTAATATAGAATTGTATCTAAATCTGTATATGTATCTATATTTGTATCTGAAAAAATTATTTAAATCTGTATATGTATCTAAAAAAACTAATATATTCATCTGTATCCATATCTTAAATTTGTTAGATATATCTGTATCTGAAAAAACTAATATAGAACTGTACCTAAACCTGTATATGTATTTGTAGTTGTATCTGAAAAAAGGTAGAGGTGAATGTCAAGGAGGTAGAAGTCAAAGGAGGGCTCAAAAGATAATCGATCCACATCTCATATGATAGAGAGTGACAAGAGAAATTAAATGGTGGTGACATAAGAGATGAGGAGGCCAACCGGAATGAATTTTTGAAGTGGCGATGACATAGGAGGATAAAAATAAAATTTTTCAAAAGATGGAGTGTTGTATTGGGAGGTGGTTACTATTAATGAGGGATTATTTTTCTTATAAAAAACAACTCAAATTTAAAGAAAGTGTAGTATTATCTTGAGTTCAGAACCTCTGTGAGAATGCCACAGAAGTTTCACGTGAAACCCAATCAAATGCCAACCCCTGCCATACCTCTCACGTGGAGCTCACATGAGCAACTCATAGAGAAAGTGAGAAACACTTCGTTTCACTCCGTCTCATCTTCTCAATCCACCACAACCGTCCGTCTCCCTCCGATTTGAACGGTCCTGATCAATTCTTCTAATTTCTCAACTCCATCAGTTTTTTATCCCTCTCCATCACAGACACCTTTTGATATGCGACGGCGGAAACCCTAGCCACCACCACCGAAGCCCTTCACCGCCACCACCGACCTCCTTTGAAACCCAAGCCGCCGCCGCCGCCACCACCGAAGCCCCCACCCCCACAACCACCCCTGACCCGCTTCAAAACACCCCCCCACCACCACCACCAGCGAAGACCCCACCGGATTATACGTTTCGTGTTGGATTTCGGTGTCGTTTTGAAGCGCTAGATTGTGTGGTATTTTTTTTTGTTCATTTTGGTGATCTATTGTTGGAGGGGAAGAGAATGGATTTATACGGATTGACGGATCAAAACCTAGCGTTATAAATTTGGGTTAAAGACATTTAAGTCCCTATAAACATGGAAAAACCCATATAAGTCCTTATTAAAATTGGACAGACGTATGAGTCCCTCAAAACTCAGAAAAACTCAATTATCATCTCTGAGTTAAATTTTCATCCAAATTAAATTGAATATTCTCATAATATTTCATCACATATAATTGTGTAGGCATTGAAGTCTTTATAAACAGTCATAAAGACAAATTAGCCCCTGCAAAAGATAAAATTACCCTTGAAAAACTTTTACATTAAATTGTATACACATTGTAGTCCCTATAAACAATCATAAAGACAAATTAGTCCTTGCAAAATACAAAATTGCCCTTGAAAGATTTTTACATTTATTTGGATAGACATTACAGTCCTTATAAACAATCGTAAAGACAAAAATGCCCCTGAAGGATTTTTACATTTAATTGTGTAGACATTGCAGTTTTTATTTACTTGTAAACAATCATAAAGATAAATAATATAATTTTTTATTTATTCTTTCATCTCACGCTCTACCTGAACAAGTAATGAATAATGCTCTTTTCTTTAAGATGTTTGCTTGCTTTGAAATACATATACATGATTTTCCAAAAAAAATGTTTATTTACATTCTTGGCAGAGAGAATTTTAATAAACTCATGCAACTTTTTTTACTTCCCCACAAACAAAAAGATAAAAAGAATGCATTCTACCGGTTAAAATATTTTTTTTACATCAAAATTGAGATCTTTAGGTGGAGTCTGAGTGAAAGGATAGAAGATGAAAAAATAAATAAATAAATTATATTATTTGTTTTTATGATTGTTTATAAGGACTGCAATGTCTACACAATTAAATGTAAAAATCCTTCAGAGGTATTTTTGTCTTTTACAGGGACCAATTTGTCTTTACGATTGTTTATAAAGACTGTAATGTCTATCCAATTAAATGTAAAAATCTTTCAGTGGTAATTTTGTCTTTTGCAATGATTAATTTATCTTTATGATTATTTATAGGGACTGCAATGTGTATACAATTTAATGTAAAAGTCTTTTAGGGGCAATTTTATCTTTTGCATGGACTAATTTATCTGTATAATTGTTTATAATTAAGGACTTCAATGTCTACAAAATTATATGTGATAGAATATTCTGATAATATTCCGTTAAGTTTGGATGGAAATTTAACTCAGGGATGATAATTAAGTTTTTTTGAGTTTTCAGGGACTCGTACGTCTGTTTCAATTTTAGTAGGAACTTATATGGTTTTTTCATGTTTGTAAGGGCTTAGATATCTTTAACCCTATAAATTTTCGTTGACTCATTAGATGTTTTGAAGCTTTTGTATTTCTGATTTTTGTGATGTATTTTTTTTTTTATATTAAAGTTGGTTTAGCAGATCAATCTGTTCTTGTGACAATTCTAAAGATCAAATGAGCAGAAGTTGGTTGCTGGATTATGATAGGCATGTTCAATGAACAGGCCAATGAGTTCATATTTTCATCATTTTTTAAAGTTATTTATGTTGGATGGGCTTTTTTAGATAAATGTTAACCAGTGAATGCTGTTGCTTGGGGTCTTCAGAGGTCATTCCATTTTGACATTTACGAATTCAGTAGTTATTACAATTATTGTTATTTTGAAAATGGCAGTGTATGCCACTTTAGCAAACTCAGTAAAATGCATAGATAGGAGGGATCTTGGTTGATTTATTTTTTTCTCAACAAACAAATGTGATTTGAACACTATTAGGTCATGATGCTTGGGTTAGCACATGTTAATAATCCACACTTCTAACAACTATAACCAAGCTATTTAAAAAAAATAGTCAACAAAGATATGCCCCTGATGAAGAAGCAAATCTCATAAAAATAGAGATACTATTAGATAAAAGAAAAGACATTTAAGTATATTTTTTTTATCAAAGCCATAATATTAGAATTCATGTCATAGGGTTTAATAATTTGAATAAAAAAATGTTTTTATTTAGATTTCACAATTATATTTCGAACAATGATGAATGACATTTTTTTTTTATTCGGATGCTATTCTTTTTAGATGAATTTATTTGAATTTGAAGATGTTAAAGATATGTGATAGTTATATGTTTTCTCTATATATCACATCTAAACAAATATGAAATTTAAAAAAAAAAATTGTTATGTGAAATATGTGATATGATTTTTTAAAAAAAATTGAATCCCTAAAATAATTATCTTCAAATGGTCCAGAGCATGGGGAATGGTTTGTTAGTGTGCACGATAATATTAGATTTGGGTTCGAAGATAGATAATTTATGGGTTGATTTTTTTAACGTAGAAAAGAAAAGGGAGATGCCCAATAGAATTTCATGAGTTAAATCCCATTTGAATATATATATATTAATTAAAATAAAAATTATTATTCATCCCCAAATCCCATGTCCCTCCTACACAGCATATGTGAGGCCCAGCCCATCGCCCTGTTTGGTTTGAAAAGTCTATGTATGGTCAGTGATATGGCTTTTTTCAACCTCAATTCCAACATAGTCTATACGTGTTTTGAAAATTAAAAAATAGTATACCTCATTTAATGTGGTACATATTTTTATAAAAATTGAAGCATATATTCCAATAAATTGAATTAATACATTTATAGAAAATTTAAAAAATTTATATCGATGCATATATCTCGTTAATGTGAGTATATGCTATGGTAATTTTCTATTAAAGCATATTATACTGAAATTGGGAAAGAGAGAAAATGTGTAACAGCACTCGAGTGACATAAGACTACAATATGGTAAACCTGTTAACGGAGTGGATACTGATCGAATATGTTTATATCTATATTCACATCCGAATATCCGACGAATATTAAAATTAGTATCTATATCCGATGCAGATATTTTTTTGGATAGACACACACACACATAGCATACAAGGAAGATCAAATTGAGCATTAATTTCAATACGACATCCTCCTCATTGAAGCCTAGATCTGATTGATCCAAGGTGGGAAAGATCATGGTCTTGAGCCTAACTTGGCATCACACGTAGCCGATGATAACAACATGCTTTAAAACACCATAAACATATAATAAAGTTTGATTGTTACAGAGGATATAAATTCAATTCACAATCCAAACGTCTCTTCAAAAGTGGTGTTCACCCTAATTCAGGACAAGAAAATAACATGGTGGTGCTCCAGCCTCCAGTTCTCCAAAGCTTTTTTTCTTTTTTTTTTTTTTTTTTAGCTTTTAACATTTGGACACGCATGTTGTTCCTTGGTACTCAAGAGTCAAGAGGAGACTCTTTATTTAATAACTTTTTAAACATGATAAATTATTTTACAGTGGGTCTCACTAAAAACAAGGGGTCTCACAACTCACAACCTCTCAGTCTCAGGCTAAGTTTGTTCAACTCATGACATTTGAGGAGCTCATTAAAATTTGTATTTGGAGACTCCCTCAAATGTCTAGCCAAGAGTATCCCTGAATGACTCAACGAACTTGTGAAATTTATCATATACCAAGTGAGCACCTTTTACATGAAATTAGGTTGAAAAAACCAGTCTCCTTAATATTTAAATATTCTGTCAATTTCTCGCCTGGCGAGATGATAGAATAGCACCTCCTTTTGGAGAATAACTAGGTTTTACACGACTCTTATATCATCTCATGTGGGATGTAAAAAAATTGTTACGGGCAAAAAAATAAGTTTATTTCTTATTTTGGTATTTGTTTTAAGTATTTATTATAAATATTTATTGATGGATACTTATTTTTTAAATAAGTAAATAGTTTGATGCTTATTTAAAAAATATTTTACTTATTGATGGGTAAAACACCATTTTGCCCCCAATATTTCCATTTATAAAAATTGGTAAATCAAATATCAATAATTTTTTTTATATAAATACCCTTTTATAAGCACCATAGATAATAATTTATTTTTCTTATCAAATCAAACAGTTTTTCATTTAAAACAAGGAAAATTAATTAGGGGTCTATGTAATCACCGTTTATTATTTTTAGATCCCTGAAATTTTTAAATTTCTTTAGGTCTCTAAAGCAGTGAATAATTATTTTTAGATCTATCCAGTCAGATGTTTTTTAAAATACTAAAAATGCCCCCAAGTACATTGTTAAGTAACTCCAATACACTGTTAACACTCTTAAGTACATTGTTAACATTTACATAAAATGTCACCCGTTCAATTATTTCAGTATATTATAAACACTTTTCAGTATATTGTTAAATATTTTCAATACACTGTTAACATCTCCCAGTCCACTAATAATTATCGCATAATTGGGTGAGGACATTTTTTGTATTTTTAAATAACATTTGACTGGAAGGATTTAAAGATAATTTTTTAACCTCTCAAGAACCTAAATAAAATTTAAAAATTTTAAGAATCTAAAAATAATAGATAAATTATCTCAGTTACCCCTGATTAATTTTGCTTTTGCAATATCTGTACTTACAATTAGTCGAACCATGGTGGACCGTAGACCCTTATAACACCACCCTGTGATCTTTAAAAAAATTTAAAAATTAACTTATTTTAAAAATATTCTGCTCCCACGAAAAAAATCTAAATAGTCTGCCCCTGTAATGAATTAATTGTTTCACCAAATCAGTAGTTTGAATTTGTCACTCAACAAACACCATAATCGGCGTACACGTGTCACTGAATGATGACGGGTACGAAACAAAAACAGAGCGGGGCCTCAGAAACCGTGCAACACACCAAGATCGAACGGACGAAAATGCGTCATCACGGCTGGGCCATGTGGCGCACGTGAAAAAGTGACCTTTCCCATTGTCCATCCAATCGCTACTGGATTATTGACTTCAACAATCGGTCGTTCGCGGTTGAAATCTTTTCTTTATTTTAATTAATAACAGCATTCACATTTCATAACCGAGAATACCTGATAGATCCCTTCCATCAAGTTTATTATTCCTTCATATGCTACACACTGTTACACTCCATATTCAGACAGATCTAGGTATCATCAATCATCAGTACCGAATCGTATAATTTATTAATTAAATTATACAATATATGAATGAAACTGTACATTCAATTGTTAGGTATGAGTATTATTCTCTGTGCAGTTTGATTTATAAAGTATATAGTTCGATTAATAAATTACATAATTCGATATTAATGATACTGATGGAACTAGGGCTGTAACTTGGGTCAGGTTGAACTCGATTTTTATATAAGTTGGGTTTGCCAAATCGGGTTAGAGTTTAAGTTGGCCAATTCAGGTTGACTCATAAATCGGGTTGGGTTCGGGTTGGCCTACTTACAACCCGACCCAATAAGCTAATAATTAAAAAAAGAAGATCATGGTCGTTCATTCAGTAGCTCCTAATATGGGCCGTTCAAATTTTATATAAACATAACTAATCTTACGAGTTAAGTCGGATTAGTTTATTTAAGTTGCACATCATGTTTAAAAATTGGGTTGGGTTGGGTTGATTTATTTAATTACGGGTTGAGTTTAAGTTAATCTAATTCGGATTGAAAATCAGATTGGATCGGATTAAAGTTGAGTAGTTTAAAATTTAAGTTCGATACTTAAGTTCCAACCCTAGGTGGAACTCATTCTTGATGTGACACAGCAGGCACTAAAAACTACATTGTCATGCCAACTGCAGTCTTTCATTAGGTAATTGTGACTACATGGACGCCCTTTACCCAATGCAGGAGATGGACTTTATAAACAAAAATACAAGAAATAAATAATAAATTGATATATATTTATACATGGTTCGGTATGGGTGTGAATTTGAGGTTAGTATATTGCATGCACTCATGAAAAAATGTGTAAAACATGTTACATCACATGCATATGGTGATAATAAAACTTTTTAAATCTTTTTGATTTTTCAATCGACAAAAGAGGGGAAAAATTACATAACATTTATGCATTAAAAAAGAGTATAGTCTATCCGTCCCATGAAACAAATAGAATAATTTTTATATTTTATTATATATATATATATAAAAAAATTGATATAACTCTCTAAAAATTTATGAAAATCGAAAAAGATCCTTGGATTTTTGTAAAATATGTAAATTCCCTCAAATCCCTATCTTATCATACAATATTAATTTTAGTCTTCACTGTAATCAAAATTAAGCAGATATATGGTTTGACTCTAATCATACATGATAAATTACTGTAATATCTTTTAAAATTTACTTTAGAAAAAATCGATATAACTCTGTGAAAACTTATGAAAATTAAAAAAGATATATGTAAAGTTGTAAACTAACAATAATATGAGTCAGGGATTAAATTCGTTAATCATACATGCTTTCTAGATACTTATATTGATTTTTTAATTTTATAGAGACTGTAACAAATTTAGTTAAATTTTTAGAGAGTTATAACTGTTTTTTCTATGTAATAATTAATTAAGTATATAATTATGGGAAAAAATCCATATAACCCCTTGAAATCTGGCATAAATCCATATAACCCTCTCCAATCTTCATATATCCATATAACCCCCTGTAATCAACCCCAAAATCCATATAACCCCATCCATCCGCCGTCCGTCAGTCGAGTTAACAGTAATGAATTTATGCAGAGGGTTATATGGATTTAAGCCAGATTATAGGGGGTTATATGGATTTTTTCCAAATTTTTATTTATTTATTCTTTTTTTTAAAATTATAAATGACATGTGATTTCATAACCAGTACCTTGACACATTAATAATAAAATAATCTTCATATATTCATGTAACCCCCTATAATCAGACCCCAGAATCCATATAACTCTCTCAGTCCGCCTTCCGTCAGTCGAATTAACGGTGATGAATTTATGCAGAGGGGTTATATGGATTTAGGCTAGATTACAGGGGGTTATATGGATTTTTTCTAAAAAAAAAATATTTTTTTTTCTACATGTGGTTTAAAAATTGAACTGTTTAATATTTACTTTTGAATTTTTTTTCAAGATATCATGTACCTTTAATTTTAATAAAAGAAAATGGTTATTTAAATCATAAACACATACAAGATCACCCACCAAAAAGATATAAGTAAAAAAGATATATATTCTATCTCTTGGTATTTTAAAAAAGAACTCAAAATTACTCATTCACATATAATTTATCCCCAACAAAAATCACTCTCATAACACCAACACAAGATGTGTCCTAAGATTTAATAAAAAAAAAAACTCATCCTCTTGGCATTTTTTAATATTTAATTTTTTTTTTCCAAAAACTGTCATATCTATCATATCACACACATCTCTCATACTTATTCCCAACACAAATAATTTATGCAGGGGTATAGTTGTCATTTAAAAAGTCATAAACTCTTATTCATCTCTTATCTACCATTTATCCTTATTTTATCCAAGGTGAATCAAACAACAAAAATATCAATTTTACATTTCCTAATCAGAATAACAGCAAAGACAATAAAACAAATATTTACAATCCATTAGATGTTAATGTAGGGGGCTTTTATGAATTTAGGTCAGATTTCAGGGGGTTACGTGGATTGTTCCCATAATTATATCATGTACAACGGTCTTAGTCACAACCGCACGGCAAGGCTGGATAATGACCAGACTGAAACACAAACAAACAAGATCTCAGTGTTATCCGGGATAAAATATTCAACTCATGCTCTTATATTCCGACATGACAGTTCATACAATTTGTAAAATTCATGTGTGAACAAAACAGAATACAAAGAGTTGGGGTTTTTTTTATTCTACTTGTCTTGATGGATTAAATACTTGAAACGTTGAAATGAAGACACGAAAACGAAAACTGAGACTTTGACCACTGTTGATTGAACTGTTCTTCTATTGTTGAGGGTGGGTTTCGCGTGACGAGAGGTGAAAAGGAAAGAGAGAGACACTTGATCTTTGGCTCTCTGTGTGCCTCCATTGGACCATGATTTCGATCGCGGGTTCTCGTTTTTTGTTTTCCTTATAAGCAGAATCACCTTTTGATGTTCTTGTTGGATTAGGTTTTTTTTTCTTCTTCTCACTTTTAATTCGATTTGTTCATCTGGGTTGTGTTTTATTCCTTGTTTTCGCCTGGTTTTCTTTGCCTTTTCAATCTGGGTTTTTGTTCATCAGTTGATTTTTTTCCCATTAAAGCTCGGGTTTTGCTCATGTTTTCTCATCTGGGTATTGGTCAGCAGTTGATTTTTTATCAAGTTGTCTTCAATCCTCATCTGGGTTTTTGTTATTTCTCGTTATCTCCACCAAAGATTGGATTTTGATCCTGCTTTCACATCTGGGTATCTTCAGATCAATAGTTTTCAAATGCAGAAACCTCAATTTGTTGATGAGAAGCTCCTGGAATCATAAAATTGCTTGATTGGGGACAAATAGACTCAAAATTGTCGCCTAATTTGGATACCATGAAGTGTTTCTACCCCTTCAAGGGGAAGTCCAAGGCCCGATCAGATGGCTTACCTCCCAGCACCGCCAAACCCACGAGCAAGTCTTCGGGTTTGGCTGTCAGTGCGGGTTCCTCTCCGTCGCCGCGGAGCATCCCGGACTTGTATGAAGAGAAGGCTCAGAACTTGGTAGTGTTTAACTTTAACGAGCTCAGAAACGCCACCAATGACTTCAACCGGCTCAATAAGATCGGGGAAGGTGGATTCGGTGGCGTATATAAAGGGTTCATCAAGCCTCGCAATGGTAAGGGGGATAGGATACCGGTGGCGGTGAAGAAGCTCAACCAGAGTGGATTGCAGGTATGGGATGAGCAACACTTGCATGATGAGATTTTGTCTTTGATTGAACTAAATTTGACTGAATTAGATGTTTTTTTTTATATGCTTTCTCATTTCCTAGCATTGGAGTCTGGTTGTCTATTTGAGTTTAAGAGTGGCCAAGTATATGAAGATGGAACTAGATTAATATGCATTTGATGAAGTGGAAGAAATATTGGCGATTGATTTCTCATTTCTCAACTACTGAACATTTTTTAATTATAAGATTGATGTACCTCAATTAGTGGCTAAGAATGGCCATTTTGTGCAAAAAAAATGTTAGAATATGGATCGTATGCCGTCACTCCCTTCCCATGAAAAATGCTAAAAGTTAGGATCATATTCAGTATTTTCCTCCCAATACCCTGCTATACTTGTATCCCTTTGGTTGATGGCCTTCATTGATATATTTTGGTTGCAACTTAGGAGAAAATGTTCAAGACATTAACAACTTAAATTAATTAATGTGTTAATCTCAATTGCTGAATGCAGTTTCAGATGGGTGGAATTTTTTTGGTAGGTAAGTATTTTGTTATATTTTCTGGTTAGGTATTTTATCAATAAGAGTTATAGTTAAACCCAGAACCCCTCAGTGAAGAGGCATACCTCAGCCAACCTGACAAGAGGTGGTCTAGTAAATCATGGCTTGAATAATTGGCTTTTCAAGCTTCTTTTTTGGTTCTGTTTTGAATAGCTTAATGTATTCCGAGAAAAAATAAATTATGTTACTCTTATATCATTCCATTAATCATGCATATTAAGTTTTCTTTATATCTGCATATTTCATATATATTACTTGTATGTTCATTATATATGCTTCTAAAATGGTTAATATTTCTAGTTTGATTTCATTGATGTGTACAGGGGCATAAAGAATGGATGGCGGAAGTTCAATTCCTTGCAGTTGTGGAGCACCCAAATCTCGTGAAACTCATTGGATATTGTGCTGTTGATAGTGAAAGGGGCATGCAAAGATTACTAATCTATGAATTCATGCCTAACAAGAGCTTAGAAGATCATCTATTTAAGAAGGCTTACCCCACTCTCCCCTGGAATACAAGATTAAATATTGCATTGGGTGTCGCCCAAGGGTTAGCATATCTTCATGAAGGATTGGAAGTCCAGGTCCCCTCACCAAACTTTTATTTTCTTCTATTGTTATTCGGTTTTCTTCTGTTGTTATTCAGCTTAAAAGAGATGTTGGTCGTAGTAAACAACTCGATGATCACTTTAAATTTTACAAGAAAATGGGTTAGATTTGTTTTACAGGAATATGGGGTGTTATTTCTTTTCAGTTAACATCATGAAATTTTCTGGCTAATGCAGGTGATATATCGTGATTTTAAAGCATCTAATGTTCTCCTCAATGGGGAATTCAATCCCAAGTTGTCAGATTTTGGGCTAGCAAGGGAGGGTCCAACGGACGGCCATACTCATGTATCCACAGCGGTATGTATATCTTAATTTTTTTTCTTGAAAAAGAAAAATAAAGGCGAGAGCTCATCCCCCAAACAATATTGCTTATTTTTATTGTTTGGAAACCCATTTGAAAATCAGCTTTCACTTTAAGCTGCTTTTGCAATCAGATTCTCAGGAAGTATGCATTTGTTAGATTCCTGAAAAAAACTTTTTCATTATTATAACTAAAAGTTGCTTTTAGCTTTATTAAAGAGCTGCAACCATTTGGGGCATTTGGAAACACATTTGAGTTAAGTTGATTCTCACAAAAGTGGAATCAACCAAATACATTTCCAAACGTTATGAAACCCCCAAGACAGCACCAAACACACACACACACATCATAGTTGCATCGAACTAGAAACACATGTTGACATTTGATGCTAGCAAAATGCACCGAGTTACAATATGTTGAGACTACTGGCTGCAAATTTTCTTGGATCTATAGCTCTTTGAATGCCCATACATGACATGTCACAGTTTAAACTTTCTAGTGATCTCACCGCGATCAATATAATTTCAACATCTTTCTTTATAACCAAACATGTTAAAGTATGTCACGATGCAACTAGAATCATTTTTTTTCCATGTAAATTATCAACCTTTTTAGTGGCAAATCAAAACAAGATCGTTCTCTCAATTGATTAGGTAGTGGGGACATACGGATATGCAGCCCCGGACTACATCGAGACCGGCCACCTCACCATCAAGAGCGACGTGTGGAGTTTTGGGGTGGTTCTCTACGAGATCCTTACGGGGAGGCGATCGTTAGAGATGAACAAGCCGAGGGAAGAACAGAAGCTTTTGGAATGGGTGAAGCAATACCCTGCAGAGAGTAGGAGGTTCAGCATGATAATGGACCCAAGGCTCGGGAACCAATATTCCTTGGCAGCTGCCCGAAGAATCGCTAAGTTGGCTGACTGTTGTTTGATCAAACAATCTAAAGACCGTCCAAGTATGAGCGAGGTTGTGGAAGGTCTAAAGCAAGCGATAAAGATATCTGAAACAGGAGGAACAACTACAGAAGAGCCATCATCGACGGATTCGGATGGTGAGAGGAAGCCCTGTGATGATCGGGGGGCATCTGAGTCTTCGAGGAGGAGAATGGCTCACCTTGAAAAGTTAAGGGAGGCCGCGGGTGGTGGTGGTGGTGGGAAGAGGAGATTTGTGTTGATGCAGAGAGCCGATTAGTTGGTGTGTGCAAGACATCAATGTTTTATGATGATTTTTTGTTCTGCATCAATGCTTTGATTCATGGAGGATTGTCTATGATGTTCCTGAAAAGCTTCTACGGAATGAAAGAGGAGTTCTTGGTGCTGTGACAGTGTACGGATGAAGATACAAAGGAAGACTCAAGCAGTTTATCAACAACAATCATATTTTTTTTTTTCCAGATAACAGGAAAGGTGATATAGATTTATTGAGTTTCTGTAGCAATTAAGGCACTATATATTGATGCAACATGTTTTGATACAACTGAATGATTGAAAAATGTTTGGCCATTGGAAGTTGTAAGCAACAATCAGGCCAATATGTTCTTACCTGCACAACACAAAAAAATGCTACTCATCTGCAAATGTTGATTCTTTGGCGGTTCTACTTGTGCTCTTCTTTTACCGAGTTCTACTTGTGCTCTTCTTTTACCGAGCGATTGCATATGATGATCACACCATAACTCAAATAGTGAGTTTTTTTTTTTTTTTTGTGAGTAAATTTTTTTTTTCTCGGTTAAATCTTCCCCTATCAGTAGGCGATAAGACTCGAACTCAAGTCTCTTCACTAAAGAGGAGGTGCCTTTTCCATCTTACCAAGAGAAAGTTCGGTAATAGTGAGTTTTTTTATTATGCATAATTCATCGTTTCTTGGATTTTGAATTCTAGTTCTCTTAATTAGATTATTGTGGCCACATCCTCGACCTCCGGGCTCCAAATCGAGAGCTATCTCATTAGGAATGTGATAATGAATTAAAGTAAAAATGATTTAACATATACACATCTCTCATTATAAGAGGTGATAACAGATGATTTGATATGTGCATTCCATTTATACTAATAAAATGAATTGAGTAAAATAACACAATTATAAAAAAAACATAGAATATTAATTCTAATTTATCCTCACTAATGATTAACTCCCTGTTCATCCCCACTAACCAAAATAACCAAAATAAGAGGTCGAGGAGAGGGATCAACCTCCTCTACCCTGCCGCCCCCTCCATCCACCTCTCTCTTTCCCACACCCCCTTCCTAGCCTCCTCCATCCACCTCTCTCTCTCTCTCTCTCTCTCTCCATCAACTAAAACATTTTTTTGATTAGTGGAGATAGAAAATAGATGGATGGATATAAGCTGTCTATCTAAAACCTATATTACAACACTAAAACTTATTTGACAATTAGTTTCAAACATCTCAAAAGAAAAAAGAAAAAAAACTATCACAAACTACACTGATAAGCTAATCTCCACTTTATTCACCCTAACAAATAATCAGTGACAAAATAAATTAATAACATGACATGACATATTATCAAAGAAAAACCACTCCCATTACCATAAGGGAAATTAGCATTTTTAGTCCCGAAAAAATAAATATTTACAAAAATAGCCCCCCCACCCGAATATTTGCAAAAACTAGCCCCGATGGCATTTTACACTGGAGACGGATTATATATAATCCGTCTCCAGTGTTGCAATCCTAAAAAAAAACTAAGGATATATACATGCAATCCTAAAAAAACAACTGGAGACGGCATATATATATGCCGTCTCCTGGAGACGGTATATATATATACCGTCTCCAGGGACGGCATATATATACGCCGTCCCCGCTGCCAAGCCCTAAAACACATTTTCTCCCTCTTTCACCCACCCACCCGTTGCCAACCCCGAAAAATCATCAAAAACAAGTTTGAATCCGAAGGTAAACATCAAAACCCTAAATGTTCTTGAATTTTATTATTTATTTGTCAATTGTTTTGATTTTATTGAATAAATTAGGGTTTTTATAAAAAATCCTAAATGTTGAATGTTGAATTTATTTATTATTGGAATGTTGATTGTATGATGTTTTGTTAAGTGAAATGCGAATTTTTTTAGGGTTTTGGTTATTTTAAAATGTCTTATTTGTCAAAATAAACTTTTAAATCTTAAAAAAATTTGAAATTTTTTTTAAAAATTGTATGGCCTTAGGAAATAATTCAATGGCCTCTTAGTAAACATTTTAAAAAATTAAAGGCTATTTTTAGGAAATATGCTTTGTATGTGTTGCATGAATGTTTTTTGTGTTTAATGTGTATGTGTTGGATGGATTTTATTATTATGAATTTAGAAATATATTTACTAAGTTGAATAATTTATGGTTTAGATGGTAAAGAAATCCGATGCCCCGTTAATGTACTCTTTTAACGGGAGGATTGTTCGAAGCGAAGGTAGTTCATTTTATGAAGGTGGTACCATGAAAACCACCATCATAAATAAGAAGATCTCTTATGTCGATTTACTCCAAATGATGTACCATTTGACGGGGACCGATCCAAGTCTTTACAAATTGTCCATGACTGCTGTGCATCCAACTCACGACGGAAAGTGTTTGGGTGCCCCTCTCGAAGATGATATGGGGGTGAAAGTTATGATAATGATGTACCCAAAGCACGCGCATATCATTCAAATATGGTTAGAGAAGGAAGAGATCATACAAAGAGGCCGTGGCGCGATGAATTATGATGCAGAAGATTCATATCCTTCCATTGTTCGTGAACCATATCAACCTTCATCGTCGTCGTTTGTTCCGTGCACCCAAGAGAATATGATTGATGCAACACCGACCAATGCCTATGGGAGTGTGAATATACCACATTTGTAAGTATTGTGAATTTATAGGATGTTTTTGGTGGGTGTATTCATATATGTAAGTATATTGTGTTTGCATTTATAGGTCCCCATTTCATGACATGGGTTGGGACGATATTCGTGAAGGAATTGAAGTGAACAATGAAGGAGAAGAAGATCAAGAAGGGGGAGAAGAAGAAGATCAAGATTGGGGAGAAGAAGAAGATCAAGAAGGGGAAGAAGAAGAAGAGGATGATTATGAAGAAGATCCGAAGAAGAAGAAGAGAGGAACCTGATAGTGAGGAACCTGATAGTGAGGAGGACCATGATGTGAGGAGAACTGCCATCAGTGAATATGGTGTTCCTCAAATGTTTCCTACACGTGAGCTTATGGAGCAGGCGGTGGCTGAAAATGTCCATCCATGCATTTATGAAATCGGATCTTCTTCGTGTAATGAACTTGAGGTTGGTCAGCTTTTCGCGAATAAGAAGTCACTCATTAATGCTGTCCGAACCTGGAGCATAAAGAAATGCGCACAATGTCATGTGGTGAAATCAAATGCAGAAAAATACGCCGTTAAGTGCATAAATGATGAATGTAATTGGAGATTATATGCGAGGAGGGTCGGTGGTTCAGAAATGTTCAAGATTTCCACTCTGAGAGTTCCTCATACATGCTTGGATCCTCTTCTCAGTTCAAATCACAGACAATTTAGTTCTGATTATATCTCACAGCTGATTATGCCAACGATTCGTCATAATTTGAGAATCAGTGCTACTGAGATAATGGACAGGATACGTGCTGATCATCACTACACAATTTCATATTCAAAGGCAAACCGTGCCAAATGGAAGGCTATGGAGAGGATATTTGGAAATTGGGAGGAATCATATGCTGAGTTGCCTCTATATGTTGATGCCTTGAGGAGGTCTAATCCAGGAACAACTGTGTTCTTCGAAGGCCCTGTCATACAAGAGAATAACATGGGCAGACCGATCCGACAGTTTGAACGTGTTTTTTGGGCATTCGGTCCAGCCTTAGAGGCTTTCAAACATTGTCGTCCATTGGTTTGCATCGATGGAACACATCTGTATGGAAAGTATAAAGGAAATCTCCTGATAGCCACTGCTTGCGATGCAGAAAATGGTTTGCTTCCGATAGCCTTTGCTATAGTTGAATCTGAGAACAGAAGCAGTTGGACCTTCTTCCTTTGGAACTTGTTCTTTTCTGTTGGTGGTATAAACAATTTGTGTGTCATATCTGATCGGCACTTGGGCATCATAGCAGGCATGAAGGATATTGAGGAATCAAGCAATGTAACATGGCACCATCGTTTCTGTATGAGACACATGATAGACAACTTCAAAAAACATGTAAAATCAAAGGAGTTGAGTGACCAGGTGTGGAGGGCTGCCACCTTGAAATGTCCAAATCAATTTGCTGATGAAATGCGAAAGATTCTTAGTGCCTCCTCACAAGCTCGCACATGGCTTGATCAAGTCCCTCCACAAACATGGGCCCTTTGTTATGACGATGGCCGTCGTCATGGCACGATGACCACCAATAGAGCAAAGCATGAACAGTGTCTTGAAAGGTGTAAGAGGGTTGCCAATCACTGCCATATTACAACAGACATTCATACGAGTGTCAGAGTATTTTTATACAAGGCGTGAATCGGCCGAGAGCATGTCAGGTGAACATGTGCCATCTATGCAGCAACATTTGGAGAGAACTGCACATGATGCAAGGGCGATGTTAGTAAGAAGGCTTGATAGATCAGAATTCAATGTCCAAGACAAGAATGCGGTTATGTACATTGTTTTCCTATATCCTGACAATGCAGAATGTCAATGTCATGTTCCGAAGTTGTTTCACTATCCATGTGCACATGTCATAGCGGCCTGTGGGTATGCTCGTATTAGTCCTGGGAGATATGTGTCACATTGGCTTTCCTCAGAGTCATATAGACACACTTATGAACCCCGATTCCACTCCGTTGATGATAAAAGTCGTTGGCCGATTCCTACGGAAAACGATCCCATCTTCATCCCACCAAATGTTAGGAGACAAGCGGGGCGCCCTGTATCAACTCGCCGACGTATGCATATGGACTCCAGGGATCCAAGTCTGAGATATACATGTTCAATATGTCATGAGAAAGGCCATAGAAAAAATAAATGTCCACGTAGAAATACAAATGCTGGTAATTGATGTTAAATATGATTGTGATATGATGATGAATGTTCAATTGTTTGAGTAGATATTAACTTGTGTTCAAATTACAGGTGATGGACATCCGTGAGTGGCATGGACCCGTCGTGGATGATTTGCTGTATTTTCAGGGATCTCATAGGTCTCATCATGGATTCCAGGGCAAGGTATGACAAATGATGTGTTTTTCTCTAATGTTATTCTTCATATATGATTTTTTTCTTACTTGAATATATAATTTCCTTAAACAGACCGACTCCTCCAAGTTTACGATCCACATGGTGGCATTGCGTCACTGGGTCATGGATCCACGCATCGAGCCATACGTGAGGGCATCGGGGTTGTATTATTTGACAGAGATGGGATATACCAGATCAGATCATCGACTTCTACAAGCACTGACTGAGAGATGGAGACCAGAGACCAACACATTTCATCTGCGACAGGCGAGATGACAATTACACTTCAGGACGTTGCTATTCTGACTGGACTACCCATTGATGGCAAGCCCGTGACTGGTATCACAGACCACGATGATTGGGCCAGCGTCTGTGAGGAGCTGTTAGGTGTTGGCCCCCCTGCAGATAAGATCAAGGGTGGAAGAATTTTTCTCTCGTGGCTTAAAGAAACCTTCAGCATCGTACCAGATGTTGAATTGGACGACGATATCCTCCAGCAGTATGCACGTGCATACATCTTATTTGTGCTTGGATCAACAATCTTCGCCGATGGCACAGGAAATAAGATACATGCGTGCTACCTTCATTTATTCAGAGATTTTGAGGATGCTGGTCGATATTCATGGGGTGCAGCTGCGTTGGCCCACTTATATAGAGCATTGTACAGAGGTAGTGTGCTTGGAGAGAGGATGTCGGCAGGATCTCATGGTTTTTATTCTTTGCTACAGGTAATATGCAAACTCCAATTTTCATCCATACATACTAAATTTGTTTTTTTTCCTGTGTTACTAAAGATTTTGTTCCAATGCAGCTATGGTCGTGGGAGAGATTACATGTGGGACGACCGTCATTGCATGATCCGGATTTTATTCTTGGAGATCGACCTTTGGGAGCAAGGTAATGTCAATATTTTCATCTTCTTTTGTCAATTCATAGAAGATCATATATCATTAAATTCGATATTTCAGGTGGAAGGTGACTCAGAGGTTTGATGAAAATTCGCGTGTTCTGATATACTATAGAGCACAACTGGACTATCAGCTTCAGTCGCAGGTGACTATACAATTAGCCATATATTTCACAAATGATATATTCTACGTTAATTGTCATACTAATTATATATTTGGTTTTTGGTAGGTTATATGGCAGCCTTATCCTGGGACATATGAGACACTACCACCTGCATGTATGGATCATATGGAGTTGTGGACGGCTAGGGTCCCACTCATTTGCTTTGATATTGTGGAGATGCACGTGCCGGATCGAGTCGCACGTCAATTTGGATGGCATCAGGACATTCCATCTGATGTAGAGGCCATCGACCGGGTAAACAGACGAGGTAGACAGGATGTGAATTGGATAGTTTTTCACCAGACTTATATCGAGCGTTGGGACCAACGATTGGATCACATCCACCAATTCTCTCATACCCGGAGTTCGAGGAGATATATGGAGTGGTACTGGGAGAGAACAGTCAGACATATCACACCTCCACCACCCCCACAGTACCATCCAGGCTATGTCGCACCAAATTCGGTAAGAATTTTAAACGCGTGTTACATTTTTAGATAGTGATAAATGATTTTATAACTACTTATCATATTGAAACTTTTGTTAACAGGGGGGAGTTACACAGAACATTACCGAGGTGCTTGCAAGGGGGTTGGTCTTATACCCCAACTGCGGTGAGTGGGATCGTATAGTTGCTGTGGCACGGGACTATGCAGATGCGATGATGGGAGACATGGGACAACCTTCGAGTACCCCCAGTGCATCTACAGATGCTGATGATTCTGAGGATGTGGTAGATGATAGTTTCGCTCACACCGAATTCACAATTGATGAGTTCTTCAATGATGTACGACTCGATGCAGAGATCGATGAGCAACCACAACAACCAGCCCCAGCTCCTGATCGAGCTCCACAGATGACACTCCAGACATATACTCGTGGACCACGCAGGGTTTGGTGTACTTCTACTACTGCCAGTCGGGGATCGGGCGAACAATTTACCACTCCACCACAATCAGGTGTGCCGCCATCCACAGCAACTGACGTACCCTCTTCATCAGCACCTCCTGCTCCGAGAAAAGCTAAAAAGAAAGGACTTATGAGAATATTTGGATGATTGTATTTATGGGATGTAAAACACTTTTATTATATTCATGCATTTTCATTTCTGTGTATTGTATTTGTGTATTTTCATTGGTGTTTAGAAACAGGAGTCAAGTGATTATAATGGATTTATGTAAATATCAATGCATTTTTATTATATTTATGCATGTTCAAGCAGGAATTTTTATACAGATGAGATAGCCAAAATTGTATACAATCCAAAAAAAAAAAATAAAAACTGAAGACGGATTGTAAGACGGATTATATACAATCCGTCTCCAGGAGACGGGTTATATACAACCCGTCTTCAGGAGACGGGTTATCTCCAGTGTAAATCCATACCATTTACACTGGAGACGGATTATATATAATCCGTCTCCATTGTAAATGGCCACTTACGGATTTTACACTGGAGACGGATTATATATAATCCGTCTCCAGTGTAAAATACCAGCGGGGCTAGTTTTTGCAAATATTCGGGTGGGGGGCTATTTTTGCAAATTTTTAATTTTCGGGGGTTAAAAGTGCTAATTACCATAATAGATACACATCCCCAAAAATGCGTTCAAATTAAGCCCAAATTGACACGCAAAGGGCAGCCAAAAAAGGGATTCCCGATTCCCACAGCCCATTCCATGCGCGCATATATATATACGCACAACACACCAACGACTCACCCACCCAAACCAAACCCCCAATAAAAACGCCCCCAAATGGAATCCGAAGATCACCAAAACCTAATCTCAACCTTCATCGCCATCACTTCCTCCTCTCGAGAGGAGGCTCTCTTCTTCCTCGAGAGCCACAACTGGCAGGTCGACTCCGCCGTCCAATCCTTCTTCGACAACGATCCCATCGAAGAACAACACCAACAACTTCCCGACGAACGGCCGGTCCTTCCCAACCCTCCGTCCCCGCCGATCCTCGCTTCCCCCGCCGTCGACCCCCCTCGATCCGCCATGGCCTCCTCTTCGAGGGACAAGAAGCCCTCGTCCAAGCCCTCCGGCGGTGGCGGTCGGTCGGGCATCCGAACTCTCGCGGATCTGAATCGGACCGGCGGAGAGTCCGACAGCGATTCCGACGGCCCTCCCGAGTACTACACGGGCGGGGAGAAGAGGTGATCGTTTTGATTCCCTTGAAAATCATTTTCCTTTTTGTTTTATGCCTTTTCTTGTGTTGCGTGATTTGGAAACCCTAGACTGGAATATTAGAGATTCGAATATTTTTTATCTGGAACTTTTTTTATTGTGATCGTGTGACCTGTTGTCATGATTTAGCCTAGGTTACTTGATTACTTCTGATCTTATATGATGAACTGATTTATTTGTAATCTTAGTTTCTAGTGTTCTGACTGACCAGTTTCCATGGACGTACTGTTGGAGGGATTTTGGATTGGATATCACCCTCTGTAGTTTTAATAGCTTACCTCGCATTGTGATGAGGATTTATAATATTAATTTTCCGTTCTCAGTGCACACCATTGTGCACACCATGCTATTGTTTGTTGTTGCTTCTCTTCTGTCGGTGCACCATTGCGATCCTTGTGGTTGTAGGTTTAAGTGATTGTGGATCCTTTGCAACTATTGATGAGATTTCGCTTTGGTTGAATTGAAGTTGTTCTGGTTTCCTAATGTTGAACTGCTGTTATGGTGATGATGTGGTGGTGTATGGTTCTTTGTTCCTTTGGCATGTATGTTTGAAGCCATGGTGTCAAGGGAACTGAGTCTGATTGCATGTGAGGAACCAATGACTTCAATTAGGAGCACCTGGCACCTTGTTGTTCATGGGTTTGGGGGACTTGAGAGTTTAATTTGAAGGGTGCTGTTGAATTAAAAATTATGTTGGGCCTTAGTACGGATGGGAATGACTGAATGTTGTTTTGTAAGACGTGTCTTCTAATCTGACAGGTAAGATTTTGTTGAGGCAGATTGATTGACATGATGTGTGTGCATGATATGTTGATAAGTATTTGGACGTTAAAAAGTTTGCTTTCAAATAAAACTCGGTATCAAATTAAAACTAAGTTGTGTTCTATTGATGCCTTAGACTTGTAATGTATTAGTTAATATGGTAATGCCCACACCATACCAATGACATGGAGTCTTTTAGATTCATACCATTGAACTTTTTTTAGGTTTAAATAATACGTGATGCATCTGTAGCTTCTAGAATCCGACACTATATGCACAATGGTTTCACAAAATCAGAAAATAAAAATCAGTTGGACTTTTTCTTGGTTGTTTTAAGTTAATTAACAAGATTAGATAATTTTAAGGATACAAAATAAATCAAGTTGCTACCTATGAGCATTATCATGTTCAAAAAAGTGTTTTAAACAAAACTAAAAAAAATTGAAAAAGGAGTTTTGTTTTTCTTTAATTCATCATGTCATTTTAGATCATTGATTTCAGTCAGATTTCCATTTTTTCTTCTTGGGGTGACATCCTGTCCCTCATTTGGTAGGTTAGATGGCTTATGACTTTGTGGTCCTCTCCTATAGGAGCTTCTTGCTGTGATTAGTATCAGGCAGTGAGTTATCATCTTTCATAAGAATTAGAATAATTCACTTTCTGGTCCTCTCCTATAGGAGCTTCTTGCTGTGATTAGTATCAGGCAGTGAGTTCTCATCTTTCATAAGAATTAGAATAATTCTGGACAAAGTGATGGTGGAGGTGGAGTATTGACCTTGAAAAATTGCAAGACTAACAATCAGAATTCATGGTAAGATGAAAAACATGGCACAGGAGATCTTCAGTGAAATTTTTCTATAGAGCCTTGCATGGGCTGCTTATTGGGGTCAGTGAGCTGGGTATTGTTTTGAAACTTGTTTAAATCCCTATTGGAAGTGCAAGAGTTCTGTGGCTGGTCTGGGATAGGAATGGCTTAATGCCCTGCTATAATGTGCATCCTCTGATCTAGGGGGTCAGGTTACATGGGGGCACGATATGTAAGTTCTGCATGATGTCTTAGGAGAAATTTAAATGTGGAGGTAAGGCTAAAAGTTTGTTATCAACTAAAATGTAGTCTCAAATTAATACCAAGTTGTGCTCTATTGATGCCTTAAACTCATAATTTATTAGCTAATATAGAATTCCTGCATACATGGACCTAATGATACAAAAGATACGTGGTGGTTTGGAGCCCACAACCTCGTCACCGGTTCACTGTTCGCAGCGGGTATGACTGGTGGAGGAGAGACTGCACTTCCTTGCAGGACACTAGCCAAAAAGCTGCTCAGATTTGGAAGGCCGAAGTCCCTCTCAAGGTTAAGATCTTCTCTTGGCTGATATACCAAGATAGATTGCTCATTAAATCATATTAAGCAAATTGGGCAACACAGTCAGACACCCTCTGCCTCTGCCCGTTGTGTGGTGGTCCAGCAGCGACAACAGAGCATCTATTAGTGACTTGCTCGATTGCCATTCAGATCTGGCGGCAGCTCCAGGAGGCCACGGGAATGTCCGTTGCCTTTACCCCTTTGCAAGGCATGTGGGAGGCAGGCAAGGTGCTGGTGACACGTGGGGATCGTTGCCACAAAGCAAAAGTATCACAAACATCCGTCCCCATGGTCTGGGCTATTTGGCTAACTTGGAACCATGCAGTATTTTGGGGTGCAAGGGTTTACACCAAGAACATTTGGGAGATGATTGTTAATTTTATCAAAATGTGGGTCGCTGCCCTTTCAGGGGCTGTTCGGGTGTCTTTGGTTAGGGGAAAACTCTTTATTGAGGAATAGCTTTTCGTTTGCTGTTTTTGGCCTGTTGGTAGAGCTCTCCTCTACTGTGACTTGATCTAGTCCTTTTGAGCTGTTGCTTTGTAATTTCCCTTCCGGGCTTTGCTTTGAAAAAATATCTTGGCGTATGCTTATCATCTTTCAAAAAAAAACAATACAAAAGATACAACGGGATGTTCTAATATTCCATCCGGATAGATTCATATCATCAAAGATTAGGTTTTGAACAATACATGACGCATCTACTGATCCACTAAAAGCTTACACAACACACACAGTAGTTACAACTTCCAAAAAGGAAATAAATTGGAAATTGGTTGAACTTTTCTTGGTTGTTCTATTGTCATCAACAAGATAAAAAATTCTGAAGATAAAACATATCAAGTTGATACCCATGAACATTGTCATGTTAATGTTTTGTTTTTCCTTTATTTATTGTTCATGTTATTTTGGATCATTGATTTCAGTAAGACTCTCTTTTCCTTTTTTGGGAGGCATCCTGTCCCTCATGTTGGTAGTAAGACTGTTTGTTGCTAATTTATAATTCTGTGCAGTGGAATGCTTGTTCGAGATCCAACTAAAGGAAAGCCGAATGATGTAGATGCAATATTTGATCACGCAATGCAGTCTGGTGCATTGCAAGGACCTCCTGAACCACCATCACAGCCTTCAAGAAGTTTTACTGGGACTGGGAGATTACTTTCAGGGGAAACAGTTCCATCTGCTCCTCCGCGGCCGGCTGAGAGTGTTTCCCACAACATTGTCTTCTGGGCTAATGGTTTTACTGTAGATGATGGACCACTGAGGAGGATGGATGATCCTGAAAATGCATCATTCTTAGAGGTAATGCACTAATGCCATGACTATATGTTGGTTTGACTGATTATATTTTGGTGAAATAATCTTATGTTGCATGTTTGATGATACTCTGTAGGTTTGAGTGATTATTTTTCTCAAATAATTATTGGTTGGTCAATGTTGTTTCTTCGGTATCTTATATACATTGTTTTCTATTGTGTGCATGGCAGAACTGTTCATTCTTTTACAATTCAGAATTATTCCTACTTGTATCACGTCTTTGGTCTAGATTATATTATGTTGCTCTTAATCTGAGAATCTTTTTTGGGAGTTCAGAGGTCCATGATAATTTGTATTCTTAGCTTAAAAACATTGTAGTTACTCAAGGTCTGATTGTGTTGGATGTCTAGTGCTGGAATATGGCTATTTATTCCATGTGAATCATGAGAGTTAGCGTGTGCATATCTTTTTCTGTATGCATTTTTTTTCTTCTAAATATTTGTGTTAAAGATTAGCATCTCAGTAAATCAGTATGGGATACTTATTTCTGCTATAGTGTGTTATATTTTATTTTGAACTTGTTGGTATCGTATCAATTGGCTATTTTGTAGTTTTGTCAAGGAATAACTAAATCTTCTTGCATTCTGCATCATTTGATCGTTTGCTTAGGCTTGAAACATGTAGCTTAGAGTTCTTGCTTTTTGTGAAAAGAATCAGTTTGAATGCCGTCACTGTCTTACTTATGGGACAGAGTCAATTTCAACTCCATGTAAAGCACTCTGATGACCACCAGTTTCTCAGTTGTTTCTTCAGATTTGTTATGCATGAATAATTTTGGTGGATGGCCAAATTTTCTTTCCAAAAAAAAAGTGTTTCATTTTTGTAATTCACACATCACATATTTAGGGGTGGCAAACGAGCCGAGCTTTGACTTGCTCAGGCTTGGGAACGAGTTTCATTTTGTGTTCAAGGTCGGTTCGTTGGGCTCGTGAAAAGCTCAGTTGAAGCTCGGCTCTACTCGTTGATTAAACAAGCCAAGCTGAAGCTCGAATTGAGGCTTGGTTCGAGCTCGTTTAGCTAAAAAAAAATCTTATTTAGCATTTGAGAAGTCACATTTCACAAATCACAACACCATATACATGTGGAAGTAACATAAGCTCGGGCTCGGGCTCGACTCGGGCTCGGCTCGTTCACTTTTTTCTGTTAAGTAAACGAGCTCGTCTAAGCTCGGGCTCGGCTCGGCTCAGCTCGGGTTCAGCTCGTTTACAAACTGAGCTTTAAAATTGATTAAGCTTCGCTTATTTGTCTAATCTAACGAGCCTGAGCGAGCTTTAACGGAGCCAAGCTCGAGCTGCCCGGCTCGTTTACCAACCCTACACATATTGTCCTCATCCCGTTCTCTTGCTCTCGGTATGGACACAAGCCAGAACATCACACCACATCAATTAAAAGTCATCAATTCATAACCATTTCCAAGGATGAGCCTCATTTTTCAATACCTCGGGTGATTTCATGCTTCATGACACTGCAAAAGACTGGCACTGAATGTAATAGTATATTTTAAATATTGTTAAGTAATTTAACAGGATGGTTACCTACTCAAATCAAGTTAACCTGAGTATCTATCAGAGTGACATTCTGTTTCCCTGTTGTCCATCCTAGAACATTAATTCCAATCGAATTGAAGGTCTTAATGTTGTAATTTTATTCTTTCTTTTTGTTTTTGTAGTTATGTCAACTGGTTTAGTTTCTTGTATTAGGTTTGGCTTTTTTCATAATTGAAAAACTATTTTCAAACTGTTTCAAAACTATGATGCCAACATAAATCAACTAACATTGCATCTGATTGTCGTGCTCAACATCTATTGAACAATTACTTCATAATCACTCAGAGTATAAAAAACTCAGAATGCCCCAAAGAGCTTCAACCAGCGGATAGGAGGACAGCGGTCAATGTTAACCTCATTAGGAGGGAGGAGAATTATAAGGTAAAGAACAAGATTTACCCTCCTCTCTCAATCTAAGTACCTTCCCCCGTGATCAACTTATAATTAATTTCTCTTCCCTTTTGCAGGAACCTGAAAGGCCATACAACCCATTTCAGGGGGTGGGGCGAACTCTTGCCAGTGAATCTTCTGCCCCATCGGACCCAATCGTCACCCCCTCGACCCCCAACCCCAGTGCTTCTTCACCATCAACTGTAGGCCTGTCAGTTAATGAATCGTTGCCAACCACATCGATACAGCTGAGGTTAGCCGATGGAACCCGCATGGTTGCACGTTTCAATTATCACCACACGGTGGGGGACGTCCGCGCGTTCATCGACGCATCAAGGCCTGGGGGGGCGAGGACTTACAAGTTGCAGACTGTTGGATTCCCACCAAAGGTGCTCACAGATGCAGCCCAGACGATAGAGCAAGCCGGCATCGCTAACTCGGTTGTTATTCAGAAGATGTGATCAGCAGCTGCTATGGCTGTGAAAAATATTTGGTGCTGACTATTTTCAATTTTTTGGGCTTTGATGGCCTGCATTGTCTTTTTAACATATCAGACAGGTCAAGCATTATGGAATATCTGCAGCTGGTGTTGAAAGATTTATTGAACATATATGTTTGGGTGGTCTGGAGGTTGGTGTTTCTTTCATTTCCTTTTTTAAAACATATGTTTGGGTGTTTTTTAAGTATATGTTAAGACTAATGAAGTATATATATTTTTCTTTTATGAAAATGAAGTATATAATTGTATGAATTGAATGCATATTTTTTTATGTTTATTTCATAAAATTAAAGTATGGGCCCTGCTTGAATTCAAGTTTAAGTAGATTCTACGTATTCAAACACATTTTCATTGTTTAGCTTTTTAAACCACCAATTTTTCTTTGAGTTTAAATAAAAAAAATATCACAGTTGAGAATTTAATAAAATTTTGACAAAAGTTTATATCTAAAAAAAATATTTATATCCACACCAAATCCGTTCTTAGAAAATAATGAATCTGAAATGTACATGTATCTTTAAATTTAATTATTTTACATTATTAATCTCAAGAGAAAATGAACAAAAATAATGAATCTGAAATGGACATATATCTTTAAATTTAATTATTTTACATTATTAATCTCAAGAGAAAATGAACAGAAAAATTTCAAAAATTAGAAATACTCAAATCAATCACTTTTTAAAATTATATAAAAAAAATCTCATTTCATAATTTTAGAAACTCAAAAGACTAACATACCCTTATATAAATAGATATTTAACATGCCTTTAACCCTTGTTAATTAGGTTAATCCACACCTCTTAACTTTGTTAAAATATTTCACACCTTTTAACTTTGTTAAAACATTTCACACGTTCTCATGTAGCACTTTTTTTTTAATCTAAATTATTCATCATCATGTGATTTTTGTGAGATATATGTTAATATATCACCGCATATGTGGTGGTGGGGTTCTTATTTGAGTGCAATAAACCGTAAACCTATATCCCTGTTGGAGTTCATCTAATTATGGGATTCCTTTTACCTTAATGTCTCCTCGTTAAAAAAATAAATAAATTATTTGATAACCCAATACGAAAGCATGTTATTTGATAATGGGGGCCGTTATTTCAACACCACTGAATATTCAACCCACCCCTTAAAAAAAAATACTGATTGTTTATTTCAACCGAAACCTACCCCTGCATCTCGTGCCCTCTCCTCCCCCTCTGAGATCTCCCGCCAAATCCGAGGTCGATGACGGTGATGGCGCCGGCGGGGAGGTTCGAGGTCGAGGCGGTGGCGGCGGCGGTGGCGGAGCACGGCGTGATGGTTTTGGCAGTGGCGCCGCCGGTTTTGGTGGCGTTAGAGAGGGCGGCGGTGGAGGGGATTGTTGGTGGGTTGGAGTCGCTTCGAAGGATTATTGTGGGCGCAGCTTCGCTTTCAGGGGAGGTGGTGGAGCGGTTCGTCAGGCGGTTCCACCGCAGACGGCGACGGAGAGAAGATGTGGTGGCCGTGGAGAAGGTTGGGGACGGAGGAGGAAGAGGCGGAGCTAGATCGGAGGTCGACGGAGGAGAGGCGGCAGAGAATGACGTGGAGGCGGAGGGAGCGGACGTAGTTGGAGGCCATGTCGACGGAGAAGACGACGGGGTGGATTTCTCTAAATAAAAACATGAATTTTTTTTTTTTGTAAGGGGTGGGCTGAAGATCTACCGGGGTTGAAATAACAGCCCCCTTTGATAATATATGACAACATATGCAATAACCAACAAAACATACCCTAAACATAAAATCAAGACTCAAATAAAAATAGAGAGATATTTAGAAAAATATTATGAATAATTTTAGGATTACCTCAATGTGATCGAACTCCATTGCCACAATTCAAAGGGTCACGTGGCGAGGGTTTGGGTTATATATAGAGATATTGTTGTTTTGTAAAAAAAATAAATTTTTGGTATGTTAAAAATCTAATTACATAAGGGTAATAACATAAGAGTAGATTAGTCTTTTGAGTTTCTAAAATTGCGAAATGAGACTTTTATTTGTATTATTTCAAAAAGTGACTGATTTGGGTATTTTTAACTTTTAAAAGATTATTTTGATCATTTTCCCTAATCTTAATATTCAATTTTAAATAAATATTGCATTCTTTTTACATGATTTTGAAAGGAGATGAAAACCTTGAGGTCTCAATTTTAATTCTTTGATCTCTTTAATATGTCACATGATCACCCAAATTAGTATCAATATTTAGAGATGTCAATTATCCAAAAAAAAAAATATATCACTATCCACTCTAAATATGAAAATATTCAAATTTGAAATTTAATATGTATTGGAATTATTTAGGATAGTATACAGATGTTGTTTCGATATTAATCCATTGGCATGATAACTATTGTTTTTACTTCATAAAATTTTCAACTGGGTTCTTCAATACACAAAAATTAAGGAAAAAAATATAAACACCAGATCATCATTTCAACAAAGAATATTAAACATTCCAATAATCATTTTGTAGTTTCAACATGTTTTGAATTGTTTTGAAGATATACATTTGTCTAATAAAGTACATGTATATTTATTTATAAAAAAAAATTAAAATATCTAAACTCGAATTAATTATATACACATTTTTTTGCTTTATATATTTGATTAAGCAAATTATATACTCAACTAGACAAATGTGAGAAAGCGTTCGTCGAATCGTCTTAGAGTGGGGCTCGAGGGTCGCGGGGGTTGCCTACGTGTAGTTGGATGATTTTGCTATTTGCGTGACGAAGTAACAAGCACGGGCGTTGGGTGGCAAGAGAGTGGGGTAGAAATCTTTTCTACTCTTCTCGGTCATTCACTGTGTTTTGTTTTTTTCTCCGTTGTTGTTTTCTTTTCAAATTTATCTTACATTTTGAGTTGATTTGGAATGGAAATGCCCAAAATTCACTTAGAAAAAAAAAAAATCAAATGGAAGAATGAGTGTTCAGTCCCCTTCAACAAAACTTTTTCTAAACAGACTCTCATGGGAAAAGAATCTATTTCCATACAGAACAAGCTGGCAAATCTCACATCATTCATGACAATATTAGAAGTGATAAAAAGGGAACCGACCATGAGGTTTTCTTTTCCATTATATTGGGGAGCAAAAGAAGAAGATAGAAATACATCAACATAAGAAGTTGATGGAGAAATTCAGAGGTCTCATTCAATCTAACTTAAGAATTCAATGAATTGATCTGTTGGTTAGGAAGTCTTGCAACACACAGTCTTATTTTTAGCTTTAATTTCAGTCCCATACAAAAAAAAAAAAAACATTTCTTTTATATGAATGTGTATATATTTACATGATAGTAATTATATGCATGAAAGCTAAAAGCAGGACAAATTGTATATTTATTCTTGTTTAATAAAATAATCTCTGGAGGTGGGAAAAACCTTGAGACCTACTTAATCATCTTGTCCGCTTCACGTCCAAACTTTGTGTTTAGTATCTTCAGAATATGAAAATCTTTATAACTTAAAAAGTTAACAAGTCCTTGATGAATAAAATGAGGCTCATGCCTACCATTTCTTTTTTAAAAAATAATCTTAATCAACTCATCAGCTATTCAGCTTCGCATCCAATATAAAAAAAAAATTACATGTATTTATTATACCAATATGTAAATTGCACCCTAGAAAATAGCTAATTATTTTTGTAATTTTGATGTGATTGGCCTGTACAATATAAAAATGTACACGCACTATATATATATATATTTTAATAAAAAGTAGATGTTTACTATCCGATTTCATTTCTGATTTTGAATTACAAACTTTAAAAGGAAAGAGAATAGAGTACTCGCACTATATTGAATGGAATCACATCAAATATTTGTAGTACATAACTAGAGAGTGTGTGTGTGTGAAAGAGAGTACATCTCTCCTTGTCTTTACTTCCTTGACCTTCATGTACCCTGGCCAAAGTTTTTACCCTAAATGGACCCATGAAGGCTAGATGAAGGTACAAAAACAGAGGAATTAAAACATCTTCATCAGGTGTTGGTACACATGCATCTGCTTTTTGGCAAAACAAACCGCCCTTTGATTCTTAATAAAGTCTCTTCTAGACAGATACATGCATTCACAATATCACATGACTCCTGTTCTTTATATAAAACTTTATTAAATACCTTCCCTGGAAGGAAAAGCCAGGTCCCGGGCTTCAACTAACACTCCCACTAGAACATACCATGTGTTCCCTCACACCCTGACATTTATATTCTTTTGTAATAACATTTATGAATCTCATATGAATTTTGGAAAACTTGAAAATGATGTGATTATTCAGATTTTCAAGTTGAGTGGGTCGGATTTGAACTATAAAATAACGTGGTCTAACTTAACATTGGTGTGATGCCTGTCTGGAAGCTCTAGTATCAAAAAGCTCTATAACGTTTTAATTAGTAATAAGAAGGGTTTCAAAAAATGTCATATGAGACTCAATTCCTCGCTTTCTTATAAAAGAGGGAATGCATTTTGGGATATGTATTTCTTTGGTGTAGAATCCACACTTTTTTTTTTTATAGATATTATTGGTTATATATGAAGAATTGAGATATTGATGTATCATCTTATTCATAAGGAGGATGTTACTTTCCCCCGTTATTGAAATGCAATCCATGAAAAGATATATCTTTTTTTTTTTTTTTTTCAGGATGGGGATAGAGGGAAACAACTGGAAAAAAAGAAGAGGGGTACTTTTTAGGGTGGGGAGGGGAACAACTGAAAAAAAAAAGAGGTACTTTTTTAGGGTGGGGAGGGGAACAACTGAAAAAAGGAGGAGAAGGGGATGGAGAGGGATGGGAGGGAGGAGAAGGACAGAGGATAGCGATCAGTGGAAGAGGTAGAGAGAGAGAGAGAGAGAGAGGTTGGTGTGCAGAAGAGGGTGGCGGCTAACTAGCGGCCCCAACTTGCCCACCGTCACCCTCCCCAATCTCTCTCTTTCTCTCCCTGTCCCTCTCTCCCCCTCCTCCTCCCATTGTCCACCATATCCAACCTCCGCCACTGTCTCCAGATTAGGGGTGATAAATGAGCCGAACGAGTCGAGCTTGACTCATTTATAAACGAGTCGAGTCGAGCTCACGAGCCTCAACGAACCTAGCATTCTTCTTCATTTTAGAGTTTTTAAGGGTTAAAAACAAAATTTTAGCCTAAATGAGCCAAGTTCATGAGTCTATACGAGCATAACTTTGCATTGATTTAATGTTCTGATTTTATAAAAGAGTTGAGTCAAGCTTCAACTAAGTTTTTTATAACACAAATGAGTCGAGTTTCAACATAAAATGAAGTTCGATTCAGGTCCTGAGCCTAACCGAGCTTTAAAAATTGTTCAAACTCGCTCATTTGTCTAATTGAACGAACCTTAACGAGTTCAAACTGAGTCGAGCCCGAGCGACTTAATTCGTTTACCTGCCCTACTCCTCCTGAGCACTCTCTTTTTCTTTCTCCTTTTCTTTTAGCATGTCACCTGACCCTTGAAATTTTATTTTTTTTAGGTACGGTGACAAGTGAACGAGTGGGGCTTTTTAAAGGGGGACGGACCCTCATTAGACTAATGGAACAACTATAGAATTCAAACGTGGATCTTTAACAAACTGAGGATCAAGACTCACTAAAATAAGTCCAATAGGCATCATTAAGGACCTTGAAAGGGTTAATGTTCATTTACCCCTTTGCCATAAACGTATGGGGGCGTGTCACTTAGATAATTTTTTCAAATTTTTTTTTTACATATATAATTCCATAAAATTCTCAATTTGCTTATAAACCCACATACTAAGATTATTCATGGATGGGTTAGTTGCTCTAACTTAACATTTTCAGTTAATAATTTCATTTGTTTAGTCTTAAGATGTATTTTAACATTTTAAGAAAAGAAGTCATCTCCCTTGTTCTTTTGATTTTTTCCGTTTCGTTTCCTCTCATCTCCGTTTAGACTTATAATTATCATTGCAATACAAGTAAATGTAGCAAGATCTACCATTTTTTCAACAAAATTTTTTTTTTTTTACAAATTACGCTTTATAAACTGCTTGAAATCTATGTAACCCTCTAACTTTTTTTTAAGTTCAAATAACCCTTTAAAAACACCTATGTAAATCCGAATAACCCTCTGAGTTAATTTTCTATTGACAAATGAAAAATATTTGACGAATATTACGTTTGGTTAACCCTAGCAGAATACACGATATATAAAAACTCCCTTATAATGTGTTAAAAATGCAAAAAATCCTCAAAGGGTAAAATCATCGCTTACAAAAGATTTTTTTATCTTTTTAACACATCGTAAGGGTTTTCAATATACTTTGTTTTCAATCAGAGTTAAAACCAAATATAATATTTATCATTTTTCAATAAAAATTTAATTCAGATAGCTATTTAGATTTACTTTTGTGTTTTCAGAGGGTTACATAGATTTCGAGCAATTTATAAGGGGTTATATGGACGTTTTCCCAAAAAAAAAAAATGTCTTTTAAGATATAAAAGATATCATGAAGCACATGTATACATAGAGATCAAAAAGTGAATCTGGTAGGTAAAAAAAGGATTCGTGCATGTATATTTTTTTAAAAAGAAATTATATTAATCAAAATACCTCTTTGAAACTCTATTATCATCACCCCTAAATTTTTTAAAAATCCGTGCCCTTTAAAAGGGTATTTATACACAATAAAAATATTTTAAAATTTACAATAATACCCTTTAAAAAACTTAAAAGGCCATGTCTACACAATTTAAGGGAGCGTTTCATTCAATGGATTGCTGATTTTAAATACTGATAATATAAGTGTTGATTTTTTAAGTAAAAAACTGTTTGATTAGACGAAAAAAATAAATTCTTATTTGTTGCTCTAAAAGAAGAGTATTTATGTTCATTTTATGAAATATTTTTTATTTATATTTGATTCACCACTTTTTATAAAATGAAAAGATTTAGGACAAAATGATCTTTCAACATTTAATAATAAAAGTACTTTTAATTATAAGTGTCAAACTATTTACTTATAAAAAATATATTTATTCATCAATAAATACTTATGATAAGCACTTAAAACAAACATTAGAAATAAATGATTATTTTAAATGATAACTCAAATACATTATTGTTTTTAGATGGATCCACAAAAACAGCAATTCACCAAGGGCGTTTTAAAAAATGATATTATTTCAGGGGTATATTTGTAAAAACATACTTAAAGAAACCACTCTAGAATCTAGATGGACTAAAATAAGACTAAAATATTTAAAAATAGTTTAATTAAAAATACAATAGTTCACATGTGGGAGGCAACACTTGTGACACTGTCTACCACCCACGTGTAGAGAATCTCCCACGTGTGAGGTGCCCATTAGATTCTGTTTCCCGGCGCGAAGTTTTAGGTGTTACACATTGTCACACCACACCTTAGGTTTTGTGTATATATATATACATATAACTATATTTAAATAATGAACGGGAGATCCGTGAATGATTTTCATGGTGTAGGAACTATTTTAATATTCTTTGACATAAAAGTCCCCATTGTTGATACTGACAGGATTGTATTATATTATAATAATATATAAAAGAGTCATGTCAGATGATGACACCCACTAGCTTATGATAAATTTAAATGATTATATGTAAGCCTAGGATTTTGAGCCCATTGTAATATATATTTTTTTATTTAATTTCAAGTTCTTTATATATTCATTAATCTGGTCTTTTGATAAATTTGACTGGATTGTTTTGAATTTTGAGTTATTTTGCTTGGTCTAATAATGTGATGTTATTAATTTTGTTTGAACGTGTTGAAAGGGAAATGATGTGAGGTGTATCCTTCCTTTTTCAAATCAAAATTTAAAAAAACTTAAGTTGAAACTAACGATATGATGTTTGAATTTTAGCCTTTTATGTCATTAAATTGCAACGTTTCATGGCAAAATTTATTGGACTAAAGTTTTACTTTAATAATCAGTTATCTTGAATTTAATGGTTTTCAAAAGTTAGTTTTGATTTTCAACAAACACTCGATTTTTGCTTTCTTTTGAAGATAACTTTAATAAAAAAGTAATCACATGGATGCTATTTAAAATCATTTATCTTGGGAGGGATAAAAATGTTATTTTTAAAAATAATATATTGTGTCAAATAATTATCAAACAATCAATAATCTAGGAGTATTAGGTATTCGTTAAAAAAATCTATAAAATAAAAAATACAGGGATGTTTTGATTTAAATTTTGTTAACTAAAATAAAAATGAATTAAATAATGAACATAAATAAAAATCAACACATCGCACAGTGTATTATGTGTTATCAAATAATGAAACAAATAATCTTAGGGTGCGTTTGGATATGAGATTGAAATTATGAGATTCTTAAAAAATTTTGTTTCAAACTCAGTATTTGAAAAGCTATGCTTTATTAGATTTTCAACCGTAAGATTTTTTAGCCTAAAAAGGAAGATTGTGGTTTGAAAAGCTAAATGTTAAAAGTGTGTTTGGATCTGAGGGTGCATTTGGATGTGAGGTTGAAACTCTGAGATTCTTAAAATCTTATGTTTCAAACTCAGCTTTTGAAAAGCTATGTTTTATTAGATTTTTAACCACAAGATTTTTTTGTCTAAAAATGAAGATTGTGGTTTGAAAATCTAAACGCTGAAAATGTGTTTGGATTTGAGTTTCAGAATTTTTAACACTTCAAACACAGAATCTACCTAAACTCATATCCAAACAGACCCTAAGTTTCAGAATTTTTAGCTTTTCAAACGCAGAATCTACCTAAACTCATATCCAAATGGACCCTTAATATAATACAGTATAAAAAATGATGTACCCTCCTTGTTCCCGGAACCCCACCAAAAATATACCCTCTCCAAGAATCCAATAAATATTTTATATTGAAGATACTTGAATATGTTTTTAATTGTTTTCATATGCTGCCCTCTTTTAACCTTTTTCAACAAATCCTCCCTCTGCTCTCGTTGTCCAATGAATAAGATATTTGTATTGATTGGCTACAGATCTTCTTATATTACTTAAATAAATATAGATTTTATTGGAACATATTTATTTTTATCAATATATATACATTATTAAAAATCTCACATGTTAAATTAAAATTTCAAAAATAACTAAAGCATATCACATTTGTAACTCCAATATAATTATGTTTATATAAAGCAATGAATTTTTTTTCTTATAATAGCTCTTTTTTGTTAAATTATAAATTATATGTGAATTTTAATGAATTATTAAATTAACAATTAAATAAGATTTTTGTTTCTTATTTTGTAGAGTAGAATGAAATTAAAAAAACAAACAAAAACAAAAGAAAAAGTGCAAGATTATATTATTAACATATAAAAAGTGATGTAAGTACAAAATGGCAAATATCAGGGTCATGTGAGGTGGCCCCTTCTCTAATAAACCAAACCAAGGACAAAAATAATAAACAGGACCACTTTAAGGTTTGAATTGTACGTGACATCGACACTCCACACCTCTCCCAAACTCCTCTTTTTAAATGTCACCCACTTTGCTCATCCACTTGGTTGTTATAAAAGTATATATATATATATTCTATTTAAATGAAGATTTGTTATTTGAAGATGTGCTGTTGCTGTAATCTATTGAGTGCAATCCTATTTACAGTTTCTTCTGTAGTAGTTCAGTTGTGATTTCTATTGAGTGATCCGGGCTATCAAGAGGTCAGATAGATAAGATACCTTTCTATCAAACTCACACGAAATATAAAAGAAAATTGAAAAAATAACAAAGAGAGGTCCACCACCATTTGGACGTGGTCTATTTTAAATCTCTTTTAAAATAAATATGTTTAAATTTTTATTTTTAAAAAACGTACAATTTTTAAAAAAAATTTAGATAATAAAATATGTATTGCTTATTTAAATATATATTTTATTTTTTTATGATTAATGTGTATTTCTTGAGCGAATATTATAATGGTTGGGAATAGAAACTGGGTTGTGATATATTCATTTTCCTATTCCGTTTTTGGTAAAAGATTTTAATGGTTATGAACTTTCATGATATAAATAATATAATGTGTATAATAAATAATTTTTTTCTATTTCTTACGTTTATATAACTAATAGATGATGATAAATGATGGATTAAAAAATATAATATATAACAACTGGTGGTGAGTTATGACCATTTGGAAGCGATATCATTTATATCACAATTTACAATTGAATAAATGTAAAAAAATGACTAATATATAATTATTATTGATAAAATATAAATATTGAGAGGAAGTAAACAATTATTTTAGAAAAGGGTAGTTAGCTTTTTAAATAATATTCAAAAATGGCTCATTTGGATATTTTAACAGTTTTTTTTTTAAAATGGGTATTTTTTCTTTTTAAAAATATTGATTAGTTAAGTTGGTAAGTACCTTTTACTTTTATAAAATATGTCAACGGATCAAATTCTAGAAAAGCATCATTCTCAAAAAAAATAAAAAAATATTGATAAGTTGATAATATGATCATATCTAATTTGGAAGTGTATTTATACATAGCATGTTGATACATTCAATCTATTTTACAACTTCGTCTATATTTTCATACATAAAGAGCAATTAATATATATATTTTTTAAAAAATATTATTATATCTCAATGCATTCTCTATTTTATATAATAGAAAAAAATTCATATAATCCCTATAAACTATCCAAAATCCATATAACCGCATGGCTTTTCCTAAGGTTAATATAACCTCTTGAAAATACCTATGTGACTCTAAATAACCCTATGAGTCAAATTTTAGTTGACAAATTAGGAATATTCTGTTTAGATAATGCTGGTTGAAAACACAATATATCTAAAATATTCTACAATGTTGTAAAAATGTGAAAAATCATAAAAAAAATGATGATTTTACCCTTTCAGATAGAGTTTTATAATCTATTCACACCGATAAAATAATTAATTATAGATGGTTTTTCACATTTTTAATACATTGTAAAGGTTTTTTAATATACTATATTTTTAGCATAATATTCATTATCTGTCAAACAAAGTTTAATCGAGGAGACTATTTATATTTATATAAGTATTTTCACAAAGTTATTTGGATTTAAAAAAAATCAGGATATATGAATTTTAAACGGTTCAAAAGAAGGTTAGTATTTGAATTTTTTCCTATAGAATAATATTATATTATATATATCTGTAAAATTGACACTTGCTTAACAAAAACCCAAAAAAAAAAAAAAAAATTCAAAGTGTCACTAAAAATCTCACCTGGGGGTGAGCACAACCCATGAAAAACCGGGGGCACGCAATCTCTCGCCCTCCTTCGCACGCCACGTTTGGTGCGTTGGCGGAACCCTCTCGACCCGACGTACGGGCAGCCCCTGCAAGAAAATAATAGTACAAAAATAATACCTGCCCGAATTTCCCGGGCAGGGAACAACATCCTCGGAAATATAACCCATTAAGTTTTATCATCTACGTCGAAAAAGATACACACAGTTTCATTATAACCCTAATTACAGTTAATCTATTTTTTTTTTAAAAAAAAATCATTCAATCACATTTTTAAGGACATCTTATTATATAAAATAAAATATATATTAAATTACATTAATTTTTTTATAATAATAATAAAAAATTAGATCATATACAATGATAATAATAATAGTGTAGTATATTATATGTTATTATAGCGTATAGAACTAAAAAAAACAGTAAAAAAGCGCCCTTTTAATTTTATTATTTTTATTCGTCGTGGGCCCTTCCCCCACGACGTGGGGGCCCACAACCGCGCTTTGCGACAGACGAATTACAGGAAAAGCGGGAGAGAACCGATGACGACATTGCAATAATGACTGAGAGTGAGTGAGACCGGTTATCGAAGGTGGAAGGGGACCTCTGTGACCGGACATAGCCGGTGGACCCCCGACTTTTATAGGTTGCATGTGATGGGTCTCTCTCTCTTTCACTTTCTCTGGTCTTTGAGTGGTTGGGGTCGGTGGGTCCACTTCTTTTGTGTTTAATTAATCTAGGGTTTTGTGAGTAATTACTAAACGACCAGTTCATTATCGGGTGAGTTTAGTTGGTTTTGAATCTAGGTTTGGGTGAGTTTTACAGTTTAATAAAAGAATTTTGATCATTAAATTTTTTAAACAATTAACAAAGCAAATAAAAAATTTGCCATCGAGCTTTTCCTCCTATATTTCTCATGCGTGAAAATTTGAAAAAAATGATATAAAATGATTTATCTCAAATATATAAAAACCGTAAAAATAGGTCAAAAAAATGTATTTTATTTTCACTACCTTTTTTTTATTTTTCGTTCATGAGTATGGACAGACACACCCTGAATTTAAATCATGTTAAGAATCCAATTATCGATAAAGGTCGGTCGGTTACGTCTAAAGACGACCGATATTTTCAAATGGCATGGTTGTGATTCTCTCGAAAGCCAGTGGGTTTACGTCTAAAGACGACTGATATTTTCAATGGCATGGCTGTGATTCTCTCAAAAACCAGTGGGGGTTGTGTGACGATGTGGGCCTCTTCCGCCATTAATAATGAAGCGAGAGAGGAAAAACAGGGGCCAATGGATTCTTCACAAGCAGGTATTCTATGAAAACCCATCAGCGGTTCAAACCATCACCTCTCCATTTATAATCCAATCCCCAACCAACCCAAACCCCAAACAATCCCCACTAATAAGTAACAACCCCACCACACAAGGAAAACAACATCAACAACAACAGCTTCTTCTTCTTCTTCTTCTTCTTCACAATGGGTTCGAGTTTCATCGCCATCAGAGGTGAAGATGAAGATTTGGAAGTTGGGTTCTCGGGAAGGAGCCTGAACAAGCCTCCAAGGATGTCGAGGCGACCCAGTTACAGAGCCTTCCCTGTCTGCGTTGGCTCGCCGAGGTTCAGGAACCAAGACGAGGGGCCTCACTTTCTCGACTCGTGCTTCCTCTGCAAGAAGCATCTCGGCGCAAACAAGGATATTTTCATGTACAGGTTGGTTTTTGAATAGAAAAGATTGGATTTTTTTTTAGTGGGTTTTGTTTATGAGACCTGAAATTGATGTGGGTCGGTTTGGGTTTGCAGAGGTGATACGCCTTTCTGTAGCGAGGAGTGCAGACAGGAGCAGATCGAGATGGACGACGCGAGGGAGAAGAGCTATGCTTTGGCTATGAAGCAGAAGGCGTCGAGGAAGGAAAAATCGACGGTTGATAAGGGTGAGACGTCGATCCATGTCAGGTCCGGAACTACAGCCGTTGCTGGGTAGGGAAGTTGGGTTTTTTTTTTTTTTAATGTGAAAAATAGAAGAATCAGAGAAGAGAAAACTCATAGAGCTCCGATGGAGGGAGTTTGGTTTTCTCTGTCTCTGAGAGAGTGCTTGGGCTGATCAAAGTTTGGGTTTTGTATCTATGAATCAAAGAGAGAAAAAGAGGGGGATTTGGGTCTCCTTCGTTGCAAATTTTTGTAAAGTTTATATTTTTAAGTTAAAGAAATGGAAAATATATTGTTTAAAATTTCCAATTGGTACTCTTGCTTCTTTTTTTTAAAAGATATGATTTTTCATTACGGTTCAGATTGGCAATCACAGTTTTTTTTTTTTTGGTTCTTCATTTCGTACTATTTCGTTTCCTTTTCCCCCTTTTTTGGGTTGCTTTTTGCAGTTCTTTTTTATCTGGTTGAGCAGGTGATCTCTCTCTCTGGCCAGAGGTGTTGGTGTTTGATTTATTGACTTTTCTGATTTATAGAGCTGACGGTCAAGATTGGGTGGGTTGGGTGTTTGAGCTGCTTTTGTATATTTATTATTACTATTTTTGCAGAATCATAATTCACACAAACTTGCTTCACAGAGAAACTATTAAAAAAAACAAAAGGAAAAATCGATATATATGAGTCCCTGTACACTCGTGTGTGATCGCTGCTGCTGCTCTTCACATCTCCTCGATTGACTAGAAATCAAGCTGGAGTCCCAAACAACCCCCTAAAGCTCGGTCCAAAGTCTGGCTAGTGCTGGACACTTTGCAGAATAAAAGTGATCCATGGACGACTCCTCTCTTAAACATAGCGCGCATGTAGTAAGTAACTCCCCGGAGCGCCTTCGAGACACTTGGTGAGGACCTTGCCTTGGAAAACAAGCCAAGCCACTTTACCTTCAGCGAGATGTACGGATGCCATATCTCGCGCATTTAGGCACAGCGGTTCGACCCTGCTCGGGACCAGACAATACGGTCAGCCCGCTCAGGAGCCAAACGAGCCCCCCTCAGCGACTCCATCAACCGTTCGGACCCAAGCCCGACCAAAATGAGGCTATGAAACTTGTTAAAATCATAGAGGTCTGATGTGGCATGGGGATAAATGATTAAGATAATAAAATAATTCGATTAAATTACATGTTTTCTTATTTGGTATAAGGAAAAAAAAAAGTACGAATAATTGCTCACATTTTAAGAAAAAAATAGAGATATTTTATTTTGGATAAAAGGTGGAACAAATTTTATCTTTATTTTTTAATCCTATTTTAAAAAATCGAAACAATTTTTATAACTGTCATTCTTCATAATAATAATAATAAAAAAAACTCTTTGAAATCAATTAATAGTGAGGATAGACTTTTTTTTTTATTTTTTTTTAAATAATCTCATATTTTAGATAATGTAATCCATATACAAGATTCAATATAAAAACACAAGAAAATGAGAATAATAAAAAATATTATCAAATGCAAACGTACATAAAATATATATATATATATATATATATAATTTTTTATTCTCTTAAATGTAATTTTTTATTTTAATCACTCCAGTTAACTCGGTTAACCTTAACTATGCATATAAAGTTACTACGATTCTCGTTCATTCAACTTTCACCGAATCAGCATTCCTCCTCTGTCGGAAAACGGTTGGGGGATGACCTATGACCATGACTTTGATGTTGGAATGAATTTAATATTAATTTGAATGATTAAATTAGTCAAATTTTTAGTCACTCTATGAATCCCTTCAGTCAAGGCAATTATTGGTCCTCAGACGAGCCTTTAAAGTCCGTTTGGTTCGACGTGGTGGTTGGGACACTCTCCTCCCCGGGAGAGTTTGTAAGGTTAAGTCCTGCCGTGCATAAGAAAAAAAAAAAAAAAAAAGTGGTGTTGGTCTTTCTAAGGAATGATGTGTCTATGAGCTCTCATGTCCAAGTTCCTAGTTAATAAGGGTCTCCTGGTCTGTACCTCTATGCTCTATGCTCAGGACACAAAATCTTTGTATAAAAAAAAAAATTAAAATTAAATGACATAAATCTTGCAGACGTAATAATTGTCACATACTAGCCAATTTTATTTTTATTGTTGTTTGCTGTCACATATGAAAGAATATCTTTTCATATCAAAATAGGTGTATATGACCTTCAACTTCTCTTACAATAAAATGTGTCTTCCCTGACCCGACATTGAATTCAGATAACACAACCCTAAACCAACTATGTTTAGTCTGTCTTCTATATTTTTTTTTTGATATCATGGATTTCTGCTCTATCACTCGTTCTATGCTTATGATAGCTCAAATCTTTTTGGGCTGGTGTGGTAATAGAATAAGTGATGGAATAAGTGAATAATTGTAGGAATAAATGAAAGACAACGACTTATCATGTTTGATATAAAAAAAAATCTTTCTTTCTTATCAAACTAATCCTTTAAAAGTGAAGTGGTCTCTCACCCACTGTGTATTGAAAATTTGAAACCCCCATATCAAATGAATAAAAATAAAATGAGTATATGCTTTTGTAAAATGTAATTCTAAATGACTAAAATTCTGCATTAATTATCTAGGTCATGTTGCATATAATTATATATTTTCAAGAGGGGATCTGGATTTTGGGTTCACACGAATTAAATATGTTTTGTAATGATGATTAATAATTAATAGACATTAGAAGATCTTAGAGAGGATCCTGTACAGCTCACTTTTCACGTAAATCAATAGAAGATCTTAAAAGAGGAATTTGGATCCTCTATTTATTTTTTTTTATACTTGTTTTGTGGTTTGATCAATCAGACGGTTCTAAGTTTATCAAATAAAATGGATTCATTTATCCATTCATGATTTGATATATTTATAACTGTTTAATTTTAATTGTGATGATATTTTAAAGAGAGGATGCATGCATTGCAAATATTTTAAAAGATATTAATTTATTGACAAATGGTCTTTATTTTATTAGGTGTATCTATCGATGGAAAAATAATTAAACCCGTCGTGATGTAAAATTTTGTGTGCATTATTACTTTATAATGAAAGTATTGGATAATTATTAGATATTATGGAGAAATAGTGGGGAATTAGTTGTATTCTCTCTTTATATATATTGTGCTTGTAAATGTCCTAAGGTTTATTATGGATGCTAAAATATCTTTTAATAGGGTTTCATTGTTTCCGGTTTAAAAAAAAAAAAATAGGGTTTCATTGTTATTAGACATTCCCTTTCATCAAGATTCAAATGCAAGGATTCGAAAGATGATTGAGTGATGTTTGTATATATTTATTCAGTAAATAAAATGTTAAATTTATTGGGGATACTGAATAAAATGTAACTGGATTTTAATCTTCTGGGTTGGGTAAGGATCAAATATATCCATTGTTGGGCTTTGTTCTCATATTAGAAAAGTTTGGGGGGGGGGGTCTATGTCTGATCCCAGAATTTTGGAGGCCCATTTCTTTCCCAGAATTTTTTTTTTGAAGAAATCATACTCTCTCCATTGAAATACATGTTATATGAAGTGAAATATATATTGAGATAAAATAATGTATTTTTTTAGTTTTGAAAAACGAATTTTTTTTTGTCATACATGATAGAACTCATACACTAAGATAGCGTAGTTTAAAAACTGCACTATTATAGTGTATGGGATTGCAGTTGAAGCTGCAAAACAGATTGAGTGTATCAGTGCTGATGTCAATTACACTAGGAAAATGTTTTGTAAACATAATCCACCCATGTTTTTATTTTTTTTTAAATCATGTATCTTTGTATGCATTTTTATAAAATGTGAAATAAATACTCCTATCATTTAGTGAAATGTGAAAAAATTTCAATTATGTATCTATCTATCTCGTTACAATAAGTGAAGAAGGCTAACAAGATATATGAGTTCACATGTTAGGCTCTAAAAAAAAACTAAACTGTGTGTAACAATAATTATTAAACTAACATCCTCCCAACTGGGATTTATGGGTCTTGATGACTTTTATTTGTTGGAAAAATATTACGTGTAATCTCTTTTCTAGCCTCAACCCCAATTCACACATGATTTGTTTTTTTATTAAAAAAAGTATATTTAATCTAATGAGATATATATATATTCTTTTATAAAAAAAAAAGTGAAGTCTATACTACAATGAGTTGCATTGATGCATTTATAGAAAAAATGATGAACTCATTCATGTGAGTGTATAATGCTAATGAAGTATATGAAACTTGATTATGGATCCAGTCAGGTCTGGGTACCATCAGTACCATCAATACTAAACTGCATAGCTTGTGAAATGAACTGCATAGCCAATTGTTGAGTAGATGTGTCACTTTCTGTGCAGTTCGATTCATATGCTGTGGAGTTCAATTAATAAACTATATAGATCGATGCTGATGATATTGATGGCACCCAAGTCTAATTGGATCCAGACTTATGAAACTCATAGTTGTATAGGTGACACCAAAGGCGGGCAGACAAACCATGGAGCCCTAGGAGACCGACTTCCCAAGTAACCTTCTCTTTAGGCGAGCACCTAAACCTATATACTTGCCTAGGTGAACGTCACTTGGCCCATTTATTATTACCAGTAAATGCACGTGTGATGCTATCTTCATATATATATATACATATACAATGTTATATTATGTTTTTTTTAACAAATGGATTGTATAAATAAAACCCCTTATGCTTTTTATTATTTCCTTGAATTAATTAAACTCGAGGTCACGTGAATCAGTTGAACTTACTAGACAATTTTGTTGTGTATTAATATGTTTTCCCACTAATGCAACCACAATATTTAATACTTAATATTCAATAATATTTATGATACTAATAACCAATAAATTTATTTAAATCTTTTTATCAAAAGTCAAAATCCCCTGTTGAAAGAAAAAGAGGCAAGAACAGATGGATACACTTGCTGCGTGAAATCAAGAAGGATTTATGAAAACTTGCGGAATAGTTAATTTTTTTTATCATCAACATGAAATACCAGATGCGAATATATATGGCTGTAAATATGAAAATAAAAAATGAAAAACTGAAAACGCAGTAGAGACTTACCATCAATAATTTTATAGAGTCCAATTCTATTTGTTATATTAGTATTGATTAAATGAGACTAAAATATTTATTTTATAATTTTATGGATATCTTAGTGGTCTTAAAAAACATTGGATGAAATTTTATGAAATTTTGAAATTTGGGAAGTCTTGGAGACCAGGGATCTGGCTATAAATAAGAAAATCTGAATCAGGGATCTATTTGTAACACAGATAGGGGGTCTAGTTGTGAAACTGGTAGAAATAGGGGTGAATTTACAAACCCCAGAAAAGGATAAGGAGCTGGTTATAAATATCAGGGACCTGTTTGTAACACAGACAGGGGTCCCATTGTGAATCTGGTAGAACCTGGAGGCCGATCTGTAAATAGCCCAGATAAAGACAAAATTTAGCCGATTTTTTCCTTATCGTAACGCTATACGAGAGTGTACAGATAAGTGTTGAATTTAGTTCGTTTGGGGACAAAAGGATCATAAAAGCATGGCAAGGAGCCATTTGGGTAATAATAGAGAAGCTTAAAAATGTCATCTCTGTCATTGATTAAACAATTAATCAATCTATTAGATGAGCTTATATTAATACAAAAAAGTGCTGTTTTTTTTTTTTAAGAAAAAAAAAGTGATATTACATAATTTTTTTTTCATCCCCGGTTCCACTCCCGTATGTTGATATGCATCGATAGAAAATCATCAAAGCATATACTCATATTAATGAATTATATACATCGATATAATTTTTTCATATTTTCTATAAACACATCCATGTAATTCATTGGAGCACATGTTTTATTTATTTTTATTAAAAAATGTACCTTGTAGATGATGTAAACTATTTTTAAGAAATTTGAAACACATGTAGATTAAAATTAGGGTTGAAAAAAATTTGTACGTAACATTATAGAGAAACACGATTGCTTAGACCAAGATGCCTTGGTTTGAAAAACATTTTTTTTTCGGTTATAGTTGTTTTTGAAATAGAAAATGATACATCTAGCCTCTATTGTAGCATCAACCACAGTTCACACCGTTTCTTTTCTTTTTTTTTTTAAAAATCACTCTCTCATTGAATACAGTATATACTGAGATATAATAATGTGTTTTTTTCATTTTGAAAAAAATAGTTCATACAATATAATAGAACCCTATTTACTATGATAACATAATATATGTTATGTTATCATAGTGTATAAGAACTGTAAAACGGGCTGTTACACAAACTGAGTGTATCAACGCTCTTCTAAAATTATTAGATATTTCACTTCTTTCACAAACTGCTATTATTTGGACTGTTTGAAAATGCATTTAGAGCGTTGATACATTCAGTTTGTTTTACAGTCTCATATATACTGCGTTGTTATAGTGTATGGAGTTGTATCATAGTGTATAGCGTAAATTTTTTTATCATTCTTTCAACACAAAAAAATTTATATTAATGTATCTTAGTATGTAATTCATTTTCTACGGGCTGGATATATTATTTTACGTGCTTTTGAGTTTTTTTTTTTTTTTGGTATCTTGATTACACAGTAGCTATTGTTTTCATAACACAGATTGCAGGGGTACAGATGTAATTATATCTAAAGATGAGGTGAAAAAAGGGAAACGAAGCCCATCCAGCACGCAAAAGACAAGGCCAGGGCGATCCTATGATTACAGGGTGTCCTGGTTACAACGGGACTCTCTCCACGACTCGTATATAAACGTGTCGTTGTGTCCGCGAAGAACTCGCTTACTCTCTCTCTCCTCGGTTCTCTCTTCTTCTGGAGTTTTTCCCCAAGAGCGAATCTATGGCGGTGACGGATAAAAAGTGATTGAAGACGACGACGACGACGAAGAAGCAGTGAAGATGTTGGAAGATCAGGTCGCCGTCCTCTTACAGAAGTACCTCGGCAACTATGTCAGAGGCCTCAACAAAGAAGCTCTCAAAATCAGCGCCTGGAATGGTCTCCTCTTTTTGCCCTAACCTTTTTATATTTCGATTTCGATTTCGTTGTCTAGCTTTCAATGTTAAATTGTTGGATTTAGATACGGTGATGACTCATCTCAAGTAAAAGCAGTGAATCCTGCATTCCTTAAGATTGCTGGATTGGAGATTTGGGAGTGAAATTCTAGGGTTTCGCTGAGCGGAATTAGAGCGATTGAGTGCATGCATGTCTCTGAGTTGTTTATAGATTTTGATTACTTGTGGTTTTACATTTTTTTTTTTTTAAATGAACTGCATAGTATATGATATGATCCTTTGAATTGCTATTAAAAAATTATTTATTAGGGCATTAGTTTTATGTTGGAGGTAGTATGCGTTTGATTTGTTTGATACTTGAGGTCAATTTATTTGTGAAGTTGGTATGAGTGTGTTTGGATTTGTTTCCTATTATTTGAAGTTCATTATTGAGTTATATCGGTTTTTATTCTTCACTATTTATTTCGACGAATGGAATAGAAAGAAATGGTAGACAGACCACTTTGAATTTATGTGCTTTTTAGCACTTGGGAGGTTGATCCACCCACAAGGTAGATCTCATTTGGAATTCCTGCTCTTCTTCTGAAGAGGTTCTACCATTCTCGACATGTTATCTTCTATGTTGGTTCCCTTGGTGTTGATATAATGCTTAAATTAGAATCGATGATGATTTACTGAGGCAATTTATCCTCCAGTCTCAGCATTAATCAGTGACCCTCTTCGACAAACAGGAATTTGAGAGCGAGATTTTAGGGTTTCACTGAATCTTTCTTGAATTTGGACTGTTTACATGCACTGGTCTCTGTATTGCAGCCTGCATTGGTTACATGTAGAATTGTTTATAGGTTTAAATGTTTAATTGCTTGTGGTTCTACTCTTTCTTTAAATGTCTGGATATGTTTATGCAGGCGATGTGGAGCTGACTAATATGCAGTTGAAGCCAGAGGCACTCAACGCCTTAAAATTGCCTGTTAAAGTGAAGGCTGGGTTTCTTGGTTCAGTGAGGCTCAAGGTTTTCCACCTGGACCTTTATTTTTGGGTATTCTATGATTATTTGTTGAAAGTTTATTGGAAAGATCATATGTGTGTTTTTTAGGTTCCATGGAGCAGGCTGGGCCAAGAACCAGTCCTAGTTTATTTGGATCGGATCTTCGTACTAGCCGAACCTGAAACCCAAGTTGAAGGGCAGAGTGAAGATGCGGTTCAAGAAGCTAAGAAGAAACGGGTGAAGGTATGGCGCCACACTTGTTCATTTTTGTGGTGGTTTGATATTCCAAGTTTTTTAATCATTGTTTTTTTTGCTTTATCATAGGAAATGGAGGTGAAGCTCTTGGAGAGTCAGCAGCAGTTTAAATCTGATGTGGTATGCCCACGTACCTCAATTGATTTTGTAAACCTTTTTTGGTCGAGGCTGAAATGATTGCATTCTTTCTTTGACACACGCACTTCATGAAAATGACGGTTTGGGTACTTAAATTTTCCTATGTAGAATGAAATGCAGTTCAATTTTTGACCAGTACTTTTAGGCATCATCTTGTTTTTTTGACCATCTGCAACTTTATCATCTGATCTATATTTTTGTTTTGAAACACTAAGCAACATTTATCTTAAATTATCCGCTTGTCCATTGTGAAGGGGGGAAGAATTTTAATTTTGTGCTCAAGCACGAGGGATTTTTATGGGCTGTTAGGTTCTGTACATCTGTCTTAAGTGATGATATACAATGAACTTATCAAGAAGATTTAAAAAAACTTATTTTACATCCTCGTTGGCCTTGGAAGACGCACACATTTACATTTATATACAGACACCCTCTATATTCAAAAGAGGACCACAAAAAAACTAAATCTTAATATTCACCTCCAGAAATTGCTGTCTCAAAGATCAAATGAAATATCTTAATGCCTTATTTTTACGGCCATTCTCCAACCCACCAGTCCTCATCTCAGTCCCCCTGTCTTTTTGTTTAGTTCTACTAGATTCCAACCACCGGAAAGGATAAATCACAAAAACAAAATATAGGTAGAGTATAAAACAAGTTTGGGAACTACAGTCTTTTCTTTTAATATCGAGTGTGGTGAATGCCCAACAAGTGATAATTTTTGAAACTTTGGGTGAATTTGTTGTGTAGTTAATTTATCTTTGATGGAAAGTTAAGGTAAAGATGTAAAGTTCATGCAAAAAACCTTAGCATAAGAAATGATGCCCTGTGAACAAAACGAAGATGAATGATTTAGACAAGATGAGGAAAATACATGAAAAAGAAAAAAGCAAAATCAAATAAATAACCCAAAAACGCACATAACCGAAAGAAGATTTTTTGAGCAAAAAATTGTGAAGATTATGTCCCATTCCATTTTGTCCCCATAATTGTAGAGACCAAATCTTCAGCAAGGAGAGCCAAACTCAATTTGGAAGCAAAGATGTAATCACTAACTAAATGTTACCTAGTTATTTACGTTTCCATTGGAATATGAGCTTGTTTCTTGCAATCCAAATTTCCCAACACCTTCTGGGATTTGCCTATGAAAGTGTAAATTTGGAATTTACAGTTTACAATTTAAAACCAATTTTTCTCGCTTTTTTAGAACTTGTCTGGTGGAAGAGATCTAAATTGTACTTCTTACTTCTCATATTGCAGTTTTATTATGAAAGATCTCTTTTACATGTGCAATAGTAAATTATAAATATGCCTGGTTTAATATCTGGTTTCTCGACTTACTTTAGAACATTCGACCTCTTTTAATTTGTCCTTTGTTGTTGAAGAATACATCCTGGCTTGGATCCTTTATCAATACCATAATTGGGAACCTGAAGCTCTCCATTACCAATATCCATATTAGATACGAGGACCTTGAAAGGTAAACTTCTTTTTCTTTCTTTTATATTTTCTTCATTGTCCGAGGTCTTACAGCTGCTACCTATAGCAATCCTGGACATCCGTTCGCAGTCGGTGTTACACTAGCAAAGCTTTCAGCTGTGACAGTAGATGATAACGGGAAAGAAACTTTTGTTACTGGAGGTGCTCTAGAACGTATACATAAGGTATTTTCTTTGGATCTTGAAGTATGTGTTGACGTTCCGTATTTTTCTTTTTGGTGCTGTTTGCAAATTTTTTAGGATTGTTCTTCCGTCTCTGAGTTAAAATTCATTATGTATCTGAGGTAGTTACAGTCACATTTGGCAATTTATCATGAAAGTCATGTTCTTCATTTGATGGTGTTCTGAATTTATGCAATTAAATTTTTTTTTTAGTATTATTAATAAAAATCAACATCTTACTATTCATTGTTGTGGTTTTAATTTAAAGTATGTTCGACATGTGGACTCTTCAGTATCTATTTATTGGAATAAATCTCCACTCCATCTTGCTCAAATTGCCATTGCTTTCATGTGACATCAGTTACTCTAACCTTGTGGCATTAACCTGTTGCAGAATGTTGAGCTCGAACGGCTTGCTATTTATTTTGATTCCGATAGTTCTCCTTGGAGTGTTGACAAACCATGGGAAAAATTGCTTCCTTCAGAATGGAACAAGGTGTTGTAGTCTTCAAATAACTGTTTATATTTGTTCAATTCAGTGGGATTGGTGCATGATGTGTGTAGTTTGTTGTGTTGCAGGTTTTTGAGGTTGTTACTGATGACAATAAGTTGGCTGAAGAGATCTGGGAAGCACATGACTACGTCTTACAACCAGTCTCAGGGAATGCAAAATATACAAAACTTCGATTTGATGAATCTAGGAGCTTAGATCAAGCACTTCAGAGAGCAGTAGTAAACTTGAATGATGTCACACTCTGTTTAACAAAGGTTGTTTGTTGGCAGAGCCTCTGGTTGTTTGGGGAAATATCTTGTCACCTAGCTAAAATTCTAAGTTCATGAATGCAGGATGGTTACAGAGATATGTTGAAGTTGGCCGATAATTTTGCTGCCTTCAATCAACGATTGAAATATGCTCATTATAGACCACTTGTTTCGGTGAAATCTGATCCCAAGTCTTGGTGGAAATATGCATATAGAGCAGTGGCCGATGAGATGAAAAAGGCAAGGTAATTGGACCTTTCTTGTCTTCTCATCTTTTGTTTAGATTTCTTGTGTGAGATTAAAGTATTAAACTCTAACGAAGTAGCTAAACCTGCTTTGAATTATCTTATTATTTTTACCATTTAGAATAACAATGTCTAGCTGTTTACATAAAGAAATAAAATTCCGGTTTTTTGAAATATGTTTTTTAGAATTGAGCTACTTAATGCCTGGTTATTATATATTTTGCAAATTGGGGTTATCAGAAAAATAAGATCTTCTGAGATCAAATTTCATGATACTTGAGTTTAAAATAAAGTGATCTATCTACTTGTCATTGACATCTATGTTGAAGCTATGTAGAATCAGATATGCCATTTTCTAACTTTGGCTAGAATGTGTAAAAAATTTACTTGATTGATTGCTGCAGCTAATTCTTGTCTAGAAAAGAGAGATTCATTTTTCTTCTATGAGTTTTATTATTGTTCCTGCGACTTCAGCTATGGAAATTGTCTTTTTTTGTGGCAGTGGGAAATTGTCATGGGAGCAAGTTTTAACTTATGCACAACTTCGCAAGAAATATATATCACTCTATGCCTCACTGCTGAAATCTGATAGCAGCCAGTTAGTTGTGGAAGACAATGAAGAGATTGAGAAACTAGATAATGGGCTTGATATTGACATTATCATCCAGTGGAGGTAATGTAATTTTTATTGCGAAAATTAAATATTACTGTCTACAGAGTGTTTTTTTGGGAGAAAGAAAAGATGTTTATAAGATTAGGCAAATTAATCTAGTGGATAGATATTTGAAATTAATTTTCAACCCAATTTGTATTATTGTGAGACAAAGCTAGCACAAGTATCAAATTTGTATTATTTAATTTTTTTCCAAAGTAATCGTGTTTTGATTGAATGCAGATTGTTGGCTCACCAATTTGTGGAGCAATCCACAGATTCTCACCTGAGGGAGCAATCAAGAAAATCATGGTGGTCATGGGGATGGTTAATATTCATACCTTGAATCTAGTTTTCCATCATAAGTGGGTAATTCTTCAAAGTGTTGATTGTTTTTTTTTTTAATTTGAATTTTTTTTCAGGAACGGGTCCAGGACGGATGGAAATGAAGCTAGAGGTTTCACTGATCAAGATTGGGAAAGGTTGAACAAAGTTATTGGCTACAAAGAAGGAGTTGACTCACAGTTGTCATCCCATGACAAGGAGAACACATTACAGTTTGATTTGGAAGTCCATATGCAACATAATGCTTCAAAGCTTGTTGTTGATAACAAAAACTGTCTTGCAGATTTATCTTGTGAAAGTCTAGAATGCTCTGTTAAATTTTATACAGAAACAAAAAATTTTCTCTTCAAGTTGGGATCATATAAATTATCATCTCCGAATGGTCTCCTAGCTGAGGTTGGGATTTTTTTAATACCATCGCATTTTTTCTTAGTGCACCTATTTAATTTTGAGCAATAATACCAAACTATATTTTAGCTTTCTTGCTTGGGCTAAAATATTGCTTCATGCAAAGCAGAGTGCCACAATGTCTGATTCTTTATTTGGACGCTTCACTTACAAGCCATTTGATGCTCAATTGGACTGGAGTCTAGTTGTTAAAGCCTCTCCATGCTACGTGACTGTATGCTCAATTCCACTCTCATTTTGAGTGTTATTTCTTTGCCGCATCCAACTTAATGATTCCATGCTTTTGATCAGTATCTGAAGGATTCAATTGATGGAGTAATCACTTTTTTCAAGAGCAATGCTGCTGTAAGTCAGAAAATAGCATTAGGAACTGCAGCTGCTGTCCAGGTGATTGCCTTTTATTTTGTATTTCGTTTCTGGAAGCAGTTTCTTATACATATTCTTTAATCTGCTTGTATTTATGTTCTATGTGAAGATGACACTTGAAGAAGTCAAACGCACTGCTCAACAACAAGTTACCAAAGCACTGAAGGATCATGCCAGGTTTTATTAATTCTTGGATAACTCTGTTATGTATCCTATTGTCCTTTATGCACTCATCATTCTGCGTGTTCTGGTAGTTTTTCTAGTTTGGCAAGCATCAATTCCATTCCATCATCCCTTCATCTGCTTCCAGGTTTTCTCTGGACTTGGACATTGCAGCCCCTAAGATTACCATTCCTACTGATTTTTGCCCAGACAAATCCCATTCGACGAAGCTTTTGCTTGATTTTGGAAACTTGATTCTTTCTACACAGGTAAGAGTTAGTATAATTTTTATGGTACTTTCATTACTGCAATTTTTTTTGGTCTTTACTTATGTGGAATGCAATTTTTCATTACTTTCATTATATATGTGTAGGATTACTGGGAATCTGATTTATCTGATGAGAGGGATATGTACATGCAATTCAATATGATTTTGAGTGACGTATCTGCTTTCTTAATTGATGGTGACTACCAATGGGGCCCCACTCCAGGTTTAATTGATGCAAAACCATGCAATGGTGTTTTCATGCCTGTTATTGACAAATGTGGAGTGGTTGTAAAACTTGAGCAGGTACCACTTTGATGAGTTTTATTTGCACATATAACTGCATAATAATATGATTAATCTGCTGTTTTTATATTTGTTATTTTTTACAGATCCAAACTGAAACACCATTCCTTCCATCAACGAGGCTTGCTGTGCGACTGCCTTCCTTGGGGTTCCACTTTTCCCCAGCTTGTTACCACCGATTAATGCAAGTGGCAAAGATCTTTCAGAACGAAGATGCTGATACCTCAGATGTTCTTTCTCCATGGACTCAAGCTGATTTTGAAGGATGGTTATCCCTTCTTTCATGGAAGGTATGTTCTTCCAATCAATTTATTTTGAAAGAACAAAGTGAATGGCACTGTTTAATGCCTTTTTTACAATTTTCTTGGTCAGGGTGTGGGAAATAGGGAAGCTGTATGGCAACAGAGATACTTGAGCTTGGTTGGGCCATTTCTCTATGTATTGGAAAATCCTCTTTCTAAGACATACAAACAGTATTTCAGGTTCTTTTTAATATTTATCTTCTCTTTTTATTTATAAATGTCGAATAACATTTTTATTTATATATAATACGATTGCTTTAAAACCTAATGATCAATGAAATTGCAAGAGGTGTTATGAAGCAATCGAAAAAAGCGAAAATGTTCGTGTGGCAGAATTCTGTTTTTCCCTTATAATAACCAACTGCCTTAGTGAGATCATTAAGTTCTCAAGTTATGGATGTATAACTGTAAAATTTGTATAGATGGAGCTTGTTCCTGCTAGGGATCATCATTTAAACAAGTTGGATTGGTTTCCATATCTGGGTTTTTGTCCTGTCAGTTCTTTTTTTACCTTTTTTCTCTTTCAGTAATCAGTTTGAATATTTAGGCTGAATGGAACTATTTATCAGAATTGTTTTTAATTACTTCAATGCCAATGGGTTCACTTGTTTGTTGTTTGAATGGCAAATTTGTCTAAATTTTTATGTTCTATTGAGATTTTTTTTCCTGGTATTCTATTGAGAAGTTGTTTACTTGACACTGTATTTTTACTCATACCTGCAACCTAAGGATGACATTTTTTACAGTCTAATAGGTAAACAAGTGTATCACCTTCCTACTGGGTTGACTGGCAACGAGGAAAATGTGTTAGCTGTGTGCGATGCTGGGCAATCTAGCTCAAAGGTCAACTGATATCCTTAGTCAATTTAGTTATTCGTTCACTTTATTGAGACTTTGTAACGCCCTACATTTTTTTGTTTGCTTTATCTGGAATCCTGAATGCCGCTGAGCTTATGCATACCGTTTTAAAAATGCTGTCTTTTATTGCAGGTTGTGGAACAACCCAATGCATTGATTTTACGTTGTGATACTGATGAGTCACGCAAAACTTGGCAGAATCGCTTGCAAGGGGCCATATATCGTGCATCAGTAATGTTTGGTTTCTTCTGTATTTCTTATTTCAAGTTTGATATTTGTTAATAGATTAAAGTCTTCTGCAGTCATAATGTGGGTAACTCTTATACAACATTTTCTTCTAAAATGATCACCTTGGCTGCGTTTGATAAAAATGATGGCACAACTCTATTCGATCTTCTAAAATGTGTCCTATATATCATGTCTGGACCTGCTAATTATATTTACCCAATTTACTGTTACTGTTGTATATGGTGAATTTGGTTTCACACATATTTAGGATTAATTAATCGGTATTGAAGAACCACAGAAATGCATAAGCAGACGGTGAAAGCAAATATCTGCAGAGAAAGCACAATTTTTAGAAGGCTAACCTTTTTTTAATTGTCTTATGCTTACGTAATAATCACAATGTTCGCTACCAATTATATGGTATTGTGAACAGCAGGTATAGTATGCCATTAATGGCATGCACAGGCATTCTAGACACAGATACACATGAAGTACATTTTTTTTTGGTTTTGAAGTTCTTGTAGCACATTTGATTGTACTTCATAAGCTAGAGTATCATGCACAAAAATATTAAATTTATGTGATACTCATATGTGTGTGTGTGTGTATATCTTAACTAATGTCACAGTGCATGTTTCACACAATCAGTTCTTTTTGTTCCATTTTTTTTTCACGAGGCCTTAATTTGGTTCTATATGCCACAGATTGGAGATGGACATAAATGTTTGAGCTAAATAAAATTTAACCATTGATAATTCTACTAGATACTAGACCTTGATATATTGGTTTTTAGACAATGCAATAACTTCTTGTATGGCTTTTCTTTATGCAGAATTCTGCTGCTGTCACCAGTCTATCTGAAATTTCATCCCCAGGGGAAAGTACAAAAGCTAAATCTGATGATGGGAACAATATGATCAATTTAATGGAGACAGAGAAGCTTTTTATTTCTGGTGCTCTTGATGAGCTAAGAATCTTATTCAGCTGTAACTATCAAGTAAGCTTTGAATTTTATTACTTTGAGCTGAATGATTAGATAACTTCTTAAAGGAATTGGTGCAATCTGTAAATCTATCTTTTGTTTTACTAGAGAAATCAAAGTTTTGAGAAGATACTACTTGCTCAAGAAAGTCATTTGTTTGAGTTCCGTGCAATCGGTGGACAGGTATTTCTAAATCAGAGTCTATTCATGTTTATCAGTTTCTCAAAGCTTGTGAGTAAATAAGCTTTTGATAAAACCAGGTTGAGCTTTCAATCCGAGGAAAAGACATGTACATTGGTACTCTCTTAAAATCCTTGGAGATTGAAGATCTATATAACCATGACAAAACAAGTGTCCCACGATATCTTGCACGATCTTTCAAGAACACTAACGATACCAATCTGAACAAGTTACGCTCTTCTGTTGACATGGGGAAGCAGAAATTTATCGACAATGAGAAAAATGATTATGACGGTGAAGACAATTTTTTTGAGGCATCTGATAGTCTACCTGATATGAATGAGGATCCAGGTCAACTGCAGGGAAACACTCCTCCGTATATCAGTGCTCAGAACTTTCTTCCATTTGTGAAAATCTCGATAAAACCTCCAAGCTTTAGCCGCATTACTGGTTTACTACCAGATGCTGATTACCAAATGAAAGATATGAAATCAGAAAAGATGGATACTCTGGATAGCTTTGTGAAAGCCCAGATCATTATTTTTGATCAGGATTCTTCTTTATATAAGAGCATAGATAAGCAGGTAAATTTGTTTTTCTTCTACTTGCTTATTTTTTGGTTTGCTTCTGCCAGTGATTTGATTTCCTTTAATGGAACTATGCAGGTAACTGTAACCCTTGCTATGTTGTCGTTCTTCTGTCATCGACCAACAATTCTTGCAATCATGGAGTTTGTTAATGCTATTAACCTGGACAAAGACAGCTATAATAAATTTGATGAGACTTCTTCATCAAAAATGATAAGGAAATCCGAGAGCCCGAAATCCGAGGACAATCCGATTGATGATTTAAATCTTGCTGTTCAAGAGCCTGCTGTTAAGGGACTTCTAGGAAAAGGAAAATCCAGATTGATTTTTAATCTAACTTTAAATATGGCCCGTGCACAGATTTTCTTGATGAGTGAAGATGGGACATGTCTTGCTACATTGTCTCAGAATAATTTGCTGACTGATATAAAGGTTTGTCAATGATCTCAGCTGTTTTATCTAAGCTTTCTGGATGTTCCTTGATTTTTTTTCTTCTCATTCAATTTCGTTGGAGTTTGAAGGTTTTCCCATCATCATTTGGTATAAAAGCTGCTCTTGGAAATCTCAAAATAAGTGATGACAGTCTCCCCAGTAGTCATCAATATTTCTGGGTTTGTGACATGAGGAATCCTGGAGGAAGTTCTTTTGTTGAGGTATATGTGAAACCTTTATCCATAACAACAATTCATTATCCAATACGTATTATATATATAAATTTTGTAAATGTCACTGGTGTGTGGTATATGCTTTGTACAAGGCACTACTCCCCATCATTTTGGACAAGCCTTTTGAAAGATTGCCCTGGAGGGAGTTTTAAGTTGCTTCATGCTGTTTGTTTTAGAAAAAAAGTTGCATCATTCTGTTTTCTTTATTTCTCAATATTGCAGGGCATTTTTTTTTTTTGCAATGGTGCGATCTGTGGAAATCAATTTTTTAAACGCTTGTATTCTAGCTTTACTTTCCAATATACACATAATTTATGGAACAAGGAGTCCTTCAACCTTGAATGCACGAGTTCATTTTTTTAAATTTTTGTCATTATAAATTACTTGACATGCAATTTTAGATTAGCTGATTTGGATGAAGAATATTTTTATTATTTTTGGGAGTAACCACCTTTGCCCTTCTATATAGCCTTTATCATTTATGTAGCCTCTGAGAGTTATTTATGGTTATTTGTGTAACCCATCCAATAGTTTTGTTATTTCCTATAACCTTGAAAAATTGAATTTGTTATTAGATATATTCTCTGATAAATATATATAACCCATCCGCTTACTATCTCTCTGCAGTCATTTGTGCTATGGCCATCTCAGAATATACACATCCATAGATTCTTCTTCTAGAAAACTAATATATTAATCATTGTTCTCATCTTTCATGTGATTCTCTCAAGTGTGTGTGTGTCCATTTGTTTTGTGATATAATCGTCACCTTGCATGCGATGATTCTCCAAGATTTGTGACGCTTTGAACCTGGGGAAAGTTTGGGTGGAAAAGTGCTTTCCAATCTGATATAAGCTTGTTAAATTTTTTTCAAAATACATTAGCATCAAATTACTTCTAAATGTTTTCAAAATACATTTTACCTGTTATATGTTTCTGTTCATGAAAGTGTCTTACCATTTTGTAAAAAAAATTCATGACTAGTACTTCCTTCTGAGTTTTTCATTTCCTTTTTTTCCTGGTTATTCTGTAAGCTGTTATTACATGAGAAAACCACATTGAGTAATTATCTGTATATTTAATTTTTGGTTGAAGTATAGAGAAATTGGTAGGCTGTGATTTTTCAGTTTCCTGGTTTAATGTATCTGCTGCCATGATATGATCCAAGAAAATATTTTATCATATTGAACTAATAAAAATATCAACCCCTGTTGGCTCATCTCATACACTTGAAATAGGCTCTACCATGCACCAGCTACCTATTGTCAATGCTTTCTAGGATTTATATGTAATCTGGGTTACAGTCAGTGGTCTAGGGCCAGCATTTATCCCCATCTTTTGCTTTATTGTTATTTATTTGCTCTCTATCCTGTATCTCTAACTTCAATTGTACTTCGGTTATATTATTAATCGAGGTAGAATTCCCTATCTTTTCAAAATAAAAATTCTGAATTTTTGTTTTGATATATATACACTAAATTTCACCTGCTGATATGCAGCTGGACTTCAGTTCATTTAGTGTCGACGATGATGACTACATAGATTTTGATTATAGCCTTGTGGGTCAACTTTCAGAAGTGCGGATTATATATCTGAACCGTTTTGTGCAGGAGGTAACCTTTCTGAAGTCTGTATACATCTAGTTAAATATTCAAAAAGCTTACTGAAGACGATTTACTGTATGCAGATCGCTAGTTACTTTCTTGGCCTTGCTTCAAGCAACTCAAAGAACATTGTTAAACTGAAAGATCAGGTAACGAATTCAGAAAAGTGGTTCACCACGACAGAAATTGAAGGATCTCCTGCTTTAAAGCTAGATCTTACACTTTCCAAGCCCATTATAGTGATGCCTCGTAAGACGGATGCTCTTGAGTAAGTTTAGGATTATGACATTTTACTTGCATTTAGAGTGGTATAATCTAATTTTTAACTGTTTTTTCCACTGATAAGTGGACAATACTAGATGAGTGTATTTATTTATATTTTGTCTTGCAGTTATTTGGAGCTTGATGTGCTGAATATAACCGTGCAAAATAAATTTGAATGGGTTGGTAATAAGAATGGAATGGATGCTGTTCATTTGGACATAATGACCATCCAGGTATATTCATATTGTTTCTTATATGTGTAACGAAGCTAATAAAATTGTCTCATATTCTTCTTCTTGTTTATTTTTGGCCATAGAACTGTTAATCAGTACACCTAAGTAGTAGTAACCTTGTATCAGCGTCTATCACATAGACGTGATAGGGGTGGGTCTTGAGAAAGATGTGGAAGAGGCTTTAAGAACTATCGTGTCTCGTTTTCATGCATCTAAGGGTTCAGCAATATTCAGAGCCGTGCACAATGATCCAGACAATTAAAAAATCTCTTTAGAAAACCCTTCAGCACTTTAAATTTATATAATACTGCCTGTTTCTTTTATATTGATATAATAATGGATGTAGCCAACCTTTTTCATTTTTTTAAAAAAAGTAGTTTCCTTTCCAGCTCTATTATAGATCTCGTAGTAAGTTAATTCTATCTATTTCATGACTTTGGCATTGTTGTCATATTATCCATTGGACTCAGCAGCTCCCTTGAGCGGATATCATATTGGCCTCTTCTTCGAAGTATCATCTTAATTTGGTATGTTAAATTTTCTTGTATGTTCTGATGTAGGTTAAAGACATCAACTTGACTGTTGGTATGGGACATGTATCTGGTGATAGCATGATTCAAGATGTTAAAGGACTTTCTATCACTATTAATAGGTCACTACGGGATTTGCTGCATCGAGTACCGTCTATTGAGGCTCATATCATGGTAAAAAAATTCACATTATTTTGTGTTCATTTTTACTGGTGTTTCATTTTTTGTGTTTCTAACTCAAAAGTGCACGACCAATGCTCTAGATTGAAGAACTGAAAGCAGCTATGTCAAACAAAGAGTATCGGATTATTACAGAATGTGCACTATCTAACATCTCTGAGCCTCCACATCCCGTGCCCCCCCTGGACCTCGATATTGGTGCTTCCTCGGGAGATTTGGTGGCACCTCTTGTTCCACTCCCTTCAAATCTCGTGGATTATGAATCCGCTGAGAGAGAGTCATGGATCACCCTGAAAGTTTCTGTTGCCATTAGTTTAATGGGGCTGTCCTTGCACTCTGGAACAACAAGAGATGCATCTCTTTGTACTGTGCAGGTACCTATTCTTTTTTTGCTGCACTTTTATAAATGCCAGGAATTTTGTATTTCCTCTCTGGGGAATCATTCTGTCTTTTCATTGGTCATATATGAATGAGTTATGAGTTCTTTTTTCCATGTGACTAGTCATGGATCTAAATGATATCTTGTTGCTGCTTTCAAAGAGGGTTTTTTTTCCTGGAAAGTAAGATCTTGATCTATATGTCAGCCTGTTTGTGTTTGTGCTTGAATAATGAGTCACATTTTCTGTCCATAACATCCAAATGATGAAAACTGTTAATTGAAGTGAATATTTTTTGTGTGATTGCCACCAACCATCTGGATCCTCTTAACTTGGAGAGAGTATTATAGGGAACTAAGGGAAGAACGTGCATTTAATGTGAACCATTGTGGCATTAGATGCATGTTTTTACCCTGGTTTGGTTTTCAATATGAAATTTTATAATACTAATTTCCATGTACATACATTGATATTTACACTATATTTCTCTCCACATAAATGCTTACTTGGGAAGTGAACTTGTAATGGTACATAGGTGTTTATGTTGGCCATGTTGTGCCTGTTAAACTTAAATTTCAAAGCCATGTCATACCTCTGGTGAAATGCTAACACTTCTTCTCTACGACTATTGGTAAACTTACTCAAGATAGATGTCTCATCTCTCTTATCTTTTTCCCTCTTAGTCCCTATCAAGATTGGGGTGGTACTGGTGGGGGTTGGGCGGGGTTTTCATTTGAAAGAAGGGTGGGGGAGAAGAATGCATTACTTTTTGTTTTGGTCAGGTTGGGGGGGAAGGGTAATGGTGTGAGGAAGAAGAGGGGCCAATATGATGTCTATTGAAGGCAAAGCAAACACTGAGGCCCAGGGCTCTTTTGATCTTTTAATTTTACACTGTCCGGTCCCACCTGGCTCAGAATTTCCCATCCCCTTCTAAAGACGCACGCCTTTCAACATTTTAAGGGACGTTTGAGTGATATCCAAAGAGCCAAAGTAGTTTCAAGAACTAATAAGCATGTAAAATCTTCTCGATGACTCATGAAGGTATTTTTTTTTGGAATTCAAGGAATTATAGGCCCTGTAAATAAGATCATTGTCCGTCCATCATCCTTAGAAAGCCTTTATAGGGTTCAATCAATCAAAAGGGTGAAGGAAAAGAGGAAAATGAAAAGAAAATGAAGCTTTGATGAATAAATTAAAGGGCTAAAGAGTGCTTATTTTTGAAATATGGAAATGGTGCTAAGATGTAAGTAGAGCCTCAATTACTACCTGACCTTGTTGCCCATCTTCATCTGCTCCTTTTCGTTACATTCTTAATCTCTTTTGTTTGTTACTCAATATAGTGAAAACTCTTGATTAATATATTTCATGGTGTGCTTATTTTCTATGATGTAATGTGGGACAGCACTACAGCTGGTTATTAACATTCTTTTATAACTAAGTTCTACTTGACTTTGTCGTCCTAACTCTTTTTGCAATCATAAATGTGCATGTGCTCTTGGAATTGGGATCTTGGATTTTCTCATTTATTTGGAGTTAATTTTGCCAATTTGATAGGTTTTTAGGCATTCTTGTTTTTGGCATGAGTAGTGGCATTTCTTTTTCTTTTGTGAGCCTGTTTATGTTGTGTGTCTACCGCTATAATAGATATCTTGCTGGGGACGTGTTAGTAAGTGTTACAAAAATTTGGGCAAAAATAGTTTGTTGAGTGTGATTTCACTGTCATTTAAATGATTCCAAGATACAGGTGGTGCCGGATAGGTTTTATTTTGATGATTAAATCTTGTGCACATGAGCAGAGTTGAATTACTGTGAGGCAGCATTTTACTCATTATCTAGTTATTTTATCATTATTTTTAGATAATCAGATTTCCATCCAATATAATATATGTGTGATGAATGCGATGTTTATATCTTATTCTCACTTTGTTTGAAGGTTGAACCAATGATTTACTTTGTTTCATATATCCTTTATGTGAACAGATTTCTTCAGTTCTAAATTTACAACATCTCTTAATTTTGCATATATTATGAGGAGATGTCTAATGCCTTATGACTTGTTTTGTGCCTATCTCATCATTGTAGGCTACTGGTGCATGGATTCTTTACAAATCTAATTCATCCGGAGATGGATTTCTTTCAGCTACTTTGAAAGGATTCACCGTAATTGATGATCGTGAGGAAACCAAAGATGAATATAGACTTGCAATTGGGAAACCTGTGAATGCTGATTATATTTCTCTTCATCATACAGCTGCTTCTGATAACTTAACTGATTCTGGTGAAAGAAAAGTAGCAGTGGCTGGTAATGGATTTGCGCCGGCGCTTACCATGCTCATTGTTGATGCTAAGTTTAGCCGGTTATCAACAAGCATATCACTTTATGTGCAGAAACCACAGTTGCTTGTTGCATTGGATTTTATACTAGCTGCTGTTGAGTTCTTTGTTCCGACAGTTCGCGATATGCTGTCAAATGAGGAAAATGATGAATCTTATATTATGGATCATGCAAATATTCTTCATCAACAAATTTATAGTCAGCCCTCATCGGATTTCTCTCTCTCTCCCCTTAACCCTCTGGTTGTTGATGATGAGAGATATGATCATTTCATATATGACGGGTTGGGTGAAACTTTGCATTTAAAAGATAGACACGGAATTGATCTCTGTGATGCGAGCAAGGAAGCTATTATATATGTGGGAGATGGAAAAAAATTGCAGTTTAAAAACGTTTCTATCAAGGTATTTATCCTTCATTGTGAGCACTCTCTAGCATTTATATGAGTTCCCATTATTTCTTATACCTTTCTACAATTTTTTTTTCTGTTGCAGAATGGGGAATATTTGGACTCTTGCATTTTTCTTGGCACTCATAGTAGCTATTCAATTTTAGTGGATGATGATGTTTTCTTAGAAAAAGGAAATAAAGCTTCTGTTATGGAATCTTTGGACCATAGGGTGACAGATTCAACTGCAGAGGTTGAAAATCCTCCTGAGTTTGTTGTTGAGTTGCAGGTGTGGTATATTCTTTTTTTTGTTTTTTGTGATTGGACTGGACAATTTTGTTTTATAATGTTTATTCAGCTCAAAAACCACGAAAATTGTTTGAACCATCCCGGGGCAGATCTTGGTTTTTGCAAATTGTTATTGAGAAACCCCAATGTTGTAACTGAATCACTGAGCCCCTGACAGAATACAAAAATGATATATGCAAGATGTTCAATCTATATCAAGAGAAAATAGGATAGGCAGATAATAGATCTCACATGCTAAAAAATGGTGTCTTGATTGTATAAAAGCATCCTCTATGATGGCTGGAGAGTCCAGCATGATTGTATCTGACTTCAAAAATGTGGTTAATTTAATTCATGCTCTATCTTGTCAGTGTACTCTGTATACTGATTGTCACATCATCCAGGATATGAAGTGTTGTATTGTGTCCGTAAGCTTGAAATGATATGTATAATAAATATATGCCGCTATGCAAATGACAGTTGGATCATGTTTTTTATCTGATCATACTTTGGTTGGTTGGTTCGTATTTCTGTTTTAGCTTGAGAAAATCACCTTGAATTTGGTTAGGAATTCATCATAGTGATTAGACCAGCTCTTTCTTTTAAACACGAGAAATTCGTGTTATTTAATACCTGCAACATCTAATATCCATGTCATCTTCATAATTGAATTTGGTGGTTCTATTTTTTCTTATATTTGTCATCTAACTTTGATTCAGCCTTGGTATAAAATGTCAAGACAAGCTGTTGCTGAACAATTTGTTCAATCATCTGTCTCTTCACCTTATATTTTGTTTTAATTTAATGTTTTGTATTGTCTTACTTTTGTATTTTTTGTACTTTTATGTATGCAAATCATCCTTACATTGACTAAAGTCAAATCTTTGGTCGTCCTAAAATGTGACACACCTGAGAACTGCTGTTGTTGATTTGTCAATTTTTCTCCTAGGCAATTGGTCCAGAACTTACATTTTACAACACCTCAAGGGACGTTGGAGAATCATCAGCTCTATCAACCAAGCTTCTGCATGCTCAGTTGGATCTATTCCTCAGGTCTGTTCACATTGTTTGGCAATGATTATACCATTTTTGTTTTCCGACGAGAGAATTCTAATTATTTCCGCAGAAGTTCCACGCTTACTAACAATTGCAAGCGGTCAGATGAGCTATTCAATTAGGAAAAAAAGGGTAAACCTAGATGGAAAGCAGCATAACAATGAATATTTACTGGTCAGGAGGTCCATGATTGGTTATTTAGGAAGCAGGGGGAGGGGCGGGCTGGCATTTGAGATAAGGTTTGGATTCATCTTTGGCTACATCGTGGGGCAGTGGGTGGATGATAAACATTACCAATCAGAAATATGGTAGGATTTTGCCAAGATTATATTAAGATCAGGACAAAAGACTGGAAGGGAAAATATAAACAATGCCCCTCAGAGGGCAAGGGTAGGGCACGGTAGAGGAGAGCTCTACCTACTGGCCAACACAACATCTAAGAGCTATTCATCAATACAAATTTTCCCTCAACACAACATCAGAAAAATACTCTTGCAGGCAGCCCTATCAAATCCACCAGGAAGATGTTGGACTGGGGTTATTCTAGTTTAACAGTTACAATACTCTTTTTTCATATATTGTAGTAACAGTTGGAGTTGGATTTTGATTGCTTTTGATTCCAAACCTTTAATTGTTTTCTTTATTGGCTTTTTCACCAATGACATTCAAATCATTTGTTTATTCTTTTTTTATTTTATTATTTTTGTCCATCTTGAGCTGCATAAAATGTAATTTGCTTAAAGTTCCAGGAAAATGCCTTGAATTGTCTGGCAAAGAAATATTTCCCTTTTGATCCTTACATCATGTCAACTTATGTTAAGCTGCCATATTTGATTCATCAATTTTGGCGTACACTACTAATCATTGAAGATTGCACTAAAGTAATTTAAGTAAAAAATTAGAATTAAATGAAAATTTTCTCCTACTAATTCAAGTAAAACCATAGAATTAAAGAATTGGGTTGGTTTTTTTCTGGGGCAAGTGTTGTGTTCTTTTTTTTTTTATTGTGTGTTTTTTTTTTTTTTTTGGGGGGGGGGGGGGGGGTGGTGGTGGTAAACTCAACCATTGAGGGGAAGGTTGTATTTCTTTTTGTCGTGTGGGGGCTATTATTCCGCAAGATACCTCTTCTACTGTAATCATGGTCTGGGTGGTTTTATCTTTCATGTTCTCTGTATTTGGGCATTCTCTTCTTTCTAATAAAATGGGGTAGGACCATTTTCTTCACAAATAAAATAAAAATTCTAGTAAAAAATATAATCAGATGAACATTCTCCTAACTTTTTATTATATTGACAGGCTTGTTATGAAAGGAGACACATTTGAATTGAATGCAAATGCACTTGGATTAAAAGTGGAGAGTAATGCGATCAGAGTGCTCGAGCCCTTTGATACCTGTGTAAAATTCACAAATGCTTCTGGAAAGACTAAAATACATGTGGCCATATCAGACATATTTATGAATTTCTCCTTTAGTATCCTGAAACTTCTTCTAGCAGTCGAGGAAGATATTTTAGCATTTCTAAGGATGACATCCAAGAAGGTGACTCTTGTCTGCTCTCAGTTTGACAAAGTTGGTACAATTATGGGTATGATATATAGCACACATTTCCTGTTTCTTAGTCTATTGGTGCTGCATCAAAGTGAGGGTGTTATATTGAAATTTATTTACTGGGTGGTTATTATATTTCAGATCACCGAAACAACCAAACCTATGCCTTTTGGAGGCCACGCTCACCTCCTGGATTTGCTGTTCTCGGGGACTGTTTGACACCACTGTTCGTATAAATTCAAGACACTTTTTTTGAAGCCATTTTTTTCTCTGACACATCTGAATTTTGCAAATAAAATTGAATTTTTTTTTTTTGCTTTGTACACCAGGAATGAGCCTCCTTCGAAAGGAGTTATTGCTGTAAATACCAGCTTTGCAAGAGTTAAAAGACCCGTGTCTTTTAAACTAATCTGGCCGATTTCAGAAACTGGTGATATCCAATTTGCAGAGAGCCAGCAAGGCTCAACACGGACTGGACCCAACACTGGTGATACCAGCAAAAATAACTGTTCAATTTGGTTTCCTGTAGCACCTCGTGGCTATGTTGCAGTTGGATGTGTGGTTTCAGAGGGAACTGCACAACCTCCACTATCCTCTGCTTTGTGCATACTGGATTCATTAGTCTCTCCTTGCGCACTAAAGGATTGTATTGTGATTCGTTCAGCTGCAGTGTATGTTGTTAATGCAGCAAATAATTCTTTTTGTTTCAGTTTAATCTGTTATTTTCTGTATGTATTGTGAAACATATTTTCTTGATCTCAACTTGTGATTGCAGATATAGTGACTTGGCTTTCTGGCGAGTGGAGAACGCTTTAGGGTCTTTCTTGCCCGCAGATCCAGTAAGTAGGGGTATATCTGGAAAAGCATATGAGCTTCGTTATATGACATTTGGTCACCTAGAATATTTTTCCAAAGCACAACAAAGTTCAAATGTTGAGAATATATCACTGGATCATGTTCGGACTCTTCAGTCAGAAAAATCTTCATCTGTAACATCTAGTCATGTATTCGAATCCGTTGCTAGTTTTAGATTGATATGGTGGAATCAAGGGGCTGCATCTGGCAAAAAGCTGTCCATATGGCGCCCGGTGGTCCCACCTGGGATGGTGTATCTTGGTGACATTGCTCTCCAGGGGTATATCTCTACCAAACATAATGTTTTTGTATTTCCAGTGACTAGTTGTATTGCAAATTGATTCTGATAGAATTAATATAAATAATTGCAGGTATGATCCACCACGCACATCTGTTGTTCTACATGATATGGGAGATGAATCATTGATGAAAGCGCCTCTGGGGTTTCAACTTGTTGGACACATTAGAAAGCATAAAGGAACTGAAAGTGTTTCTTTTTGGTTTCCTCAAGCTCCTCCAGGATTTGTTGCCTTGGGATGTGTTGCTTTTAAGGGTACACCCAAGTTGGATGACTTTGGCTCACTAAGGTGTATACGCAGTGATATGGTAACTGGTGATCAATTCTCTGAAGAAAGTGTGTGGGATACGTCTGAAATCAAGCTTAGATCAGAACCATTTAGTTTGTGGACTTCAGGCAAGGAAGTGGGTACATTTATTGTTAGAAATGGATTTAGAAGGCCACCAAAAAGATTTGCTATAAAGCTTGCAGATCCAAACCCATCAAGTGGTACATACAGTACTGTGATTAATGCTCAGATACAGACATTTTCTGCAGTACTTTTTGATGATTATGGAGGATTGGTGAGGCCATTAGCTTAGTTTCTAAATACTTCAGATCTTTCTAAGTGTCCAATCACTCCTAGCACAATTTGGCTTGAGATTTGTTAAGAATATTAAAATTGAGCCACTGTGAAAATTAATATGTTGTTTTGCAGATGGTTCCACTACTTAACCTCTCATTTAGCGGCATTGGGTTCAGTTTACATGAAAGATCAGACTATCTAGATTCAACTATGAGTTTTTCTTTAGCTGCAAGATCTTATAATGATAAATATGATTCTTGGGAGCCTCTTGTTGAGCCAATGGATGGATTCATAAGGTGATTTTCTGCAGATTACTTACCCTTTATGCTTTACTTGGTCAGTTCATGTAGTTACACTATTTGATAACCTTCTAACCATTATATATATCCATCAACACATTTTTTCTACCATCATGATTCTGCCCATAAACAGATTATCATCCATTTTTATTTTATTTTAAGGAGAGCACATACATTATCACCCACTACTAATATCATATGCAGGTATCAGTATGATCTTAATGCTCCTGGTGCTACTTCCCAATTACGTATAACATCCACAAGGGATATGAATATGAATGTTTCTGTATCCAATGCAAACATGGTCTTTCAAGCTTATTCTAGCTGGTGCAACCTGAGCCATGTCCCTGATTCCTATATAAAGAGAGTGAGTGTGTTTGTATCTATCCCGAATATTTTACAAAAATTCTATTTATTATCAATTTCTTATGAAGCAACTGTTATCTGGATTCTTCTGTCAACAGGAAACTGTTCCTTTTGCTTATGATGGGAGATCCATAATTGATGTCCGTCACAGGAGAAATTACTACATTGTCCCATTAAATAAGCTTGGACGTGACCTTTACATACGAGCGACTGAAATGAAAAGCATTTATAATATTATTAAACTACCGTCTGGGGATGTTCAGCCTGTAAAAGTTCCAGTGTCTAAAACTATGCTGGATTCTCATTTGAATGGCACTCTCAAACGAACACGTTCAATAGTGACCATCATCATTGAAGATGCTGAGGTATGCTTGGTCATTTCATCTGAAATAGGAATTTGAACAATGATGTTTGACATTTTTATTTTGTTTGGGGTCTTTTTAATGGGTTATATTTGGGGTTTTATTGTATATTGATGTTTTCATTACTTTTCTTTTCTTGTTTTGGGAAGCAAAGAGGAGAGAGAAGGGACGGCAATTTCTTTTCTTATCTTTCTTTCTTTTTTTTTTTTGGGGGGGGGGGGGGTTCTGTCGGGGAGCGGGGTCGAGGCTTAGCATGTATCTCATCTATGTTGCTGTTGTAATTTACTCCAGTGCATCATAATAGCTTAAAGTGTGTTGTGCATTACACATTTACCTAAATGGCTATTTCAGTCTTTCTTATTGGTAATTGTAGTACTTTACGTTTCTATATTTAAAAAAAAAAATTAAATCAGATAAAAAGGAACAAATAAAGCATTACTTTATCGTCTATATAAATATCAGATATCTATTAACTGTCTCATACTCTGTTCATTTTTTTCGATATCAGATTGTTTTGTTTAGAAAGTTTAACACAAATTAAGTCAAACAACATTCAAAGAGAATGTATATAATATGCATCTATGTTGTTAACGGGGCTCATCCTTGCAGCTTCCACTACCAATTAGGGGTACTATTTTTTTTGAATGATTCATCCATTTTGCTGACCAATACTTGCCTGGTCCTCTTTGAATGTGAATTCAAGGTTTTGCATATACAGGCAGGAAGAGTTCATAGATAAATATATAGATATGTCCATGGTCTGTAAGATGATTCCTTTTCATAGCAGTACCATGATGATTATTTCTACTAAAAAATTTCTTCTCATCTTTTTTGTATGATAACTTTCTGGAATTATGTTGCTCCAAAACCCCTATGATTTCTGACAATCGACTTGTGTTCTTATATTCTAGAGTTAATGGGAGAATGTTTATGTTTGTTTATATTGATATATTTACCTTTTGGTTTGTAGTTACCTGTAGCTCCTGAATTACTATCTCACCAGTATACAGCTGCGATCCACCTTTGTCGTAGTCAAGACATTCCCAACGAATCACTCTTTCAGGGACAAAGTGCCCGGACATGTGGTGTAGATTCAGAACTGTCCTCATTTTCTAGACTTGCTTCGGTGACATGGAATGAAACTTTTACCTTCAAGGTTGATTCTCCGGTAAGGAATTCAAAACTCTTTTACATCTGCTAGTTTTGCAATATGTCTTTTTAAATTATGTTATTGTTCATTGATGAAGATTATAGTACTACTAGAATAATTTTCTTGGGAAGGCATACAATTTTGCTCCAGTTCTGCTCGCCATCACCCCTCTGCCCGCCGCAATCACGCAGCCCCTCTCACTGTAGACATATTTGTTAATGTTGACAATGAAATTGTCATTCAACGATTTCAAAATATGAAATGTTGTTGAGGACAGTTGTAAAATTTTATATATTGGAAATCTTTCATTTTCTTTCTTTGATGGTTTATTTTTTATTAATGTAAGTTGTTGATCTATTTTTAAAAGAAAAGTTCATGTTTTTTATAAATGTATGATAAGAGTAGATTTTTTAATATTTTGTAGAATTTATTTTTTCTAAATGACCCCATCTATAAAAATTCATGAAGCCGCCACTGTCTCCATATATCCGTTCTAATTGTAATTTGAGGATGGAAGCCCATAAAAACTAGAGTGGAAAAGCTTTTTCAGATATAGATCTGATCGTAGGCTCCATTAGGACTAGAGCTTGCTAGGTCTGTTTTGGCCATGTAGGTCAGGGATACACACAGAGTGTGTGTGTACTAGTTTTATACATGTGCCAAATGCACGTGGTCCTAAATGTACAAGATGTACTAATAATATTGATATGAAAAACACAATATACACGAAATGTTTATAGAATATGTAACTATAAAAAAACTCATTCCATTTATCATGTTTATAGAATATAGATTTTTTCATATTATAATAAAAATAACATAACAAATCTCTATAGAATTCAATTGAAATAAATTTCGTAATATCTATAATTTTGAATTATTAAAATTTGAATATATTGATATGATTTACTTAAATGTGATTTTGAAATCTTTAGATATATTTATGATTTATCCAAATATGATTTGAAATCTTAAAATTTGAATAAGTATATGTGAGTAATTGCTAAATTTATGGGAGAGTAAAAATGGAAATGAAAACTTGTCACTTTGCGTTTAAAAAATAATAGATATAGATATGGATACTGTTGATTCAGATCAAGATTCATTGCATTGTAGATGTGTATTTCTACATATCTTAATTTCTTATGCCTTGATTAAACTGGAATTTGCCCATAAACAAAAACTCTAAAAGGTATATTGCAGAGGAAGCGGAAATCTCTGCAGTTGAGGGAGGAAGGATTTAATTTACATCTAGAGATGTTAATTTCTCGGAATTTTGGAAAGAATGCACTTTTTTTCAGTGGGTGGGTGGGTGTGGGAATGGAGAATGAGAGGCATAGATGAGAGATTGAGGCACAAGCAGTTTACATGAGTAGAACCTGTTGAGGATGACCAAACAGGATATGCAATGGACATCTGGATTGCTTGATCTACGTGGATGTTGTAAGAAAAGTTTTTGTAGAAGAGAGATGGAAAACTCCTTGAAGTTGTGTGTGTGTTATGGATGGATGGGATGCATCATGTTTGTCAGTTACCACATTGACCATCAGGGAATAAAGCTGGGTGATTCCGAATATTTGGTTCACGAACTTTATGTATGGGATTATGGTTGCTGTTGGGATGCATTTAGTTATCGGGGAACAATATCACTGATGGATGATCTTTAAAAGGGGATTCACATAATATGTCTTGGGTGTGTAAGAAATATCCACTTTGTGTTGGATAAGTAGATTTCTCAGTTGAGGTGTGGTTATAAGATTCTTATTTTCAATCCCTTTATTATGAAATGCAGTTTTATTATGAAATTCTTATTGTCAATTCCTTTGTTTGGAAGATCTATAAAGGACAAATGTAAATTTCTCTAATGTAGATTTCTTCAGAAAAAAAAGCTCTAGTGTAGATGATTTCCATATAGAGCTGTGTAAAAGAGGGTACGCACTTTGGCAGGTACCTGTCAACCTTCCCTCCCTCAACTACCTGCTCTATATGGATTCATCTGATTATTCACTTGTATAGTTCCACTTTTTGTAAATCATAGAATTATATCAATACTATTTACGATTACCAACAAAAAAATTGATCTGGTTCAGCAACTGTGTCAGCTTAACTGCAAGGTGTAAAGCACAACAAAGGATTGAGATACACCAAATATGAACTTTGGAAGGGTGTTTTCCAAATATTTGTGGTTTGTGGTGTTTAAGACATGCAATCACTTATATGCAGGCCATTGAATGTGCTAGCACAGAGTAAGGGGCACAACGTGGTATCTTGTAGGAATACTGATAACTAAGTGGGGTTTGGACCCATCATAGCACATTGGTTGACAACAGAATTTTCAAACTGCATGGTTATGAAAATAATGATGATGAAGATGCTCATATCTTTTAAAGTTTTCATTAATTGATTATAAAGGTAATGAAAATGAGTCACTCAACATATGGGTTCATCGAAGTCTTTCCAGTAGGAGATATTTATTTGTAGAATGCTATTTATAAGGTGGCCTATTGTAGTCCAGTGACTGATCAACCTAACTTATTCAAAATTTTATGACCTTTTTTTTTGTTTTTCCAATGCTTTATGTATCTATTATCTTGCAAGAACTTGGATAGTGTGCACTGATCATTCATTCACACTATTCGATTGCTTGTTATATGGGTGCTTTTGGTTTCTACTTGCTCTCAGAAATCAAGAGTATTTTATCATCTGTGTGTGTATATTCATTTATGCAGGACTGTTACAATGTGAAGATCATTGTGGCCGACATCGGAAAAGGTTTGTCCAGCTTTTGTTTCTTGTGATGGTAATGCTTAAACTTTTAGTTTTTCCAACTTTCTACCAATTCAAACATATATAATTTTACAGGTGAACCTGTTGGAATATATTATGCTCCTTTGAATGAGATAGCAAGTAGTTCAAATTCCTATGATCCTGATAAAGAACTACATTGGAGAAAACTGTCCTCACCAAAATACACGGTGAATGCCCTAATCCTACATTAACATGTTTAGGTTAGGAGATTGTTTTTTCCACTGTCACACACATGGTTTGATAATGTACAGCACGCTGATGTTTTAGCATATCGTTGTTAACAGCCTTTATTTGTTATGTAGCAAATGGCTCAAGAAGAAATGAACACAGAGTTCTGTGGAAGGTTAAGATGTGTAATTCTATCTGTCAGATCTGAAGTTCTGCATGACAAACAAGTCTCTGGTAGGGGCAGCAAATCTGGATTCATTCAGATTAGTCCTGCCAAAGAAGGTCCTTGGACTACTGTGAGGCTAAACTATGCTGCACCTGCAGCATGTTGGAGGTTAGGAAATGATGTTGTTGCCAGCGAAGTTAATGTCAAAGATGGTAACAGATATGTTGAGATACGGTCACTTGTTCGTGTCACAAACAACACTGATTTTGTTATTGATCTGCGCCTTGACTCCAAAGCAAGGACAATCGATGAGCAAGAAGTGGAAGAGATTGGTAATCATATAGAATCAGACGAATTCTTTGAGATGGAGAAATATAATCCATCCATTGGGTGGATCAATATTTCCACTGATACAACATCATTTATTTCTTCTAATGAGAGCATTGCAATGGATGAGCCTCAGGTAATTTTTTTTTAATGAACTAGGAATATATTGGTGGAGTTTCAAATTTTAAACTAAATTTGATATATGAATTGCAGTATCTCATGCATTTTGTAGTCATATTTACTCCCAATTTATTGACCTGTTGAAGGTTTACACCGCTAACCCAGATTAATTTCATGGAAATCTCATGTATTGTTGTATGATAGAACTTGTGCCATCAACAACCAATCACAAGCTTTTGTATTTTATTCTTCAATTAAACAGTAGCTACTCATAAGTCCATTGTCAGATTGATTACATGTATTAATATACTTAGTTGACGAACAACATACCTGTTATGCTAGGCAGTCTTTTAAATGTACTCTGCTGTCAAGCGTTCATCGTCTTCATTTTTTTATTCATCATGTTGGCCATTGTAATAAATATATATTCAAGTGCAATATATATTCAAGTGCTTTAGCTCCCATAACAATCCTATCAAGAATGAATAATTCTATAATGTACAGTTTCATACAACACGTGTGCCTAACAAAAACAAATTCTCATTTTTGATAAAGAGCAAGCAAGACATAAGTCATAGGACGGTTAATGAAAATTACTATTGCATTATGTGCGGACACAAATGCACCGCAGATGCGCCACATTTTTAACAAATGGATGGCATCGCATTTGCCGTCTCATGTATCAGTACATGGGTCATACTTAAATCACTGGTCAAGAGATTTGATGCAATTTGAACAAATTCTTGGGGAGAAATTGTATCCTTGATTTGGTGGCCAAAAGTTTTGAATTTCCCCACAAGTTGAACAATACGAGAAATAAGGGTATTAAGGGAAAGTTCTCACAGGTAATCCTGGTATGTTGGAATCTATGTAAAACAAGAAATGAAAAGATATTTCAGGGAATCCAACAGGTGAGAAGGGGTGATTGACAGGCTGCGTTGGGGCTTGGGGTATTAACAATGTGGTTCAGGCAATTTAATGATAAACAAGGATGTGACATTCTTAATTGAGTAATTGTTTTTGGGATGCATTTTGTTCATTTTCCCCCTGTTTTCACCCTGATGACTGATGAGGCATCTTGTGTTTTTTTTTGAGATTGAGCATTATGCTCCTCTCATTTATGATGTTCTCACAATTATTAATATGATATGGATGATATGCTCTCACCTTTCTTCAAATAATATAAAAATAATTATATTTCATAATCTTTTCCTGGTTTATGTCAGTATATAATTATTACATTGATCTATATATAATTATAATTAGTTTTCAAGGATGATAACATAATACCCGACCATCTCAAATGAGACGTGGAAATTTTCTATTTTATGGATCAGAATTGTTCTTCCGTGATATTTAAGCAATTTAGGAAATTTTTCAAACAATTTGTATAGATGATAAAAATACAATAGGGAAATTTATTCTGAGGGTTAGCCAATAAGCGAGTTCAAAGTCCATGTGGGTGAAACCACTGTTACCTATATTGATGCATACAAGAATCCTCCAATATTTCATGCAGGATTGCTTTGTGTGATTTTATTCTGTGCTTCATCCTATTCTTTAAAAGGTAGTTTTACCGTACCCTCCTATTATCATGGTTCAAAACATGCATGTATGGTTGCCTAGCTACCTAGTTGTTGATTGGTTGTAGCCAAATGGATTGATATCTGCTCATACAATTCCAAGATGTTCTCCTTGTGTGATCCTACCATGAAAGGACGAGGTTAGTTTTCTTTTCACAGTTGCTAAAGTATGTTTCGATATATAAATTGCATTTGGTATACTAAACTACTAAACTTGCTTGGAAGTTTGATTTACATTTTGGCCTATACTCTATGTGGATCTTTGCTATCGACTTTTTTCATTGGTATTAGATTAAACATGTAATTTCATTGATTCTTCCAAATTCAAGCACGCTTAATCCCCCATCACTCTTTTTGTGCAGGGAATTTCCAGGGTTGAACTACCATCAGGATGGGAATGGATTGATGATTGGCATGTTGACACTATGACGGTGAACACTGGTGATGGCTGGGTCTATGCACCAGATCCTGAACATTTAAGATGGCCTGATTCACACAACCATATAAATTCTGTTAATTATGCACGGGGCAGGCGATGGATCAGACATAGGAAACAGTTTTCAACTTATGTAAACCAGGAAATATCAGTAGGGTTACTGAAACCTGGTGAAACTCTTCCTCTTCCATTGTCAAGTTTGACACACACTTCATTATCATACATCTTGCATATAAAGCCAGTGAAAATTGATAGTCCAAATGAGTATTCATGGAGCACTGTACTGGATAATTACGAACACACAGAAAATCTTGGTGCCTCTGGTGAGTCATCAGAAATTTGTGTATCAAATCTGACTGAGACTGAGAAACTGTTATACTGTTCACGAATATCTGGAAACTCTATGAATAAATCCCGGGGTTTGTGGTTTTGCTTGAGTGTAAAAGCTACTGAGATTGGAAAAGACATACAGTCTGATCCCATATATGATTGGAACCTCTTCATCAACTCTCCTTTATGTCTTACCAATTTTCTTCCTTTCACTGCTCAATATTCTGTTCTTCATGAGGAGTCAAGTGGTCAACTTGTTGCACTATCCGAAGGTGTATTTTCACCCGGTGAAACTGTCAAGGTCTACGATACTGATCTAAGAAATCCCCTGCACTTTTCTCTGCTTCCTCGTGGAGGATGGCGGCCAGCACAAGTATTTCTTTTGTATTTTTATAATTCCTGACTATTTATAGTGCTATGTTGCTTTCATGGTGTCAATTGACCTTTTCTTTTGCACACAGGAGCCTATTCTCATATCTCATAGTAGTAAGACACCGTCAAAAACAATGAGTATTAGAAGTTCTTTTTCTGGAAGGTTTGCACATTACTCACAATGGCATGATTTAGAGAGTTACTTCTTACTTTTATATTTAAACCGAACAAACTCCTCACAGGATCACACAGATTATTCTTGAACAAAACCTTGACAAGGAGTTTTTGACATCAAGGATTATCAGAGTGTATGCGCCATATTGGATTGCAAGTGCAAGATGCCCTTCACTGACATATAGGCTTATAGATATATCTGGGAGGAGAGAGAGACAGTTCTCCCTTTTTTCTCGTTCAAATGATGCCAATGAAAAAATTCTGTGGCAAATCACAGAGGAGGAAATGCTTGACGGTTGTACCATTGCTTCTGCAGTAAACTTCAAAACTTTAGGCCTTTCATTGTCACTAGGTCAACATGGCGAGCAGCAATTTGGACCTGTTGGAGATCTTTCTTCTCTTGGTGATATGGTGAGTTTACTCCTATAATCTTTGTTTTTGTGTATTATACTTACAACAGTAATTCAATTCCTTTTTTTGTTGTAGGATGGATCAGTTGATCTTTATGCATATGATGGTGATGGAAATTGCCTTCGAATCTTCATTTCCTCAAAACCGTGCCCTTATCAAGCTGTCCCAACGAAGGTACTTGTCAAAGTTCAACTTCTAAGAAGTTGTATTTTCTCATAGCTTATTTGAAATCCATGCTTGTTTATTAGGTAATATCTGTTCGACCGTATATGACATTCACAAACAGGATGGGCCGAGATATCTTCATTAAGTTTAGCGATGGAGAACAGCCAAAGATTCTTCATGCGTATGATGCAAGGGTTGCATTTGTCCATTGTAGAACTGGCTCAACTGATAAGTTCCAGGTAATGGGCATCGTCACATTCTATGTTTTCGGTACCAAAATATCTTGTAATTATTACATGGTCTTCATTTGTGTGAAACGTTGACATATTCAGAACTTTCACTTTCATCTGTGCTTATGCACCTGTTATGGACTTGATTTGTACAACTTTCCATTTTTTTCCTCCAACTTTATTATTACATCATGTTATTTATGCGGCTTTAAGATGGTATTCTATGTTATGTGGTAAGATTGTTCTTATTTGGTAGGCATTGTCTCTACATGTACCGAATAGAACTTGACATGGTATCTCTGAAAAAAATTGTACTCTGTATATCCTTGAGCTTATTATTGATTTTTGGTGCTCATATATCAAGAGTGAGGTAATATATACATGTAACAAGATGTAAAAGCAAAATCAAATGTGTATCTTGCAAGCATTTGTTTGTGGGACTTTTGACTTGAACGATATCACCACTCAATCAAGTCATTAAACCCATAATTAAATCTACAATATAAATCCTTATAAGACAACTCAAGGCTGGAAAGTCCAATATGAATCTATTGTTTAATGAAGAAGATCTGTTAAGTTGATTAAAAGGAAAAAAAATTATTCCCATGCCCTAGATCAGCCACTTACTAAATTTTTTCCAGATAATCATATTAATTAGTCGGTCAGGTTATGAACTGGAGACATGATGTATTATATGATTGATGCTGCCATTTCTTTTTAACTCAAATATGTTGTCATTCTTCCTTGATAAATGTGTTATGTGGTTATATTTTAATAAATTAATTATTATATATATAATGGGGATGGTTATTAGAAGTGGGTTTGTTAATTGAAATGTTGAAGTTGATGGAAGTGGATAGTTAGGAGTTATTTTTTTACCGCTCTCTTTACATGTGTTTGTAGATGTTGTATGGCCTATGATTTGTTTTTGGAAAACAAAACTGGTAGGTATTCTACCACTGTATTTAAAAAAAAACTGGGGTACAGTGCTGTGAAAACAACATGAAGGAAAATAGAGAATAAAAACAGACAGAGGACACACAATCAGTAGAAAAGGATTCTACGGACTTCAGAAGTGATGAATTATGAAATTTATTTTGGATTTCTTGTTTATTAGGAGGTTTTCTCCCCTTGAAATGGGCTACAATGGAGGTGTCGCTTCCCTCAAAGTGGGTATTATCCTTGTTAGACAAAGGTACATATAAAATATGTGGGGGATGTCAAATTATGTCTGTGAAGAATCCCTTTTGGGATCTAATCCTTTCAACCCCATCTTAGCTCATGGAAGAAAGAAAGACAAAACCACATTATTTTGCTAGATCAGTGAGAAATTTCACCTATATATACATTTGCAGTAATTGTACACTTTTTACATTTTCACCTGAAAAAATTGTTTCCAATAATTGAAAGTGGATCGTCTATTAATCCTTATGACCACTACCACTGAACAAGAATATACTAACACATCATATGTTGGGTTTTTTCCAATATTAAACCTTGCACATCCTTTTGGTTTCCTCCAACTGGTACAAATGATCTTGGCTCTCTTATCCTGATCTGATCATTGTGGTCTGACTTTAAATGTTTGCTTTTAGATCCGGTTGGAGGATACAAATTGGTGTTTTCCTATAGAAATTACAAAGGAGGACACTATCACCCTTGTGTTGAAATTATTAAATGGTGGTAGGAGATTTCTGAGAGCAGAAATTCGTGGCTATGAAGAAGGCTCAAGGTTCTTAATTGTGTTCCGTCTGGCTTCAGCACGTGGTCCTATCAGGTATGGCCTTCAAGACATTAAGTTTAAAGAAATCTTGCTTATAACCATTATTGCCTGCAGTTTTCTGAGAGAAGTGCCTCTTTACAGCATAGAGAACCGAACAGCTCATATAGTCATTGAAATCCGCCAGTCAGGCTTACTTGATGGTGCATGGATCCAGTTGCAACCTCTTTCAACTGTGAATTTTTCTTGGGAAAATCCTTATGGTTGCAAGCTTCTTGATATCAGAACCCAAAATGGAATAGTTGTTCAAAATGTTAGTTTGGAGAAGTCAGCTGAATGTTCAACTGAGTTACAGTCACAGGGTATCCACCTTCATATAATAGAGATGGGAGAAATGAAAGTTGCTCGCTTCATTGTTGACCAAGTATTGCAATCACATTCAAATGGATATCATGAATCTACATCGTATGAAAATGTAGTCTCTTCACAAAAGCTGGGTGAGGTGCAGAATGATGCTGTTCCACTAGAACTTATTGTCGAGTTGGGTGTGGTAGGCATCTCTGTGATTGACCATAGACCAAAAGAACTCTTATATTTGTATTTGGAAAGAGTTTTTATCTCATATTCCACAGGTCATGATGGAGGGAATACGAGCAGGTATCAAGTTTTTTCGGTCTATTTTTTGGTGATTTTTTTTGTAGTTTGTATATTTATTTATTTTAATAAAGATTGATATTATGTGATGCCTTTCAGATTTGCTGGTCTAAATTTTGCAAGTGGACTGATTGAAACCATGCTATAGTGCAGTTATTCAGTTTGTTGAATATTCTTTTCTTGCCATCTGAATTCTGATTTATATATCTTCAAAGAAACACAATGTAGAAACATTATTTTTTTTTCCATTTTTTGTGTCAAGATAGAATCAACTTTTCTGTAATGCCGTTGTAACGATATCCTTGGAGAAATTCTAACCTTGTCAAGATTCTTTTTTTTTTGTGTGTTGATATATATCATAAAATTTCTTTAATGGGCTGAGATTATTCTGTAATGCTGCTGTAATGATATCCTTGGAGAAATGCTAACTCTTGTGAACCAATTTCTTGATTCTTTTGTTGGATATAGATCATAAGAATATTTAGTTGTGCAGTGAATTTTATTGTACATATTATTTTTTAAATTTACTCTCTTCGAATTTCTATCTTGACGTTTTTCACACATCAGGTTCAAGCTTATTCTGGGTCATTTGCAACTTGATAACCAGCTCCCATTGACATTGATGCCTGTCCTGCTGGCTCCTGAGCAGACGAGTGATCTACATCATCCTGTGTTTAAGACTACTATCACAATGAGCAATGCAAATACAGATGGTACTCAAGTTTTTCCATATGTCTACATCCGGGTAATACTCCATTTAATTGAGTTCCTCGCTAACATTCATACATTTTCATGCAAATTCTTTTTTAATAAATCATAGCACAAAATGGAGCTTCTCGACCCATACAATAATAGTTTATAAGTCCTGGTCTCATAAGAAGTGTGCTTGGGCAGGTAACTGAAAGTCGTTGGAGGCTTAACGTTCATGAGCCAATTATTTGGGCATTGATTGAGTTTTACAACAAACTGCATATGGAACGTATTCCCAGTAGTTCAAATGTCACTCAAGTTGATCCTGAGATACGGATAGAGTAAGAACTCAATCAAAATGTTCATTTTGTTTCCCAGGCATTCTAATTACTGCAGTTCATTAACTTGGCAGTTTGGTCGACCTATGTTTTTTGTGCCTTTTTATGTCACACTAATATTCTATTTTTTGTATGTAATACAATGGGAAAAATCAGAATTTTTGGGGAATATGAATCCTTTTATCCTGTGTGAATGGGAAATGGTTTATAAGCAGGAATTTAGAAAGGAGACACTCAGAAAGAGGAAAAGGTAATAAAATAAAAAGGATTGTTTAAGATGGCTATTCAGACTAATATAAGGGACAAGAAACTATACCAATAGCAGCTTGGAAACAAAGTTCAGAATGAAGGTATTGAACAAAATGAATAACTGGCTTTATTAATCTTGTATCCAATGCCCACAGTCTATACAAATTCATTTTAGTGCAGCTTGCTTAACCCAAGGAGACTGTTTGATTTCAAGAGGAAAATGGGACATGAAGAAACAATGGGAATATTAAAAGATAAAAAAGGTCAACACCTAGAGTGGTCTTGCATATATCAGTGTTGGGATGGGAGAGATTGGATGCAGTTTTACTTTATTCTTCTTGGCATAAAGTGGCCGACATGGGATTTTCCCTGTCAGTTACGACTTCTCCAAGCAATGGCCCTAATGGAAACACTGAAAGGATGTGTGTTAATAATCTCTGACACCCTACTCAAATACTCTGGCTCTGTCTCAAATGAAAAAAATCCAAAACAGTATAGTTCACTCAAGAATGAATTGCAAACTGGTCAGATGGAAATGGAAAGACCTTCTGATTGTTAAAATAAAGCATGTGTTTTTTATGTAATCCGTAAATATGGAAGGCTTTTGATTGAGGTGTTTCTTTTTGATGTGTTTTTTTTTTTTTTTTTAATTTTTAAATGAGGCAGGTGTTTTTTATAGTTCACAGTAAATATTGAAGTTAACTGAAACATTACATAATTGAAGAAAACTGTGATGACTTACTTCATAGCGACATCTTTAGAGTTATGATTGAAGAAAACTGGAATGATGCCCTTAGTGAGCCCCAAAGCGCTTTGATTTTGATACAGAGTAATATGAAACTTTACATAGAGTATTATAAGTGAATTTGTTTGCTTTTAAAAATAAATGGCACTACTTCTGTACTAAGGTTGTTGACTATTAATGATTTAATCTGAGGTTGCCCTTGACGTTGGCCAGTTTCGATTTCTCAATGGAGTTATTTTGCAATAAATGGAAATATTGTGATTCTTTTTCTATTTTTTTATAGGAGTATCTTAATTAAAATAAACCCGAAAATAGGAGGAGACGAGGGATCTCCGTACAATAGTAAGTAGAAGAGGAGAAGAGAAAAAAGAAAGTTGGGCGGGGGAGGGGGGAGAGGAAGGGGGAACCCCAACAATTAGCACTACTTATTCATACATGGTTTTTTTTTACTAATTTTCTATCAATATTTTTTTTAATTTAATGCACATGTTGCTTCCTACAATTTTTCAATCTATTGATGGTCTTGTAATATCATTTGACTCAAATTGCGCTACTTATTTATTCGTGCTTTGGTGACTTTTGAGTCACTCGTGATGATTCTTTGTAAAACATTTCTATACAGTTAGTTTGTGTTGGCTACTTGTAAAATCAAAAAAATATAGTTTTAGATGTCTAGTAAGTTTGTGTTGGCTATTTGTAAAATTAAAAAAAATATATAGTATTTGATGTCTAGTGTTGGATTCTTATTTGAGTGTGGAATTTTTCCATCAACTTGAGTGTTTTAATTGTGGTTGTAAGTCCTCAAATTTAAATTTGATTTTCTCTTTGATTAAATTTTTTAAACAAAATAGAGGTGCTTGCGTCTATTAGAGCATCTTCAAAAGCCTTCCTAATGTTTCCTTACATTGTGGGGAAAAAAAGGCTCCCTATGACACGTAGGGAGCATTTTTTTTTTATCACTTCAAAAGCCTTCTCATTCTTGCCCTATCTTCATTCCAAATGACCAATCTACCCCAATTCATATTTATAAATTACATTCAAATATCAAGTGAATCAAAACACATTCTAAAATTTATCAAGACTTGGAATAGTGATCATTTAAATAAAATTATTAATAACGAATAAAAAATAATTAAAAGTAAATTAATATAGATAGACACATGAATCAATCACCACTTTCAACCCAATCAAACCCAACCCAACAACAGCATCTCTAAATATATAAAAAATCCCAAATTTGCCTTCGGTCACAAATCACAAATCAATCACCATTTATTCCTGAGTTCATGTATTCCTACACCATCCACTTTCTTTCATCAATCACCACTTTCTTTCATCAACTTCCTACACCAAAATCAATCACCGTTTCTTTTATTAAATCTAGAGAGAGAGAGAGAGAGAGGGGGGAGATACCAGCGGACAAACGGTGGGCAGGACGGACGGCTGATGAAATCAAAGGTTTTGATTTTTTATTTTTTCTAGGGTTTGTAGGGCAGAGAGGAAGATGGGATACATTTGGGGAAGCTAGTTTCACTATAGTTGAAAAAAAATGGGGAGAGAGAGTTGATTGAAAAAAAAAGGGTTTTGTTGAAAGGGGCACTGTGGTCCTTTTACATTGTAGTTTTTCGTACAAGGCTCCATATATATTATATGAAGCCTTGTAAGGAGTCTTTTGGACCCCTTTTTTTTAATTTTCAGCTCCCTATGTTAGGGAATGAGTCATGTAGGGAGGCTTTTGGGGATGCTCTTAGAGTCCCAGGTTTATGTAGAGTTGTCTAGAAAGTCATTGTCTGGATATGGTTACGTTGAGTAATTCCTGAAGTCATTGGAATGGGGTTCTAGACTTAGTGTCATTATAAATAAGTGCTTAAGGAGTTTTAAGCTTTTCCAGGTACTATTGCTAAGAAAATTTACTGATTCAACTTATGGGTTAGATTGACACGTGTAATTGCAGATATCAGCAGTCATCCCTTGTTTTTCAATCTCTGAACTTCTTCTTCATCTAATTTCAATAAGGCTAATTGAGAAAGTCTTTTGTCTGATGCAATATTTCATGGTTTCAGGCATAATTATTATGTTAAGATTTTGGTTGCTTAGAATCAGGGTTGAATTGTGTATTGTTTATCTGATCCTGTTCAGTATGTTATGACTCATACATCTAGCCAATATTGCTGTGCTCGAATAATATTTAATAGACTAATACTTTGTCAGAGAGCAATAGTTTTCATTATAATGATCTGATTAAGTGTCAATTAGTAGGTAGCTGATAGACTGCAATTTACAATCATTTTTTATCTGATTTTTTATTATATCTAGCTTAATAGATGTTTCGGAGGTAAGGCTGAAGCTCTCTTTCGAAACAGCTCCTACTCAGAGGCCACATGGTGTTCTTGGCATCTGGAGTCCCATTTTGTCGGCTGTGGGAAATGCATTCCGAATTCAGGTGAATTTTTTTTTGAGAAAAGTAGGCATTGTCATTAAAATTCAGGTGAATGTTGTATTACTATTTTGTTACTATAATGCCATTTGTCCATTTGTGTATTATTCTACGTGAGGATGAACCTAGTAAACTGTTTCTGATTGCACTACATCTCCTCAGCTCCACCTCAGGAAGGTCATGCACAGGAATAGGTTCATGAGGAAAAGTGCCATCATTCCTGCTATCACAAATCGTATATGGCGGGATCTCATCCATAATCCTTTACATCTAATATTTTCAGTAGATGTGCTTGGTATGACAAGCTCAACACTGGCTTCACTTAGTAAAGGGTTTGCTGAGCTGTCAACAGACGGACAGTTCCTACACTTGCGTTCGAAGCAGGTAATAGCTTTTCGCCATTATTTTCACTTGTATGTGGACATTTATCCTCAGCAACCTCTTTAATCTTGTGTGTAACGTCTCATATATTATGACTGTTATTATAGGTTTGGTCAAGAAGAATCACTGGTGTAAGAGATGGAATTCTTCAAGGAACTGAAGCTCTTGCCCAGGGTGTAGCTTTTGGAGTTTCTGGGGTTCTGACAAAACCTGTAGAAAGTACCAGACAGCATGGAATTCTAGGGCTTGCTCATGGGCTTGGACGTGCTTTTGTTGGGTTTGTTGTTCAGCCAGTTAGTGGGGCATTGGATTTTGTTTCGTTGACGGTTGATGGGATCGGTGCTAGTTTTACCAGATGTTTAGGGATCTTAAATAATAAGACACCTTTTCAAAGAATCAGAAATCCCCGTGCCATTCATGCAAATGGTTTACTGAAGGAATACTGTGAAAGAGAAGCGATGGGACAGGTATGTAACCAATCCATTAACTTTGCTGTGTCAGATTTACTGTATTTAATTTAATATGTATCCTCAGGGTTTAACAAATATTAAATTAAATATAAATGTTTCTATTTCTGTTGAAGTGAATTGCTCAGTGAATTCTTTTAACTGGTGTCTCATAAGTTGTGTTATATATTTTTCCTAGTAGCAGTGATGCCTAACTAGTATTAGGCAAATGCCCCATTCTGTGTAACGTGCCATTCAATTCCATCAGATTTCATGCTTCTTGCTTCTTTTCAAGGAATTCCTGTGAATCCTGATAGTGCATGATGATGATAGGTGTTATTTGTTTTTATGAAATACTGAATCTCAGGTTCATATTGTTTCATCTGTGTATGAATGCATCATTATTGAACAGAGGAACCTAGAAGCAGAATAAGTAGAGGGTTCTCCAGCTGATGCAAAACAAGAGAGAAAATTAGGTGATCCTGGAGAGGCCACACTTTGACACTTGTGAGGAGCCATCGATTTCATCATTTGTGTACTTGAAATGTAGAAAATTCAAATCAGTAGTGATGTATAATTTGTTAAGGTTGAATCGACAATAGAATGTAGCAATTAGCAAAGCTCATTAGAAAATTATGAAAATTGAAAATTTTAAAATTCTTTAAAAGACACTATTTCATCAATAGGAACTCAAAGCATATCGAAGTGACTTATCCCTTCCTCAACCTATAACAAAACTGGGTTCCTGCACCTACAAGCTCCAAGTCAGACTATTTTCAGTGAATATGTTTCAATCTTTAGTTGCTTTCCAACCCTTCTGGTAATCCATGTTTAAGAGCTCATACCCACTCAGAGTGAAGAATCTAGGTCAATGAGATTATTTTAACAACTATTTGAGTCAGGGAAAATTGCAGAAAGATGACTTTGATAATATGTCAATAAAAAAACTATCAGGTCAGACTTGATAATCATATGTAAGTGATGGAACAGCGGTTAAAAGTGAAGCCAAGTTTTGTACAACGATGGTTGCACTCGCACTTTGGTCCACAAAAAACGATCTGATTTGCGTTGTCATTCTACTCAGTATTTGTACGATATCTTCTTTCTTTGGAAGGGCATCATTTTATCGTTTACTTGATGGTTTCACTCTGCAGATGATTCTTTACCTGGCCGAAGCAAGCAGGTGTTTTGGTTGTACAGATATTTTCAAAGAACCTTCGAAATATGCATGGTCTGATTATTATGAATGTCATTTCAATTTGCCGAACCTGAGGATTCTGCTAATAACTGACAAGCGTGTCATGCTATTACAGGTTTGAAAGCCAGAACCCAGTAATTTTTTTTCTCCAGTTTCATAATATATTTTCTCGTCACAGGTATTATAATAATATATATTATCTTTTCTTGCAGTGTCTGTATCCTGACAAGATGGATAAAAAGCCATGCAAAATAACTTGGGATGTACCCTGGGAAGAACTAATGGCATTGGAGCTGGCAAAAGCAGGCTACCTGAGACCCTCTTGCTTGATTCTTCATCTCAAGAATTTCAAAAAGATGGAACGTTTTGTTCAGCTCATCAAATGTAATGTTGAGGACGACGTTACGGAACAGGAACCCCAAGCTGTTAGGATCTGTGCTGCTGTGCAGAGAATGTGGAGAACACACAAGTCAGATATGAGAACTTTGACTTTAAAGGTCAGGGATTGTTCATATTGTTTTATTAGGGCGATTTCATCTATTCTGAAACCAAGCAAGCACATTCATATTCAAATGTGTGGAACAGGTTCCTTCAAGCCAGCGCCATGTACAGTTTGCTTGGGATGAAGCAGGAGGGAGTGATTCTTATAACCAGATTAAGCCCATGATTAAGCCAAGAGGATTTGATTCGGTCAACTCTCTTTCTGATGAGAGAAGATTTATAAAGCACAGTGTCAACTTCCAGAAAATTTGGAGCAGTGAACTTGAATCCAGAACCAGATGCACATTGTGCCCGAAGCAGGTGTGGGGTCAATGGAATGTCAATGGAATGTCTTTTTATTTGTGTCTTAAGTGTTTTTAGATGGATAGCAATTATCTTGCTAATTAAAAACTCGGTCTGGTGATTTAGGTCATGGATGATGGAACGATATGTAGCATTTGGAGACCACTCTGTCCGGATGGGTAATTAGTCGCATTTATGGAATTGGCATTTTTGACTTGATTGATACGTCTCTGTTTATCCTTTATTAATTTTGAGTTTTGCAAGCATGTCTTGGATACTAGAGCAAACAGAGGAATGAAATGTGTCATATAAGAAAGCTTATAATCATAATTAACTGTATTATTTAACTTCACTAAAGAAACTATATCTACTGCATAAACGTTTGTTTCAAATTGTTTATTAGTTGTTCTTTAAATTTGTTTCATGAATACAATTAAAAGAAGAGAACTGCAGTTAGTCTGATGTTCTTTTATTTATTTTTTATTTTTTAAATGATAAAAGATATTCCATTGTCGGGATTTGATGATGTTCATGGTTGACACAGTTATTTTGCAAACCAATCTTCCATTCTCCGCTCATCATAATTTTGTTTAACAGAAGATTCATTGTTCTTCTACCCCGGCACTTCACTTTCTTGTTCTCCCCTTTTTTTATCCCTTTCCAACAAGGTCATGGGTTTGAACCAATAAAAAAAAATGGAGTTGTACAGCAGTTGTCTTGCATGATAGCGAGAGATTAATTAAGAGATGGCATACATTGTTGTTACTTGCAATATGGACGCAAAACACACTTTTCATGCATAAATGTAATACTAGTTGCTGACCTTCTTTAGTTGAGTGGTATGCTTTTACTGAAAGTTATGCCGGGTTTGGCCCTTGCAAAGGTCAATTTCATGTCAGTTCCTTCAGTTCTTTCGGCATTCAATTCTCTGTTTTTGTGACAGTGTCTAAACATCTGTTCATACATTGCAGGTACGTCTCCATTGGAGATATAGCTCATGTGGGCGAACATCCTCCAAATGTCGCGGCAATCTACCATGACATTGATGGAAAGTTTGCACTTCCAGTGGGTTATGACCTGGTAATTATCACTTCCATGAAACTATCTGTTTCACATTCAGATACAATATGAATTTACATTAAAAGAAAACAAATTATGTTTATCTAGGTGTGGAGGAATCGCGCCGAAGACTATATCTCTCCAGTGTCAATTTGGCTTCCGCGAGCCCCCGAGGGATACATCTCCATCGGCTGCGTGGGAGTTGGTGGTTTTGAAGAACCTCATCCCAGTGCTTCATACTGCGTGCGCGCTACGCTTGCTGAGGAGACTGTATTTGAGGAGCAAACTGTCTGGACGGCACCGGGGTCATTTCCGTGGGCATGCTATGTATATCAGGTCCAAAGCGAAGCACTTCATTTTGTCGCGCTGCGACAACCGAAAGAGGAATCGGAGTGGAAGCCCATGAGGGTTCCTGACAGCGAACCTCCATCATCATCGAACGGGAGAGGCGGTTTTATGGCTCTGTCATCCCCTTCTTGATTGATGGTCCCTTGTTTTTTTCTTTTTCCTTTTTTTCCCCTTTCTGTATATACTGTGGCTATCTCTTCTCCGGCAGAAGTTTTTTTTTGTTATTTTCCTTGCAAAATTGTGAATGTAATCTCTTGTGTTCAAATAGGTGTTGGAGGAATTTAAATGTACATTGAAATCTTCAATTCTTTCTGTTCATAGAGAAGGAATAAAGGGGAGTTATATTGGAATTTTGAGTGGTTTCATGTATTTGGGAAGTTCAGTTTTCAAACTATGTAACTGATGATACACTAGTCGTTTCATTTCTGCATGCATGGTGATCACATTTTGTTTTTGTTTTTTTTTTTAAGTTTATATTTGTCTGATAAATTACATGTCTTTGTAAAAAATAATATTGAATGTGTATATAGAGTACACACTGAAATAATGTAATATATATATTCTATTATATGATTTCATATCTTATGTTAGATGATAGAAAATTTGTTTCAAACTATTGTCATAAATTATAGTAACTTTATCACACTTGTATAGTTATAGGATTTTATTTTTTCAATCTTACAATTTTAATACTTTTGTGATGGTCAAAAGTTGGGATTTGGGTCTGATTATAAAGGAACATGTAATTCAATCACTTTTTTTTTTCGGTATTGAATTTTGATGAACTAGGATTTTGTTTTTCTTCCGTGAATTTGATTGTTGGTAATGTTTCTGTTGTTGGCGTAAAGATAGTCAATAATGTTTCTTCCGTGAATGTTTCGGTATTGATTAAGTCTATTAATCAAACTATATGACTTATGAATAGAGCTACATAGAGAACGACACTATATCCAATAATTGATTATGTAATTAGAGTCATAGGTTGTACAGTTTGATATTGATGGTATTGATAGTACTTGACTGAATTCTATCTTCAAGTTTGGGGCATGTAATTGGAAACTTTATGGTATTTTACGTGAAAACACCTTATTTTGTCATGCTCTTTTTTTTTTTTTTTCTCTCTTTCTTTTTTGAGTTAAAGACATCTAAGTCCCTACAAACATGGAAAAATCTCATATAAGTCCCTACTAAAATTGGGATAGACATACGAGTCCTTCAAACTCAGAAAAACCCAATTATCATCCCTGAGTTAAATTTCTATCCAAATTTAACGGAATATTCTCAAAATATTCCATCACATATAATTGTATAGACATTGAAGTCCTTATAAACAGTCATAAAAACAAATTAGTCCCTGCAAAAGACAAAATTGCCCCTGAAAGACTTTTACATTAAATTGTGTACACATTGCAGTTCCTATAAACAATCATAAAGACAAATTAATCCCTACAAAAGATAAAATTGCCCCTGAAAGATTTTTACATTTAATTGGATAAACATTATAGTCCTTATAAATAATCGTAAAGATAAAAATGGTCCCTATAAAAGACCAAAATGCCCGTGAAGAATGCATTCTACCGGTTAAAATATTGGTTTTACATCTTCAGGTGGAGTGTGATTGATAGGATAGAAGATGAAAAAATAAATAAAAAAAATTATATTATTTGTCTTTATGATTGTTTATAAAGATTGCAATGTCTACACAATTAAATGTAAAAATCCTTTAGGGGTATTTTTGTCTTTTACAGGGACCAATTTGTCTTTACGATTATTTATAAATACTGTAATAATTATTCAAATAAATGTAAAAGTTTTTCAGGGACAATTTTATCTTTTACGGGAATTAATTTTCTTTATGATTATTTATAGGGACAGCAATGTGTACACAATTTAATGTAAAAGTCTTTTAGGGACAACTTTGTCTTTTGCAGGGATTAATTTGTCTTTATGACTGTTTATAAGGACTTCAATGTCAACACAATTATATGTAATGGAATATTCTGGGAATATTCCGTTAAGTTTGGATGAAAATTTAACTTAGGGATGATTATTTGGTTTTTTGTGAGTTTTCAGATACTCGTACGTCTATTCTAATTTTAATAGGGACTTATATGGATTTTTTCATGTTTGTAGGGACTTAGATGTCTTTAACTTTTTTTTTTAGCAAAACTAATTATGGGCCATTCAGGTCACTCTAGTATTATTTTTAAGTTTTAAATACTTTTCAAGTTTTTTTTAACATCTCTAAAGAGCTTAATCTATTATTTCTGGGTTATTTTTACTGACTTTCATTATGTCCTTGTTAGAGATATAAAAAATGCCTTTCTTTTTTAAATCATTTTTTTTTCTTTGTTTATTGTTAACTTGTTTGGGTATATTGTTAACCTATATGAGTAGTTGGTAATCCTTTTTATAATAAAATTTTAATATTTTTTTAAAAAAATTCAATTTCAGATGATCCGAAGCTTTTTGTTCAGCCGACAAATGAAAATCTCGTCCACTCCCCCCAATAAAAGGGCAGAGATCTCTGGGGATAAACAGCCAATCAGCAGCTGTCATGTCGATGTTAATTAGATCAAGTCATATGCATATATTTACGATATATGCCATTCCCTGCCATTGATGTGATCCACATTTTGATAATAATAATCTCTCTTTCCCTATCCGTCAACGGCTCTCTCCATTCATTTATTAATGGGAAATTATCATTTTTAGCCCCGGAAAAATAAATATTTACAAAAATAGCCCCCCCACCCGAATATTTGCAAAAACTAGCCCCGTTGGCATTTTACACTGGAGACGGATTATATATAATCCGTCTCCAGTGTTCCATTCAAAAAAAAAAAACCAAACCAATCATCCAAAAAAACAACTGGAGACGGCATATATATGCCGTCTCCTGGAGACGGGATATATATATGCCGTCTCCTGGAGACGGTATATATATATACCGTCTCCAGGGACGGCATATATACATGCCGTCCCCGCAGCCAAGCCCTAAAAAACCCTTTTTTTCACCTCTTTTCTCTCTCTTTCACCCACCCACCCGTTGCCAACCCCGAAAAATCATCAAAAACAAGTTTGAATCCGAAGGTAAACATCAAAACCCTAAATGTTCTTGAATTTTATTATTTATTTGTCAATTGTTTTGATTTTTTTGAATAAATTAGGGTTTTTTAAAAAAATCCTAAATGTTGAATGTTGAATTTATTTATTATTGGAATGTTGATTGTATGATGTTTTGTTAAGTGAAATGCGAATTTTTTTAGGGTTTTGGTTATTTTAAAATGTTTATATTTGTCAAAATAAACTTTTAAATCTTAAAAAAATTTGTAATTTTTTTTAAAAATTGTATGGCCTTAGGAAATAATTCAATGGCCTCTTAGTAAACATTTTTAAAAAATTAAAGGCTATTTTTAGGAAATATGCTTTGTATGTGTTGCATGAATGTTTTTTGTGTTTAATGTGTATGTGTTGGATGGATTTTATTATTATGAATTTAGAAATATATTTACTAAGTTGAATAATTTATGGTTTAGATGGTAAAGAAATCCGATGTCCCGTTAATGTATCTTTTAACGGGAGGATTGTTCGAAGCGAAGGTAGTTCATTTTATGAAGGAGGTACCATGAAAACCACCATCATAAATAAGAAGATCTCTTATGTCGATTTACTCCAAATGATGTACCATTTGACGGAGACCGATCCAAGTCTTTACAAATTGTCCATGACTGCTGTGCATCCAACTCACGACGGAAAGTGTTTGGGTGCCCCTCTCGAAGATGATATGGGGGTGAAAGTTATGATAATGATGTACCCAAAGCACGCGCATATCATTCAAATATGGTTAGAGAAGGAAGAGATCATACAAAGAGGCCGTGGCGCGATGAATTATGATCCAGAAGATTCATATCCTTCCATTGTTCGTGAACCATATCAACCTTCATCGTCGTCGTTTGTTCCGTGCACCCAAGAGAATATGATTGAAGCAACACCGACCAATGCCTATGGGAGTGTGAATATACCACATTTGTAAGTATTGTGAATTTATAGGATGTTTTTGGTGGGTGTATTCATATATGTAAGTATATTGTGTTTGCATTTATAGGTCCCCATTTCATGACATGGGTTGGGACGATATTCGTGAAGGAATTGAAGTGAACAATGAAGGAGAAGAAGATCAAGAAGGGGGAGAAGAAGAAGATCAAGATTGGGGAGAAGAAGAAGAAGAGGATGATTATGAAGAAGGCTCCGAAGAAGAAGAAGAAGCAGAGGAACCTGATAGTGAGGAGGACCATGATGTGAGGAGAACTGCCATCAGTGAATATGGTGTTCCTCAAATGTTTCCTACACGTGAGCTTATGGAGCAGGCGGTGGCTGAAAATGTCCATCCATGCATTTATGAAATCGGATCTTCTTCGTGTAATGAACTTGAGGTTGGTCAGCTTTTCGCGAATAAGAAGTCACTCATTAATGCTGTCCGAACCTGGAGCATAAAGAAATGCGCACAATGTCATGTGGTGAAATCAAATGCAGAAAAATACGCCGTTAAGTGCATAAATGATGAATGTAATTGGAGATTATATGCGAGGAGGGTCGGTGGTTCAGAAATGTTCAAGATTTCCACTCTGAGAGTTCCTCATACATGCTCCGATCCTCTTCTCAGTTCAAATCACAGACAATTTAGTTCTGATTATATCTCACAGCTGATTATGCCAACGATTCGTCATAATTTGAGAATCAGTGCTACTGAGATAATGGACAGGATACGTGCTGATCATCACTACACAATTTCATACTCAAAAGCAAACCGTGCCAAATGGAAGGCTATGGAGAGGATATTTGGAAATTGGGAGGAATCATATGCTGAGTTGCCTCTATATGTTGATGCCTTGAGGAGGTCTAATCCAGGAACAACTGTGTTCTTCGAAGGCCCTGTCATACAAGAGAATAACATGGGCAGACCGATCCGACAGTTTGAACGTGTTTTTTGGGCATTCGGTCCAGCCTTAGAGGCTTTCAAACATTGTCGTCCATTGGTTTGCATCGATGGAACACATCTGTATGGAAAGTATAAAGGAACTCTCCTGATAGCCACTGCTTGCGATGCAGAAAATGGTTTGCTTCCGATAGCCTTTGCTATAGTTGATCTGAGAACAGAAGCAGTTGGACCTTCTTCCTTTGGAACTTGTCATTTCTGTTGGTGGTATAAACAATTTGTGTGTCATATCTGATCGGCACTTGGGCATCATAGCAGGCATGAAGGATATTGAGGAATCAAGCAATGTAACATGGCACCATCGTTTCTGTATGAGACACATGATAGACAACTTCAAAAAACATGTAAAATCAAAGGAGTTGAGTGACCAGGTGTGGAGGGCTGCCACCTTGAAATGTCCAAATCAATTTGCTGATGAAATGCGAAAGATTCTTACTGCCTCCTCACAAGCTCGCACATGGCTTGATCAAGTCCCTCCACAAACATGGGCCCTTTGTTATGACGATGGCCGTCGTCATGGCACGATGACCACCAATAGAGCTGAAAGCATGAACAGTGTCTTGAAAGGTGTAAGAGGGTTGCCAATCACTGCCATATTACAACAAACATTCATACGAGTGTCAGAGTATTTTTATACAAGGCGTGAATCGGCCGAGAGCATGTCAGGTGAACATGTGCCATCTATGCAGCAACATTTGGAGAGAACTGCACATGATGCAAGGGCGATGTTAGTAAGAAGGCTTGATAGATCAGAATTCAATGTCCAAGACAAGAATGCGGTTATGTACATTGTTTTCCTATATCCTGACAATGCAGAATGTCAATGTCATGTTCCGAAGTTGTTTCACTATCCATGTGCACATGTCATAGCGGCCTGTGGGTATGCTCGTATTAGTCCTGGGAGATATGTGTCACATTGGCTTTCCTTAGAGTCATATAGACACACTTATGAACCCCGATTCCACTCCGTTGATGATAAAAGTCGTTGGCCGATTCCTACGGAAAACGATCCCATCTTCATCCCACCAAATGTTAGGAGACAAGCGGGGCGCCCTGTATCAACTCGCCGACGTATGCATATGGACTCCAGGGATCCAAGTCTGAGATATACATGTTCAATATGTCATGAGAAAGGCCATAGAAAAAATAAATGTCCACGTAGAAATACAAATGCTGGTAATTGATGTTAAATATGATTGTGATATGATACTGGTTGTTCAATTGTTTGAGTAGATATTAACTTGTGTTCAAATTACAGGTGATGGACATACGTGAGTGGCATGGACCCGTCGTGGATGATTTGCTGTATTTTCAGGGATCTCATAGGTCTCATCATGGATTCCAGGGCAAGGTATGACAAATGCTGTGTTTTTCTCTAATGTTATTCTTCATATATGATTTTTTTCTTACTTCAATATATAATTTCCTTAAACAGACCGACTCCTCCAAGTTTACTATCCACATGGTGGCATTGCGGCACTGGGTCATGGATCCACGCATCGAGCCATACGTGAGGGCATCAGGATTGTATTATTTGACAGAGATGGGGTATACCAGATCAGATCATCGACTTCTACAAGCACTGACTGAGAGATGGAGACCAGAGACCAACACATTTCATCTGCGACAGGGCGAGATGACAATTACACTTCAGGACGTTGCTATTCTGACTGGACTACCCATTGATGGCAAGCCCGTGACTGGTATCACAGACCACGATGATTGGGCCAGCGTCTGTGAGGAGCTGTTAGGTGTTGGCCCCCCTGCCGATAAGATCAAGGGTGGAAGGATTTTTCTCATGGCTTAAAGAAACCTTCAGCATCGTACCAGATGTTGAATTGGACGACGATATCCTGGGCAGTATGCACGTGCATACATCTTATTTGTGCTTGGATCAACAATCTTCGCCGATGGCACAGGAAATAAGATACATGCGTGCTACCTTCATTTATTCAGAGATTTTGAGGATGCTGGTCGATATTCATGGGGTGCAGCTGCGTTGGCCCACTTATATAGAGCATTGTACAGAGGTAGTGTGCTTGGAGAGAGGATGTCGGCAGGATCTCATGGTTTTTATTCTTTGCTACAGGTAATATGCAAACCTCGATTTTCATCCATACATACTAAATTTGTTTTTTTCCTGTGTTACTAAAGATTTTGTTCCAATGCAGCTATGGTCGTGGGAGAGATTACATGTGGGATGACCGTCATTGCATGATCCGGATTTTATTCTTGGAGATCGACCTTTGGGAGCAAGGTAATGTCAATATTTTCATCTTCTTTTGTCAATTCATAGAAGATCATATATCATTAAATTCGAATTTCAGGTGGAAGGTGACTCAGAGGTTTGATGAAAATTCGCGTGTTCTGATATACTATAGAGCACAACTGGACTATCAGCTTCAGTCGCAGGTGACTATACAATTAGCCATATATTTGACAAATGATATATTCTACGTTAATTGTCATACTAATTATATATTTGGTTTTTGGTAGGTTATATGGCAGCCTTATGCTGGGACATATGAGACACTACCACCTGCATGTATGGATCATATGGAGTTGTGGACGGCTAGGGTCCCACTCATTTGCTTTGATATTGTGGAGATGCACGTGCCGGATCGAGTCGCACGTCAATTTGGATGGCATCAGGACATTCCATCTGATGTAGAGGCCATCGACCGGGTAAACCGACGAGGTAGACAGGATGTGAATTGGTGTGTTTTTCACGAGTCTTATATCGAGCGTTGGGACCAACGATTGGATCACATCCACCAATTTCCTGATACCCGGAGTTCGAGGAGATATATGGAGTGGTACTGGGAGAGAACAGTCAGACATATCACACCTCCACCACCCCCACAGTACCATCCAGGCTATGTCGCACCAAATTCGGTAAGAATTTTAAACGCGTGTTACATTTTAGATAGTGATAAATGATTTTATAACAACTTATTATATTGAAACTTTTGTTAACAGGGGGGAGTTACACAGAACATCACCGAGGTGCTTGCAAGGGGGTTGGTCTTATACCCCAACTGCGGTGAGTGGGATCGTATAGTTGCGGTGGCACGGGACTATGCAGATGCGATGATGGGAGACATGGGACAACCTTCGAGTACCCCCAGTGCATCTACAGATGCTGATGATTCTCAGGATGTGGTAGATGATAGTTTCGCTCACACGGAATTCACCATTGACGAGTTCTTCAATGATGTACGACTGGATGCAGAGATCGATGAGCAACCACAACAACCAGCCCCAGCTCCTGATCAGCTCCACAGATGACACTCCAGACATATACTCGTGGACCACGCAGGGTTTGGTGTACTTCTTCTACTACTGCCAGTCGGGGATCGGGCGAACAATTTACCACTCCACCACAATCAGGTGTGCCACCATCCACAGCAACTGACGTACCCTCTTCATCAGCACCTCCTGCTCCGAGAAAAGCCAAAAAGAAAGGACTTCTGAGAATATTTGGATGATTGTATTTCTGTTGCATGTAAAACACTTTTATTTCTGCATTTTCATTTCTGTGTATTGATTTCTGAGAAAGGACTTCTGAGAATATTTTCATTTCATTTCTGTTGGATGACTGTAATTCATGCATTTTCATTTCTGTGTATTGTATTTGTGTATTTTCATTGGTGTTTAGAAACAGGAGTCAAGTGATTACAATGGATTTATGTAAATATCAATGCATTCATATTATATGTTCAAGCAGGAATTTTTATACAGGTGAGATAGCCAAAGTTGTATACAACCAAAAAAAAAAAAAAGGGGCTATAATCCGTCTTCTGGAGACGGATTATATACAATCCGTCTCCAGGAGACGGGTTATATATAACCCGTCTCCAGGAGACGGGTTATATATAACCCGTCTCCAGTGTAAATCCATACCATTTACACTGGAGACGGATTACACTGGAGACGGATTATATATAATCCGTCTCCAGTGTAAAATACCTGCGGGGCTAGTTTTTGCAAATATTCGGGTGGGGGGGCTATTTTTGTAAATATTTATTTTTCCGGGGCTAAAAATGATAATTTCCCTTATTAATTTCACACACTCTCTCTCTCTCTCTCTCATTTCCTTTCTTCGCAAGGCACACAGAGAGAGAGAGAGAGAGAGAATGGAAGGTCTGATAAAGGGTCTGATTGATGTGGCCCTCGGCAACAATGGAGGAGACGACGAAGGCCCGGACAACCGTGACCGTCGCTCGCCTCGTGAGGACCAGCAACCCAGATCTACCTGGGCGCAGGTGGTCTCCTCCGGGGATCAGGGCAACGCCCAAGACGGCGGTCCACAGGATCACCGGTACCAGACCAACCCATGGTGTCAAAAGGTACAAAATTTCCAATTTTACGCGTGTGTGTGTGATTGTGTCGTTTTGTGTGTGTGTGTGTGTGTGTTTATAATAAAGTTGACTGTTTTTTATGTGATTTTGTGTAGGGAGAGAGTGGAGGAAGCAATGGGGATTGGGAGACTGTTCCGAAGAGGCATCCAAGGCGACCTCAGAAGGTACTGATTGTTTGGGTTCTTTTTGTTATAACCCTTTGAAGCAATTCTCTCTATTAGGCCCCATTTGGAACCAATTTTTCAATTGATTTTGCTCTTGCAAATTAGTTTTCAGATAATCAGTTATATATGGGTGTTTTTAAATTTTAGCTTTTGGGTTCGGATTTGGTTTTTATGTGTTAATAAAAACATTTTTTTAATGAAAAAGTTGGTTGAGAGTGGATTTTACAAAGATGACACATAACCCAACCCTGCACACATTTTTTTTTTTTTTCACAAATAGTATACATCATTTGATGATATATATTTTTATTAAAAAAATAAAATATATACTATATACTCCAATGACTCCAATGAATTGTATAGATTCATTTATAGAAAATATGAAAAATTTCTAACGAGTTATAGACCTCGTTGTACAACGATTGTGGTATTTGGGATTGCAAGTGGGGTTGTAAACGGGATTGTGTGCAACAACACCCAACTATTTTTGAATATTGGTTCCAAACGGGGCCATGCTCTACTGTTATAATTCTGGGGTGGGTCTTGTGATCTGAATTCTGTGTAGTGTTTCCCAAATTCCATGTTTTGAGTTTCATGTAGTTTAATTTGTGATCTTAGTTCGTCGGGCTTTATGGAATAACACATCTTGTCTAGTGGGACAATAGTGTAATAGGGAAACTTCTTAATTTCTATTGCTCGACTCTTGAGTCAAAAAAATTTCTCATGTCAGTGATATTTGCAAGAAAAAAAAACAGAGTTCTTCGGTATTATATTACACATTTGGCCTCCCCTGGTTTTAAAAATGTTAAATGTAAATCTTTGAATTATGGAGTGCATACTTCTACAATTAGAAAATCTCATAGCATTTAACTAAAACCAAATAATAGATTTGTAGAAATGATAGTTTTGAATATTCCTATAGCCTCTCTTTTTACTATGTGGTAAATTATATATAAAATAGAGACAATTATGACAGGTAGTGAAAGACCACTGGGATGGATACAAAAGGCCCCCAAGTGAGCAGCAATTCAATGAAGCTGCTGGTCATGGCATTGACATAGAGCCCACACATGAGGAGCTCTCTGACTTGTCTAAGGCGTGCAACCGGCTTTGGGAACTTGATCTGAACCGACTGGTCCCTGAAAAGGATTATCAAATCGACTGTGGAGAAGGGAAGAAAGTGTACCAGAAGGAGGACATGGCCTCGGGAAGCCTGTTTAGCTGGTTGAATGATGATGTATTCAGGAGGCCTACATATGCTCGTTTTTGTTCACTTTTAGATAACTATAACCCGAACCAAGGTTGCAAAGAAGTTGTTACTGAGCAAGAGAAGCATGAGCAAGCTGCATTTATAGAGGAGATCAGCAGGACCCCGCCGATTAAGTATCTTCACAAGTATCTTGTCTCCAAAGGCATTATACGAGAGAGTATTGAAGACTTCAAGAGACTGATGAAGAGTCTATGGTTTGATCTTTATGGTAGAGGTGGTGGGTCTAGCTGTTCCTCTGCTTTTGAACATGTTTTTGTTGGTGAGATCAAAGGGCGTGGAGAGAGTGAAGTCTGTGGCTTCCACAACTGGGTTCAGGTGCATTTCTTCTCCCTTCCTCGACCAGTTAGCCACCATGTTTTCTGTTCATTTATAAATAATATAAAGTTGTACCATTGACGACAACTACCACTTGAGTGTGTCAATCAAAAATTGATGTTTTCGATACCAATAAATGTTTTTTTATAGGTAAGCAGTGGGATTTGAACCAAGGACCTCGTTATTGTAAAGTTTGTTGTTAAACCATTGAGATATTGATGGCATGGATTCTCTAATTAACACTTTCTGAGGAGCTAGTGAAATGGTAAATGTAAGGTCAACTTTCAAAATGGCCCAGCACTCAGTTGCCTCATTTTTTAAAAAAAGTCAACTTTCATTACACCCTTTAAGTAGTAGTGGTATATTTTCTATGACTTGGAGACTGTATCATTAATTATACTAGTATGCATTGTATGCTAGAGAGCGAGTTGGATTTACAGCATAAAGCATTAAAATCAGAGAATTTTAAGGGAGTCGTGTGAAAAGAGAAATATATCATCATATAACAAAAGCTCTTCTCTGTTCCTGTATTAAAACACCATTATTATTCAGTGGCTCATTATTTAAGATGCCATTCATTTACCTTATATATTTTACTTTGCATATACTAAATAGAAAGCTTTGAGCCATTTCATTCACTGGCTGACTTTTGCAGTTTTACCTTGAAGAAGCAAAGGGAACTGTTGACTATCAAGGTTATATTTTCCCAAGAAGACGTGGGCAAGTTGTATGTTCTCTTCTTAGACTTTTTATTTATCAATTTAAATAGATTGCATTCCTCTGTAGGCAACTTCATCAAGATTGGCTTCACTAAGAAAACAAATGAATGACCTCTGGCTAATTTTTTTATGTGGTGTAATTTATGATGCCTAGATACTTTGGAATGTCCCACATACCCCTGTTGTATTGTGTTGTATCTGTTTCGAATGCTTTCATTTTTGTATTATAAAATTCAACCTTTAACTTTTGTTCTTCCATAGACACCTGAATTTATTTTTTTATTATGATTTATCAATCTGCTAACCATGCCACTGCTATATCCACATGTTTGGTCCAATTCTTGGAACCAAGACATTGGTGCTTAATGCAAATTTTGTTTTGTGCAATATCAATGCCGTCTACTGAAACATGAAGTAATATATAATCAGATGGAAATACTTGTATCAGCACTAATTGGTCTTTTGACACAAAAGCATGGACTAGGTTTCACTTGCAAATAGAGATTCCTGTAAAACGGGGGAAAAATAATGATAAATGAAAGTAATAGACCTGTTTGGCGACTTAAATGCACTTGAGGGTACATGCAGGCATTTATATGCTTTAGTATTTCTTCTTTGTTTGGGTACAATATGGAGATCTGCATGTTGCTTTAAGTAACCATTTCCGCTCATGTCAATTGACATTCTTAATACTTCCATATTTTGACCGTCTCTTTGGAATTTGCAGCCTGACTCTGAAACCCAGTTGCTTACAATTCAGTTTGAATGGAATGGAGTTCCAAAATCTGTCTCAAGCACTTTGGTTGGAGTGAGCCCAGAGTTTGAAATTGCCCTATACACTCTTTGTTTCTACTTGGGAAGGGAAGATAATTTGGTTCATCTAGGTCCGTACCCTGTCAACATAAAATGCTACCGCCTGGGAAATGACAAAATTGGTTCTGTGTTTCCGATAGCTGAATCTTGATTTTCCATATAGAAGGAAAATTCCGTACGAGATAAATAATGAAACGCTACTATCAGGAGGATTAGAATTGTTGTCCTGTAAAGGTACCATATGTAATTATATGTATTATCATCGTCTTGTCTTTGATTTCTCATTTTTATATGATTTGTGTTTTGACATGTCATTTTAATACATCGTTTTGCATATCTGCTTTGTCCATCATACATGTGCGGAGTTCTGATATTTCTTCAGTCCTGGAATATTATATAACCATGCTCAATTACTTAAAGTGTTATGCCAATAATGCAATGCCTTACTTTTTGCTTTTGCAACCACGTGCTTTTACTTCAAAATATGTCATTGTTCCATTGTCTGAAAGTTGAATTTTGTAGGTTGTATTAAATATTAACCTCCACCTTCTTATAACTAGTAAAGTAAGTTTGCTTGGTTGTTTGTTTGTTTTTTTAAATGTAGGCAGAAGCCTATAGATTAGTAATCAGGCAACTGCCCAAAGAATTTACAAAACAATGTCGAAATGCATAAAACAATCAAAACAAACAGAACCACAAACTAGAACAGCCCGGGTAGATGAGGACTCTACCCTACACTGTCACAGAGCACCTCTTATAACTAGTAGACTTTGGGCTTGACTTTTTAGACACTTCTGTCAAGAACTACTCTAAATCTTTTTCAGGTTGATAATAACGTTCATTTCAATGACTGAGAAATGATGTAAAGCAATTCTTAAAACATATGAGAAGCTTAATTGATATGAAACCACGCATTTGATCTCCACAGGTTTCTTTGGAAAATACATAGATTATTTCACTTCTTGTGAGAAAAAATGTTTAGATAGTTTACTAGAATACAAGGGATAGTTTTCTAACTAGCCTTACTTTCAGCCAATTTACCACCCCCGTTGGTATATACCTTCATTTGGACAGGATATGATCACTATATACCTTCAGTAGGGTTGTTTTTTTAGCAAAGCCTGTATTTAAACCCTCCATAACTAACCCATGCATTAGGTAGTCCAGTTATCTGTAACAGGGGTATCTGAATATCACTGGATTCAGACATATCCTGAGGAACCATTAGGAGTTGGAAAGAATTCTCCTATCTAGGAAGAAATTTTCAGAAACCTTTGAAACAATTATATTATTATGATAATGCCCCTGTACAAAAGGAAACTAGGGATCCCCTAAAAAAAGAGGAAAAAAGAAAGGTAGAGAAGGAAAGAAGGAAGACCCCAAAATGGGCGTCCTTAAATAAAAAAACATCCCAAAGTCTACATCTGCCATGTATTTCCCATTATGGTGGTTGTCATCTCCACACCGAGGATGGTGGCCCAAGATGGAAGAAGAGTAGTAATAACTGCCCAAGTATTTTCTATGTATAACTTTTTATGATGGAATATCCATTTGTTTCTTATGACTATAATGCTCCAACAAACCGCCTATGGAACAAACGGTCTTTTTCAAAACCATTTCCATATCCCTTCAAAGAGTCTAAAGGCATGGTGCCTCTAAATACATGTGCACTTTCTCCCATATACTTGAGCTTTAAGGGCAAGTGAAGAAAAGGTGATCTCTAATCTCCGCTGCCCTTTCACAAAGCTCGCAAAGGTCATTTGCATCTTGAGCCCACTTCAACAGGTTAACTTCAGTGAGAATCTTACCAATAGTAAGAATTCATGTAAAGCAACAAATCTTCAATGGAGAGATAATACCCCAAATAAGGTGTCAGTGGCTCACTGTAGGGATGTCTTGAATAAACAAATATACTACTATAGTTCATATAATCATATTGCCATTAGAGGTCGACTCAGCAAATCTGTTTATTTTTTAAGCCCATGGGATATCTTGGATGCATTCTTGTGAAGGACTTTAGGAATCAACATTGTCTAATGTGAACTTAAACTACAGAAAGCTCCTCTGTTGTTGACATTGCAGTGTGAAACATTTCACCCATGCAAATGAAATATCTACTAAATTGGAATGAAATATCTGCACTCCTCATGATGTGAAGTATCCCAAAATATCTACTCATTTGATCACCTTTTCCATTCTAGATGGGTTCCAAATGCACAGATGAACAGAAAATGATATTTATAGTATCACATTTGCATGTCCTGTCAACAACATCAAAATTTTGTGGCATGCAAAAATTTGGCTGCAGAGATTTGGAGGTATCTCCAAAGATAAATTTCACACACTCTAATGTAGATGAATTGAAAATGCAATTTTAGGAAACTTTACACCTTTGTTGTGTATAATCTAGTTACTAATGAAGTTTTTCTTATTATTGTCGCTATTAGGAAAAATATGCAATGCAAAGTTTTCTTCCTAAATGGGGAAAGTAAATGTGGGAAAATGAAATTGGGAAAGTGATGTGCAGAGAAGCTTTCTTAGAAATTCTAGGACAGTGGTTTATGTTTTTCATTATGGGCTTCTTTCAAGAATAATCATAAAAGAAACATATAACAAAAATAAATTACAAACAAAATATTTTCCAAACGATGAACCATCTCTTCTTATGTCGGTAGAGATATATCTTCTTCACTGTATGATTTTAGATTCTAGTATTCTTCCTGTTGATAGGACAAGATTTCCTGTGAGTCTATGACCATGACGGCCATTAACTTGCTTATCTTTTCTAATTGTACGTCTCCAGTTTTCTATTAGCACAGCTAAAAACACCATTGACATCTTTGTTTTCTTTTTGTTGCATGAGGCAATTTAGGCGGAAAAAAAAGAGAGATTTTTTTATATGGTAGTGGTTTTGAAGCTACTCTGGTAAATATATCTATTGTTCATGATCATTTTGGGATATATTTGCAAGACATGGAGTTTCATTCCTAAGCATTTAAAACCAAGCACACCTTTAAATATAAGACCACCCCTGAGAGCAATTCAATCCACCCTCAAAAAACCATAATTCCATAATTCACTTTTATGAATTGAGATTATAACACCAAGACTGCCTGTGAAAACCACCAGCAGCCACTCTCTAATGGATCCTGTTGCATTGGTGAATCAAATGAAATATTGTTTGGACGTTGATGGCGAAACTGACCAGCAAAGACCTCTCTTTCGCGCGTGTGGGGGGAGGGGGCGTAAATAGATAAAGATGGTGAAGCCGAGGACCACATCCGATGAAAAAGAGGCCTCGTGGAGGAGGCTGAAATGAGCAACCAATGCATTAGAAAGTGAAGGTCCGAAGAGAACATCCAAAGAAGTCGTCTTTGGTTTTTAGCAAGTTATGGAATCAAAGTCACACAGCCTATTCACCAAGTATCTCCTCATGCTCTAAATGAGATTCTGTTGTTTAGCCAATCCACACCACATGCAAGGAGTACATACTCTCTCCAGAATATGGAGTGAGAGCATATGCTCTGATGTCCATTGACTGAAAGCTGAAATGATATTATAGTATCACCCGTCAATAAAGATGTTAGAGAATATCTCTTGGTTTATATAGTCCACATGAGAGATGGATTTAAGGTTTGTGTAGATCCCATTTTTGATATAATCACGGTAAAAATTTAAAAAGATATTCAAATATCATCTAACAACAAAGATGTAAAGATCAGCTCTGTTATTGAGATATTATTTTTAAATTCACATCTTTACATAAATTATTATCCATAGCATGCATCAATCACTCGTTTCCTCTCTTTTGTATTACCAAAGCATTTACTCATGAATAAAAAAAATGCACAGATAACTTGTCAAATTATGGAAGATAAAACAAGATTAAAACATTGTGGTATACATAATTAAACAAATCTTGAACCACTTTCAAAATGGGGATCTAAAAGAGAATGAGTGGTTTCCATAGACATGGATGAGTCTGCAACCAAACAAGATTTGTTTATAGGGTCATATGCCACAATTTTCAGTATATAAAACGAGTGATGAAAGAACACATGGAGACAAAAAAAAAAAAGTGCATTGAGGGGCCATTGCTACAACAAAAAACATAGCCAGTGGGACTGAAATTTTTGAGAAAAGAAAAATATGAATGTGAACTCTTCATCTTCCTGATGTGTACCTGAGCATGTCATAGAATTTTATAAGTTATTGGAGAGGAGCAAAAATTGATAAGAGGACAAGTTCAAAAAAGATGAGACCTCCACAGCATCCATGGAATTCTATTGGTTGAGAAAGCTCCAACCACGTCGGTTACAGCTCGACATATTGGGCCACCATCACAGTAGGCCTGTTATTGGATGTTGATGGACACTGGTAGCAACATAAGCTATTCTGAGATAAATAACTATTCTAATATAGGAAAAGAATAAGTTATTTTTTGTTTGGTTGTGTTTTTAGTTATTCTCATTGTGAAATGTAATAATAAAGTTTTTGTTGTTTGATTGAGTAAATAAGTTGTGTATAAAAAAATGAATAAGATGTGAATAAAGATTTATAAAATGTTAAAAATTTATTTGACATATGGATCCCTGATGCAACAGAGGGGATGACCTGTGAGCCCTTTTTATATCAGTAAAATAGATTTGATGGAATAACACAATTACAGGAGAGGACCTTGAATACCAATACCAATTTATTTTCATCTATTCTGACATAGCTATACCCCTTATTCCTTACAAATAAATAATTTTTGGGTTTTATTCTCCTTTATTCTTCACTATTCCTTATTCTTCCATCCAAACAGGGTTAAGAGTGTATGATTATGATTTCCTCTGATCCAACATGTACTTTAGGAGATAAATATATACTTGACTGAAAAATGCACAAGTATACAAATTCAATTCATCCAAATTTATACATATATTTTCTTTTGTTAAAGTATATTTCTTTTAGACAACAAATACTAATATCTGTTAGATAATTGACATGTGAACAATACAGTGAGTCATAATGATGCAATTGAAATGACTCAGACTCAGTCCAATTCGGCATTGATTGTGCACAAGGTTTTCTAATCTCGATTAGCCGGCAAAGCTGGTTATCCACTTTGTAAAATACAATCATTTTCAGCATGTTTAATTGTAATCCTACCATTTTTTTGTCCACATATGATTGACAACATAGGGATACGAGTCTAATTAACCTAGCTATGACATTTGTTTTTGACCCACATCACTAAAATATATGCATGTTTAACATGTCCATCAAGGGTGGGGTAACTATGACTTGGACATGACGAGGCAATGGAGGAGCATAACAGGGAGTGAATCAATGAAGACCACAAAGTTTTGAGAAATAACATTGGAAACCAAAGTCAATAGGGGATATAGATCTAACTATTGAGGAACACAAAAGACTTGTATGATATTCCTCAAAATTTGTTGTCCACATGTTGAAACAATAACCAATTAAAACCGTGTGAAAATTAAAGAACGGTTGGGACTATAACGTATTTCGTCAAGCATTGCTTTGTTTCTACTACGTCATTGTTGGAACTTCCAATCTTTTTCTTGTCTTTTTTTTTTTTTTTAATAAGAAGACTTCCCAATGATAAACCATGTGCACTAACAATATAGAAATTTGATTTTGTGGTGCCATTCATATTTTTGATAATATATCATTTTTCACGTTTTACGGTGATATTCATTAAGACATAATAAAGTCCATCAAATGTAATTATTCACATGTATAACATGAGATTTTGTGACAATTTTATCACATATTAATAATTTATTTTTAATTTTAAGTCTCCACAAATCATCATATTTAGTGATCGATCCCTCCCTTCTTTGTATTTAGGTTTTAGTCTCCCGATTTAAAGGATAATTCATGGATAAGTCCCTCACATAGACTAAGAAGTAAATTATAATAATAGATGGATAGGTGCCTCTCAAGGACTATAAAGGAACTATCATTTAAATCCGTAGACTAAAATGTACATACATAATAAGAACGAAGTGCTCGCTAATTATGATAATTCGTGAAAACTTAAAACTATTAATAATTTATCTATTTTAACACATATTATAATTAAAAAAAAATGATATATCAAGCAGCTATGTGTGCAACACAGTCCGCACATGTTACAGTATAGATTGAGTGTCGTAGAAAATATGGTCATCTCATATGCCGTTTTCAACAACAGCGTCCGTCCTTTGAATTAAAGCGGAGGGCGTGCGAGGGTATTATTGTCATTTTCACATGAGTTATCCACGTCAAATCTTCTATTACAAACATTGAACAACTCTTTCTCCACTTTTTTTTTTTTTTTTTTTTATTAAAAAAAAAAATCTGAAACTGTCTGTTCTTTAGAGCACTTTATGATCCCATTGATTGGAGCCCACCAAAGTTGTTCCCCTACAAAAACAGCATCTCCTCTTCTTATAAAACCATACCCATCTCTTCATTTCCACCAACACAATACATGATCTCTAAGAACACAAGAAGAAAAACTGTCTCTCTTTCTCTCTCTCTCTAGAAGACTAGAAACAAAGATGGCCTTAACAATTCGTTCAACCCCATCATCACAAATGATCCCCAAAGACATAAAGACCGAATCACAATTGACCACCACCACCATCTCCTACACTACTACTACATCACACATGAAGACCGTGCGCGCTTCGAGGGCCTACTCTGTAACTCCGACAACTAAAGAGGCGGAGAGGTTGTTGGGTCCTCTGTCACATGGGCACGTGGATCGGTCGTTTTCAACAACAACAGTGCCGGTGTTCGTGATGCTTCCGTTGGACACGGTGGGGATGAACGGGAGGCTGAACCGAGCGAAGGCGCTGAACGCGAGTCTGATGGCGCTGAAGGGGGCGGGTGTGGATGGGGTGATGGTGGACGCGTGGTGGGGGCTTGTGGAGAAGGAAGGGCCTTTGAAGTATGAGTGGGAGGCTTATCATGAGCTGGTGGTCATGGTGGCTAAGCATGGGTTGAAGCTTCAGGTCGTCTTGTCTTTTCATCAATGTGGGGGGAATGTTGGGGACTCTTGCAGGTCATTCTATGAATTTGGTTTTTTTTTATATTTATTGGTGGTTTTTTATTTGTTGTGGAGTTTGATTTGGTTTTTGATAAGGAAATTTTGAATTGTTTTATTTTGGATTTTTTTTAATAAAATATGTTATTAAATGAGGATTTCTTGGGGGGATCTGATTCAAGTCTTTTTTTTTTTTTGTTTTGTTTTATTTCTCTCTTGTAATACAGTATTCGATTTTGTTTTGTTTTGTTTGTTCATGTGGGTTTGAAAAAAGATAATGGATATGATACCACAAATACTTTTAATAAAAATTTAGATATTGGTTTTTTTTTATTTAAACACTAGAATAACGGCTATTATATATCTGTAATTTATGAGCAAGATTTCTTAATTTCGATATTTTTATTAATCCATATGTAGTTATCTCCTCTTTTTTTTTTTTTTTTTTTTGTAGAAAACTGTTTTTTATTAAATTAAGGGTTTTTTTTGTGTGTATATGAAAATATTCAAGAGATATAAAGGGTTTAACTTGACTTCAATTTTAATTTATTTTGTTTATTATGTTCATGTGGGTGTGGAAAGATAAATGGATCTAATACCACAAGTTTTACTTCAAAAAAATCAGATATTTATTGTTTTATATATTGTTCTGGGTTGAGTCTTATTTTAAAAAGTAAGAGAGGATTTAACCACGAAAAAAATAAAAAAAATTCTTACCTACAAAAAAAGCAGCTGTATCCATAAATTAAGCATTTTTTAAATCCATTTATGTTTTTTCCTCTCTCTTTTTTTATTAAGACTTTTTTTTAATGATATACAGCATACCATTGCCACCATGGGTGCTAGAGGAGATGAGCAGGAACCCAGACATAGTATACACAGACAGGTCAGGGAGGAGGAACCCTGAATACATCTCACTGGGCTGTGACTCTGTGCCTGTTCTCAGGGGGAGGACTCCCATCCAATGCTACACTGATTTCATGAGGAGCTTCAGAGAGAGGTTCCATGACTACCTTGGCAATGTCATTGTGGTATATACATCACTATCTTTTCTTAGAATTAAAAACGTATTATTAGTGATGTTATATGTGTTTGTTTCATTCAATCACACATAAAGATTTGATTTTGCAGTTTTTAAGTATTTCTGTTGACTTTGGATTTTGCAGGAGATTCAAGTGGGCATGGGTCCATGTGGGGAGCTAAGATATCCATCCTATCCCGAGAGCAATGGAACTTGGAGATTCCCAGGGATTGGAGAGTTCCAATGCTATGACAAGGTACATATCTTGACCATGTACATGATTCTAATTCCAGGAATGGGATGTGGTCAGGTGCCATCCTATTAGTTTTGAACAGTTTTCAATAAGAGACTGACTTGTAACATGTGGTGTATTTTTTTTTTTTATGTACAAATAGTACATGAAAGCCTCTCTAAGGGCGGCGGCGGAGGCGGTTGGCCAGAAGGAGTGGGGCCACTCCGGCCCCCACGACTCTGGCAACTACAACCAGTTCCCGGAGGACACCAGCTTCTTCCACCATGACGGCACGTGGAACACCGACTACGGCCGCTTCTTCCTCGGCTGGTACTCGGGCCTGCTCCTCCACCACTGCGACCTCGTCATGTCCGCCGCGACCTCCGTCTTCCACACCACCGGCGCCGCCCTCTCCGTAAAGGTCGCGGGCATCCATTGGCACTACAACACGCGGTCCCACCCGGCGGAGCTGAACGCGGGATACTACAACACGCGCGCGCGCGACGGGTACCTTCCCCTCGCGCGCGCGCTCTCGCGGCACGGCGCTGTCCTGAACTTCACGTGCATGGAGATGCGGGACCGCGAACAGGAAGGCGCGCGCGCCGGGTGCTCGCCCGAGGGGCTCGTGAGGCAGGTGAGCGCGGCGGCGCGCGAGGCGGGCGCGGGGCTCGCGGGGGAGAACGCGTTGGAGAGGTACGACAGCGGCGCGTTCGGGAGGGTTGTGGAGGCGGCGCGGGAGGGGGGGTTGTGCGGGTTCACGTACCTGCGCATGAACAAGAGGTTGTTCGAGGAGGGGAATTGGCGGGAATTCGTCACGTTCGTGAGGGGGATGAAGGAGATGGGGCGGTTGTTGTCGGAGGAGGACTGCGGGCGGTCCGATCTTTATGTGGGGTTCATTAAGAAGGATCGGAATTCGAAGACTGCAGCGGCGGCGGGGTTCACTAGAGATGGGTAGTGGTGATACTAAACAGAGAGTTTTTTTTTTTTTTTTTCATGGAATGGTGGACATTAGCTTTAATTTTATTAAAATCAAGACTTAATATATCCAAAGCAGTAAAAGGATAGAGAAAAAGTCTACCAATTACAACAAAAATATATAGCTACTCCTTCACTACTATTTTTTCCCCAATCAACAAGATTTTCGTTGCCCCTGCACACGCGAGACCTCAACTTTTGATGTACTAAACAGAGAGTTGGTTGTTGGTTGTGTAGATGAGAATGTTATGTAATGTAGTTTGTTTGTGATTGCAAGAGATCTGTAGCTTCCTCCTTTGTTATTATGTGAGGTGGGGTTTGACAGGGCAATAGAATTCCATTAATAATTCTCTGCAGATGGATTCAGATAGTAGTGCCCCTTTGAAACTGTTTGTCAAACGGATTTTGATTTTGGATAATCAATTCCAAATAAGTATTTTTGAACATCAGGTTTTGATTTTAGATTTTAATTTTGTGTTTTGAAATATACTTTTTCATAGAAAAACTGATTGAGAGTAGCTTTTTTGGAATCTTTTATTTATTTTAATCAATTGAGATCGTAAATCCTTTTGTGGACATTGATTGCAAATGGGGTCTTGAAAATAATTTTGATGAAAAATTCACAGATTTTCTACGGGACTATGGAGAAACAAAGAAAAAATATTGTGAACAGAACTTTTTTTAAAAAAACATTATATTAGGATTTATGTACATTGCATGACCAGTTCAGTTCAATTAAATGATTTTTTTTTTTTTTTTTGTAAAATTAAATGAATTGTTGTTGATTTTCAAGAATTGAGTTACTCCCTTTTTATTTATTTCTAACAATCATTCGTGGTTTCAATTGCAAAAACTAAAGTTACAGTATGGGTGGGTTAAATCTGACTTGATTCCATCCAACTCGATTTTTAAGTCAATTGGAGTTAAAATTTTAACATTCAGATTCAATCTAAACTTGATCCTAAACAATTCAAAAACTAAAGGTACAGTATGGGTGGGTTAAATCTGACTCGCTTCAATCCAACTCGATTTTTAAGTCAATTGGAGTTAAAATTTTAACATTCAGATTCAATCTAAACTTGATCCTAAACAATTCAAAACTAATCCAGTTTGGATTTGATTGAGGGTTTGGATATTTGTGAAAAAAATGACATTTTTAAATCAAATTCAAATCCGATTGCAACTCAATCCCAAACCAAACAAAATGGGCTGAATTTGAATCGAGTTTTTCTGGATTTAAGGGTCATATTGGGTTAGGTTTGGATTGGATTCAAGTTTTGTTGCAATTTGAATAGTTCTTGTTGAACCCTTAAGTAGCATTTGGTAGTAGAATTGTAACACTCATTTTCTTTAAATGCTAGGTTTAAAATCGATTTTATAGGAAGTTGTTTCTCTCCAGATTTTCTAGTCGCATCATTTTGATATTATTTGTCTGAAATCTCTTTACAAAAAACTATGATTGCAAAGCTGTTTGATTGCATAATTGTAAAATCAACTTTCTGCAAACGTAAAAACTGTCTAATCGCATAATCAAACGACGCCTGGGTCCGTTTGGAAACACATATAAAAAATAAGATTTTAAATAAAATAATTTAAATAAATTTGATTTCTGAAAAACAGATTTTTTTTTTTAAAAAAAATTAATTATTTTACACTAAAAATTAAAAATAATTTTTTAATTAAATAATTTTTTTTAATGTTTTTTACAACACCCTTATGGTTTTCTATTTAATTAAAAACGTCTGTTGATTGGATTATAAATATCAACCGTCCGTTTCTTGGGATTATAAATCACGTACATTAATAAATAACAAAAACATTAAAACCACACAATCAGTCCATCACCAGCCAACTCTGTATCCACATTTCCCCAAAAAAGCAAAAAAATGTCAGCCATTCATCACCACCTCTTCTCACTCCTTCCCGCCCGATCTCCCCCACCCGATGAGCTCCTCCGCCGCCCAGTCCCCTTCCGTTTCTCCCCCTTTAAACCCCCCAAACCCTCAAGACTCCAGGCGCGGCCCCCTCCGGCGGCCGGTCCCGACTTGCTGGGCGACTTCGGCGCGAGGGACCCATTCCCGGAGGAGATTGAGAGCAGGTTCGGCGAGAAGGTCCTCGGACCGAGCGACACGGAGCACAAGATCCTGATCCCGACCCTCCACGCCCTCTCCCTCTCCCAGCTGAGATGCGATCCTGTCCGTCCGTCCCAGCCGCCGATGCCCATCGACGAGGCCAAGGCCCTCATGAGGAAGGTGAGGACAGACAAAAAAAATTGAATTTTTTGGATACCCAATTGAATAAAATTGGTTTTCTTGATGTAAATGGAGTTTCTTGATTTGGGTTTGGTGAAGATTGTTGGTTGGAGATTGGTGGAAGGGGAGGAGGGGACGAGGATTCAGTGTGTTTGGAAGGTGAGGGACTTTGGGTGTGGATTGGAGCTTGTGAACAGGATTTTTAGGGTTTCAACGGCCGCCGGGCATTACCCAAACCTTCACTTGGAGCAGCCTAATTTGGTCAGGGCGGAGATTTGGACCGCTTCAATCGGTGAGTTTTTGGTGGTCGATTTGATTTATGCTTGGATTTATTTTCATTGCATATATTTGGACACTGTTTGGTTTGAAGAATAGATGTGGAATAGGGTGGAATAAGGGTAAATAAGTCTAAAAACATGTTTGTTCACAAAGAATATTGAATATAGTTATGACTGAATATGTGGAAATATGATGATATTCGTATTGCAGGTCCCTCATGAAATTGTGTTATTCCACCAATTCTATTTCTCTGGTATAAGTGGGATTCACATGTCAAATAATTTGTCATCACCTCTTATAAATGAGAGAGACAGACATGCCAAATCATTTTTTCACTTTTTATAAATCATTATTCATATTTGTTTACCTTTTATCTACAACTTCTCCAATGTTGACCAAACAATTAATACTTCATTATTACGTTTCCCAACCAGGAAATTGCTTATTACAGTGGCATAATTATCTATACTGGACTTGTTATGTATCCCATAATAGGCTTGAAGAATTAGAGTAATTTTTATGAGGAATAGCATGTTATTAGAAATCATCATTTGAGCTGGGAGCACAGTCAAAAGTTCTGTCAATTGGATACTGAACCGTGCATTTAGTACTTTCAGAATCCAGATATTCATTTAGTTTGGATGAATTATCACATTCTTCATAATCTGAAAAGATAATCCCCATTGTCACTGATGCCTTAATATCCAACGTAGAAGTTTCTGCACGTACTTATCATACTAATGATCAACAAAACAATTTAATTGACTTCTCACTTTTTGTGAAAGACTGGTCCTGTTTGTGAACAAAATGCGACATGGTTTATACATTAGTGCAAGCACTGAGTTTGTTCGTGTTTCCTTGCAGACCTTTGGGTGTGAGAATCTTTGAAATTGTTTGGGGAATTCATGGTTTTTGTCCGCTGATAATGACAGAATGTTTGGTGTGCTCTGCTGCAGTGCTGCTTCATCAAAAACCCGTGTCTTCATTGAATGAGTTTTAAGCAATACCATGTAGCTACAGACAAAAAAAAACTTTGTAGGGTAGATGAAACTGAAAGCATGTTTGATGAAGCTTTATTTTGGCACCAATGTAATGCAAATAAGTGAAATCTCTTTGAGATAATATTATCTTAGCATGAATTACCAAAAAAAAAAAAAAGATTGCTTATTAGTTATTACATATGTGTCTGCATTTGTCTAACAAAGACTCTTTGAAAGCAATGAATGACATTTTAAGATAGATGCTAAGACTGTTTTTTCTTGATGTTTCTTGTCCTATCTCATTACACATTTCAAGAAACTCACACTATGAACTTGAATTTGCAGGTGGCTTAAGTATAAATGACTTCATACTTGCTGCCAAAATAGATGAAATTCCAACTTCAGATCTTCTCCCCAAGAAAAGAATGTGGGCATAGCTTCTAGAACATCACATATTGTACTTACACAAGGTATGCTGAATTTTGGTCAATCTATATGCTGCCGTTGGCTGCCACAGGAGATGCATTGGCTTGATATAGGTTGCTGAATGTGCTGCCTCCTTTGCTTCCTTAGGATTTTTGTGTCTCAACCTCATCGGTGAAATTGTCAGGGTGTTATTTCAATCATTTTTTTCTGATATTATTGATATAATTATAATCATTTTTCTGCGTATTTATTATCATTTCCGGAGCCATTGTCAATAATGGCATCCTTACACTATCAAATTATTCACTTGATAAAGATCAACCCAAGTTTGCTTTTTAGGTACATTACATGTGTCAATTTTATTACTTATAAGCTTTACGCTTTAATTCCATAATCTTGTCAATTTATAAGACAGTGGTATGGCCACATGAAGATTGGTTACAGATACAGATTTTGAAACACCCCGCAGGCTCTATGTGCAATAATAGGACAAAGACAATCGTGTTTAGTTGAAAAACCACAGAACATTTAACAATTGCCAAAGATCTAGAATCTGGACATAGGTTGTCCTTGTTGCTTGATTTCTCATTCGAAACTGCAAAAAAAAAATTATCCATTTTGTGAATGATTGCAACTTCTTATTTCCTATGATTTTCTTCATGTGTTCTCAAAAAATATCTCCATACGACCATACAGTACAATTGTGTTCGTCATTGGTGATAAATAAGCATTTTACAGGATAACAAGAATTACCCTTTCCACAGCTGCTCCAGTTTGTATTCAGGAAATGTTATAACTTGCAAATTCTTTGATACATGCAGGAAGTCAGTCCCCTGTTCTATTTTAGTGTAGAATAGTGTTTGATGGAATAAAATATGGTGAAAAAGCTTTCTTGAAAGATTGATAGAAGTTCTGTCTCTTAATGGAATGTGTAGTTCTAGCCATCCATTCTCATCATATGCTTATTTATATAGATCAGTGTCTCTCTTATGGGTTTGTGGAGTTCGGCAGTGAGATTTATTTGCATTATTTCTTGGAATATAGAGTCCATCAGGAGATATACAAAATGTGTATACGAGGAAGGTAAGGCTTCATCATCCATCAATAACTGCACGCATTTCTTAAATGTCATTGATAAAAATACATATCATGCCAACAAGTTGGGTACCAACTGATAGTAAATTCTAAAGATGCATCAGTGTTTGATGGGGAGTGAAGAAAAATGACTAAAGATAAACATTATATATCATTATAAGAATACATTTTAAGAGCATGTAATTTTGTTATCTGTAACAAGACCTGATACTTGAGTCGAGGGACTAAACATGTTGTTAGACCTTGATTTTGCATGTGAATAAGATGGGTTCCAGCTAAATTGAAGCTTTCAGGTTCTTAAGATTAGAGCATTCAAAATTTAATATGTAATGGTTAGACCCCCTTTTGGAACTGATTTTCAAAAAAAAATTATGCTCTAAATCGATTGATATAATCTATTATGGAAAAAGATATTCTCAATTAGTTTTTTCAGAAAAAAAGAAGAAGTTATTTTATCTCTAATTAAGGGTTCATTTTGGGATGCCTGTGTTATGGAAATCCAGGTGTTTGAACCTCATGGTGAAAAAACTTGTTTTGCGGGTGTTCGAAAATGCTGACAAATTTGGTGCGGCGTAGTGTTATTCAGTGGACACGAAAGCCAAAAAATCCGTCTAGATCTACGGTGGCGTTTCTCCACTATCCAATGTAAAATATTATTTGTTTGACAATGCTTAGGAAACCAAAAAAAAAAAAACTTTATAATAATGTTGGGATCTTGAGAAGAAACTCAAGAAGAAGATGTGGAAGTGGCACTTGTTTCTTCTACGTAAAGATCATATAACACCACTTTTAAAAGAGAGTGAAAATTGATGATAGAAAAGTTGTATCTGTCCTTAGGTTATAAGTTCTTACCTATATTGGTTCATTCAAGCTCAATTAAGAATCTAATTTAAATCAAAATATATAATCTATTAAAAGTAAAAAAAAAAATATATATTAAAAATAACCACTTATGATGAGATCCTAGAAAATAAATTCTAATATTTGTAGACGGAGAAACAGTCATACACATATGAATTATTATTTTATTATAAATAATAAACTACTTTATTTAATTGTCTTAAGAATGAAATTTGATTAAATTTTACATGAATCGTGGCAACAGCCACCACTCCTAAACAAACCCCTCCACTGTATATACATCCTATTCCAAAATTATTGAATTTTATTTCTGACAACTATTTATTCTTATTATTTCAATTCTTAAACCGCTTCTGGTGATCTAATCATTCTAGGAACACGTGGAAGCCTCGACTGGTTTGATAGAGCAAACAAAATTGTTCTAAACCAAACCCTCAGTCAAATTAAACAACTGCTAATAGTCTGCTACCAAATAAATAAATAAAATCTCCTTCAAATCTTCTTTCAGGACTTTCAAAATATCGCCCACAAAGAGGGTATCTTGTATTCTTCTGATAATATTCTCCAGAATCAATTAATGCCAGCTTCTTCCAAGCTAAACCACCCTTTGTTTTAACAGGTCAAACACAAAATGTTTGCTTTCTTTATCATAAGCCTGTTGTATTATACACTTGTATTCATTTAAATATATATATATTTTTTAAATATAGTTTTACATGGATACATACAGCAAATGTTTCAGTGGAGTCAAAAACAGGTTTCTATGGAAACAGATTTTCTACATGTGTTGTGATCTCTCAAAGGTAGGGCAGGTAAACGAACCAAGCGTTCGGGCTCGACTCGGTTTGAGCTCGTCCAGGCTTGTTCAATTAGACAAATGAGCAATCTTGAACAATTTTTAAAGCTCGATTAGACTCAGAACTTCGGTCGAGCTTCATTTTGTGCTCAAACTCGACTTGTTTATGTTATAAAAAATTTAGTTGAAGCTTAACTAAACTTTTTGTAAAATCAGAACATTAAATCAATACAAAGTTATGCTCGTTTAGGCTCATGAACTTAGCTTATTTAGGCTAAAATTTTGTTTTCAACTCCTAAAAACCCTAAAATGAAGAAGAATGTTAGGCTCGTTGAGATTCGTGAGCTCTGCTCGGCTCGGCTCATTTACCACCCCTACTCAAAGAAAAGCAATTTATACACAATTTTTATTTAAAATATATACATTTTTTGCTGGGTTAATTAACATATTTTATATGTTAATTAATAATTCTTAATCAGTTTATTTTTTTTCAATTAAATCAACGATTTGGCTTTTATAACATTGATATAAATGGACGGTTCCGATAAGCGGCTATAGATAGCGGGATATTGATTGATATGTGCGATTTTGGCGCGTTTATTGGGCTCTTCCTCGTCCTTTTGCACGGGAGCTATTTTAATCAGTATAACATCCGCGTATCATCTTACTCTTTTCTTTCAGGGGGAATTGTTCAAATACCTCTTGACCATACCATCTATTTTTTCCATACCGCTTGACCTGGGAGAATTTTTTTTTCCCTGTTTTTTGGTCCCCTTATTTTTTTACCTCTCCCATTGCCATCTCACATTTTCCTTCCACTTATACCCTTCTCTCCCATTTCTCCCCCAAATCGATCAAACTCCTTACAAATCTTCTCACCTTCTCTCTCAAAGCACCGAATCAATTCGACAACTCCCCATCGGTATCCCCTTGATCTCCAGAGGTTATTGCAGTTACAAAACCGCCCCTTTGAAATGGAGGTGTCTATCCCCTTTACAAACCCTCTCACACTATAAAACCCTCTCATTCTACAAACCCTCTCATTGAAACCCAACACCCACAATCACCGACCTCCATCTCTCCCTCTTTGGCCATTGCACAAGTGATCACCCTCTCTATCCCACCTCTCCGGCCACCTTCAAATCAGCCACCTGCAAATTTTTGTGATTTCTAAAGATTGTTATGCTAATGGTTTTTGTGTTTATCAAGTAATTAACATACTTTCCAGTGATACTTGAATCAGTTTATCAAGTAAATGATGGTTTAGAGGTTCTTTGAGAGAGGACGTCTACGAAATTTTTCAAGTAAATATAAACTGTGTATAAGAAGTTCCAGTTTTCTTTCAATAGTTGTTCATTTATAGTAATATTCTGTATTTGATTTGTAATATCCTGTAAGTGGTCATTCTATCTATGTAATTGATCATTATAAATCTGTAACTATTTATTCATTCAGTATATATGGTCATTAGATTTATGTGTACTAATTTCCTGTATATATCTTACATAGAGGAGGTGGAGATGGTTGTTTGAATAGTTTTCCAATGCCACTTAAATCATCTTAAATAATTTATTAATCACTCTTTACTTTCTTGTTAAGTGTTTATACTCTTTTTCTGAGTGTATGTCAATTAGTTTAGAAGTTCTTTGGGAGATGACATCTATAAAACTTTTCATGTGAATATAAATTGTGTATAAAAAATCCTAGTTTCTTTTCTCTAGTTATTCATTTGTAGTATTATTATGTAATTGGTTTTTAATATCTTGTAAGTGGTCATTCTATTTATGTAATTGGTTATTATAAATCTGTAATTATTTATTTACTTAGTGTATGTGGTCATTCGATTTCTGTATACTAATTTCTTGTATATATCTTACACAGAGGATGTAGAGATGATTATTTAAATAGTTTTTTAATGCCACTTGAACCATCTTTAAATAATATGTCAATCACTATTTACTTTTCTATTCAGTGTTTCTACTCTTTTTCTAAGCATATGTTAGTAAAGGATGGTTTAGAAGTTCTTTGAGAGATGACACCTATGGAACTTTTCAAGTAAATATAAACTGTGTATAAGAAGCCCTAGTTTCCATTATGTAATTGTTCAATTATAGTGTTATTCTATAATTGATTTGTACTATCCTGTAAGTAGTCATTCTATTCATGTAATTAATGATTATAAATCTGTAACTATCTATTCACTCAGTATATATAGTCATTAGATTTTTGTGTACTAATTTTCTGTATATATCTTACGCAAAGGAGGTGAAGATGGTTATTTCAATAGCTTTCCAATGTCACTTGATCCATCCTTAAATAATTTGTCAATCACTCTTTACTTTCATGTTCAATGTTTATATTTTTTTTCGAGTGTATCTCAGTAAAGGATGGTTTAGAAGTTATTTAAGAGAGGAAATCTATGAAACTTTTCAAATGAATATAAATTATGTATAAGAAGTCTTAGTTTTATTTCTGTAATTGTTCACTTATAGTATTATTTTGTAATTGGTTTGTAGGTTTCTGTAAGTAGTTATTCTATTTTAGTAATTGATTATTATAAATCTGTAACTATTTATTAACTCAGAATATATTTTACAGATTGGATGGTAAGATCAGACGGTGGTAGATCAGGCCAGTCTGACTGTCCAATCGGTGAACGATGATGGTTGGAAAACAGTGAGCTGCGATGGTGGGAGGTTTGTGCGGGGCGATGGTGGGAGAGAAGGTGGGGGATTACATAAGTGGGAGATCGGTGAGAACGATGAGCGAACAGATTTGATGGGAAAACAAGAAGGGAATGACGTTACTGATTTGAGGGAGTTTTTGGGGGAGTTTTCGATTTGATTTTGGGTTTTTTTCTTGGTGATTTGGGGGAGAAATGGGAGGGAAAGGGCAAATGTGAAAAGAAAATGTGAAGTGACAGTGAGAGATAAAAACACAAGGGGATAAAAAAGTAGGGGAAAAAAAAAATTCCCCCAGATCAAAAGACATGAAAAAAATAAGGGGCTTGGTCCGGGCATTTTTTGATTTTATAATGTTTGCCATCTTTGCATTCACGTCAGCGGGAATGCTCATACAATCTTTGTGTATTTTGATTTTTTTAGTCAATGTATATTCGATGTGATGAAAAAATACACATTTTAATTATTTAAATTAAAATGAAATATATTCACAATGTGAATTGTATATTTTAATTTTGTCCATTTAATATCTGTTAGACAAAAAAAATGAAATAAATGTTATTGTATTTAGATGGAACAGAAAATCTCAAAATTCATAATGTATTTAACATCATTTAAAAACAATTTTCTCTATTCTTCATAAACATGTTTATCCTGATGTATCATGACCTCCAGTAGAGATATATCTGATAGGGTTCTTAGATATTCCTCAGGAACATGTTCATCACGATGTATTAATTCTTATTATAAGTTCAACTATGTTCATTAGAACATATCCAATGGAGATCTCAAATACAACCAAACATAATTTTTTATAGTACCATTTAAGTATATCTTATGACTTAAAATCTATAATCTATGTATTCATCTCTATTTATTTTAAAATAACATTTTCTTCTTAATAACATATATTTCAATTATTATCATTTTCAGATTTTAATGATAAAATACAAACATACATTAACTAAATCAAATCAATATTAATGGAAAATAAATAAACGTTAAGAGGTGATACGTTAAAAACTATTATTTTTTAATATATGCCAAAAATCTTCAATGTCAGTATAATTTTAAAGGGTTAAAGACATCTAAGTCCCTACAAACATGAAAAAATCCATATAAGTCCCTACTAAAATTGAGACAGACGTACAAGTCCCTGAAAACTCAGAAAAATTCAATTATCATCCCTGAGTTAAATTTCTATCCAAACATAACAGAATATTCCCAGAATATTCCATCATATATAATTGTGTAGACATTGAAATCCTTATCAACAGTCATAAAAACAAATTAGTCCCTGTAAAAGATAAAATTACCCCTTAAAGACTTTTACATTAAATTGTGTACACATTGCAGTCCCTATAAACAATCATAAAATAAAATTAGTCATTACAAGAGACAAAATTGCCCCTAAAAGTTTTTTACATTTAATTGGATAGACATTACAATCCTTATAAATAATCGTAAAGACAAATTGGTCCATGTAAAAGATAAAAATGCCCTGAAGGATTTTTACATTTAATTGTGTAGAAATTGCTGTCTTTATTTACTTATAAACAATCATAATGACAAATAATATAATTTTTTTTTTATTTATTCTTTCATTTTTTATCTTATTGTTACACTTCATCTGAACAAGTAATGAATAATACTCTTTTCTTTAAGATGTTTGCTTGCTTTGAAATACCTATACATGATTTTTCACAAAATTTGTTTATTTACATTCCTGGCAGAGAGAATTTTAATGAACTCGTGCCTCTTTTTTTACTTCCCTACAACCAAAAAGATAAAAAGAATGCATTCTACTGGTTAAATTTTTTTTTTTTTTTACATCCAAATTGAGATCTTCAGGTGGAGTGTGAGCGATTGGATAGAAGATAAAAAAAATAAAAAAATTATATTATTTGTCTTTATGATGTGTCATATATGCAGTTATTACAATCGGAGATATGAGTCCTTAAGATTTTTATTATTTTGTGATCAGATTTGGATTACGATTAGACAACGCTATCATCTATTAAACAAGAGTGCTGCTACACTCAGTTTTTTTTTCCAGTCCAAAACACAGACCTATATTCCTTGTTGCAGATTTACTGAAACATATACCTCGTAAAAACATGTGAGTCTGAGTTTTAATTGGTGAATTTAACTGAGTGTATCATTTTTCATTAAACAAACTTTAAAATCCAACATCAATTGAAATTGCAATTGGATTTTGGTATTCATTAATCATGCAATAGGTGATAATATAATAATTCCTGCAGGCCACACCTCTTTAATATAGGCTAGTATAAAAAAAAAATTCCAATTCATCTAAGGGTGCGTTTGGTTGTAATTGTGCAACTAAACAATTTTGTTATAGTAACTTCCTGATATAATCAATTTTAAAACCTAAATTCCTACAGAATCAATTTTATAATCACGTAATCAGTGACACCCTCTATATATATATATATATATATAATCCATTTTGTCAGAAAAAGAGATCGTCAGGTTAACAAATACGAGATGTTTTTCCCGCCCGACTTGGGCATGGTGGACAGGGACATCACTGGCCCAAGGATTGACGGGTTTCGATTCCGTCGGCCGCAGAAAAAATGTTAGAAAAGTCCTTTGGGCTGTTTATTTAAGTTTTTGCCCAGGTTCAATTTGTGGGCCCATGTTGACCCGACAACTATAACTTCCACGTGGCAGTCTGCCACGTCTATAATAAAAAGAGTTTCATATCTTTCAATTTGCATCGTCTGATATAATTATAAAAGAAAAAAAAAAAAAAATGATGCGTTGAGCACCATATATCATGTTTACTAACAAAATGAGTGTACGAAAACCAAAGTGACTTCAGTAACGAAGGCACCAACTTCAATTTATAATCGAAGTAAAAGTGATTATATAATTTATGCTTTTTAAAAAGAGGTATATAATATTATTTTTTAAATAAAAATGGTTATGGATATGATAATGTGGGGTACACCTTGGCGGCCATATCAAACAACACACATCAGACGATCCTTATCTCATCCTAATCCCAACCAGAAACCGTCCGATCACGTTCAAATCTTCAATGACTCCGGACCCATAACGTCTCCCACTAAAATTTACAAAAAATAATAATATATATAAAAAAAAAAACCGAACCACTCACGCGTTCATCAAAAAAGCCGAAACCGACCCATCACAACCGTCCGTTGAAATCAAATCAATGATAAAGAATTAAATTAATATATGTATTGTTTGAATTTTAAAAAAAAAAAGAAAAAAGAGGGGAGCACGGAATCCATTAAAAACGTTATTGGTGGACCTTTTTTTTTTTTCTCTTTTGATCGGACGGTGGAGATCACGAGAGGAAGACTTGGACGCTTGCGCTCCTGACAGAGAGACAGACGGGACAGGCGGCGCCGCCGCCCTCCCCCGCCACCGACACATCGCACGCGCTGCATAGACAGAGGTGCCGACACGGCAGCACCACCACGGACACGGGCCGGACCCGACACGCCCGACACACCGGGACTGACCCGACAGTCTCAACCCGCTCCGGGTCCTCGTACGCCGACTCGGCGTCCTCCGCGTCCCCACCAACTCCGCCGGGGCTCCGCTCCTCAGCCGCCGACGCGCGCTGCAATTCCGCCTTCAGCACCGCCGCCTCCGCCTCCTGCGAGCGCGCGCGCGCCTGCCACGCGCGCGACTGCGCCTGGAGGTGGCTCACCCGGCTCTCAAGCTCGGCGTTTCTCCGCGCCGCCATGGCCGCCTCCGCCTCCGTCTCGCTCAGCCTCCGCGAGGCGGCCTCCTCCGCCGCGCACAGCAGCGCTCGATAGTGCTTCTGCCTCTTCTCGGCTAACGCGCGCCTCAGATTCTCGGCCTGCACAAAAAAAAAAAAAAAAAAACCAAATCGATTCAGTCCACGAAATGGGAAAACGAGAGAAACCCAAAATAGATTGGGTCGAAAGATTACTTGGGTTGTCAGTAATCGATGGATTTCGTCTCTGTGTTGTTTGATTTGGACGGAGAGTTCTTCGTTCAATTGCGATGTGAACAAAAAGTTCGTGTTTTCAGACGACAAACGGAGTCCAGTTGATACGATTTGATTTTGATGGAGTTGGGAGAGATTAACGATGGCCGTCTGATTGGGAATCATAGTTTGAAAGAAGAGATTGTTCGGCTGTGATGGTATTGCCGTCGCCGCCGCGTCTGCTTCTCTCGTTCTCTTGCGTGGGTTGGTAGTGGTGGTCGCTGTGAAATCGAGACGGGCAACGTTAGCAATTCAAACCAATTGAAACAGAAGAACCAATAGAGGTAAAAAAACAGACCTCCATTAGAGAATAACATATTCGGTTGAAGTAACTCTTGATATTCTCCTTCTTGAACACCCCTGCAAAAACAAAAACCGAATGAATTGAAAACACATATATAGAGACAGGGAAGAAGAAGAGAAAAGAAAAACAGAGAGACTGACATATTGAAGAAGAGAGCGTTTGAAGGATATTGGGCTTGAACAGCCATTGAAAATATAGAGAGAGTGACAACGGAGGAGAGACGTGTCGACCCTTTTAAAGGTTTCACGAAAGAAGAAGAAGAAGAAACAAAGATAAGAAGATATATATAGAGAGAGACAGAGAGAGAGAGAGAACAAACGAACAAAACCAAAGAAAAATTTGAGGGGATTCGATCTCCTCCTAATATTGGGAGAGAATGAGTCAGTGTTTTCAAAGGAGAGATGGATCGTTCAATATAACACAACAGAGTCTCTCGCGTGAGTTGGATATCTGTGAAAAAAATAACTACCCATTGATGATACGTTTTTTCCTTATCAGATACTCTGTTTTTACGTTTGGTTTTTATATATTATTATTATTATTATGAATAAAGATTTAATGTTGGGTGGTGGTGATGCGTACATTATGGGATATATATATATATCCCATAATATATATATATACACACACACGTACACATATACATGCAAATTGCAAAAACTTGAAGGGATTTTTAGTTTTAAGTCTACGTAAACATGCTTATTTAGGGATCGGTCTTTCATTTTTTCATATTTCTTTAGTTCCCATATTCAACCGTCTATTTAATTTTTAGACTCTCCATCGTCCGTCCATACACCGTTAATTTGTGAAATGTGATTTTATTTTTAAATCATTATAAACTATGTTATTTAGTTATCAGTCCATATAAACTATGTTATATAGTGATTAGTTCCTGTAAAATATGAAGAGAAAGACTAATAACAAAATAACATAGTTTACAGGAACTTAAAAATAAATCATATTTAACAAATTAACGGTGTATGGACAGACGTTTGACGGAAGGACTAAAAACCAAATAGGCGGTTGAATATGGAGATTAAAAAAGAAATATGAAGAAGTGAGGGACCAATACCTAAATAGACATATTTACAAGGACTTAAAAATAAAAATCTCAAACCTCAAATAACCCATCTAAAAATCTATATAACTTCCTTACTCTTTCTTAAATCCACCCGCTGAAAACACATTATATTAAAAATCTCTTAAAATGTGTTAAAAATATAAAAAATTCATACAATTTTTCTTTTCCAAAATAGATTATACAACCTTATTTAGAAATATAAAATCATCATTTACATAAGAATTTCTGTATTTTTAATACATTGTATGCTTTTTGTTAACGAATATTTTTCATCTGCTAACTAAAATTTAATTTAGGGGATTATTTAGATTTATATATATGTTTTGAGGGGTTATGAATTTTAGAAAAAGTCAAGAAGTTACTAGATTTCAAGCTATTTACATGGGGTTATATGGATTTTTTCATTTTTAAAATTGTGTATATATATATATATCAACAGCTATGTGTGATATTTAAATGATGATATTATTAAATGAAAAAAATAAAAAAACTAACCCATTTGAGATACGTGATTGACATATTTTACGCGCTAATTTTTAACTGTTCTTTTTGAGAGAGTCGTCCTCGGATTTTATGCTCTCCCAGACACAACAAGATTGAATATTAATTTTTATATTTTAAACTTTTTTTGGTTTTGAAGATTTTGTTTTGTTACACTTTTCTTATTTAGGTTTCTCACCCTATAAATCTCTGTAACAATTTTTTTTATTTGAATTTCTGTGGCTGTGAATTCATGTCCTCTTCCTTCGGCCACAGTTTTGTTGGAGCTATTGAATTGGTATCTCTTTTTTTAAAAAAACTTTATATTGTTAACTCTTTTGAGGCTACCAAATTTACACATTGAGTTATTGTACCCCCCTCCATTAAATGTACCCATGCGATTCAAATGGAATGACATAAACAACCATTAAATATCATAATCTTTGAAATTTCAGTGATTCATGCATTATCTTCTCTTTAAAGGATATCTAAAAAAAAAATCTAAAAAAAATGAGAGAGATCTAGATTTCAACCCCAGTCTTTTTCGAGAGCGTTCACTTATCTCTAATATGTTATTGTACATATTTAAACATTACTTATTCAAAATATATGGGAAAATTAATTTAAGTAATTCTTTCAACCCTTGTTTTTTTTTAAGGCCTATGAACTTTTTTAAGCACATGAAAATACACCAAAATTATAAGTTAATATTTTTTTTGTGTACATCCTTGCATCTCTTTTATTATGCACTCCTTGTTAACAAATTATATTTCATAATGCTTGTACATTGTTAAAATTTCTGGATGCTCGTACACTGCTATATATTCATCATTGTACATTGTTGCATAGCTTGTATATTGTGATAGATGACCTAAAAAATTAAAAGATTGAAAAGTATTTAAAATTAATTTTTTAAAAAAATAATTTATACATGATAAATAAAAAAAATAGAATACAAATAATACTATCAGTATCCAAATGATTTAAAAACTGATATTGATGCCAAGATATCCCATCCATGTCGACGTCCTAAGAATATTTACAAATTTGTCATTAAATTTCTCAAGATAGCATCATCTCTAAAAATAAATATAATATCCGAAAAAAGAACTCCATATATATTAGATAAAAACAAAGCTGAAAATGAAAGGGAAAAGGGCATGGATTCATTTTATTGAAAAGATTGATAGACAGATAGACGTGTAGAAGAGAAAAAAAAAAAAAAACATTTCTTGGCTTTAATTTGGACCCACTAAGAGGGGCGGCTTCTTCTATTCCAATCTCGAATTATATATATATACATATAAACGCAATACACTCAGTTTATTTTGTAACTTCATATATTTCATAATATATAAGGTTCTATCATGATGTATGGTATAAAAAAAAATTTCATTTTTCAAACAAAAAAATAACTACTGTATCTGAATATGAACTCTATTTCATATAACATAATTTATTTCAATGGTAGAATATATGATTTTAAAAAAAAAAATTGGTGTGAACTATAATTGGGACGGCAAGTGAGCTAAACATATCATTTTTCATATATATATATATATAAACTATGTAAGCCAAAAAAAAAAAAAAGAAAAAAAAAAAAGTTCTCATAAGAGATTGCACGGCAGCCTTAGAAAACTCAACACATTCATTCACTTTGATTCCTACTTGACAGCGATTCCTCTCCCCACCTTTATTTCTTTCTTTCACTTGATACATCTATGGCTTCTTTAATATTGGATTTAAAGTGGCTACTTTTATATTATCAATTTAAGTCACCATCTAAGCTTAATGCGTATGCGTGTTTACACGAATAACAGCAACCATTTTTTTTTTTGTCTCACTAGTTTGGATTTCTTTTGTGTAATTAGTGACCTAATAGCTAGCCTTGGGAGACTCTTTTTGTTTGTTTGTTAATTAGCTGATCTATCTTGTAGACTTTTGGGATGAAGGGTAAATTGTTTTGAATCATTAACTTAATTAACTCATCTAACTAATGTTTATGACATGGTAATGAAACTGCATTTAGGATTTACCCAATACTTTTCTTATTGAACATTTTATTGTAGGTGGAAATGACCAAACTATGCTCAACCTAAACCACTATTCCCTAGATATTGAAGCATATTTTTCATATCAATAAAAGGTGTAGCATGTGTGCATGTATATATATAACGGGTCTAGTGAATTAATTAGTGTGGTAGGTGTTTTTTTTTTTTTTTTTTTTTGTGAGAAAGGTAGATATTTACTATCCGATTTCATTTCTGAATTCGAAGTATAAACTCCGAAAGAATGGAGAATAGACATGTAAGCTTAAAAGAAAACCAGAAAGAAAAAATCTCTCGCGCCCACTATCCCTTTCGGTGAGAAGAGGTTTCTAACCCAACAGGGACACCAAGACCGCGGTCACCCTGTGATGCTTAACCTCCCGTTTATGACAGCTACCTCCTCCGCCTTTGCAATGTGTCGAGCCCAATCCCGTAAGCAACTTCGAAACATGTTCCACATATTCTCTTGGTAGACCTGTGTTTCTCTGAATATGACGCGTTGTTCCGCGTACACCAAACCATTCATGTCCCCGCTGATATGATCGACTACATAGAGTGATATGTGTTGATACACTCAATCATTTATCAATATGAAGTCTCTAATGTAGTGTATATATTTTTGTAAATTGAGTTTATATTTAATTAAGAAAAAATACAAAGATGTGCATTTAATTATTCATTTGAATATATAATTTTTTCTTTAAAATATGTACTTTACTATAAAAGTAATTGAAGGGAAGAGAAGTGCAACATTTTCCTTTGCCAACAACATGTAGTACCCACTATGGTTCATTGGGAAGACTAAAATCATTCCCCAATGTGAACACCCCCCACCCATTATTTTCCAAAATGTCGCATCTAATGATTCCTCAAATGGACCTTCAATAACCAAAACAATAATGCAAACACATAGAATACATCGCATGCATTACAAGCTACTTTTCTTCCTTTCTTGATTCACTCTATTTTAAATTTTGAACCACAAGAGGGTAGTCTTTGAAGGTGGGTGTTTGGAGTTGGTGTGTTTTGGCCAAAATCATCATTCCCAAGAAATCTTGGGAACTTAATACAAGGTCCTTGATTTATTATAGGATGATCTTTACTTGCATCTTTATTCTCATTGGCATTTCTTTATTGCCAATCCACCTAAAAAAAAAAAATTTATACCCTCTCATTGAACCTCTCTTTCAACATCCTCTTTTTCTCCACAAGAAAAAGAAAAATATAAAAAAAAAGGTGTTTCTGTTTTCTTGTATTTGGACATGGGACCATCTCTACTTCTCACCTTCACAGTCACACCCACTACATTAGGTTCTCTGGGAATGACAATAATTAGGTTTTTTTTTTTCCCTTCACTTCACACCAAAGCAGCTCCAACAAACCTGTATAGTAACAACAACCTAAAATATATAGTACCACCATGAAAAAGATGAGCTCCCTCACCCTTCTTTTACACACACACCACTTTTGAGGGTAAGTGGTGCTCACATTAAATATGGATTCTCCTCTTTTTCTGCTTTGAAATGACCAAGTCATGGTGTATGGAATGGGTGGGGGGTCTCTTTGAAATTGGTACATTTGTTTGTTTACTGGTGGACAAGATTTTTTATTTGGACTGTAACCTAACAATGGGCTTGATTTGGGGAGATGATAATCATGATATTGACTCTAATACGAATGAAAGTTACAATTTAAGTATGTGATATGATACATGTTAATCTTTATTACGCTGGATTCAATCAAGTTTGTAGATCACAGATCCAATCATGTCAGTAATTTTTAGAGGGGAAGTGGGGTTGATGTGGTCGTTTTGTGAACTTGGTTGCATTATTGTGGTTGTTTTATTATAGGTGGGAATTGTTGTTTACATTTTTCTGTTTGAGAAGAATATGTTATGGTCATGTTATTATGGCCTGGTTCAAGTAGACTTAAACAAACCAGTACAACAACTAGGTCTGAGCTGATGACCTCCCACCCACATGGAGTGATGGCTCATGACCACCATGCTTGGAGGTTGATTTTATTTTATTGTATATATATTTTGGGAGACATGAATGGCTGTAGTGTTCAAGGTAGTGAACAACCTTGTCAGGGAGTCCCCCGCAATGTTGGCCTAAGCACCCGCTTGATTTATTAACCTTAGAAATGTGTGAGTCATAGTAATTTACATAGTAAGTAGGGTTAGAGTCATATGTATTAATAATAATAATATAGCTAATCTAGCCTGGACTTTTCAACATAAAGTATCTATTGACACAGGACATGAGAGTTGATACAATGTTCCTGATATCATTAATTGAGTTTTTATAATCATATGAAACTTTACTAATAGAAAATTTTAGCACAGCGAATTATGTGAACGATCTAGAATTTGATTAAAATTAAGCCAATTTTTACCTAGAAAGAAATTAAGAAATTTGATTAAAATTAATTAAACAACTATGAGAGGGTAAAAACTCACCTTAAGTGATTTCAACGATAACGTATGACCAAATCATTATTGTTTTCTGATCTACATTAGATGTTGGGATTGTGTCTCAGATCTTGTGTATGATAGTCATATTAGGTTGGTTGATTGGATAAAATATGTTTTATAAACTTATAGATAGTATTAATCATAATAGTTTATAAAGAAACTATTGGCTGCTTAATTATATAGAGATGCATAGTGGTTTGAGAGGGGTATCTCAGAGAGTGGGTATGTCTCACATTATCTCACTTGTTCGTGATATGTACAACAATTGATAAACAATTAGTATTAAGTGATCTGGAAATCATACCAACATGAGATATATACGTGATGTATCAAAGAAATTAAGATTGTGATACACCTCACATTAAAAACATAAAATTCACCATTAACACCATCTATATAGGTCGTCCACTATTTCTTTTATAATTAAGATCAAAACCAAATCCAATACATAGGAAGTGACACCTATAAATATCAACAGCAACTCACATCAAAAAACAGGAAACCTGAAAACACACCCCCATTAAAAACCACAGCAGATTTGGAAGCATATTTTGGTTTTGAATGGTGTTGTCAGAGGGGAGGTTGGGTAGATGGTGCATGACACCCTCTGTGTCTGTTCTCTCTCTCTCTCTCTCTCTCTCTATAATGCAATCACAAGAAGTTACACCAAACTCTCTCTCTCTCTCTCTCTCTCTCTCTCTCTCTCTCTAGATGGACATCTAATAAAAACAAGTTGACAAAGAAGCAGTTTTTTCAAAGAGTGAATACTCTTCAGTACGTTCTTTGGAATCAATCAATAATAGTAGTATGTGTAACTTCACCATTGATGAGGGTCACGGATTCAGGCCATCTTTGAGTAGGGTCACCACCAACATCACCTTTATATATCATAAGCTCCTCTCTTTCCCTCCCCCACTAATCATTTAAACATCCAAAAGCGTGCTTGTTTGGAAGAGAGAGTTAAGTTTTTGATGGATGAAATAGTATTTTTTTTGTGTTTTTTATATGTATTTATATCTAGCGTTGATACATTCAAACACTTTTGCAGATATCACGTCAGTCGTCATCTATTTCAATTCAAAACAAAAGAATACGAATTGAATTCACAGAAAGATTTTTATCATTTTTTTTTATCAAAATGTAGATGTTAAATTAGTGAATGGTGTTATGTAAACTTTTGGTTGAGAAATAATGTCTTGTCAGAATTTTTTACCTACTTGTAAATGGATTGGGTAGATCTCAATGTCCTGTATTTTGAGGTGGAAAAGAAAGAGAAACTAAACACCTTGCTCAACCCTCCTTTGGGGTGTGAAATAAGGGTTGGATAAAAGCGAAAATAACTAAAAATAAAATAAAATTTAATTGCTTAGGAAAATAAAAACAGATAAATATATTAAATAATTTAACATAAATCCTGATAGTAATATTCTGAAAGGACCGAATTAGTTTATAAGAAAAATTGTAATCAAACAAAAACTTTTGAAATAGTATTCCATTGCATAATACCAATTTATTATGGATAAAAACTACATCAAAGGGGGTTAAGATCAGATGGTGAAAAATTAAAACACTTTGAAATGTGAATTCATCCACCTCAAACACCTTCAAGCACAGGTTGTCTCTCAAACCATTATCATTGTATTGTGTGACCTTGACCTTACAGTTCTTCAGCCGTGCACGAATCTCGAGGCGCCTTGGGGCTCCCCTCTTGTTTATTCAGCTAGGACTAGGAGTCCAACCCCCCCTAGTTGTGAATTCAGACCCACATCCAGCAGAGAAAATGTTATTGTTGCAGTTGCACACATTATTGCAATTGCATGTCCACACACCGCCTTGTAAAACTAAAAAAAAAAATTACATGGTCAACACTGTGCAGTCTTTATCAAGATACACTAGTTTAGTTTAAAAAATAAAAAAAAATAATTTTTGAATACTTTAATAGTGTAATATACATTGGGAGACTTCAATGTATACTGCATGATCACAATGTATAGGTGGTTGGAGAAACACTTCTACACTACAAACGGGACTGCAAAATAAACATGAGGCTGCATGGATTATTTTTTTAATGTTGTTACACTCAAACACTTGTACAACTATTTTTTAAAAAATGTTTAATATATATGTCAGCATATATTACCCCCAATGAATAACAAAAATATATATATGCATTCAATTTACACCATCCGCTCCAAATGTGTTGATCGTTCTCTTCTCTTTGTTTTTATTCATGTTCACATATACATGTCTCCTGCTTTTGTCATTGTCTAACCCATCCAATTGTGCTTCATATGTGCATTTCCATCCAATTTTATTCATGTAAATATTTTATATATACAAACAACAAAAAACCAACTGTCAAAACAAAGATTAAAATTTCCCTCCCATTGTTTTACACTTCCAACACACAAGATTCCCCACCCCATACATCAAACACATTAAGCATTGCATTGTCTTTACTTAACTAACATGATTAAAAATGATTAATTAACAAATTGCACTTAACGCGTCGCATCGCGTGACCTCATCGGCCCTACCGTTACATCCCAACCACTACGGGCAGTGCACGATGCCCAAACCTTCACAAGGAGCATAACGCGGCGTGGCCAAGGCGGGCGGGGCGTCTTAATCAAACTTAGTCATAGTGATCAGCCTCTGCTAATCAGGCTTCTATTATATTATATATATTAAACTTGTATGAGTTGGATATATAAGCAAAAATTTAGCTTGTGTTGTCATATATGTATGGTTTCATTGGCAATCAAGATATCTTTTATTACAGGGTGTGAAATGTTATGAGTCTATCTTGTGTGTTTCACTTTCATGTGCCTCACACGTTTCATGTGCTTTGGATACGTTGTTAGTGCAAGAGATTGGATTTTTAAAATTTCCTTTAATTAACATGAAAAATAAAATACAATTAGATTTTATATATATATATATACCGTGGATATATTTAAAAAAAAAAATTGGATGACAAAATTTAATGAAAATAAAAATAGTAAAACATACTAGCGTAATCTGCAAAGACTGAAACACACCTCTTATTAATAAAAAGATTATTAAAATGATTTTCAATTATTAAAAAAAAAAAAAACCATGCATGAAATATTTTTAGAAAATATAACTTTGGATAGGGCCCATTGTCGACTGGCTCATCGTGCTACCTCAACGTGATAATTTTACATACCTTTTCAATCTATTTTTCATATTTTTTTCCCTTTAATTATCACATAATTTACAGACCTAGACCCGTTTGGATCTGCATTTAAACATAATTTGTATCTAAATGAAAGATTGAGAAAGATGTATAAAGGGGACCCATAATTCCCTCCACATACAATGCTTTAAATTGGATGAGATGGGGGAAGACAAAAGCAAAATTGATTTTTATTTTTTATTTTTTTCTGGTGGGAAAGAAAACAAGGAAGATCCAAAGGCTGTGACCATCCTATCTTTCTCAAAAAAAAAAAAAAAAAAAACTTATGCTCTTTATTCTTTCTCGGCATACATGTTGAAGATGTATAGGTAACCCCAAATAATCATCAAATCCATTCATTAAAAACTGTAGTTGGGACCATAAAAAACTTTGCATGTGGCAAGACCTGTGGGCCATCCAATATTGATCAGACAGCCATTAGTGTTGCAGCACCAGAGATCCTGCCTAAACATGGAACATATATTTTTCTTTCACATGGTTCACATAGAAAGTCTAAAAGCTGGCTCTGGAAAGAGAAGCCTTTTTTTAAAAAAAAATTCTTCAGTTCAAGATGAAATGTGTGAATTTAAGTCTGACTTTACTGGACCTTGTGTTTGGGTTGTCTATATTACTATATATGGTTCCAGTTTTGTTTTTCTTTTTGTTGTTTTATTATTATTATTATTATTATTATTATTTTATTTCTCAAGCACGAGGGCCTTGTTTGTAGGCTTTTTAGTCCTTTTTCATGAGCTGCAATTTCATCCTTTTTTTCGGGCTGGTCATTTTTATTATGAGAAAAATCCAAATAAACCCGTTAGACAGTATGAAATCCATATGACCCAGACTTTTTTTAAAGTCTATATAACCCTCTGAAAACTCTTTTGTAAATCAAAATAGCCCACTAAATTAAATTTTAATTGACAGATGAAGAATGTTACGTGAATATTATGCCGGATTAACTCTGGTTGAAAACATAATATACAAAAAAAAAAAAAAAAAAAATGTTAAAAATGCAAAAACCCTCATTTACTTTATTCCTCCAGATAGATTATAAAACCTTATTAGGAGGGTTAAAATCATCATTTATAGAGGACTTTTTGAATTTTTAACATATTATAGAAATTTTTTGATATACGATGCTTTCAAATAAGATTAATAAAATGGAATATTCACAAAATATTACTCATTTGTTAAAAAAAATTTAACTCAAAAGGCTATTTGAATTAACATAGGTATTTGAGGAGGTTATATGGATTTTCAAAAAAAATTATGAGGTTATATGGATTTCAAGCAGTTTACAATATATGGATTTTTTTCTTTTATTAAAGGAAGAAATCTCAGGGGGTTATTTGCAAAATTACATAGAAAGAGTTGGAATTTATGTGACTTTTATAATTATCTTTTTTTTTCTTTTTCTTTTTTTCGTTGAAAATTTATGTAGTTCAATATTATTCTTCCTTCCTTGATTTGTATGAACAATATGGTATCTGGAAAACTTTGTAAAAAATGAGTTTTGATTTACTGACTTTTGATTTTAAATGAATAATAAAAGAACAAGTCATTTCATCATTTTTGATATTGGTACTGTTATTTTTTGGCATCGATCCAACTCAATTTATGTCAACAAATTGATTTAACTTTTTTGTTTTTTGATTTTTTTTATCCATGAAGGGTGAAAATGAAAGTGTGAAGTGATCATTTTCTTTTGTCCATTCAAATTAAACAAATATGGATGCTACTTCTCCAGTTCTCACTCGTCATGATTTGGGTGAGGAAGTTCTCTCCTAAAGCAAAGTGAAAAGGAAGGGAAAAAATTTGAGAAGAAAAGCAAGTGAACAACTTTCCCCCATTTAAGGCCACCTAAAAAAAAACTAGGAAAGAATCAATACATTAAGTTATATGGAGAAGAAGTTAAGCTTCCCAATTCAACACAAGTGTTTCCCTAGGCTTCACTCTCCACATGACATGTTAACAACTCAATAAGTGGGCATTGAAAAAGATTCAATAAATTGAAATCATCACCCCCATATTATTTTAAAGTCTCACATGACATGCTGAACAATGAAATATAGAGAAAGGAAACAAACCCAAATTCTATGTGCCTTCACAAAGTTCCAAACTAGGAAAGAATCGAAAAAAAAAAAAAAGTTCCAAACAGTTTTTTTTTTTTTTTTTCTCTCTCTTAGGCATGCATCAGCATCACCTTCCATACTGCAAAGCTGAACAGACCTTTATATATATAATATATATATTCAATGAAAACAGTTAGCACAACCTAATGTTCAGCATTTCTTATGCATGAAAACAGTCACCCAGAGAGACAGGGACAGAGAGAAAATTAAGTAATAACAGGTGTGATGGGTCAATTCATCCACCTCTCCAACACATACACCACTAACATTATTAAGGAGAGCTACCCAAAGTCATATTAGTACACAACACCACCACCACACAAACCATTGTGTCAGGATTCCTTTGCTTTGCCTTCACGTTGCCTCTTTAGACCTCTTCTTCCTCTTTTGATGATGCTCTCCTCATCTGCACACATATCCTCTCACTTTTATTTAAAAAATGAAAAATTATGGTCTGACCTTACAAGTTTTTTTTTTTAAATAGTAATAAAATAAACACTGTATAATAAAAGGAAAAAATCCATATAAACCTTATTTAAATTTTTATTGATAGATGATGAAAATTTTGTTTGTATAACCTTGGTTAAAAATACAGTATATAAAAAATAACTCTATATTAAAAACGTGAAAAATTATCTGCAAAGATGATTTTACCCCTCCAGGTAGAGTTTTATAACCTATTCAAAAGGGTAAAATCATCATTTACAGAAATTTTTTCACATTTTAATACATTGTAGGTTTTTTTTAATATACTGTGTTATCAACCAAGTATATTAAAAAAAAACCTATATCATCATCTACCAAACGAAATATTCGTAAAATATTCATCATCTAGATTTACATAGGTGTTTTCAATTTCAGAGGGTTATAGGGTTATATGGATTTTGGGAAGTTCACAGGGGGGTTATTTGAATATTTCCCATAATAAAAATATTTTGTTCAACATTTTGATTACCAAACAAAAAAAAAATGTTCTGTTCAACTTTTTTTGCATTCAATATATACATGGTTAATTAAATACATTTTTACAAAAAAAAATAAAAATGAAATGCATACTTGTGTGAATTGCATGCACATGTTTTTTATATTTTTTTATATATTGACATATACTAAATTAAATATTATCAGATAAATCTTAGGGGGTGAGATCAATTTTTTTCCCAAAAACATATAAATACAAACAAAATACCCTCTCCACCTACTCTTTTTATTTTATTTGGAGATGCTTGTTCAACTGGGTTCTCAAGTTTTCCCTGACAAAAGTTATTATTTTTTTCTGTTTGCTGTGAAAACAAAATCACACTCCCCATCACATGCATCAGGCTTTTCTTCCCACCACCACCACCCTCCCATCCAACCCAGAATCTTTAATGGGACACCCCAATCACTGATGTATGTTTTTTTCAAATAAAGGATTTATTTTTTTATTTTTTTTAATGCTTCAGCTATGTGTGTAACTGTATAGTCTTTCTCTCCACAGCACAGCTTTTGTTGAGCCTATCAAGGCAAAAAAAAAAAAAAAAATGGGGTCCAAAAAAGACTTGACTGATAAAGCAAAAAGAGAGGTGTTGGGACCATCAAAACCCAACCTTGCAGGGGTTATATTGTGTGGGGACTCATTCACTCACTCACCCAATAAATTAATTTCTTTTATATGGTCTTTTTTTTTTCCCTTTCAATCTTGTTTTTTTTGTTTAGGTGCTGTCACAGTTTTTGATTTTTTATTTTTAAGTCTTCACAAACCATCATATTTAGTGATCGATCCCTCACTTCTTCGTATTTAGGTTTTAGTCTTTAGATTTAAATGATAGTTCCTTTTTAGTTCCTGAGAGTGACCTATCCATAAATTATTTAATTTTCTTTTTAGTCTCTAAGAGGGACCTATCCATGAATTATCTTTTAAATCTGGGGACTAAAACCCAAATACAAAGAAGAAAGGGATCAATCACTAAATATGATGGTTTGTGGGGACTTAAAAATAAAAAATTCCTTTTTTTTTTTTTTTTTTGGGGGGGGGAGCAAAGGTGGTGTTACAGTTCATGTTTAAAAACAGAGGATACATGACATTGAGAGTCTGGGAGTATTGAGAACCCTTTCGTCTACCACTGTTACTCCAACTTTTCAATTTTTTTTAGAAGGGTATAATGGGTTCTAAAACATAAGATATTATTTGTTTTATTTTTTTGGTGTTTTTGCATATATATCCTTTAACAAATTCTATATTGTCAAAATTCCCTCCTTCAAACTCAATTTTGAACAATATCCATCCAATGAGTTAGATTGTGCATGAATGCCGTTTTTAAGAGTATTTTTACATGATATAAATTTGTTAAGTTTTACAATAATATTTTTCAAATGGTCATTCATACACAATTTAAATTCTTTTGAGAGTTAAGGCTAGAAAAGTAATTCACCAGGGATATTTTGATAAAACAAAACTTTTTTAGAGGTATATATGCAAAAAAAAAATATTTTGTTTTATTTGCATCGTCAACTCTTATGTTTCTCTCTCATTATGGTGATTTTTAGGATTAGTTTTTTAACACACTCCAAGTATTCTATATTTATTTACTCATATGTTTACCCTTTTAAAAATACTAACCTTATCTCAAATACATTGCACAGATATATTTTTTTTATCAATTTAATATATGATTAACAATGCAATATACATGCAACACATTTCAACAAGAAAAAATATAGACGGATGATATTTTTGAGAGGTTACACATGTAAATATAAGATTTTTAGATGGTGTGCCTTTTAATATAAAAATAAATAAATAAATAAATAAATGAAAAGCATCAATTGTGTAGGTGTCTTGGATCATCATAGACAATGGAAACCCCACCAGCTTCCATTGTGTATTAGTTGAGTCAGGTTGGCCTTTCTGTGATCTTCCAGATCCAATAAGACCAAAACAATCCAAATCCATCTATGCCTCCATTTGCCAATTTGACCAGATTCCAAAACCTAGACTTTCAATCACAATAAAAATTTACCAAAATGTCAGAGATAACCATATAAATAGTCTCTTTTTTTTATAATCCCATGTGTTTTAATTTTTTATAAAGTGTATAATTTATATAATCCACGCATGCAAATTTATTTATTTTTAAATAAAAAAAACTAAAGCATATACACATGAATTTCAATGAATTTTATGAGCTCTTTTATATAAAATAAAATAAAATAATCACATATTTTGTGTAACAAAGTATATATACAAGAACAACACAAGGACTATATAAAATACTGCATATAACAACACTCGGAATTTTATTTCTATCTACAAGGATTTTAGAAAATGCCATTACTTTTGGATTCTGAATTAATTATGAATACTTATCTTATCCGCCATGTGTTTGTGCACAAGGATTAAAAAAAAATGCATATCTTTGGCAGTCTCAGGTGTTAGACAATTTCAATCCACCTAATTTTATCATAATGGGTGATTAGCCATCTCTTTTGAATCCTGAGTTCCTGATTTGCCCATGTTGACAATGAAGAGCTTAATTATATATAATTATTGAGCTTAAGATATGCTCAAGATATGTTTGTATAATAGGTGGGGGTCTTTGTAGTGGTAAAGAATGGACAACTTGAATATGTAGTTTTCCATGGCAACTTCTGGGGGACCATGTGGGATGTCCACCTTTGAACAATTTGTCAGAATTTGTTTTGAGAATTTAATTGCTTTTGAATTTGACCTTCCCATATGATTCTATTAACCAACACTTGATATTTCATGTCCATATCAAAACAATTTTAAGATTATTGAGTCTCTCTCGGTCCTAAACATGTGCATCTCATTTTCAAAGAATAAATGCAGGCCTGTGGAATTCTGACCCTTATGTTCCTTAACCATGTTTAATTGATGATAATCTATAAGCGATTTTTTCATGGAAGTTTCAATAATTTGATGGCATTCCATACCAAACTTGATTGAGAATTTCCATCATCTTGCTTTGTATTATCAGAAGGGATAGACAAGATCAACTCAGTTCTTAATAAAAAAACTAACATGTGAACCATCTCTAACCCGATCACACCCCAAAAGGAGCCTAACAAACTTGGGAATTGATTCCATGTGGGTCTTTGTAAGTTGTGTATGAATTTGATGCTTTGGGGGGTTTTTTGAACTGTAGTGATGGTTGGAATAATTGGGTTGTGGAGGATTTTTAAAAAAAAAACTTGCTTTAACAGGGGCAATGGATTGAATAAATGATATAACTAGGTCAATTATTGCAATGAAGAAGCCTTATAACTTGGGATATGCAATGGTAAAATGAGAGAGTAATATCTGGCACCTACGTTGATGTGATAAGGCTTCTTTTTTATGCTTCTATTACTTGTTATACCAAGGCTTCTAAGTTAAGCATGGAATGACATTTGGCATGCTTGTAATTAAACATTTTTCAAATGATTGCCACAATGAATTCTATTGATAATCATAAATATAGTCACCATTCAAAGAGAAACCTTGCCAAAAATATGCTAAAAGGACCCATTGTAATTCAAGCCACAAGCAAAGATCTTTCAATGAAAAAAAAAAAAAAAATGATGCAAAGAAAAAAGAGACCTAAGAAAATAGCTCATAGTCCACTAGAATTTTAGAAGAGAATAAAGCAAAGGCATGATCCAGTGCTTGAAGAAATCCACTAAGCCAAAAAGGGATTTGGAGAAGACAAACATAGGAATTCCTCCCCACAACCACCATGAAACATATGTAGGGATAACTTTGATGAGTGCAAGGCATCAAAAATTCCTTTTAAAAAAACATGCACTGCTTTGTGACTTTCAAGTGTATCTTTAGCATCCATGAATGAGTAGACCACCACAAATGGGGAAAAAAAATTGTCACTTGGGAAGATCACCTAAATCACTGAAAACCATAGTAAATGGTTGGAGCAGAGCTTGAGAGGGCTCTAAGTGAGGTTAGGTGCTTGGTGTTGACATTACTCATTCATTCAAGGAACTATCACTTAAGCAAATCAACTTTACCTTTTTGAATTTTGACCCTTTGTGGCTCTCTTTGAATGCCATCATATTTATGAAATGCTGTGTTTTATGTCCCTCTGTGACTAATATTTTATTATTATTATTAAATTTTTTTATCAACAAGTAGAATACTCGAATACATACACCTACCAACCAACCAGGAAATAGTTCCATGCATTGTGTATTTCTTTAGAAATTCAATCTTGGACAATTGAAATTGTTGGGTAATGGTTAGGCTCTTTCCCCCTCCAAATCATAACATCCATCCATAGTGAAACAAAAGCATGGCCTAACAACCACTACCTCATTATAATCATGATTAAGACAGGCATAATTTTTCAAGGGTGTAGGTGCCATGAACTTCCCATCTGAAAAGCTAACAATCACTTCATACAGGAAAAAACAATTGAGCGTGATTTGCGCGAAAAAAGGGTGGTTGTCTTGCTTTTCATGTGTCACAGGCAATAGGCATGAAGGATACAATTTTTGAGGTCATGATAGACACCAACCAGGCATATCTATCTAGAAGACAATGTCCAAGTCAAGGTATTGAAGAGGCAATACCATTGGTTCTACTTTGAATAGTTTTTATTCAAGTACTAGCATTTAAAAAATGGGACAATCACACACGAACTATTAGACTACAAAGAATTTGAGTCCACAAATATTACTTTCTTCACTGTTTAATAAAAGGGTGCTGATCCTGCAGTCATTCCTGTGATCATAACATGGTATATACTTTCTCTAACCAGTATTCTAGTATGCACTAAATTAGGAAAAATGTAAAAAAGTTACGAATGCAATTGTTGCAAATTTACATACTTCATTGTACGAGTATATACCTTCAAAAAAATGCAAAACATGTTGGGACTACAAAAGTGATGGTGCCAACATTTTTCATATAAAAATACATCTATACAAGGTTAGTTAAAAATGTGAAAATGATAAAACCACTGGCTCCACTGCGCAGCTATTCAAAACAAGCCCAATATCATTGGAACTCTAGCTGTTGCAGAAGGAGAGTATGACATATTACCTAGTCACGGAAATATTAGAGATTTGCAACTTCATCTAATGAAGAAAACTGCATATCAATATTTGCAATGCATTCTTGATCAACTTCAATAGAATTCCACAATTTCAGTAGTGAATGTCAAGATGAAACTGCCTCAATATCTTATATTTCTCTAGATGTTGTAACTTCTACACAATTCTCCCTGCAGGATAGTTGAACTGCCTCACTCAAATAACAACTAGCTTTTCCATGAACATTTGAATCAAATAATTGAAGCTTCATATTTCCAAACAAGACTTCAGATCATCCTCTCTTCTAGCCTTGTTCAATTTATCGAAAAGATCATCCACAGCCATGGTCCTTGTAACCCCCAATTTATCCACCTTCTTAGGCCGTTTAAGATCCACACAGTCATCCACATTGACTCCACTGTCATCCTATTGAGTCCTTGGCTAACTATGCCTTTTATCATCCCTCTATAGCTATCTATTCTTTCAGCACTGGATTTCAACCTTGCCTTCATTGTTAAGATGGCTTTAATGTTCTCGTCTTCTTCATTGCAAGAGCTATCCCCTGCAGCAGGCAGCCCATCTCTCATTAATCCATCTAAAAAAAGGTTTGGAGAAAACACTTAATCCAATAAACTGACATTCTGCATATATCTTTCAAATGCTTCAGTTTCTGCTTTGAGGTTTCCTTCAGTGTACTCTTTTAGCTTAAAAAACCTCCAAGCATTTACTGCTATAGCATCCTAAAGCAGAATAATGAATAAACTGTAGCTCATTCTTAAATTTTATAAGCAGACATTAATAAAGTGAAATAAAAGAAAGAGACACACAGGATGACCTTCCGGGATAATGGCCTTCTTCCTCATGATGACACTTGAACTCCATGAAATTGAGAAAATGTACTGGAAAGTTGTCGAAATGAAGCAATCCTCGATGAAGATCTGGCCCAAGACAGCCATGGTTACATGAACAAATTTTGTAGGACCATCTTGGAATAAAATAACCTTGCTGTAATGAAAGGTTAGAACTTACACCGCTGGAGGTTTGTCCGTTGATGGCTGGACAAAGAGAGGAGAGCTTGAGGATGGTGCCTTGTCTGAAAATGTTGCATTGAGCTTCAGAACTGCACCATCAATACATGCAACTGGAGTCGGAAAAAAACTATTGTTTCAACAAAAAGAACAGGATAACTAAGTACCTAAACTATTAAGTTCATCGTTTCATGCCAATATGATCAATGAGTACAGGTAACAGCCTTTCCTTCAAATTCAGAATCAAGAAAAAAATATATATTAGTTCAACTTCAACTAAAAAGAAATGGTTTCAGGATTTTGTAAAAAATGTAAATTTACAAACCAAAAGAAAATCTAAAATTTTCAGAACTACAACAAGCACTTTGTCTATGTGAGAGAAATAGAATTAGAAAACACTCATACAAGTACAGTATTCCATGTTCATGTGACCAATGATAATTTTTCTAATTCTACATCAGCAACTACCCCCAAAATTTTCAACCTTATTTATGAAATGAATCTCCAACCTTACATGTTTAAATGAGACAAGCAATATAAAATATTATTTGTGCAGAATTTTGGGCTGGGAACAGAGAGAGAATCCAGCAAAATGCCATGAGTTGTCCATGTTATGGGTTGATCAGTGAGATGTCATGGATGGTAGCAATTTGAAATAACATGCTTACTATGAATGTAGCAAGGATTCTGAGCTCTTGCACAGCAACTCTTTCATGACTGATATGGACACCTACATTGTCAACATATGAATCAGAAGATCTCAACTGATAAAGGAATTGCAACTCATCAACTGGAACATCTAAATTATGCATACTGTGAAGAACAACCAGCAAAATCGGATTGGGAAAAATGTCCCACTTTGAAAAATCAGGATGTTTCCTATATGGTTAACAAGAATACTTGCCTCCCGTACATAAATGTAAGCAATCTAGACCTGTTTTGGCAATTCCCAGACAAATATAAACATAAAGTTGGCATTTGTTATAGTTCTTTTGAAATATATCAAGAAAATGTTTTTCCTTGGAGCTGGAAAAAATGCTCCAGAATTTTATTATTTGCTCCAAAGACAGATAGACACAATACAAACATATGTTCTTGAAAATCCAGTTGTCAAGTATCAATTAGAATACCATAATAAACATGAGTTCTCTCATGATTTTTTTTTTCATTACCTCCTATGGAGATATATATGGGCAATTAACTGTTGGGAGCCTTTCACTATAAAATGTAGCATTACTATATGAAATGTAGCATATGGTCAGTAGGAGCTTCTCATCAATACAAATTGCAATTTATAATAAATATAGATTTTTATTGTAAATTCTCTTTTTGCAAAACGAGCACTGATTAGCAAGTAAGCACCGCCCCCCTCCAAAGAGGAGGTCAGGGCTCAAATCCCACCCCTAGAAATGTGTCCAAGGGGGAACATTGGTATCCAAAGTATATTACAGATTGAAAAAAAACAGGAAAGGACAGAGTACAAGTTTATTAAAAAGGAACATATAAGAAGAACAAGTAAAATACAGAATTATCTATGACATATTTCTGGTATCGCATTGGAAAGGTGGGCAAATTTTACCTAAAACACCCCTTGTACATCTGCACCAAGAAAGAAAATCTCAAATTTTATATTTATTGATGACAGTCCTCAGCTCAGTCCATTGGTGTAACTTAAAAGCAGAACATAAGCAATTACAAGATACAATCAAGTATTTTTTTCAAGCTACCAGAGGGCTTAGACAGGGAGATCCACTTTCCCCCTATTTGTTTTGTATAGGTATGGAAGGATTCACTCAATTAATTGATCATAAAGTTTAAAAGTTGCTGTGGGAGAGTTTGTAGCTGTCCATTCTGGTACTCTTCAGGTGTCCCATCTTATTTTTGCTGATGATGTTCTATTGTTCACTGATAGCAGTCCTCTATCCCTTACTCAGCTTGCTAATATCCTTAGTACTTTCAGTTCATGGTCTGGCCTTCAAATTAACAATCAGAAAAGCCATTTTTTTATGGGAGATACAGATAATTCTGATCAAATTGATAACATTTTGGGTTTTTCAAAAGATCATTTTCCTGTTACTTATCTAGGTTTACCACTTTTCACTTCTAAACTTACAAAACAAATGTGCCAACCTCTGGTTGACAAAATCAGAAGAATTTCTGGCTGGTCTGCTGATTTGCTATCATACTTTGGTAGACCTGAAGACTACACGATCTTGCCAGCCCAATTCCAAGGATTCCACATCAGCGAGGAGGTCACCGACCAGCAGGAATAGAGGCCACATCCAGCAGGGGATTCACGGTGAAGATTGAGTACAACTAGTGGCAACATTCCGTCAATCCTTCTCTCAGCACCCAAGTGAAGGCTAAGGAAATTTGGGGATCGAAGATCCCGCTCAAGATCCAAGGATTTATGTTATTTAAAATCCAAAGCAAATTGCTCACTAGATCATATCATTCAAAATGGCACCCCAAGAAATTGGACTTGTGTATCCCAAATGGAGCAGGAGACGACTGAACATCTCATATGCCGCAGCGGGGTGGCAAGAATATGAATAATGCTGAAGAATAGCACACCATTTATTATTTAATCAAACCACACCTTATAAATTACTTATGGCAGAGTTCGTGACTGCACAACTAAAAATCAGATAATTAGCAATGGAGGTAATAAATTCATCTGACCTCGAACTCCATGTCGTTATTGCCTCCATATTCAACTACATGCCACATTGAAGTTTATTCATTATTCATTCCCAGGAACACTCCGGGAAATGGAAGTGTATTCCAACTTCCAAGGTATACAGATAATGGCAAGCGCTTTACTATGATGAGATAGTAGGATTTGCAGAACAAAGTGATAAACCAACTAGATCATTTGGAGTACATTATATAAGTAAGATAAGATAAATGGGGGAAAAAAAACAAGAGCACTGAGTAATAATTAATCTTAGTGAAGACATATGAACCTGGAACGGGCAACATTGCCACACTTGATACACTTTGGCTTATTGAGGCCATGGAGATTCTGCCTTGGAGTGTCAATGAGAATTGATTGCTGGGGCATAAGGCTACCATTGTTTACTGGTAATGTGCTCCCTGTTTCATTGCTGTTGTTGCAGAGCATCGGTGATGCAGTCGCCATTGTTTTTCCTCCTATTTCATCAAAGGAAATCATGTTTATAAATTCAAAACAATAAAAGTCATTAAGAATTTTGTGGGTATGCCAAAACCCATCTCTCCAGCATTTGAGCTCAAAGATCTACAACAAAAAGACAATGACAAAATAAAAATGACAAAATAAAATGATATAATTAGTATAAATGATGAAAAGGCGATCAAAGATGATTTAACTGGAGACTGTTAGTGAACGTATATACAATAAAGATGATCAACTCACAAAAGGAGTACCAATTACAAAGCTTTACAGCTTTAAAAATTTCATGAACCAGCATCCATATTATCATCATTACCCAAAAAGACACCAAATTATCAAGAAACTAGATGTTGGGTTTCACTGCTGACGTGAACAAATAGGTAGACACCAACAAAAAAAGGGTCAGAAATATAATGATCATTAATATTCGGTAAATGAGATCAATAAAGACACAGGAATTCCCTGTGGCAGCCAATAAGAGGTTGCCACGCAGACAGTGCACAAAATTATGTTCATTTTTTAATAGACTCTTACCAATAAAAGTCTATTGAAAATTATGTTCACATTTTTAATAGACTCTTACCGCCTACGCGGCTACCTCTTATTGACTGCCACAAGAATTCCAGACACAGGAAATCTGATCTCTCGGTAAACAACCTGAGAAAGATGATGGCACAACCTCACAACGGGACTCATGTAGAAGATGCACTTATAGTAGCAGCTAAAACTGAGGGACAGCCTACAACCATGGATATCACCAACATTGTCCGACTCCGAGGCCTCACTTCACCAACATTACACAATGTATGATAGTTCTTCTCCAAATTACTTAAAAATCACAGGACAACCATATATTCATAGCACGATCGCATAAGAACAAGAAAAAACAAAAAAAAAAAACCTGTTAAAAGCGACTAAAAACAATAAACCATACCAAAACAAATCCGACCCTCTAAAGATCCTTAATGAACATATAGCATCAAGTTCCCCTTTTGAGTAGTGATGGATACATGGCCTAATTCAGCATTCATTCATTGTAAGCATACATTGACCCAAATTTTAGATATCCAGAACGTAATGCATTCGTAAACCTCCGATCGCTAGAAAAAGAAACCATGGATACCTTGACTGGCGCGAACGGGTGAGCCGATCACAACGTTCAAAGAAGATGGAGAGGGAGAGGAGTGAACGGGGCAAGGCGAGGAGGGGGAGACTGGAGAGAGAGTGGATTGGCCGAGTTAGGGTTTCACGGGTTCGGCGAGCCGGTCTGAGAAGCTCGAGAGGAGCTTATGCAGATGGAGAATGTTGGGTGATCCTGACCGTCCACTCGATGTGGTTTTTCACGTATCAGATCTCTCGCTCGTTGCGTCGTTGGATTTTCATTGGTCGCTCTATTTTCAGTCCTAATTCCAGCCCTTTACTCGTATGCTTACGTAAAATGCATATTTTTAGAAGAATTTTTTTATCATTTTTATAAATGTATCCATGTAATTTATTAGAGTATATGTTTCATTTTTTTATAAAAGTATGTACCTCATTAGATGAAATGTACTCTTTTTAAAAAATTCAAATTACATGCAGACCGGAATTGAGACAGAAAATGATGGAGATGGATGTAACATTATCCTAATAATAATAATAATAATAATAATATATACATGGGTGATCATAGATTTTCAATTAATTTGAACAACTCATGAATTGAATAACAATGATATCATTTTCTCATATCATTTGCAGTAGAATCATAGAGACATGATTTAATCGAATATAGAAGACTACCAACATATGGACATCTCATGTTATTTGAAGCATAAATTTTTTATGTTAAATTGAATAATACTAGTAAGGTGCACGCGTGATGCTCGTGTAATGCTATCTTCGTATGTTCGAACTATTGTATCATGTGTTTTTTTAACAAATGGAATGTATAAGTCTTGTAGGCTTTTTATTATTTCCTTAAACTAATTAAATTTGACAATTAATTAAACTTGAAATCACACAGATCAGTTGAACTTGTTGAACAATTTTCTTATATAATAATGTTTTTTTCCTACCACTCCTCCAAATAGACTCTTTCGCATGAAACCATTGATATTTCACTTGAATTCTTGAGCAATTCATTGGATCGTGAATAATCTAAGGTGGAATTCCAAGGATTGATGCAACCACAATATTTAATAACATTCATTAATATTTATAGGAATTTGGTTTTCTAGACCTGCTATGTGCCAAGTACTATCAATGCATGTGAGTTTTATATGGAATTGTTCATATTATCCTTGTAGGATATTGGTTTGGGAAGATGGGTTATGCAATTTGGCTAATTTCGCACCCAAGATCGACTTGATTGTCTCAAGTTCATCAGCGGAGAAGCATTGTGAACCTCACCAGTCTATAGTCCTCCAGCCTGAGGTCTTCTTCAAGATGTCCCATGAAATCTACAACTATGGAGAAGGGTGAGGAGGAAATACTACTAAGAATTTAACACTGGTATTAGTAAGTAATGTAGCCACTTTCAATAATACAAAAAGGTAATGTGGCCATTTTATAATCCAAATGGTCTCTAAATTTAATAATCTGATTATATGCTTTTTATGGGGACAGTTTGATAGGAAAAGTTGCTGCAGCTCATAGTCATAAATGGATTTTCAAGGAACCTAATGATAAAGAAATCAATATCTTATCTGCATGACACAATCAACCTGATTCAGTAAGTGGATTCAATAGACACCAATATATTTCCTATTTTTATAAGTTCTAAATAAACAATTGAAATTTGATTCTACTACATTTATCAGCATCCAAGAGCATGGGAGGCACAATTCCAGTCTGGAATTCAGGTACTCTTCCATCTCCTATGCAATTTTCCTAATCACATAGACTATTGCATTAGTCGCGGTTAAAGAAGGTGTTGTTCAGTTAGGATCAATGAACAAGGTTCTCTTTCTCCCTCACTTCCTCAAATCAATATGAATATGATAATTCAGCTACACCAATAACAGAACATATTCTTCTATTTCACAATTGAACTGAAGGTCACAGAAGACCTGAGCTATGTTGTTTTACTGCGCAAGAAGTTTAGCTATCTCCACAGCATTCCTGGTGTCCTATTGCCTCACCCATCATCTTCATCATTCCCACTCAGTGCCGAAACCAATGTATTTCATGACTTCTCATCCCAACAAGTGAATATAACTCCATCAGTGAGCAGCTTAGAAGCGCTCCTCTCCAAGTTCCCTTCAATGGGTTCTCTGCCAACCATGAATGTACAGGGCAACTACAATCCGACGATGTTCTCAAGCCCTCACAGGCCGATGGAATTCATGATGGATACGGGGAGGATAGCTAAGGTGGAGATGGATGAGGATAAGGTTGGTGGCCATGACAGGGAGATGAACTTCATTGGTGAGAGTAGCAGTTCCATGTCATCTTATATTCTTACTAATGTAACAAAATCCAACAATGAATTTTGAGAGAGTTTATTTGGACTATAATAAGTAATGCAACTTAGCAGTTTTTCAGCCTTCAATGTTTATTGGTGCTCTCTCAAACAGTGAACGCCCGGTTTCCCATCATTATTGATACTCTAATTTTGTATAAACAAGGCATCTCCTTGGACAACCTATGAATGGTTCAATTTCTGTTTATATTTTCTAGATCAATAACAATAAATCAGACTGATAGAGAAACTTTTTAAAATGTAATGAAAACAACCCAAGTCAGTTTTAACAATCTGATCCAGTCCCAAACAATCTCATTGGAATAATTCCAAACAGACATCTTTAAAGGTAAATATCATTACTGGTTGCTAGATACTTCAAACTCATATTGTTATTTGGATGGTGTTGATTCAATTGAACTAAATTTGTTGGAAGATTATAAAACCACAATCCATGATATATATTATATACCCAGCTTAGAAGAATTGATTTTATCAGAAACACAATTAGAAGTATCGCTATCATGCAGTTTTCTAGAAAAAAACATTCTTAAAATCACATCAAAATCTAAAAAAATGTAAGCCAAATATCTTGAAGCACCACATGGAATCCAAAAATTGGTTTCAAACGGAGCCGTCCAGAGAATCACATGCAGAATGTCAACAATTGTAGAGGATGATGTTGCAGTTACTTGTTTATTACAAAGTTCCAAAATGTAAATTGGGAATATATATAAGAACACTAAATACGTGATCACCTCTTAAAGACTTCTGACACAAGCTTTTAAAGTAAATCCTCTCGTCTTCTTTTTTATTTGTTTTCTTGATGGGTTGCTGTTGATTTATGATTATTTGGATATTAAATTTAGAGCACATACCAAACTTCATCTTGATAGTATGGAAAACATAACCCCTCTTTAATGAAAGAACTTGGGTTTGAGTCTCACCGCACCTTACCAATAAACAAAAAAAAAATTTAGAGCATATATAATTTTTTTTTAGGTAATCAAGAAGCTCATGTATAAAAGAAGATGTACTTCATCCCAGAGAAGCAAACCACAAATATTAAATGCTTTGCCCCAGTTGTATGAACTGTTAGCTGAAAAAAAAAATTTATAATGCCATTCATCAATCAACATTCTGTAACCAAAAATTTCATGGAATGGTTTTTTTCCTGCCACTCACTCAGTACAGGCCAAAGTAATTCCTGTGTTATACAGCATCCTTCACTGTTTCAGGACTTCCAATTATGATCACAACAAAACTGTTCAGTTATTCCACAATACACAACAAAAGCATCGCGAATAAGAAAAATTGATTTCCAGAATGCCAAAAATTTGAAACTAGATATGAAACTATCAGGTGAGGTTGATCGCGGTAGCGTACGCTTGAAGCAGAGAGAGAGCCTGATCTGTCACAGCCCGGTCTCTTGCGCGCCTCACCCACTCACTCACAACTTCTTCTGCTTGACTTCCATGGATACCGGCTTCCAAGGCATCAGCAGCTTCGGCTAGTTTTCCTTCACCTAGAAATCGCTCGACCCGATTGATAATGGATTCGATCCCATCTTCAGATTGGTCATCCTCTTTCATCTGTTGATTCAACACACACAGTGTAAATGTAAAGAGTGAGTCCTCGATGCGAATAAAAGCAACAAGAGTTTTTTTTATTTTAAAGGAAGGTAAATATTGCTATCACGTTTTCATTAATGAAATCATAGTACAATTCCAAAACGGGTGAGCAAGTACACCGCCACCCTTCAGTTAGTAAGAAATCTAACCAAGTAGGATGCGACGTTATTGTTGATCTTCATGTGTGGGAATCTATGTGCATCTGATCACTGACCTTTATTGAAGATGCAATATGAGCGACGGCATGAGTCAGGATGACACCACCACCAGCAGGAATGAGGCTATAGTGACACAGTTTTCTTTTCAAAGCATCAAACTGAATGCAAAAGGTCAGACACAATCATGCATCATAAAAAGAATTTACATAAAATTTGCATTCTTTACTGAGTCCTAACTGAGTTCAGAACTTTCCAAATTCAGGAAAATAGTAATGACCAGCAGAAGTCAAGCACCATCATTAACACTAATACTGGACACCACATCACCATATAAAATTAGGAATTAAGGTAACATAAATTGGGGAACTGTCATGTACAAAATAACAGTCAATCTACTCTTAAGTCTGGATCAATTTGTCACTTGGAATGAATACAGTCATCTCCAAGATAAAAAAAAGTCCAACTTTTCCCCATTCTCCAATCTTATGTATGCCTTTTAATACCTGTATAACATCTATAAGCCATAGAGATTCAAGAATCATTTGATTGCAAACCTACCAGGCTACCTTAAAGACATCCCGATAACCAAGAGCACAGTATCCCTGGACCCATCAGCAACATACAGTTCTTGTTCTGCTAAGTAAACTCGCAGAAGAACAATAAAAACAAAGACATGCACACTCAAATCAGATATAGGAGATCTACAAGATTATTTTCTTCGATACCAAGTAAAACTTTCACGATATGAGAGAGGATAAAATTTATTGCACAGGCATACTTTTGGGTTCAAAGTGTGCTTTCATGGATGAACGGTCTAACATTGCATGCGTATCTATCTTGTAAGGAAAATCTTAAGTATAATCTTTTTTTTCATCTCCAATTACAGGCTTAACATGTTTTGAATTTTTTTTAAATAGCATATCTCATTTAATGGGATATGTATACATATATATATATAGATATAAAATAAATCATATAATCCAAGGAATTGGATGGATTTTTATAAAAAAAAATAATGTAAAAAATGTATATAACTAGTTAACGTGAGTAGATGCCATTATCGAGCTATATAGACTGATGTAACATTGATTATTAAAGAAAATAAAAAAATTTATTTATTGGGGTGGATTTAACTACCTCCCCCTTAAAAAGTTGAAAATCGGGATTGAATTTGGGTCGGGTTGAAACGTTGTTACATCGGGTCGGGCTGACCATGAAAGACATCCAAACTGACTCGTGGCCCATGAGCGATGAACTGGTGGACTCTGTTTCTGATGAACGATTACTTATGCGATTTTTTTGGAGAAAACTCCTTATAACCCCTTGTAAACTTTCTGAAATCCACATTACCCCTTGAAAACACCCATGTAAATCCAAATAATTACTTGAATTAAACTTCAGTTACAAATGATGCAAATATTCTATTTTGTTGACTTTAACTAAAAACAGAGTATATCAAAAATCCTATACAATTTTTTAAAAATACATGATGACTTTATCCCTTTAAATAGATTATAAAACCCTATTCGGAAAGGTAAAGTCGTTATTTATCGAGAATTTTCACATTTTTACACATTTTAGGATTTTTTATATATATCATATTTTCAACCAGGATTAATCAAACTAAATATTCACGGAATAATCATAATCTATCAATAAAAATTTAAATTAGGGGGTTAATTGGATTTACATATGTGTTTTCATGGGGTTACGTGGACTTTAGGAAAAGCTAGGGGGTCATATGGATTTTAGGAAATTTACAGGGGGTTATTTGGATATGTCCTTTTTTTTGTTTTTTTACATAACAGACCCACCGTCGTTCTCTCAGACGCACGCCCCTGAATTTATCGATTGAAAGTTCTCTCGAAAGCGCGAATCGACAGAAACCCTAACGAGCGTACAATCTCTTCTTCTATTTCTATGGATTTTTTTCTTTTCTTTTCAAATTCTTCAATCTTCTTTTAGTCTCTTCTTCTTCTGCTGCTGCTGCTGCTGTTGGTGTTGTTTATTTTCTCTTGTTCAGGGAAGGATCTTTTTTGTTAAAAAAAATGAAGAAGTGGGAGAACGTCTGGAGCTTGGGATCTCTTGGGAACTGTTAATACTGTTTTTTTCTTTTGTGGGTTTTGATTGGTTTCTTCTAATGGATTTGTTTTGTGTTCTATAACTAGGGTTTCATTATCCTGCCCTCTCATTCTCTCGTGGTCATCAAAGTCACTGCTTTTAAGGTAAAAACGTTTCTTGTGATGCTTCTCTAAATTTTGAAATGTTTGATGGTTTGAATTTGCGTTGTTTAATTGGGTCGATATTGGGATTTCTTCTCTTGCATCGTCGCATTCTTTGTTTTTATTAACATTGTTTTTTTAGAATTATAAATATTATGTTTCTAATGGGTCTTCATGGAATTTAAGTGTTGCATTGATTTCATTGTTTTTTTATTTGTTTGAGTTTGTTCATAAGGGTTAGTTGATTCTAATGAGCTGTTCTCGTGAATGCATTTATTTATAGAGAAAAATCCATATAACCCCCTGTAATCTTCATGATATCCATATAACCCTCTATAACCCCTGTAATCTCAGTATATTCATATAACCCTCTATAAATACATCATAAATGCAAATAACCTCCGTGGTTAAATTTTTTTTTAACAGAATTAGAATATTTTAGACATATTGTGTTATTTAAACCATGGTTAACAAATATATATTCTTTTAACCCTCTAAAAACAGTTAATACTTAAAAAAAAAAAAAAATTCTAAAAGAGTGTAAAATTAGAAATACGAGGGTTTTCTTGAAGGATTGACTGTTTTTCGGGGGTTAAAAAAATACACATTCATTAACCATGGTTTAGATAACGGAATATACCCAGAATATTCTAACTTTGTTAAATAATTTTTAACTGTGGGGGGTTATTTGCATTTATGGTGTGTTTACAGAGGGTTATATGGATATATTGAGATTACATGGGGTTATATAGATATCATGAAGATTACAGGGGGTTATATGGATTTTTCTCTTATTTATATGCCTGTAATTGAAAATCGGTTTTCTTTATTCATGATTTTCTTTTCCTACATTTTTTGCATCATCTGTTTAGATATAATTAATTGCAAGCTGATTCTTTGATACTTATCTGTTGAGAACTCTGTTTTGTTACCTTAATTCCTTACCTAAAATTTTTTGTCCAAACAACTAGGTATTATGTGCTGATATTGACATTTGTTATTTCAATGACTTTGATTGTCTGTAGTTGTAGCTTTGATTGTTATTTAAGATTCTTTTAAGGGTATTCCCAAATTTTTTATGTCCAATGATATTTATATATCATTTTAATTTAGGTATCATTTGTGTCATGCGACAGGTCTGTGTGGACAAATTTTGTCGACTAGTTGGGAAAAATGTCACATTCTTGACAACAAACCCATTGATCAATGGAAGGTGACAGCGTTGAAACGCTTTATGTGGTACTCTCATGTCACATGAACAAACATGAAACAACCAAAAAGAAAAGGAATCTCCCACTCTCCTATGATGTTTTATCATTTTATTATTCCATTTGATAAGGTTACTGCAACATATATGCGAGATGCATTAGAACTCAATAATAATAATAATTATTATTATAATTAGATATGTTGTATACAAAGCTAATGAAATGTCACTCTGTGAGAGGGATTTTTGTTGTTTTAATGAAAATAGTGAAATTTCTAAATCACTCAACGAATATTATTAAACCTGAAATGGTAGAATCAGATGTGAGAGTGTTTTAGTGTTTTTTTTTTTATAGTGAAATGGTCAATTTCCTAAATCATTCAATGAAAGGTTATTGGACCTTAAATTATAAGGTTAGATTGTTTCTATAGGGGTGCTTAATATTTGGAGATTCCATATGCTTGATTTATAGATATTTAGTTTTTTTTTATGCATCTAAATCTTAAGTTTGAACCTACATTAGCATGTAAGTAGTTGTATACATTTATAATAAACAGGATACTGAACTCTGGCTTCTATCCATGTCCTGCAGTGCAGAATTTTGTTCCAAGCTGAAGATTAGTTACCTCCACATTGTACAGTCCAAATGGTGTTATGTTTGAAATTTCTGCAATGAATCCATTGAACCCATAGTGAGGATTGTTTAGGACCTCATAGTACCTAACACCTAAATCTTCACCTAAATTTTTATTTTAATATAATATTTTAACAAGTAATATTTTAACAATTTCATGGTTCGCGCGATCTCGATCTGAACTATGGAACTCGCCAACTCGGTTCGGTTCAAACCGAGTTTCGATGCTCCAATCTTCACCGTCTGTTTGTGTTTTAACTTTTCGTTCATATGCTCACTCGCAGAACATGTTATGAAAAATCTATAAAAACAAATAACAAAAACGAAAACAAAACAGGGTTTCAATCACCTCCGTCTCCGTCTCCGATGGGCAACCCGAAGTCGAGGCGGTTCAGGCCAGGCCCCTCCCATCGAGTAGGGCAAAACAGTAATATCCGCAATTTCCAATGGTACTTCTGATTCCCTCCCCCATAAGAAAAAAAAACATTTTTTTGTTTAAAAAACAAACTCTCATGTACATATTCGATACAGGGAAGGTGAAAGCGAGTCGGCCCCAGCAAATCAAGGTAAACAAGTTCTAATTTTGATGAATGAATCAGTAACCCATTTGAGAGTTTGAGAGTGAAACATCACGATGTGGTTTGTACGGCAGATGGGGTTGGGGAAGAGGAGGGACCATGTGTGCCGGACATCCAGCTCGCGATGTGGGTGAGTGAGTTCTCGTAGAGGATTTTGGTTTTGATTGGCTGCTCGTGTTAGGGTTTAACGTTTGTGTGTTGAATTAGGATTTTGGGCAGTGCGACTCGAAGAAGTGCACGGGGCGCAAGCTTGCGAGGTTCAGATTGTTGAAGGTTAGCGTTTGGGTTTTTTTGGTGATGCTTTGCTGTTACTAGTATGTTGTGTTTAGTGTTATTTGTTCATTTTCTTCTCGCTTTCGAATGGGAGGTTGATTTGCACTTATGTGGGTGGAGTGGATTAGAGAAATGTAGTCTTGGGAGATGATGGTGTAGAATTGAACTTTGTTGATTAACTAACATAATTACAAAGTTTGGCTATTACTTCTCAAACCTATCAGCCGAATAATTTTTTTGTTTGTGCATTTAGTGCCTTAGAGATTTGGGTATCCATTTAGTTTAGATGGTTCACCATATTTTTCATAATTTAAGAAAGCCCTAATTGTTGTCACCGCCTTAACATGCATTATAGAAGTTTTTATGTGTATTTCTTGTACTATTGATAATAATACATTTTTTTAAAAATTAAATTATTTACGTAGTTTTACATTACTTATCTCATAACATTTATGAATGTATGCTTACCTTACTGAACAAAACTCTTGCTGAATATGTATGCGTACACAAACTTTTTTACTATGTAAACTTGCATATAATTTAATCAGAAAACTTTATTTACGCTGTCTTAATGTTTTGAAATTGATACATGTTTGTACGGATTGACTTGCCTAGTTACTAACAAATAATCGAAATAGAAAATATCTGCATATGCTTTGATGCTGTAAATGCTTGGTTTCTCCATGATGATTTTAATTTGTTTCTTCCCCCTTGTTACTGTTGAGTCACACTACTTTAGGCTTGGAGGAGTTGTCTCCTTTATACCTTCTTTTGATTTTGTGCTTTGTGTTGTTTTTTCTCTTTTACTTTAACTTGATTTAGGATATCCCTTGTTTCCATTTTGTTAGGAGACATCATTTATAAATTTCCAATACTTTGCTCAAACAAAATAAAAGGTTTACTCTTTAGTTGGGTGAGTCAACAAGTTAACAAATTGAATCAACATCTTTTGTTTTGAGCTTCCTTGGTGTGGAATGAGGAGGTTCTTTCATCTGTCGCTTGAGTGGTTGCTGACAAAAGCTTCCATCTTGCAGGAGCTGAGGGTGAGTAATGGATTTGGAGGCATTGTCTTAAGGTAATGGAGAAGCTATTTTTTTTATAAAAAACAAATGTGTACCCTGGGAATCACCGTGCAACCTGCAATGCATTTTAGCTACATTGTATCCATGCCCCATGTAAATTATTTGACTGATATTGTTTGTTTATGTACCTGTGTGGGTGACAATAGTCTTCCTTCTGTTGCACTGAAGATATTTAATACATTATATATTTATCCAATCATTTTGTCGAAGTTTGTTGCTCGATAATGTCCCTAACATTATTGTTGTTCTTGTTGAATGATTTGATGTTCTTGTTTCGGTTAAAATGAAAAAGGATATGACTATTTTACCCGTGAGTTATGGTATTCTTTTTTGTTGGCAGTCCTGTTGGGACTCAATGTGTTTCAAAGGAAGATCATGTCTTAATGAAGAGAAGAGGGTTGGCTGTGGTTGATTGCTCATGGGCACGTCTGAGTGATGTTCCTTTTGTGAAACTTCGTTGTGCTGCTCCTCGTCTCTGTAAGAGTCCTAAAACATCTAGTCATTAGATATTTAATGGGTATGCACTTTTAGGTCTATAATCCAGATCAGCGATGCTGGATTTTTTCTTCTTTTTTTGTTATTTTTAGTTATACAGCATGCAAGACATAAATGAAACATGATTTAGCTAGTTGGACCTTACTGACATGTCTCCTCACTTATACTTTATTACTTCGTAATATAATTCCAAAAGATGTGAACTTCAAGCCATTGGTAAACATGTTGCATTGAGTTGATTAGACCAAATGAGTTTTTCTCTGTTCCTGTACCCTCTTACAAAATGGTGGTGGTGGTACTTTATCTAGAATGATATAGTCAGAGATTAAGAAAGAAAAAAGTAGACTACGTTAAACAATATTCTATAAATTCTGTGAGTGCGTTGTTAGTTTTCCGTTCAGAAAGAACAAGATAAAGTGAATGACCATAGCATTTTTTTCTTAATTGCAGTACCATGGTTGGTGGCAGCCAACCCGGTTAACTACGGCCGGCCATGTGAATTATCTTGTGTTGAAGCATTATCTGCAGCCTTAATAATATGGTAATTCTTATTTCCATATTTATTTATTTGATCATATTCTTTGATCTTGCAAGAAGCACATGAAGCCTTTGCATTTCACCAAGTGGTCTGATCTTTCCAATTTTTTTCCTTTTTTTTTTGGGAGGGGGGGTATTTGTTTTCTTTGTATGTTATATTTTTCTATAAATGTTGTGTATATCTTAGAAATGGAAAGGTTATCACCCATGGTGGTTCTGCATAGAGCAGGGTGTTCCGAAGGGAGAGTGAATACGTTCCTATTTTTGGCAAATTTTTTTCACAAAGTGACAGCTGTCAAACTCAAACCCTAAACTTTAATCCTGTTAGCGCTAACATATTACCATTTTTTTCCTGATGGTATATCTTAGAAATGAATCTATATTTTCATTTAGTTGTGTTCTTATGTGTCATCATCATGCATTTGGTACTATGTAAAAAAGTTGAGGAAGCTCCATAAAAAATGGACATTTTCTAGGGCATGGTTATATATTGTGATTATAATGTTGTATTTGATTCTCAATTTTGATTGTCTGTGATAAAATACAATACAGTGTGTCAATAGTATGAGAATGACAGATATTACATAAACATCAACTGATATTGAAGAGACATGATAAAATAGTATTGAGTTAGTTACTGAAATTGTAATATTAGCATACGGTGATGTTGATAGAAATAAGTTGGTGATTGAGCCTTACCACCATATTGGGTCACCATCACATGTAGGTGCTAATTTCAGTTGACAGATACTATGAATGTCATGGTGTGGACTCAAACGGGCCCTTAGATTAGAATAGCATTGATATACTCTCCTAGACTAGAAATACCAGTACAAGTCTAAATGTTCAGAGTATCAAGTGCATGAGGCGAGATATAAATGTTTCAAACCTTGTAATTGTGTGTTTTTTTTCATTTGTCTTCCATGTTCATAGTTTATTTTGAGTTTATTTCTTTACTTCACTTGCAGTGGAGAAGCAGAAACTGCAAATCTATTGCTGGGCAAATTTAAATGGGGTCATGCATTTTTATCTCTCAATAGGTATGTTCAGTTACTTATCATAAATATAAATACAAAATACATATGGTCTGAACTGGGTGCCTTGGGACTACCATAAGATGTTTGATATAATTGGCTGGTGATCTACAACGTCAGCCATCGTTTGATATAATTGGCTGGTGATCTACAACGTCAGCCATCATGCTGAGCGTGGACCTTTTGTGTCCAGTCATCGACAATATTTCAATTAAGTAATCATCCAGAGTTTCATTGCTTCAATTTTTCATCTAATTTAGCCTATTCTTCTTGTAGGGAGCTTTTAAAGGCCTACTCAGAATGCACAAATAGTTCTGAGATCATCGTGGTTCAAAATTCTTGGCTGTCCAACAATTCAAAGCACCCTCTAGGTGCAAATGGTAAACAATTGCATGAAGTTTGTGAGAATGATTATGCGTTTATTGTTGTTTAACATTCATGACTATCGGAATCTATGTGAGAGATACAGATGTTAGTTTTGAAATACCACTGTCAAATCTATATAATGTATTATTTTTCATTGTTGATTACAGATATTGCTTTGGTGCCACCCTCTAAAGTTGCATCTGATCGTGACGCAGATGACAGTGAGTCAGATGACGACGGGCTTCCCCCGCTTGAGAAGAACTTGAATCATTTGATCTTGGATCAAAGTGAGGAGGAAAGTGAGTGAACCTAAAGAATAGGTTCAGTTAATCCACTAATAAATGAATATGTAGGGTATATGTTTGACCTAGTTTTCAGAAAGGATTGTAGACAGAGAACATTTTAATGGCTCAAAAGTGGAAAAAGAAATCTCGAGAGTTCCTTGCATGCGTATCTTGTTAGGAAAATGTTACATATAAATTTTTTTTTTTTTTTCATCTGTTCACATGTTTTGAATTTTTTTTAAATAGTATATTTCATTTAATGGATATGTGTTTATATATATATATATAATCCAAGGAATTGGATGGATTTTTATAAAAATCTCTTCTATTTCTATGAATTTTTTTCTTTTCTTTTCAATTTCTTCAATCTTCTTTTAGTCTCTTCTTCTTCTGCTGCTGCTGCTGTTGGTGTTGTTTTTTTTCTCTTGTTCAGGGAAGGATCTTTTTTGTTAAAAAAAATGAAGAAGTGGGAGAACGTCTGGAGCTTGAGATCTCTTGGGAACTGTTAATACTGTTTTTTTCTTTTGTGGGTTTTGATTGGTTTCTTCTAATGGATTTGTTTTGTGTTCTATAACTAGGGTTTCATTATCCTGCCCTCTCATTCTCTCGTGGTCATCAAAGTCACTGCTTTTAAGGTAAAAACGTTTCTTGTGATGCTTCTCTAAATTTTGAAATGTTTGATGGTTTGAATTTGCGTTGTTTAATTGGGTCGATGTTGGGATTTCTTCTCTTGCATCGTCACATTCTTTGTTTTTATTAACATTGTTGTTTTAGAATTATAAATAGGGTTTTTTTTTATTTTTAAGTCCCCACAATTATAGGATTTAGCGATTGATTCCTTATTTTTTCATATTTTGGTTTTAGTTCCCGACATGTTCCTTAGGATCTATTCTTAAATTATTTAATTTTTTTAAATCCCTGAGAAGGACTAAAAGAAACATATCCTTTAAATCTGGGGACTTAAATCAAAATATGAAGAAGTGAGGGATCGATCACTAAATCATATAGTCTGTGTGGATTTAAAAATAAAAAACCCTTGTAAATATTATGGTTCTAATGGGTCTTCATGGAATTTAAGTGTTGCATTGATTTCATTGTTTTTTTATTTGTTTGAGTTTGTTCATAAGGGTTAGTTGATTCTAATGAGCTGTTTCTTGTGAGTGCATTTATTTATGTGCTTGTAATTGAGAATTGGTTCTTTATTCATGATTTTTCCTGATTGACTTTTCCTACATTTTTTGCATCATCTGTTTAGATATAATTAATTGCAAGCTGATTCTTTGATACTTATCTGTTGAGAACTCTGTTTTGTTACCTTAATTCCTTACCTAAAATTTTTTGTCCAAACAACTAGGTATTATGTGCTGATATTGACATTTGTTATTTCAATGACTTTGATTGTCTGGAGTTGTAGCTTTGATTGTTATTTAAGATTCTTTTAAGGGTATTCCCAAATTTTTTATGTCCAATAATATTTATATATCATTTTAATTTAGGTATCATTTGTGTCATGCGACAGGTCTGTGTGGACAAATTTTGTCGACTAGTTGGGAAAAATGTCACATTCTTGACAACAAACCCATTGATCAATGGAAGGTGACAGCGTTGAAACGCTTTATGTGGTACTCTCATGTCACATGAACAAACATGAAACAACCAAAAACAAGTATGATGTTTTATCATTTTATTATTCCATTTGATAAGGTTACTGCAACATATATGCGAGATGCATTAGAACTCAATAATAATAATAATTATTATTATTATAATTAGATATGTTGTATACAAAGCTAATGAAATGTCACTCTGTGAGAGGGATTTTTGTTGTTTTAATGAAAATAGTGAAATTTCTAAATCACTCAACGAATATTATTAAACCTGAAATGGTAGAATCAGATGTGAGAGTGTTTTAGTGTTTTTTTTTTATATAGTGAAATGGTCAATTTCCTAAATCATTCAATGAAAGGTTATTGGACCTTAAATTATAAGGTTAGATTGTTTCTATAGGGGTGCTTAATATTTGGAGATTCCATATGCTTGATTTATAGATATTTAGTTTTTTTTTATGCATCTAAATCTTAAGTTTGAACCTACATTAGCATGTAAGTAGTTGTATACATTTATAATATTTGTTGATGTATAAGTGTTAGTGAAAATTGTAATATATAGAAAAATATTATAAATAATTTTGAAAAGCAAACGAAACGATTAGGTTGAGGCACGGGTATCTTGCTCTCTTTAAGGAAATTTAAGCCATCTACGGTTGGATAATTCATGAACCGATGCAGTAGACTTTTATCTTGGCTTGTCCCCTCCAGTATATAACAGCCCAACTGAAACGTTGTATAGCTCACATCAATCTGCACAAGTGGATGAGCTGAAAGCAAAAAACACCTTCTTTGGCTCAAAAATTCTCACACTCCTTTTTTTTATGGATTGATGTGTTTTTTTTATGATCTGCAATCCATCGGATGAAGGGATGGTATTTATAGGCTCATTAGACCCCCTTGGACACATGAACATAATAAACTCCATTTAGTGCATATTCATGTATGCCAATTAGAATTCATATGTACACAATTTATTAAAGATTCATCCAATTAATATTGTGCATGCATTACAAGGTTCCTTCATGTAAATACATGCATTCATCCAATGTATATACATGCATTATAAGGTTCCTTCATGTAAATACATGCATTCATCAAGAGAACATGTGAGAAATGTTTCGTGCACTCGTTAGGGAGCGAGGCATATGCATCGCGTTGTCATGAGAGCTACACTTCAGGCAGGGCCGGATTGGCGCCACGAGATAACCTCAATGGAGCTGTTTTTTTTTGTCCTTGATATCCACTGGAATAGATGACTCGTCTTCTCTCGATTTGGGTGGAGAGGATTAGTTATTGTCTGAGAACATTAGTTATTGAAGAATAATAAGATACCACATGAATCCAACACATATTTTAGATCACGAATTTTTTTTACAATAGTAACAATACATAATCATTATTTCATAACATAATCAACAGTAATAGCTGAATTGCAAAACATAATTAATTCCATCAACCAAACAATACAAGGTATAATATTTTTCTCAATTACAAGGTATTAGTACGCGCTCTTATTGGGGGGCAATTGCATGTGCAAATCCGATCGTTCATTCTCCGAAACTTTTGAATCAGCCATCAAAGCATAGCTTTAAAAGGTGCCCCCTTTCAGGGACCAATGCACAAATAAATAAACTCACGAGGTCCTAAACACAATAAACCCCTCGACAGCCACCCGCGATCTATCACTTCCCACGCGCGGGGCGGGGCCCTCGCCGCGACCAAATAACAATCGCCGATTCGTTTCGCCACGGACCATTCCCTCGCCACGTGGCATTCTGAATAGCCGATCTTACCTAATCCGTAAATCAGACGGTCAATGGTGCTTCCCAAAAAAGAAGGTCTAATCGCTTCGATGTCCCTCTATGTCGAGATAAATTTTTAACGAAAAAGAAAAATCAAAAATCAAAACAACCCGAACACGCCTCTCCCTCTCCCTTCGTTGGCCATGGCGGAATCAGTGGAGCTTCCGAGTCGGCTGGGGATACTTCCCTTCCGGAACAAGGTGTTGTTGCCTGGCGCGATCATCCGAATCCGATGCACCTCCTCTAGCAGGTTTAAATTTCGATTTCTGAGCCTTAAAATCTCGAAAAATCGAACTTTTTTTTTGTTGTTGGTGATTTTGATTCTGAGGAGGGGATCATATCGGGTGAAGTTTGGTTCTTTTTTTTTTGTTTTGTGTTTGCATTCATGAAAAACAGTGTGAAATTGGTGGAGCAAGAGCTGTGGCAGAGGGAGGAGAAGGGTTTGATCGGGGTTCTTCCCGTGCGAGATGCCGAGGCTGCGTCGGCTGGGGCCGTGTTATCCACAGGTTTTTTTTTTTTTTTTTTTTTTGATACGAGTGTTCTATGGTTGTGCTTCAGATCATTTTTTTTTTTTTTAATTGCGTAGTGAAATATTGTTGTTTGGTTTCAAAGGTGGGGGGACTAATTCGGGGGAGCAGAGCCCGAGAGTGCCCGTGGAGTCAGCGGACGCGCACAAGCAGGACGTGAAGAATCAGCAGGAGCTGATTCACTGGCACAACAGGTCAGTTTAGATTAATAGGATTGGATGTTGAGACAAAAGAAATCGGGAAAAGTTTATAAATTTGGAATCCAGAAATCTGGCGAGTGAAGGTTTTCCGGTTTCATCATGATTGAATCATCGTGGATAGTGTGTCAATGGATGATGGATTAATCTTTTTTTCTTTTTTTTGGGTGAGCTTGAATGGTAATTTATGTGATGACCCAAAGGCTTGTCCATTCAATATGAATGAGTTGAGTAAAATCTTTTGCTATAATATCTGTTAGTGATCAATTTAAGATCCATTGTCTATAGTGGATAGGTTAACTTGGCTAGACAAGGTCTTGACTATTGAAAATCTCTCCCCTTACTTTTAGGTTGGGTTGTTGTTGTCAGTGTGTCCCTTTTCAAGATTTCAAAAGGAGATTTATCATGTTAATGACAATTACTTGTTATATTGTTGTTCATTCGTTTTTCTTTAATCCTTTTGTGTTTTAAGTGTCTTCCAGCATTTCAATATCTAGGTTGAGTGTCTTCTTTTCTTTTCCCTCCTTTTAGTTTTCTTTGTGCTGGATATGGATGTTCTGTACTGGTTCTTGAGTGCAGTTGACTGTCCATTTCAGGGGAGTTGCTGCTCGAGCTTTACATCTCTCTAGGGGAGTTGAGAAGCCAAGTGGGAGAGTTACGTATATAGTCGTCCTTGAAGGTCTATGCCGGTTCAGTGTTCAAGAGCTCAGTGCTAAAGGAACATATTATACAGCAAAGGTCTCTCGTCTTGACATGACAAAGCCTGGTGAGCAGGATATCACCATACATTAATGTTATCAATTTACATTAATATTATTTCATTATAGAACATTCAGAATTAGCCTTAAAGCTTACCTCTTACATCATAACATAAATTTTCCTTCATGTAGTTCATAAAGCTCCTCATGCCTCTTTATCTCAAAGATCACTGGAGTCTCCTCTAACTATCATCTACCATTTACCCATCTAGGAATGAACTTGAAGCTGCAATAGCATGCTAGAATACATGTTGTTAATCATTATTATAGAAAAATCCTGTCTCTAATTTTATTATTAACCTTGCCCTTTGGTTTATAAGAGTTGGAGCTAGCAGAACAAGACCCAGAGCTTATAATGCTCTCTCGCCAATTCAAAGCTACTGCCATGGAGCTGATCTCTGTCCTTGAGCAGGTACATATTGAGTAAAGAGTACTGCATTGATCATGCCAGATATCTAAAATATCCTGCATCCTATACACAATCAAGAAGGACTATCTGTATGCATATGCTCATTATAGCTAACCTTTTTTGGGTGGCCAACATGAGAATAGTTTTTTCTTTTTGTGAAAGTTAGGTTGTAATTACTAATTCATCTTATGTAGATCTTATATCTTCTTTTGAAATTATATATCTGAAGATATAAATTCTGAACTGTTTGTTTCATTTGATTCAAAAGTTTTTTAAATGAAGGAAACCTTTTCCAGTTTGGCATGTTCTGTAGTGAGTACTTTAAGGAATTATGTTGTGAGGAAGAGTTCTTATATGCAGACGTGTCGTTCTTTGAAATTTAGGCTGGAAAGGTTGTAGTTCAGTTGAATTTTTAATCTTCTTTTATACGATTCCATATATGCCAAAGAAATCAATTATACTTCTTATCAATTTCAGTATCATTATGGTAATCTTATATGAAGTTTTCTGGATGCAGAAGCAGAAAACTGTAGGGAGGACAAAAGTTCTTCTTGAAACCGTTCCTGTCCACAGGCTGGCAGATATATTTGTTGCTAGCTTTGAGATAAGTTTTGAGGAGCAGCTATCTATGTTAGATTCAGTTGACTTGAAAGTGAGACTTTCAAAAGCTAATGAACTGGTGGAGAGACATCTACAGGTGAATATTAGAAGTGCTATAAATGTCTGAGCTCTTTTTAATTGCTCATTCTAGGTTGTATATGAACTTGCTCCTTACACATTTTTCATCTAATCATCACCTTATGTTTTATTTTCCATGTAACAGTCAATTCGTGTTGCAGAGAAGATAACTCAAAAGGTTGAGGGACAATTATCAAAATCTCAGAAGGAATTTCTTCTTCGTCAGCAGGTATTTTTGTGTTTTCCCATGTAAAACTTTTTCAGTCTTTTTTTATAAATGTAGAATTTTGCACATCCGAAAACAATATGAAGTATATTTTAGCTATACAATCATTTGAGGTTTGTTTTGTTATCAACTTAACCTCAACTGTTAAATGATGGCTTTGCGAATATGCTACAGTTCTAAAGGTCCAATTTGCTTTATAAGTTAATGAATCAATGCGATCTATTGTGACAATATCAGATGAGGGCTATAAAGGAGGAGCTTGGGGATAACGATGATGATGAGGATGATGTAGCTACCTTAGAAAGAAAGATGCAAAGTGCAGGAATGCCTCCGAATGTCTGGAAACATGCCCACAGGGAGCTACGGTGAGCATATATTGTTACTATACCATCACTGATTTCATATTGTTCTTCCCTAGCAAGGATAGTGATGGAACATCATATGGTGCTTGATGTTGACAGACATAGCTTGAGTCTTTGTTTACCCTGTAAAATTAACAGCATTGTGCAATATATGTGCCTGATCACATGTATTGTGTGTACATATGTCATGCATGGCTAAAATTTCTTCTGCAGTTCCATCCTTCTTATCACGTCCTACACTGACATTCGTTGCAAATGCTGAATAGTGTAATTTCATTAGTAGGATCCTTTTTTATACCATGTTTGAGTAGATGTCACACATTATCTTTTTAGTCATCCTGTAACTTGTCTGTGATGCTTCCTGATCAGCAAACCTGAAAGTGTAGCTGGTCTTGTTAATGTCATAGTTCATTAACATAACTACTACGTGACAATTTCACAGAACTAGAAGGTGCATCTGCTTTTTATCCAACACCTTGTTTACCCCTTGCCCTATAATAAATCACGGTACATGAAGGCACTCATGGCTGTGATTTGGGCCATCTATACTGACCAATCCTTTGTTTTGATACCATGACTATTCCATACAAATTTCATGGTACCTTGGGTTCTGTAGACCATGGATCACTTAATCCTCTAACGCAGACCTCCATATCTTTAGGTTCAAAATCTTCTTAAAATTTTGCATCTTTGTTCAGTGACCACTTTCAATAAGGTTGTCTGACAGTTCATCAAGACTCAAAGAGTAAACTGAAGGTATACTGGCATGATGTTGACCTTTTTTTTTACTCGGTGCCTAAACCTGTCATCTCTTGTTCATTAATTGCTCTAATAATGTTATTTATGTCTTTTATTCCTTTTCTTCATAAAAAACCAGGCAAATTAGACCTCCATGGACTTCATCCCCTTACTACATATGTGAAATAATTATTAGCATCAAACTTTTATTTGCATATGCCATGAACTACTTTTCTAGATTCTCATTTTCTCCAGTTTTTAGAAAGAGTTTTCTTACTTCAGGACTTATTCTTTTCATTTTTATCTTCAGTCGATTGAGAAAGATGCAACCTCAGCAACCTGGATATAGTAGTTCCCGTGTATACTTAGAGCTTCTTGCTGATCTTCCTTGGCAAAAGGCTAGTCAGGAACGCGAACTAAATCTTAGAGTTGCAAAAGATCGCCTTGACAGTGTTCATTATGGTTTGACCAAGGTCAAGCAGCGGATTATTGAGTATTTAGCTGTTCGCAAGGTTCACTATCTTCCTCGTACTTCATCTTTTCATCTGACATTTATTGTATTTTAATAAATTATTTCACTTATATCAATGTGGAAATTGCAGCTCAAACCAGATGCCCAAGGCCCAGTACTGTGTTTTGTCGGCCCTCCAGGTGTTGGAAAGACATCCCTAGCATCATCAATTGCTGCTGCTCTGGGTAGAAAATTCGTACGGATATCTCTTGGTGGCGTCAAAGATGAAGCTGATATCAGAGGTCATCGAAGGACTTACATTGGAAGCATGCCAGGTCGCCTAATTGAAGGGTTAAAGGTTAGCTTTGGTCCTGTACATATATTCTAGTTTATTGATAATACAGTACCTTGGTACCTCTTCTTTTCTACATGATGTTAGGTCTATAAAGATGTTAATCTTTCATTTGGGGTTCTATTATTCTCAGAAGTTACCCTTTTTTGCTTTTCTCCACTTGTGCTCTAGAACTTCCTTATTCTCTCCTTGGTTATCATTACCCTATCCGCTTTACCTGGTCATATGTTAAGTGTGTCTGGATCCTTATCGTGGGATCACATTTTTGTAATATAGAATTAATAGTTTGAATGCTAAAAAAGATAGACATGGGGTCTTCGAAATGTATGCATTAATGCATACATGAAGATCAGTATTCTATTTCTACACCAAATATTTTTGTCCTGCTGTAATATTTGAGAATGGGAGTTATAACTTTTAATTTTAATTGCAGAGAGCAGGTGTTAACAATCCAGTTATGTTGCTAGATGAGATTGACAAAACAGGTTCTGATGTCCGTGGAGATCCTGCATCAGCATTATTGGAGGTTCTTGACCCTGAACAAAACAAAACATTTAACGATCAGTATCCAACATCATCATTAGTTCTTAGGATTATTTTCATTGCTTCATTCTTCATATTATGATTGATTCATATTTCCTGGTTGTGGGTATAAATGTGTTTCTTCAGTTGTTGACATTGTTTAGCCTCAGATGTTGCTTACTGGTAGTGGAGACAGTTTATTTCAACATTTCAAATGTGCATGACTTTTCTTCTTGTTCAGGCATTCCAATTATCTGTGACATCTATAATTATGTACTCTTTGCATCTGATTTTGTGATGTGGTTGCGCAGATTGGTATGAAGTCTATGAATATATATGCTAATGTTCTCTTAATTCAGAGGCAGACCAAATTGTGATGCATGTTTTTCTTTAGGAGTCAAATCATTAGAATCAGAGCTAAATATGACATGTTGATCTATTCATATTTACTATGTTACGTGAGTGATATATCTGTGTTAATGGTATTAGGTGACTTCGCATATATTTGAAGGGTATTCACTGTCTGTTGTTTTTTGGGAAGAGGGAATGGTAGGATATCTGCAAAATTGTATTGACCTTGTCAACATCCAAATAAAGAAACAAGTAGTGAGGCATCTTCTCAGAAAACAAAATCAAAAGAGGGAAAAAATAGAAAGGTTGCACCACAACATTGTCCATTGAATTTTATTTCACATCCTTTATGAAAATTTATTTTACAAAATGCACTCTTTGGTAGTTTAATGCTACACATATTGTATGCACTGGAATTGTATATTATTAGGATTCCCCTAATACAATCAAATTTGCACAATTTGTTATACATGTTACCAGTCATCTGGTTATCAATGACATGGAGATGTGTTTTTGTAAACTGGATGTTTGCCTGTACGTCAAGTTATTTCTGTTTAATTTTATTTCACAGAATTGTGTAAGTGGACCTTCAGTTCCCTCACTGTTTCCTTAACTGAGAACCACCAGCTATTTGAACGTTCCCTTCGATCTTTCAAAGGTGATCTTTGTTACGACTGCAAACAGAGTTAAGCCTATTCCTCCACCTCTTTTAGACCGAATGGAAGTCATCGAGCTACCTGGATACACGCCTGAAGAGAAGCTAAAAATAGCCATGCAGCATTTGATTCCCAAAGTTTTGGATCAGCATGGGCTGAGCTCTGATTATCTTCAAATACCTGAGGTATATAAATTCTCTCATTTGTTTGACTTAATTTATATGTTTAATTTAATAAATATTTGGTACTATATTTATAGCTAAAAAAAAGTTAGTGCTGTCTGATGGCTTTATTCTTCTTGTAGTTGGCTATTCAATTTGAATCATGAGCAGTTGTTTTTGAATTCTGATGGATATTCTTTTTAGGATATGGTGGAAATTGTGATCCAAAGATATACAAGGGAAGCCGGTGTACGCAATCTAGAGAGAAAGTTAGCTGCCCTGGCTCGCGCGGCTGCTGTTAAAGTTGCAGAGCAACAACACACAATTCCGCTTAGCAAAGAGGAGCCTCCGATTACAACATCTTTGCTGGATACACGGCTTGCTGAAGGGACTGAAATAGAAATGGAAGTAATGCCAATGTCTGTTAATGACCATGAAATATCAAATGCCATAAGGAGCACCTCAGTATTGATTGTGGATGAACCTATGTTGGAAAAAGTTCTTGGGGTAAATTGCTTGATCCTCACTAATCTTATGGCCCTTATTAGTTAGGATGCTTACTGCTCAAAAGAACTACGTAAATATGTCATTTCTCATGTTTTAGTTTCCTGATTCTAAATAAACTTTTGTGTTGGATGGCTGCTATTATGTAGCCACCTATATTTGATGACAGAGAAACTTTGGAACGACTAGTGGCTCCTGGAATTACAGTTGGGCTTGTGTGGACATCATTTGGTGGAGAGGTTCAGTTTGTGGAGGCCACCACCATGGCAGGAAAAGGAGAGTTGCAGCTTACTGGGCAACTTGGTGATGTTATTAAAGAATCAGCTCATCTTGCACTAGCATGGGTACTGATTTGATTGTTTGTTTATATTTAGCCATTAAGTAATCCTTTTTTTTTTCTTATGAATTTGTGGTGCACTCATGAGATGTGTTTCAATTTTCCATGAATAAGCCTGCCATTTTTGGTCATATTAATCCATACTCTAACAGACAATCCATCTGGTATTATGTTATACTGAATGTTAAAAGAAAGCTCTGTTTGTTCTGTTTCATTTTTTAGAATATGATCATACTCTTAACTGTTCTTACTTCGCATTTTGCTTGGTTTGACTTGGGTAGTATGAGTGTTTGGTTGGTTTGCATCACCCTCCCACACACACATGCACACCAAAAAAAAAAAAAAAGGAACACCCCACACCCTCTAATAACCAACTCCAAAAATAATGGTGTAATGTAATTTCAGATGCTCCAGATGGGTATATCACAGAAGATCAGAATTCATACTTGTGATACTTATATTCTTTTCATCATAACTAATTAATTATATTGTTAGTTATATTTGTTTCTGTCATTATTTTAATTTCTCGCTATTATTGTTTTCACAGGTAAGAGCAAGGGCAGCAGATCTAAAACCATCAGGTGCTGGGGAGATTAATCTGCTGGAGAACCGGGATATTCATATTCATTTTCCTGCTGGCGCTGTTCCAAAGGATGGTCCATCAGCAGGAGTGACTTTGGTGACATCATTGGTTTCCATGTTTAGTCAAAAGAAAGTACGGGCAGACACAGCAATGACTGGAGAAATGACTCTCAGAGGACTCGTTTTACCTGTTGGTGGCATCAAGGACAAGGTTTGTCCTACTTTTTATGTTGATTTTTCTTTTCTTTTCCCATTGTTCTTCATAATAGTAATTCCCAAACAAATGCTAACATGAACAATGAAAATAATGCCTGCTATTCAAGCTATATGATCTTTCATGGAAGAACACTTCAATGTTCATTTGCATTGTGCTTGAGGACATCACATAACCTCCCATTAGATTCACTTTCAATGGGCCTCAAGGTTTCCCATTGGTTGAGTGTCTCACTGTTTAATCATTTCAACTTGCAGGTGTTAGCAGCACATCGATATGGCATCAAGAGAGTTATACTGCCAGAGAGGAATTTGAAAGACTTGGTTGAAATACCACAAGCTGTTCTTGCTGGGATGGAGGTAGTTTATTTGACTGGTTATTGATGTTGGATAGATACCCATCTAATGCATGCATGACATTTAATGAACTCTTATAATGCTCATATTACTCAACTGGTTCAAAAAGGAAATCGAATGATCCTCCACAATGAATGCTGGAACATACATGTATTTTAACTGAAAATGGAATAGCCCTGGATGGTGCCAACTAGGAAAAACCCCAAAAAAAAAAAATCTCTTTTACCCCTTAAAATAAACTATTACTCACCATACTGTTTGTATTACTTGAAGAATAAATCAAATTTTCAAAAATACTTGCTAAGTGATCAAAAACCCTTGTTATGGATACTGATAGACTGCTCAGACATTTGAGATTCTTCATAATTTAACATATACACGTCTTAACAGATTTTGCTTGCCAAACGAATAGAAGATGTACTGGAGCAAGCCTTTGAAGGTGGAAGCCCTTGGAAACAGCAATCAAAGTTGTAGCAGATGTTGAAACTCTTCATAATGTCATATCTGTTGCCTGTGCTGGGTAGCTATTTATGCTTTATTTATGCCCATCAACATGCTTCGCCATCGGTTAACTTCAATCTACCATCATGGAAGCTTCACTGGTCCGGATCATATGACCAGCAGAGAATCTTGTTTCGCCAATATGAAGCTGTCATCTATATATAGCGAGGATAGCCTAGATAATCACAAATTGTATTATATATATGACCAGCGGGGAATCTTGTTTCGCCAATATGAAGCTGTCTTCTATATATCGCGTGGACAGCCTAAATAATCACAAATTGTATTATATATATGGACCGCGAGCACATAATGTACATGTTTCAATATATTTTTGCAATGAAAAGTGTTTGTTTCATCTTGATCTCAATGAGTGTACATTTTGCTTCCCTACCTGAATTACCAGTTACAGGGGTACTCAAATTTTTTTTTTTTTGTAATTGTGGTTTCTTAATACTGTTGTGGTTTCTTGTGATAGCAACACTACAGTTTGAATGCAATTGGATTCAAAAGAAAGTAGTGCATCATAATAACATCTGATACCACATGGAAATGGAATAAAAAAATCATAAAACAGAAAATGTAAGTTTTGTTTTCTGGCTCTTGCTTTGCAGAAATCAATACAAGACCACAAGGATATATCACCACTCTTCAAAATCTGGAGCAGATATGCGTTCTTCGCGCAACAGCATCTAAAATATAATCAAAACTAGAAGCACACCTGATCAGGGGATTCTATTATATATATGGAAATGAATCCTAATTATACAACATCCTGCGCTGTATATCTCAGCAATAAAGCAAGCACTCGAAAATTATCCAATACTCGTCGCCTATGCCTCAGAAATCAGAATTACAGTGGAGGGTCCTTTATGGTATATCATTGGCAAAAATATTGGTTTTGGCTTAACTTCTTCACTCAGGCTCTGAATCATCGTTATCGCTGTCCAAATACATCTCCACAGCTTCACTGTCCAGCATGTCATCCTCATCTTCCTCTCTCTGCTTTTCTTCTTCTCTCGCCCTCTCTGCTGCCCGAGTCATTGCTATCTCAAGCCTCGCACTGACTGTCTCCCATGAAACAAGTTTGTCCATGAATATCTGCACATAATCAGCTTGCCGGTTCTGCATGGAGATGGTCATGTCATGAGGCAACCATAATAGTATAATACTTGGGAATAAAATAGTTAACAGACAGAAGCTTGATGAGAACTCACCTCATAATCAAGGTAGTATGCGTGCTGTCAAGCCAAAAAAGAAAAAAAAAAGTTTTTCAGTGTAAGTAAGATCAACAGTAATAATTGGACTGATTCAGACATAACAATAAATATGAACATTGAATGATTGGCTAGGCAGAGATTAAAAATAATACCTCCCAAACATCGATGGCGAGAATTGGCTGCAGCAAAAACAAACATACCAGGATCAATGATAATTTTCAATCCAATCAGCCAGAAGATTATAATACACTAAACAGTAAATAATGTATCACTTACATGAACTTCATCATTGTTACATTCATAAAAATAAACATCATGTTATAAAATGTTCAAAAAAATAGTCGTGTTAAACACACCCTTGTTCCAAAAGGAAACTCGGTTGACTGTGATATTAAATTTAGTTAACTTATTTTGCTAGATAATTAGACCACGTCATGCATGTTGTTTCCTTGATCTTTTTGAAGCCACACCGTCCCACATCATAAAAATTGTCACACATAGTGGGATGCTGAATTATCAAATCCATATGGAACTCTTACTCAAGACACATGGTGAAATACTCAAGACATGAGGAATGATGTACTCACAGAATAATCCCAAACAAGGGGATTCACTGCATTCGGAGTCCTTGCCACAATAAGCTTATTGTCTTTCTCTGAAGGACGAGGATTTAAAGCATTCCCAACTTCGAGCCTGTTTGCTTTATCTGCAAATTTGATTTAACAAAATCAGGTAATCTTTTTTTTTTTAACCAAAGGTGGTGTTCACCAATTTTATAGAATTGATAGACTACAAGTCCAAAACGAATAGCAAAAAGGACTGGTTCATCAGCAATGGACCACTCCCAAAAATTCAGGTAAAATATACAATTGGAAAGCGATGAACCATTATATATACTGGACTAAAAATTAATATGAAAAACGGTATTGCTCACATGCAAGCCAACCCCAACCCGAACCAAACTGCGTTGAAGTAGCCAATTTTAACTCTCTCAACATTACATCAAAGGAGCCAAAGTCTCTTTCAATAAGTTCCATAAGAACGCCAGAGGGGCGGCCCCCTCCACCCGGTTTCATGGATTGCCAGAAGAAATCATGATTCCAGACCTACCGAACACAAGAATTCAAGCACATCAAATTATTCCACAAAGTAACAGATAACTATATAAAAACTCATTAACAAAATAAAGCATTTTTTTCATGCCATTGACACTGATAATGAACTTCATAATGGAAGCAGCAATATTAACCACATCTAGCAATCAAACCAATATCTTCAAATATAGGGGCATTGTAATATGCAGTCCCACACGCAATCCCATTTTCCTAACAAGGTATATATTTGGCTAGATGAAACATGTAATTTTTTTATGAATGGTAGATGTAATTCACTGTAATAAATCATTTTTTTAGAAGGTACATATTTCATTACATAAAGTATGCATTTCAAGATAAATCATAGCATGTGAGGACTGCACACGGGGCTGTCGGTAACATTATCCTTAAACAAAGTTAATAAATAATAAGTCCTAGTATAAATTTTTACATGGTTTGCCATACAATCAGAGTTAAACAACCAACAAAGTTCAGCCATTCACAAAGGGCGAACTGAATCGATACCTGTGCAGCATTATTGAACGCCGGAAGAACGTTCCCTTTGTTATACGAGGCAATGATAATCTCCTCCAACGACATCCCGTCGAGCTCCGTCCCCGTAACCTGCATATTCAAATTCTCCACATAGCTTCTGTGATGCCTCCCCCAGTGATACTCCAATGTCTGCCGGCTCATATACGGTTCCAGCGAACTCTACCACCCATTGAAATCACAAAAAACAAGTCCCCACATTTGAAAATCACATACCCACATGAAAAAAAGTAGCACCCACAATAGTAATTGTACCAGTGAATATGGAGGGGGCATCAACTCAAACTGTGAATTGATGGGTTTGTTATAAATTGCTTTCTTTTGACATCTTCTCTGCAATATTGACATGGAAAGTTGTATTCAATGGAAAATGAACTCACATGAATAAATAAGAGAAGAAAGAGAGGACCTTTGGCTTTGTGTAGAGTGCGTGAGTGGAATCAGGAGCTCTGACAGAGGGTGGTAGTGTTGTTATCAATGGTGAATGCCCAAACAGAAAGTCCTTTTGGAGACAGAAGCCTTTCATCTGGGATTCACTCACAAACTAATGCTTTGTGAGGTTTTTAAGGAAAAAAAATTTCAAATTGAGAGAGGAAGAGAGACTGCAAAAGATGAGTTCATATAACAGGGATTACATGAAGAGATACAGGTGCGTGTAGGCTCACCTTTCGGTGAAAATAAGGTTTTTTTTCACCGTATGTTGGTGGGGGTGACTTATTACAAATTCAATATCTTTTTTTCTTAAATTTTTTTATAAATATAAATTTTATGTATCTTTAATAAATAAAATAAGATACTTGGATGGGTTGAATTTTAATAACAGATAAAAAAAATTATATAATCATGTACTTCATTATTTGACTAGAAAAATAGACATACATAAACTCATGTCCTAATTTGTAATCATGAATGTAATTTTTGGTATATTTTATTAAAATGAAATATGTAATTTATTTAAAAAATATATATTATTTTTTTTTAAAACACATTTTTCATGAAAACTTGGTGAGGCTTAATTTGAAGTCTAGTTATCATATCCTCTAGAACACTTTGGAATGAATTTACAAGTATAAACCATGTTCTCAAAATGGTGATAAATATCGTCTCATGTTAGAATCGGATTTTCACAAATCAGCAAGAGAAATTTTAATTTTTACACTTGCGTTTCAAAAATTAGCATTTCAATTGCTAAAATCTTGAAAAATTAAAAACCAGAAACCTCAAAACACTATTGTGATATTATTAGTTTCTTAATTTTTTTTAGTTTCTTTTACTGATATTTTAAATTTTTCTTTATATATCTATCAATAGAACATTTGATTCCTCTAATACAATAACAAGAATTCATTTCCTTTGGTGAAAAAAAAAACATTGTTTTAAAGATCACAACGCAGAGAAATTTGTAAAAATCATTACGTAAATGATGTTGTAATCATTTTTTTCATCGTTGCATAGAAAATTTTTGATCGTTGAATGGATGTAATTGATGAGGGGTTTTCGATTCTTTGATAGACGTGATGACCATCAAATGACGTCAATTTCCACTAACACGTCCTCATGTGAAAATTTCCAACTGAAAGCAGCCAATTCGTAGCTAGCAAACTAAAAATTTGATGACATGAACAATATCACTTCCACATCAATAAATTTCTCACTGAATAAAGCCATAGCAAATTTTGGTACAAACACTCCCCACTCCATTAAGAGAGCTCCACTGTTTCTTCACACAAAATTATTAAATCATGAGGGAAAGAAACCATCAAAGATTTGAAGTTCCAGGTAGATCAATAAAAGAACGGCCCCCAAAACAGTCTCAAATAAGAAAAGCAGGATGATGGACCATGATTTTTATTATCATGCTGTAAGTGCTGAATTCAGAGCACTGTGAACATCAATGCCAATCTGCGCTTCGGCCTTTGCCAAGTCGGTGGAGGCCGAGTTGAGTTTCTGCTGGAACTCCACGAGTCCCTTCTGAACAAGGTCCGGGTCGATGTGCTCGACTGGCACGGCCTCCACAGCAACCACATCTGCAACAGAGTTTGCATGGACAAACGCAAATCCACTGCTGACGAAGTACTTTGACACGTCGTTCCCATTGTGAACGGATAGAATCCCCGGCTTCAGTTCCGCGATGGTTGCCACATGCCCGGGCAAGACACCCATCTGCCCTGTTGTTGCTGGTATTATGACCATATCAACCTGAAACAAATCCCAATATTCAGGCAATCCATTCGTGAAAGATATATTTATCACAAAAAAAAAAAGATACTTAAATTTGTTTTTGACCATTGTATGAAATGTGAGATGGGATCATGCAAAAAGGGTGTGTAAACATTTTCGTACTTTGATTTCCGTTTGCCTTGAAACAATAATTGGTAATATGTAAACGCAAAAAGAATCCTGCTCACTTCAAGAATCTCACACACACACCCCCCCCCCCCCCCCCAAAAAAAAAAAAGAAAAGAAAAGAAAAAGAAAAACAAGACTTCCTAACACAACAACCAACCGATGTTGTTAGTGTTGTATATAAATATTATGTTCACAATTAATAGATGAGTTACTTCAGCCCCCTTTTGAATACTAGTACTACTACACAACACAGTGGCACTCCCTTCCCAAAAGGAAAAATGTGAAATTCTTTTTCCTTTCCACAGCCAAAGTTCTTCAGATTTCCATTTTTCTGCTTTACTATTGGTTTTTGTACTTCGCTGAAATGTTTATCTATTAATACTAGAGAATACCATCCTCTTTCAAAAAAAAAAAATTGATAGAACCAGTTCATTATCTAACTACACGAAACCAAGATTTAACATATTGCTTCTGAAATAGAGAATGATACAATGATGCATTTATATTCTGGTGAGGTTCAAGCAATTTTGGAAACTCACCTTATTCACAAGTGGAAAGAATCAAAGAATTGCGCATTTCTCCTTGAGGGTATATCAAAAACCTTATGATAAAAAAAAAATGTCTAGTAGTTTAGAAAAAAAATTGTAAAAGAATAAACTTGGATTTTGATAAAACCAAATAAAACAGACTTGGAGAAGAGCCATGCTGGATTTATCTACCTCAAGTCCACTAATTGACAACTGTTCAACCTTGATCTTGCTGAAAATACTAATACTAATACTAAGTGGGCTTCCATGAACCTTCAGTCTTGGATTACCACAGATAAAGTAATAAAAGAATGTCCAACAGAAGGCAGTGGAGTTTGAAACTTCATGGCAAAACCTAATGTAAGAGCATAGCAGATTTCATGACTTTTACTAGTAATGTTAAATAAGAAAAGATGGATTTTTTCTGCTCTCCTGGTAAGAAATCCTACAAAGGAAAAATGGACTCAAAATGTTCGATGAACGTTCCTATATGCAACATTATCAGTGCCAGGAAAGCATGGCAAAGATCCAATCTGGGACAGGAAAAGGAGGGGTGGTACAAAGATCAAGACTTTGTTCTTCTTTTCTCTGATAGATATCATATGAAACATGGAGGAAATACATTATAAAGAATTCAGAGTTGTCTGATATTTAACATGAAAAAGATAAAGACATCTTCAATCTGAGTTCATCGTAACACCACTCATTCTAGAAAAGTGTAATACCTAATTGATAATTTTCAGTGACTTTTCCTTTCAACATATATTATTATATGTAAAGATATAATGAAGACAAATTTTAGGTGGAAGTCGCTTAAGATAAAATTTGATGCCTGCTCATCAAATAAACAGGGAATGGCAATTTGGGTACACGTCTTCAACTTTCTTTTATTTTCTTCTTTGCTTTGTCTCCTTTTATGCTTCACAAAAGCCTCCCCACTTTCTAAGCTCTTTGCCGTATTAATTTTCTGATACTTATACTGATATATATTCCATTACATCTCAAATAACAAAAAAGAGGAGTAAAAACATGATAAAATATTATGTGCTGGAAGACAGATTCATTGATTGGTGGAGTAATTGGGAGGAGCCAAATACAGATGTAAAAATCAAATGTGGATGATGGAAAGTTTTTAAACAACAATAGGAAACAAACTAGTTGCAAAGACCAAGTCATTATGAGCATGGTCCAAAAAAAATGTTCCATTAAGATAATATTTAGTAACGCATAAAATAAATCGAAGATCCCAATGAATACACATAGCAAACACAAAATGAGCATCCACTGAGACAAATATATACTTTTGGAGAAAAATTGTACAAGATCACAAATGTAGCAATACTTTGTTATCCACTAAGAGAAATTCTTGCATCATTTTAGGAGATGTAAAAGCCGAAAAAAAAAACATTTTGATACTGTATGTTAACTGATGCTCAAAATATGATTTCAATCACTTTGAGATGGTTAGTGTGTTGTTAGGAGATGAAAGATAACTTTGAGCCATGATCCAAATGCTCAAATACTTATACTTTCCAAGTTATGCTCCCCTCTTCCATTACTTTGAAGTCGTTTTTCTAGATTTACATTCCTTGAATGTTAAATGCAGAAAAGAATATGAGGATTGGATACATCTTCGAGATCAAGATCAGAGAATCAATGCATTGCAACTCATCACTGACTACGCAGACTTCAAATCCAAGTTGGTGTCAGTCCACTGCAGCATAATTTTGCAACCAGTGTGGATTATAAGAAATAACACACTAACTAGAAAACCCTACCTGCATCAGACATCCGGCATGGAAAACATCTTCCAGCGATTCACACATCCTTTCAGAAGTCAAACGTAAGGCAAACAAACACTAATCTCAGACGGCGTATCATTTGACCCACCACAATCAGCATCAATAAGATCTACTAGTACAATAAGGAACAAGAAATCCAAAGGCACAAAGAAATTCAATCAAATGTAATCATTCTCCCGATCAAACTTCCTACTACTAGTGTAATACCATTCAAGCCACTGCTTTTTCAACTATCATATGTATTTCATCATCACATAAAAGATGCGATTAACCAGGATTCCATGTATCAACGATAACAGAGACCATACAAGGAAGAGTCATTAAAAACACAGTAAGCACATTTGATAACAATATCCAAATGCATATAATGTTCTAATTTCATTAAAAGCTCGGCAAAAAAAATTTCAGTTTCTATAAAAGATGAGAAACAAATCATAAGAAACCCTAGCTTCACATCTAAAATCTGCAAAGGAAAGAAACAACGAGAAACCGAAGGACCTCTTTCGCGGTGAGCTCGGACTTGTAGGGGAGCACGAAATTGACGGTGAGCTTGGAAGGGATGGAAGAAGGCGTCGGAGGCCTGGCCTGCATGAACGAAAGAGGCGTCTTCGGAGGCTCCAGGGTCGGGATCATCTTCTTCCACGTCTCCTCGAAATCCGTGTCCACCGCCGCCGCAGCCGGCGCATCCGCCATGGATCTGACAGCCGCCGGCGCAGGTCCGCCGGTCCGGGCGGCCGTGGCCCTCGAAAGCAGTCTCGGTGCGAGTCGGAACATGTCGTCTTCGATTCACGAATCGGAGGTTCGGCTTCTGAGGAGAGAGAGTGAAAAGGGAGTACGATATAGCGAGGGGGGGGGGATAGCGGTTCCTTACAGTGCTCCGCAGGAACAGATGAACTTCTGCAGAAGTGAAAGACGGGATCATATACGTTGTATGGGAATGATAACTCCCCCAACCAAATACCAAATACCACCGACCAGAAACGATTTTTGGTTGGTGGGGTTAGGAATTGGGGAGGGGGGTGGGTTTGATTTTAAGGGGGAAGAGTTCCTATCTTATGTGTCAAAGTCACGTATAATTCATATGACATCCTGTAAGATCATATCACATATACAAAATAATTTTATTTAAGTTATTCATACACTATTCTTTTATAAATATAAAATAAAGTAAGTGTATTTTATACTAAGGTAATTTTTTTCATTCACGTGACATTTTCTCATTGGTTGCTATAGAAATTTGATGTGGCTTTCACGCAAAGGATCTGAACACAAATGGGAAGGAAAAGAGAAAGGGGAAGAGAGAAAAGGGTAGTGGGATAGAGAGGACGACAATTGGAAGACACCAAAGAGAGGGCGAGGGAGAGAGAAAAAAGAGAAATGGAGAGAGAGGGGGGAGAGAGAAAAAAGAGGGAGAGACATGGAGAAAGAGAGCAGGAGAGATGGGTGGAGAGGACGGCGAGGCACGACACACACTCTCTCTCCTCTTTATATTCCTTTGTCTCTTCCGCCCCTCCTGGCTCTCTCTCTTTCTCACTCCTCCGTCACCCATCTTGCCCTACCGTCCTATCCAACTTCCACCTCCTCGACCCTCTCTTTCTTTCCATCTCTCTTCCTCCTCCCATCTCCTAAGTTCTTAACCCACAAATCAAAAAATAAATAAAAATTGGTACATACAATACATTGTACAGATCAAAATGTAAATCGTCTATGTTTTTATTTTTTTTAAATCATAAACTTCACTTAAAGAGATATATAAGTTTATAAAATATAAAATATATAATCAAATCAAATGAATTAAATGATATCAAAATGGAATGGGTATTTGGTTGGTGGGATTGGATGCTCCGGTGGATAAACTATAAAGGCATCCCTAATCCAAGATGGGCCGGGGCTTTTATTTTGACACCGGATGTTGCTTTGTACTTAACAAAACCCGGCCCGTCGCCAGCCACCAAAACTCACGCCTTTAAACGGTGCAAGTGCAACCCCCTTTCACGCGCACCATCTCTCCTTCCGCGCTCCCCCCCCCCCTCCGCCGTCCGCCGCCGCAGCAATGGAGGCGGAGCTGTGGTGGTTCATCGGAACCGTCACATGTCTGAAGGTCCTCCTCCACCCGTCCTACCGGAGCACGGACTACGACGTCCACCGTCACTGGCTCGCCCTGACGTCGTCCCTCCCCCCCTCGAAGTGGTACACCGACGAGAGCTCCCCCCACACCCTCGATTACCCCCCTCTCTTCGCCGCCTTCGAGTACCTCCTCTCCCTCCCCGCCTCCCTCGTCGTCCCCTCCGCCGTCGATCTCCGCCACCCCGAACCCTCCTCCACCGTCGATCCCGTGGTCCTCTTCCAGAGGTCCACCGTCGCCCTCTCCGACCTCCTCCTCTTCCTCGGCGTCTATCTCTCGACGCGAAAGATGGCGGAGATTGGACGGAGGAGGGTGGTTTATTTGCTGATCGTGTGGTCTCCGGCGCTTCTGATGGTGGACCACGTGCATTTCCAGTACAACGGGTTCTTGTTGGGGATTTTGTTGGTTTCGCTGGCTTGTTTGGAGAAAGGGAGGGATTTGATGGGGGGGTTCGTTTTTGCGGCGCTGATTTGTTTCAAGCATCTGTTCGCGGTCGCAGCTCCGGTTTATTTTGTGTACCTGTTGAGGCATTATTGTAGGGGGGGTCTCAAGAGGGGTCTATTGAGGTTCGTCGCCATGGGAGTGGTCGTCGGGGTGGTCTTCGCGGCATCGTTCGGGCCGTTTGTGTATTATGGGCAGGTGAGTTTTGGTTTTTTGGGTAGTCTCTTTGTTGGGTTTTTTTTTGTTTGGTTTTGAGAATGTCTGATGCGGTCTCAAGGTTTGGTTTTTATTGGCTTGTTATATGGATTTGGATTGTTGAGTTTGATTTGGCTTTTATACTTCTCTGCTTGAGTTGTTCGGTGCACACCAAAACCTGGAGAAACTAGGATATAATCATATTACAATGTAATCTTGAGCTTCTCTTTTTGTCAAGGAAAGTACAGTGGATGTTGATGATAATTGTATTCAAATAATCAATTTTGTTTTCTTATCCTTTCATGGCTTTGGTCATCTCACTTATTTGAATGAGATATCAATGCTTAGAGCCTTGGCAAGGTTTTGGAACCATAATGGTTATAATTTGATCCTTGAATTCCTCAGATGGGGAAATAACACCTTTGAAACAATGGAAACGCGGAAGAGGGGGCATGTGACATTAAGTTGGGTAATTATTATTTTTTTTGGTGGGTAATTAGATTTTCGATGTATTGACTTTCAACCATTTTGAGGTAGAGTATCTGCTCATTCTCTGTAGATATATCAGTGGAATTAAGGGATTTTCGTGATGTTCATTAGTGGCCAAAGGGTTCTGAATTACAATCCTTGAATGGGGTGTGCAGAGTTATATATGGACATTCTCTTTAGAAAACTTTCTACAAATTTCTAGTTGAGCCATTTTAGTGACTTGTCTTATATCCACTGGTTCTTTAGGGGTTGGTGGGAGAGAATATACCCGTGCCCCTCCTTTCTTCTAATTTTACTCTACTTCAACCCTTTGATCTAAGTGTTGGTTTAAGATGTTGTAGGCTATAACAAGCTGGTGTTTTTTACTTGTAAAGATCAATGTGATTGAGATTTGGTTTCAAATACTTGGGACATGATGCCTGCATTCTCTTAGAAGAAAGAAGTGGGGAATTATTTCTCTAGTCTTGGTTTATGAGAATGGTGTGGAGGTAGGAATGGAAAACTGTTGGGTGGTTGGGAATTCCTATTTAATGATCATGTGGCAACCTTAGAGTTGAGTTTGAAGTGGTCATCTACCGAGAAAGCGATTATAGTTTATAACCTAAGCCAGTCAATTCATTTTTCCTGTCTGTCACGGTAGCATTTCCAACGTTGTTCTTCTTGGTTATGTGGAATTAGATTACATAAGAATCTAATTCGATATTCAAGGACACACCTTTGTGTGTGGAGAACCTCTGGGAGGCGGTTGTTTGATTCATTAAAAATTGGGGTCGTTTCTGTGTTGGGGTTAGCTGGGTTTTGTACATTAGGGATAAAACTGTGATTAAGCAGTCAAGGGGGTGGGAGTGTTCCTTGGACTGGTGACCCAGTAGATAACCCTGCTACTCTGTGTATCGGTCTGCATGTGCTCTTTTTTTTTCCCTTTTCTTTTGTCTTGTTTTTGTTAGCTTTGTACCTGGGCATTCTCTTTGTGTTAATAAAATGGGGTAGGTTGCCTATCATTTTATCTAAAAAGCCTCCCCTTCTGACATGGTTGCATTTCTAGTCTTTTTTCTTCTTGACCTCATGCAATACACTCATGCACAATCTAGTTATTCTCATCATCTGTAGATGTATGCATGTCTGCAACAGAGTTCTCTAAACCTCCCCATATTAGTAATGTTTTAAATATCAATTTTATAGATATATTGATTGGGTCCCCCAATCAATATGTTGATTGATTCCACTATCGATATATGAATCAATGAATATTTTGTTTAGTTTTTTTGTAGGAAATACAACATGAGATGAAATTTAAAAATTTTAAATACAATTTTTTTTTATTTTTTTGAAACGATAAAAGATAAGCTGTTCACTAGTTGGTAAGCAAGTAGTACATAGCCACGAAATAAAGAGGGGGATAGACACAGTCGAAGTGAGAGAAAAGAGGGTGGGCGTCGATGAAGTCAAGCTGTCAACTCAACGCCCACACCAACCTACAAAGAATTACTCCTCAGTTACAAGTCTACCCTGCTCAAAATGTACACTGGAGGTCCCTGCACAAAACTGGCCCCAACCCGACATGAACCTCTCCGTCGAATCTCAGACCTTCTCAAAATAAATGGAGACACCACAAAATACAACTTGATTTCTTGCAAGCCAGATTCCCCAAGCCATTGTTGGGATGAGAATTGAGAGATCTTCATCCTTTTGCTCCGGTCCCCTTTCTTTTTAAGGCGCTTGCTTGTCTCCCACATTTGATCGAGAGAGGTGAAGTTGCTCTTCAGACCCATTGTTTCTTCAAGGGTTCTCTAAACAAGCTTGGCTGCCGGACAACACAAAATAGAGCTATAGTTTCCACCTGATCACCATTAAGCCCACAATCCATAGTCTCCTCGAAGAGCCCAAATTTTAAAATACAATGTTTATATGTAAAATGTCAGAAAATTTTACGGGGCCTGTGATAGTAAACGAAAAGGTCATGTTTGTGAGATGCCGGGCTTGGAACTTTGATTAGGATATATGAACACGGAACACCTCCATGGAAAATAGCTCCTTTAAGTTGGAAATTTTGATGCCATTTGTAATCACGATTACCTAAATCTTGTGTGATTGATCAGAAGAAGGGGCTTCTTTATGCTCTGTCAGGTGTGTTGGCTTTTGTGTGGATGTGAAAAACCTTGAGATAATGGAGTGTCCTGAATTAGTACATCATTTGGTTCTTCTAGCGTGGAATTTTCTTCTGTATGGTTCATGCATGCTTAAATAAAGGCTTGCTTAATGAATAAAACCTCGTCTTAATAAATTTCTTACCAAGTTGTGATGCATTTGCAGATGCAACAGGTTCTCCGTCGTCTATTTCCATTTGGTAGGGGGCTGTGCCACGCATATTGGGCTCCCAATTTCTGGGTATTTTATATAATTATTGATAAGGTGGTTGCTTTCCTGCTTGCAAAACTGGGTTTCAGTGTCACAGCATCCGCAGCATCATTCACTGGTGGACTAGTGGGGGAGTCATCAACTTTTGCAGTGCTTCCTCAAGTACACTTCATCCATTTAGCATAAGCTTGAGCAACTTTTTCTTTGCCCTTTCCCTTTTATCTTCCCCCCTTTAATCAGTTGAGGCTAATTCAAACATGCTAAAATTCTGATGAATGTCAGGTCACCCCCATTGTAACATTCTTATTGGTCATGGTGGCCATATCTCCTTGTCTTTGGAAGGCTTGGAGAAATCCTCAGCCAAAGCACATCATTAGATGGGTGGCATATGCCTACACATGTGGTTTTCTGTTTGGGTGGCACGTCCATGAGAAGGCATCTCTTCATTTTGTTATTCCTTTGGGTCTCGTTGCAATAAACAGCTTGGAGGATGCGAGGCACTACTTTGTATTGTCAATAGGTATGTTACTCATCTACAAAAATATAGATTTAAGATATTCCATGGTACAATTAATTGTTGTCAGATTGTCTTTTTCTTCTTCTTCTTTTTTTTTTATTTTATCGTAATCTTCTTTTATGCTCTACTTGGATCTAATCATTTCCACTAGATCTATAACATGAAATCTTACTTGATGTTCTTGTAAAAAAAAAGAGGTTTTCCTTGATGTTGCATATTCTGTTTCTTTAAATCTCTAGGAACTGTTCCATTAAATATCTCCCATTTGGTGGCATTGTGTGTATGCACATGAGGAAGAAGTGAGGGACAGGGGCAAGTGAATATTTGGTTTGTTCAAGTTGAGAGGGATGTGAAGGAAAAAAATTTGGGAATGGGTTTTTTTTTTTTTTTTTTACGGAAATGGTACATACTACCACAATTCAGTAAATATTTTAGGAACTGCTTATTGAAACAAACCTGGTTTTGGTGATCTTTTTTACCATAAAAATTACACTTCTTATGGATGGTGATGACCTGTTTTCGTTAAGGCCCTATTTGGAACCAATTGTCAAACTAGTTTTGTTACTACAAAATCAGTTTTCCAATAACCGGTTCAGTGGGTGTTTTTTTTTTTATGTATTAAAAGTTAACCAAACAATGTTTATGAAAAAGCTAGTTGACAGTAGCTTTTTTGAAAAACCTTTTTTCTTTTTTTATATTGGATCCCTATGGGCCTAAGCCTCAGCCACCTCTTTTATATTTTTGTTCAATATAAGAGATGTATGTAGTACATAAGGCAATGAGAATTTGGTTGCATCTTGCATTGACCAATTACACTAGATGAGAAGCATATAGTATTTAATGATTTTTAATTGCAGATTGCATTGATGCAAGTCTTCCTTTAAATATATGGTTAATGACTAAAAACAAAAATTTAAAATCTTAGACAATTTATGAAGATATATCCATTTTCAATTATACATTAACATGCATTTTGAACTCTGATGATGTAAATCCAATATTCATCCTTGCTCTCTTATGAAACGACCAACACTTGGATTTCTGGAGAGATAAATGGAGAATTGGATATTGAGGCACAGGGTGAGGATGTCCTGTGTTTGTTTTGTATTAAAAAAGTGCAGCATAATCTGCTTAATTCAATAGAAGAGATATGCCAAAAGATATGAGCCATTGTCAACAGATGTTTGTTCCATCACAACTGCAGGCGCTCATGCTCAAATGCAGTCTCCCAGCTGGTCCTTCTAGCTTTTCTTTTAGAGTTTTTACCATGCTTACCCCTTTGTGGAGCTACTCCAATATTAGTTACTGCTTCACTAAGTAATGCTACAACTGGACTTCATATTTCTACTTTCCCATGTTAAGACTTTTTTTTTTATTGTTTCCTCTACCCTTCATTACATCCCCCAATGTTTCAGTCTCAGGCCCAGTTTGGAATCAATTTTCGAAAACAGTTATTTCATAAAATTTGCTTACAACCAGCTGTTTCTTAAAAGCTGCTTACAACAGTTTTTTCATAAACATTGTTTTGTTGACCTATTAACACACAACACAAATTGTGAGATCAAAAGGTGAAGTTTAAAAAGACCCGTTTGGAGCTGATTATTTGAAAATATTTTGTAGAAGCATAATCAGTTTGACAATCGCTTCCAAAATGACCATAGTTTCTCAATCCATTGTTTTGCTACTGCTTCACTCAAACCATATTTTCTGCTACTTTATTTCTGATTACAATGTTAACATCTTTTCATTAATTGGATCATATAGACAATGCCATTAATCCAATATCTGACTTTATAAAGTATTTTTTTGGATGCAGTTTCATGTTACTCATTATTCCCTCTGCTCTTTGAGCTCCAAGAGTATCTGATAAAAGTGCTTCTGCTGGTGACTCACTCTACTTTGATGTGGATGGGCTTTAACTCCCTGCATTTCAGAAAAGAAACAAATCTTAAAAGATCTGATGAGAATAGATTGATTGGGTGGGTTGGGATGATGTATCTCTTAGGTATGCTCATTGTTGAGATATGGGGTCAATTTTTACACCCCTTTATTCTTGGTGATAGGTTACCCTTTTTGCCTCTTATGCTGGTTTCTGTATACTGTGCCATGGGGATGATGTACTCTTGGATATGGCAGCTTAGATGGATAATCAAAAGCAATTGAGATTTCAATCTTTCTTGACCAAGACATCATGTGATTGTTAAAGAGGATGCTCTAATGTTGCTTTTATCACAAAAAAGAAAGACTTGGTCACCTAAAAAAAGGGAGTTTGGTTAAGAAAATGTATTGGGTGATCATAGGCCAGTCAAAAAGCTGGCTTACAGACTTTAATTTTTTGGTTTATAAAAAAGATTGTTGCAAGAGATTTGAGTTCTTGGCAACTTGTGGAGGATTATTGATATAAAAAAAAATGTATGTAGGTTTCTTTTTTTTAAAAAAAAATAATAATAAAATTTAAGAAATGGAAAAAGTTGGTTAAAGAAGTTGTGAGAAGGAATTTGATGGCTTCTTTGCATCTTATACTGTTTGGTTGTTTTGGGAAAAAAAAAAGGTTTTGTAGAAAAGAAGAATTAAATAAAAAATGAAGAGAGTTTAATAAAGGTTGAGTTCATTGATGATATATGGATACCAATGTCCATATCTAGATGTAGATAAATCTATATACACATTTGCGATACATATACATATCTTCCATTAAAATAATGAAGAAAGTTAATCGAAATTAAAATTAATAAGGATTCTTTTTAGTGATATTTATATTTTATAAATTGTTATATATATCTTATTCACAACTTATCTATGATCAAACTTATCTATGATTAACTAAATAATAAAACATTAACTATTATATTTTTCAACGAGAATAATTACAAACACAATCAAACAAACGACTTATTTATTATGTATCTGGAATAGTTATGTATCTCAAAATAACTTATATTACTATCCAAATGACAGTAATAGGTCTCCAACTCTGATTTTGCTTAATAATAAATGCAAGTGTATTTCTATATATTAATTGGGCGTGGTTAAACAACATATTATTTGACTACGCATGGTACATAGACGCAGGTCCCATAAAAAATAAAAATAAAAACAAAATAAAAAAAATTTATACATATTAAAATAACTCTCTGTAATTGATTCCCGTGCCTGGTAAATATATATATATATATATATATATATATATATATATATATAAACACTCCCCTAATGTTGGGCTTTCCCATAAAATAGAATAACAGTTTTTCTTCTGAACAAAAACTCCTTCAAGTGTGCAAACAACGCAATGTCTTTCTTCTTTGTTTACTTGACAACAAGCAGGGTTTTTTATACATATAAATATTGGCTACTGTTATACATGATTTTTTTTTAATGAAATACATAAAAAAAAAATTAATTTTTTAAGTGAATTTATGTGATTCATTGAAATATATATTTTATTAAAATACATGCACATCGACAAAAAATAAAAAATATCTGAACTGCATGAGACAATACAAGAAGAGTTCCTAACATCATCCATAAATATTTACTTAAAAAATTAAATAAGTTTTTACATTCAAACGTTTTTTTTTAAAATGTTACATTCAAACGTTTTTCAGTCATTCGTGTGTACACACACCATCACACCTTACTTAATACATGCAATCAGTGAAAGCAATATTTCAATTATGTTTGTATATATTTTATTATAAAAAAGTACAAATTTACCCATTCAATTCATAGGATGACTGCAAAATTATATCCTATAAAATCTCTTGCTTGGTTTCGCATTGGGATAAGGAAATAATTGAGTTAAATCACATATTATCCCATATGACATAAGAAAAAAAAAATGATAAAGTATGAACAATTGTCTGTATTTTGAGAGAAAAAATGATGATATTTTGTTCTAAGTAAAAGGTGGAATAGACTTTATCCTCATTTTTTAACCTCATTACGTAAAACATGGATAACATTTATGGCTGTCATTCCCAAAAAAACAAAAATAAAAAATTTCATAAAATCAAAACCAACAATATTAATGTCTCTTTAATATAAATGGTAAACTTGATATTTTTAAATTTATTTTTTTTAAGTTATCCCATATTTTACATCATGTGATCCAAATACACAGCTAAGGAAAAGAACACAAAAAAATGAGGATAACAAAATGCATTATCAAATATAAATGCGAATAAAAAAAATGGTATTTTTATCATCATGAATCATACTAACTTATTCTAAATATTTATACATTTAACAAACTAGGCCAAACTGTATGCGGTAAAAGTGACAACAATGCCGACTAAAGTATACAACATTTAACATTTTAAAAAGAGCACAGATACACTTAATCTATTTTGCAGTTTATTTTACAGTCTTATATAGATAACACAAAATATATTGCGCTATCATATTGTATGTGATTCTATCCGTGTTTGAAGTTGAAAAAATCATTTTTTAAGAAAGAAAAAAAAATTACTGTATTTTAATATATACTTTATTTTAAATAACAATATCTACTTCAATTTAAAAATATATATATATATATATATATTGTAAATAAGACTATACAAGGGTGGTGCTGGTGGATATATTATAGAAAAGGGGACTGTAGAAGTGAGAAGAGTGAAGGTGGGCGGTGAATGAATGTGGGCTGGGCCCGATGATTTAAACCCAACCCATCCTGAAAGAACAAGTGGCTTTCCTTTCACTGACGGAACAACGTATTTACGTTCCTGTCTGCTGGTGAGGCGCCTTAAATAATGCCTCATGCCGCTCAAATACAGGGCGGGTCATCCGCGGTTAATCTCACTCGCCGGTCGTCCATCACCCCTTCCATAATTTAATAAATAACAACAATAATTATATTAATAATCTACAGTGCCCGGTGTTACACTTCATATTGTATGTTCTGTGTACGTGGTTTTATCACAACGTGTGACATTTTTTTTTTTTTTAAGTAAAAAAATATATATTATTATATTCTAATATATACTATATTTTATATAACAACTATTTCAACAAAAAAGTATATAATTTAAATAAAAAATAAAAAAATGATGTAAGACGGCATATGATGATACAATTGAGACTGAACATATCATCATATATATAAAAACACCATGTTTACAAATCATCTAACCCAAATATATTCAATTACTCAAGTTGGATAAAGAGTAGATGTCATTCCATTAATTTTAAGTCCCATATTGAAACCAGTCATCGAATTAATTCTATTCACACAAACCCAGGTTTTAAATAAAATAGTTCCAAGCATTTTTTTTTTTTGTATAATTTTTTAAATTAATCTTAATTTAATAATTATTTATGACATTGACCCTCCCCAATAATTATTTAGAAAAATAACCATCAGTATTGTTTTGACTGATTTGACAATGACACATCAACACCACCCTTCTCAACAGTTGTTCACATGCCATTAAGCATGTATTTTTTTTTTTTGTTTTAGTTATTTTCTTTACTTTTTTTTATATATCTTTAAATAATATAATTTCTATCATATAAATATTTTTTTACGAAATTAGTACCATTTGAAATATATAATTGAAACATTTAAAATGAGATCAATATTGAATATATTTAGTTTATGTTTAATAATGATAAATTTAAGATAATTAATTAATATTTATATATTTTTATTAATATTAATTTGATTTAATTAATAGATAATTAAATTTCTTTAGTGAAATATCTTTAGATAGTTTTTGGTAGATAATATTATTTTAAAATATCATTTTGAGTACGTATACATTAACTAATTTGTTATGTTCAAACAAACAGAAAAACACATTCCAAACCATACACTTAAATAATCCATTAAACCGGTTCATTACAATTACTATCATTCATTACATCAAAAATATCATATTTGATTACATGGACATCATAAAGAAAATTCACTAAATAAATGTAATTAATATTAATTATATTAAATTAAATTAACAAAAAAATATAAATGTTAATTAATTAATTTAATTTTCAAATGTAAACTTAATATATTCAAAATTTGTCTTATTTTAAATGTATGGACGATATTTTTCTAAATGTGTACTAATTTTGTAATAAATTGATTTATGTAATAAGATAGACGGTTTAAAAATAGATATAAAGAAATAAAGAAAATAACCATAAGAAAAATGCCTTGATAGTCTAGAAAGTGAGAACAATGTCTATGTGTGTCTTTTGAGATGCACAATTTATGATGCTTTAAATGGTAAGCTTTAAATGGGAAGCTGAGATAGCCTTGTCAAACCGATCAAAGAATGTCAGTTTTGCAAATTATTTTTAACAAAGATCATTTGTAAAAATAATTATTAAGTCAAGGTTAATTTTAAAATTTTTCCTTTTTTTAATTTTGATTTTTGTGTTTCGAAGTCATCAAATAGTTTCTATACAAACAAGGGTTTTTTTATTTTTTAGCCCTGTAAACTATATGATTTAGTAATCGATCCCTCACTTCTTCATATTATAGTTTAAGTTTATAGATTTAAAGAATATGTTTCTTATTAGTCCCTCAGAGGACGTATCACTAAATTGTTTGGTTTTCTTTTTAATCTCTTTAAGGGACTAAAATAGAACATATCCTTTAAATTTAAATGATATGTTTCTTATTAGTCCCTCAGATGACGTATCACTAAATATGAAAAAGTAAGGGATCGATCACTAAATCATATAATTTGTGAGGACTTAAAAAAAAATAAAATAAAAGTAGTAAACAATTTCTATGAAAATGTTAAGTTTTTTTTGCAATATGTTTTTGTTGACTATTTAATATGCACATGTTTTAAAGTATATATTCTAATGAGCTGAATACATTTTTGATATACTGTGTTAGTCGATTTAATATATTGCATTTGCAATTTCAAAACAATCCATATCTATTTTTTTTTTTAACATATTTTATTTAATAAGATATATATTTTTATAAAAAAATAAAATATATATTTTAATAAATTAAATGATATCATTTACGTCCCAAGGGCTCTTAAATGTTGACTTGATGGTTTAACCCATGTTTTTACTGTTATATTTTTTTCTATTATAGTTAGGCTGAACCGCGAGTAAATGTAGCAGCAGAGGAAATAAATGAATGAATGAATGAAGAGAACATTAATAAGAACAGTATATGAAAGCAAAACAGAGAAAAGAAAGAAAGCAATCCCACCACCTTCACCTCTCTCTCTCTCAATCACTCCCTCTATTTATTCTTCTTTTTCAAATCCAAATCTCTACATTTCAACATCTCTCATGTTTTACAAACATTAGAATTCCATATATATATAAATGTTATAAACAGAGAGAGAGAGAGAACAAAATGAAATGAAAAGCAATTTAGAGGAGGAGATTCAATGCTAACCCTCTACGACTCCTTCTCTCCTCCTCCTCCGCCACCACCACCACCCCCCGCCGCCCTCCCAGGCGGCGCCGGCGGAGCCCTAAGCCCGAGCCTCCTCATCATCGCCGCCCTCCTCCTCTTCGTCATCGCCGCCTCCGCCTTCCTCCACCTCCTCCTCCGCTGCCTCGAACGCCCCTCCTCCGCCGCCGCCGTCTCCACCGTCTCCGCCGCCTCTTCAGACGGCCCGAAGGACCCTCCGCCGCCGCCGCCGTCGTCTCTGACGGACTCTCTCCCCCTCTTCTCCCTCTCCGCCCTCGCCTCCGCCCAGAGGCCGTCCTCCGCCGCCCCCTTCGATTGCGCCGTCTGCCTCTCCCGATTCGCCGCCGACGACCGCCTCCGCCTCCTCCCCTCCTGCGGCCACGCCTTCCACTCCCAATGCATCGACACCTGGCTCTCCTCCGCCTCCACTTGCCCCCTCTGCCGCTCCCCAATCGAACCCCCAAATCCACCTCCTCCGCCGCCGAATCAGCCGGAAATCTCGCCTTCCCCGTCGATCCTCCGCGGCGGAAGCGGCGGCGGGAGCTTCCGGATCGAGATCGGAAGCGTCAGCCGGCGGCGGCGGCCACCGGGGTCGTCCGGGAGGTCGTACTCGATCGGGTCGTTCGAGTACGTGGTGGAGGACGCCGAGGTGGTGGCCGCGGCGGAACCCGCGCCGCCTCACAGGGCGGCGAAGGCGGAACCGGAGTCGTCGGCGGCGGAAGAGGTGGCGGAGGCGGTCGGGGGAGGAGGGAGAGGGTGGCTGAGGGACTACCTGGACAGAGTGGTTTCGTCGGCGTCGTCTTCGTTTAGGGTTTCGAGGAGGTGGAGCTTCCGAAGTGGCGGCGGAGATGGCGGAGATGGTGGAGATGGCGTCGGTGATGGCGGCGGACGGGATTTGGAGGGGAATCGGAGCGGCGGCGGGGATGAGAGTGGGAGCTATTACTATGAGTCGTTCTATCGATGGCTCACGACGGGGGCGTAATCGTAATTAGAGTGCGATACGGGGACTTGGATGTAAATAATACCCGAATATATACGTACATTTGTTGCTTGGTTTCGAAGTCTGTGTCGGATTTACGGTATTACCCTGTTGAGGGTTTTTTTTTTTTTTAGGGTTGGTTTTGGGGAGGAGTGGGTGAGAGCATTGTATTTGCATGGGAGGGGTTTAAATGTGTCATTCAATACACTTTTACATTTGTCACATTTAATTTTGTTCCTTTTTCATTTTTGGGTTTTGTTTGGGTGTTTGTCATTTAATTCACACCCGTCGAGAGAGAGGTTGATTTGTATTTACGGTTAGGAGGTCAGGATTTTGAGTGACACAATAAAAAAAAGTCCCCTTGTTATTTATTTTTGTGAATCTGAGTTAAAATTTGAATAAGTCATTAAAAAAATCATCTTGAATAGTGACTGGGTGCACACGAACCGTCCATTTTTTAAAATAGTAAAAGAAAAATGCATATCATTCTATCTAGAGATCAATAGTCTATTTTATAAAAGTTGTATAAAAAATACATAGAGATATATATTTCACTGGCTAATTATGGAAGTATAATAATGACTCTCCATCAAACTATCTACACATACAGGAAATTTTCATATTAATACGTACTGATAGGATATCTATTCATACGTGTCTGAATGGATAACATGTGTCCACTCATACCGCGCATACATCAATGCTCTATTATTTTTGGTGTGTGACATGTCACTTTGGATCAATATTTTATTTAATATTGGGGTTTTTATGTATACATATTTTAAAAAATATTTTATTTATTTTTATACTATTAAAAACGTTAACTTTAGTTTCATAGCATTAAAATGTTTAATTTTTTTGTTTATTTAACATTTAAGTTAAGTTTTTTCATTTTTTTAATATATTCATTAACATTTAACACTGTTAAATCATGCATAAAAATCAAAATATCTTTATTATCTTCGTATTTATTTATTTGTTTCCAAAAAAATATTTGTTTCTTTTAATATAAAAACTATCATTGCTTCTATACAGTGAAAAATATATAATTTCTAGTTTCAAATAAAATATATATATCTTAAACATGAAAGCGATTTCTATACATTTTGAGTAAAATAATGCAATCAATAACAATAAAGAATATATATAATTTAATTTGAAATGAACGTAAAAAGGGAAGAAAGTAATAAATTAGATGATTAATCATCAGTTATTTATATTATGACAAAAATGAGACTGTTATTATTAATTGTTTTACAGCATATATTCATATATTCGTCACACACCATTGATCTGACTAACCAGATTCCATGAATACTCGTTAGTTAATAAATATCTAAAATTTTCACCAAATATCATGTAATAAACGCTTAATTCGTGAACTCTTTATCAAACACCCATTGAAACTGACATATACTGATGAGATTGATAAATATTTATAGGATGCAAACACTGACTCGATCATGTCTCCCTTTAGATATGGTATTCAACTCCAACTCCTCTAACAAAGGGAACAAAGCCTTCTCAATCCTCTAGTTTTTCTTCTTTCTTCCTTTTTGAATTTTTCTTTTTACGTCTCGCTTCTCTCTTCGCTTTTAGATTTGTATTACGAATTCAGTTACTGAAATCAAGATAATAACATTCACTTTTTTTTTTAAAAAAAAAAAAAAACTCCTGAGCATGGTGGAGGGAGCAACATGGATGTGTTGAAGGGACAAATTAAATGTGACATGTATAAACTAAAGCTTGACAATGGAATGACGTGCAATTATGTTGCAGGTTATATTATAATTCACGTATAATACATGATTGCAATATTTGGGTTTTTATGGTATGTACAGGTTGTGGTCGACGCAGGCAGCGGCGTAGGCACCGGAGTCGTATGTAGGGGCATGTTCAATATGTTGCCGTTGCATGGTTTTTCTTTTTTAAACAAAAATGTTAGGATAGTTTCACACACATTTCATACATTAATTTTTTAAAATATATATTTTATGATCGAATACACTCTGGTCGTTTTTATAATTTTTTATAATAATATCATTTAATTCATTTGAGTATAAAATTCACATTTTATAAAAATACTACATACTTTATTAGATGATGTTTATGATTTAAAAAAAATAAAAACATAAGAAATCTGCGTTTTAGACTGTAAAATGAATTATGTGTAACATTTTTCATATTTTATATAACAAAAAAATATATATTTAATGAAACTGAGATGTATACTTAAAAATAAATGGTATGACCAGTTATATTATGTAGGAAGAAAAGGGAAAGGAATTTACTAGAAAAAAATTATATGAACTTATAAAGAAAAAAACTGTATTTTTCGTTAATAGGACAAATATGAGATTGTATTTGAAATTATAATTAAAATTATATGCAATGGAGCACTTTCTTCCTTCTTTTTTTTCTTTTTTTTAGGTTAAGAGGAGATCGTGTTTAATTTTTTTTTAGAAAAAAATAAATCTTGCTACTGTCACTTTCATTATTAAAAGTAAGTTACAAATTTGAATTAGAGATGAGAGGATATAAAAAATAAACAAGAAAAAAAGACAATCGTGGCATAGAAATAAAAAACGCGGGAGGGTTTGAGTGATTAATAGGCGGGGTTTCTATATTTCAAAAATACAAGGTGATGTCCAAACAGTCTCTGTCGAGATATCGTGCTGGTAAAGAGGGAAGATAATTAAATTTGTCTTCTATTAATTGAATTCCAGCAGTCCAGTCCTGGCACATCATCTATTCAATCTACCCAGAATTAAATGAACGAACGTGACACCTCTCAGAATATGCTTACTCAGGTTATTAATTCGGATGCTATGAATCACATTTTACATTTCATATTCTTCGTTTGCCAAAAGAAAATTGTTAAGAAACACCAAAAAAAAAATAATTTATGAAAACATTCACTTTTGCGGTTTCTAATATTTTTAATTTGTAATTATATATATATGTTTGATGCTATATATATTATAAAATAAAAAATATACTCGTTCAATTAGTATTTTATAATTTCTCAATCAGATATATATTAGTCTACCTTAGTGTATGTATTAGATGAAAGAGAAGTGGGAATATTGAGGTTTACTTGCACCTTACCTAAACACAACAAATGGATGGTATTTTGGGTCAGCCCATAGCTATTGCTAATTCAAAGTACATGGTTAAGGACACATGCTTTTGATTTTATTAATGTGTATAATCCATATAATTAAACAATATATATATGCCAATGAATTATATAGACACATCACACACCTAAGAGAAAAGTGAAAAAACACATACTTTGCTTAACAAAACATATATTTCATTGGACACATGGGATTGCACACAAATTGGCACCTATTAATATGTGGAAAGCTAATAAAAAAACAAAGAAAATTAGGACAAATATTTCTGTCGTCTTTTTTTCAGTCCCCCATTTGTTATAATGTTTTTACATTTGTCTAACAAAATAAACATAATTTTATATAAAAAAATAGATTAAATAAATAAATAATATATAATACAGTATATATACTATAGATTATAGGGAAGTAGGAACTGCTTATTGTAAGAATGATCTTGTGTACCAACAAAACAAGCCACGCCCAGGCATACGAGTCAAGAATTTTTTAAATGGATTGACATTTTTTATATAATGAGCATTGACATTTTTTATATAATGAGCATTGACATTTAAATGGGTTGACATTTTTTATATAATGAGCATTGACATTTAAATGGATTTGTTGAAACTTGAAAGTCCAACTTAAATAAAAGAAAAATGTTACAATCAGTTATTTTTTTCAACCAAAACTCAGATTACACATGTTTTTAATTTTTTTAAAAAATAATAAACATTATCTAATGAGATATATGTTTTGATAAAAAATATATATCGTTTCATTTTAAGTTAAATGAATCAATTTTTAATAAGTGTAAGAAAATATTTAATGAGGTACATATATCGTCTAATGAAATATATATTTCACTTAATTTCTAATAAGATATATAAAATTGTATTTTAAACTTAAAAAAAATGAGTGAAATGCCACACTTTCTAACGACGCAAGATGAGAATCCTGTGGGCTTATGGGTCTGACAATCTTGATAATAGCCCATTGACTGAGCCCATCATGACCTGGCCTACAGTCCTTTTTTCTTTTCCTTTTCCATAAGAGCACGGATACACTCATTTTATTCTGTAGTCTATATATTATAATAACACAATATATATTGAACTATCATAATATATAAAATAAAAAAATTTATTTTTTTCAAAGAGAAAAAATATACTGGTATATGTCTGTATATATTTTATTTTATATAATATATATTTCAATATAAGAGTATATTATTAAAAAAAACGTGCATTGCAAGTGGGGTTACACACGGGGTTGAACATATCAGTCATGCACTTCGTGTTAAGACAGTGTCACATTTTGACGGTCAAATATTGTATTTTTATTTACATTAAAACTTTGGACATTCAATTTCAAAATCCGACTACATATTTGTTCTCTTGGCACTGGCATTGACCTATTCGTAAATATTCATTACATTCTGATGTCGTTTTAGAAATTATGCAGTTTCAATTGATATCCGAGTTTAATCATTAATGGATTTTTGATAGGTGGGAATTTCTCTTGCCATGCAACTTTTCCCTTGTTGTGTGTTTGGGTGATTTTAAGTAAGTCTCACCCTCCCTCTCCATCTCTCACTCAAATGCCCTCATTAGTGGTGAGTATAGCATATAATCACCCCCTCCACACCTTAGCCCACCTAACTCAAATATGTGAGTATTAATTGCTCACTCTCTCGACTCTCGTTTTCATTTTCTTGTGCCTGAGCTCCTCTTGGAGTGAGAATCAGAGAATGAAAATCTAAGATGGAGTGGAAGAGAAGGAGAGGCAGAGAGGGTGAGAGTGCATCAAAGAAGTGAAGGAAATGAAGCAAAGAAGAAAGGGAGTGTTAGAAGAGAAGTGGTGTGTGTTTGTGCTTGTGAAGCCCCAATCACCTCTCCTCCTCCTCCTCCTCCAAGAGGTATTCTCTTCCCCCCACCTCACTCTTCTTTCCATTGCAATCTTCTGCTCTCATTATTCATTTTAGCTTCTGTAATGGTGGCTGATTTGGTGTTGAATGTTGTCTCGGGTGAGGGAGCCAGGGGAATTGGTGGGTGGTGTTTTGTGAGTGTGTAATCAATGGCGGGGGAAGGTGAGGCAAAGAAGGTGTGTGTGGGTGTTCCCCTTTTTCTTAGCCAACCTGCCCTTCTTCAAAGGTATTTTCTCCCTCTTTGTGTATATATGGGTGCTGTTGGGATAGTGTTGTTATGTGTAATTGTTACTGTACATGAGGTATTTGTGTTTATGCATGAATGGTGATAGTTTTGTATTGTAGTAAGGCAAAATTTTGCCTTCTTAAGATCTTTGTGAAACTAGTACCTAGAGACATATGATAAGGATTGTGTCCTCATGTGATACGATCATTCATGTGTCTACATGCTATATATGAAATTTGGTGTCATAATATTATCTGTTCTGTGAGTTAGAACTTGTTTTGTAGTGACTGTCCAGATTTATGTAAGAATTGACCAGTTTCTGAAAATATTTTATTTCGGGTATGTAGAGAGTAAATCAGATTATGGTGTCTTCACGGATTATGATCCCAACATATCAGAGAACATGTATGATTTATTTTAGAATTTTGAAATGTGTATTTGGTGCTGTAGAGACCAAAGAGTAGGACTGTTCGTTGCAGATGCACCAGTTTTACATGGCTGTGTCAATGAGTTATTTATGCATGTTGTATACAATACTAAGAGTTGGTGTCTTCATGAAGTAGGCTTATTTATGTGTCAGGAAGCTTCATATTTGATTTGAGCACAATTGATTGTCGGGTTTAGAAGTTATGATATTTTTTATGTGATTGTGTTGCCATGGGAGTGCGTCATGCGCTACCCACCCCACCCCACTCCACGCACTCTCCTGTGTCAGGGATCATGTTTATGATTCATTTATGTAAGTTGTATATGTCACGATATTTATCTTTATTTTGTTGTGTCTTGCAGATCTCATAGACCGAACGCGCGACGATCCAAGTACCAGTGAGTGGTTCGATTTACCCCTTTTGAGAAGCGCTCGATGTATATAATCGTGCATCGCGTATCCATGGGGCTTTATAGCTATATTCAATCTTTATTTCTAAAAGTGTATTGCTATACTAAATCCATATTGCGCTAGACAACTTGTATATTTAGTTTATATGTGAATTGTATTACGTGTAGGATCCTATGCTTTCTAGTATTACGTGTAGGATCCTATGCTTTCTAGTATTACTTTTAGTGTCTTATATATTATGAAATATAGAGTATAGCATGTCATAGGTAATTATTTGTAGGGTTGCCTTCATTTTAGTAAATGCTTAGTATGGTTATATTATATTTAGCTATTGATATGATATTTATGTTAACTTATTAGTGGGCATATGTTGGATTGTATAAAGTGTGTATATATATGGTTTAATCATAGGTTATTTGGACATGTGGTCCATGTATCTCTTTTATGATAGAATCTCTTGTAATAATTGTGTGTGTGTTTAATTAGTCAGGTATAACTGTGATAGGCATATGTGTGATTCGTTGTCTGGATCATACTTTGTTTTATTATGCAAATGTAGTAGTTTATCTATCCTGCATCCATGCGATGCTCTCATACGGGAATTCAGGAGAATTCATTTATTGTATCGATATTCGTTAACCGATAGCTATAATAATATGCTTGGCCTATCTGTAATAAGTGCGTGGATGACACGCCTTTAGGGTCATGCCTTCTCCTTGTTGAGTGCGAGAACTTAACTATTTTTTGGCGTCCGAGTGATGCATCTGTATGGCAATTCAAGAGGATCCATTAGCATTGTTAATTGCTAAATAATTGTAGTTGATCATTGAGGATCGTATTGCGAGCGCGTAATGCTTCTCCCCTACCTCGTATCCGCGTTGAAGCTACCCGGTATTGGAGCTATCTTGTATTGTGCCTCTACATCGTAGGATGCCCAATGTGTATTTCAATACTGTTTTGGCATCAGACCTACCATAGATGACTGCCAAGAAGAGGGATACCTGGGAGAAGGCTACCGGAAGGTTAAGGGAGTTAGCGGGTTGTTTTCTGTTTCCAATAGTCCCATGTCACCCCTAATGGTGAGAGTGAGTTGGGATCACGTTGTCACGTGACTTTTATATTCATTGGGAATGCCCAAAGTATAATACATCTACTGGATGATGTGAGGCATCTAGTGTAGTTATACCTTGATGCCAGTAATGCTATGCATTATGGTTAACTATATAGTTCATTCCCAAGAGTTCTAAGAGTTCCTCTCCGGGTCGACGGTGAGGGTTAGGTGAGATCACATCTTCGCGTGACATTTATCTCTATTGGATTTCTCCCATATTTCTTTTCCTTGAAAGGAAAAATGCATTAATATTATATTATTATTGTACAACTAGAATTCTTGCCACTCACTGAGCTTGTAGCTCACCCTTCGTGTATTGTTTATCCACCAGGGACTGGGTTGGCGTGGAGCTGGAGCATCTCTATGGTGTAGTTCAGAGTCCGTGGAGCGTCCCGTCTTTCGGTCGGCGAGTGCGAGGCTGTCAGCAGTCCTTTTATTATATATGTATTTAATAATCAAGCGTGTTGCACATGTGGTTGTATTTGGTTTAGACTTGGACTCTCACAAGATAGTGATTATGTATTCGGGTTTGTAATAATGTTTTTGATTTATAGACTACTTTGTATTTTATGCTTCCGCATTTTTAATTGATTATCGCTTCCCTGTTACCTTGTTATCTTATTTGATCCTTCTTGCTGGTTATTATTGCATTTTATTTGAAGTCATTATTGACCTCTCGTGTATGATTTCTGAAATTATATGATTAGTATGGTCCTGAAAACAGTCGCTCCGGGACATAACACTTCGTTGAAAGTATATACTCATTTTTCTTATAAAACTATATATTTCATTAAACGAGTTAGTGTTTAAAAAATAATCAGTACGTGGAATATTTTCCTTGTACCAAGGCGCTCATACAGTGCTTTTGGAGGCTTGAAGCCCTCAGGTTTCCTTAGCATATATTAGATTTAGGGCCGACCCTCATATCTAAAAGTTTGGGTAGGCCCCAGATGAATTTTTTAAATGGGTCCTTATAACAAAAAAAAATAAATTGATATTTTAAAAAAAATGTGAATACATAACTTAGATAAGATTGTTCTATCTGCGTGACATAATTTGAGTGGGTGCTATAAAAATTCACTTTCACACAAAGAATCCAAACTCCTGCAAAAGTACTACAAGAATGACATATAAATGAATCTGCAAATTCCAACGCCTACAAAATACCTCATGGCCACTTTTATAATTTAGTAAAGGCTCTGTTTGATTCTGCGTGTAGATAGATTCTGCATTTAAAAAATTAAGAATTTTTAAATCCAGATTCAAATATATTTTTAACTTTTAATTTTTTAAACCAACATCTTTTATTTTTATGTTAAAAAATTTTACAATTGAAAAACTAATAAAATATTAATTTTTTAAAAATAGAGTTTAAAATACAAGATTCTAACCCCCATTGATACGTTGAGGGACTCTGGGGTTGTTGGGGTATCCTTTTCCGAGATAAAAAAAAAAAAAAATGGAGACTTTTACTTTTCAAAACCGTGTGACTGTCAAAGTCCTCCTTTAGTCAAGTCAAGACTTATGTGTGGAGTAAAGTCAAATACATTGATGCAGGGTTTTATAACAAAAAAAAAAAAATTCATATAACCCTACGTAAACGGTTCGGAATCCATATAACCCTTTAGATTTTCTTGAAGTCCATATAACTCCCTGTAAACTATTTGAAATCCATCTAACCCATTCACTTTTCTTGAAATCCATATAATTCCCTAAAACACGTATGTAAATCCAAATAACCCCCTGAGTTAGATTTACGTTGACAAATGAAGAATTTTATGTGAATATTTTGTTTGGTTAACTCTGATTGAAAACATAGTATGTCAAACCCTTTATAATGAGTTAAAAATGCGAAAAAAACTTCTGTAAATGACAATTTTGTCCATCTAGATAGGGTTTTATTACCTATTCTAATTATTAAAATCGTCATTTATAGAAGAATTTTAGTAGATTATTTAGATTTACATAGCTGTGCTTTCATAGGGTGATAAGAATTTCAAAAAAAGCGAGCACCTAATTGCTGACTTTATAACTAACTGAAATTGCACGATGGGTATAAAAATTAAGCCGTGTTTTTTCAAAAGCAAATGGGAGAACTTCCTGCAGATCGAATCAGTTTTAAAACTCAGTGTTTGCAAAAGAAAGTCAGTTTTATAATCGTGCAACTAAACACATCATTAGTCAAGTCCAGACTTCTGTAGACGTGGAGTACACTAAATTACATAGGGTTTTATACCACAAAAAAAAATAAAAATATTACATTAATTGATGCATGGTTTTCTATATATCTATAACACAGATTGGGTGTGTTTTACACCAAAAATAAATAAAAACACAGATTGTGTGTGTGTTTGAGAGAGACAGAGAGATGGATCCAAGACTCTACAAATCAGCGATGTTGGGTAACACCATCTTATTGAAAGAAGTTATGGAAGAAGCAAATATTGAACTGGATCTCAGCCTCCAACTGACTCCGCAGAAGAACACCGCACTCCACATCGTGGCCAAGCACGGCCACCGCGACTTTGCAAGTGAACTCCTCCGCAAATCACCTGCCCTCCTCTCCCAGCCGAACTCGGACGGCGATCTACCCCTCCACCTCGCCGCGCAGGGGGGCCACAAGTCCCTCGTCAATCTCTTCCTCGATTCACTGAAAAATTCTCCCCCCCGTGAGGGTGAGGCCACAGATCTGGAGAACAACGGGGCTGCTTCGGCTTTGTGGCGAACGAGCAACTCCAGAGGGAACAACGTCCTACACGATGCCCTGAGGTGCGGGTGCGCGGAAGTGGCGGTGACGCTGATGAAATTCGACCCCAGTTTAGCAGATAGCGTCAATCTTGCTGGGGAGAGCCCGCTCTTCATGGCTTCTGAACTGGGACTGATGGTTGCGGTGGAGAGTATCGTGTCGAGTGGTTCGTCGTCCTTTAGCCGTGAAGGGCCGAAAGGCCGTACACCTCTCCACGCAGCCGTCATTGGTAGACATCTCGGTGTGTACCCTCAAAATACATGTTCTTTAGCTATATTTTATTTTGGAAAGAACTTTGTTTTTAGGGTCGTAATCTGCAAAAATAGTCGCATGGATTTCAATATTAGCAACAATAGCCACATCGTTAGGATATTTGTAAAAATAACACTGGATCTGATCAACACTACAACGTCAGTGCTAACTAGATTTTCTTTTAAAAAAATTTAACTTGTAGCCACCATGTATAAACGGTCGAGTAGGTTTTTTAACTAAGGTAACGAAGATAAAATACGGGCTTGTTTTATAGCAATAGTAATTAATCGTTGTTGTTTCAAGGTCAATCTATTGACTCGTCTAGATAATATTTTTCCCTGTTCACTAATAAATCGACTGATTAAACTCATGTTTCTATAATCAATTCGATCCCCCGATCCAATTGGGGGCAAACGCCTACGAAAAGATCGCTTGGATTTACGAAAAAGTTGCTTGGATTTATCCATGGTTTATTCCTTATTTCGAAGATCCTATTTCTTCATTCATTTTAGATTCGACCAAAATAGGATTTATTTGTTTCTATATATAGAAGTTCTTTCTTTCGTATATAAATGGAGCCTCTCTTATAAAAAAAAAATACATTGCCCAGTACTAAGAAGAGACTATTTATATAAAGAGCATCCTACTTTCTTAATTAAAAAAAATTGGAGTGCGGATTGTTCAACATATAACACCTCCAAGTTAAAAAAATAAAATAAAATACTCAGTCAGTGTTAAAATAAAATAATCATGTCATTTATCATTTAGTATGATAACAAATTAACAATGCACTACTCGGTGTTTTGTTTTTAAACTAAGGAAGTAGGAGGCTACGCATATAAACAGAATCTCCTTTGTTTAAAAAAAAAAAAAAAGGAAGTGCACTGCCCGACACTAAAGGAGGCGCCTCAAATATCATATGTATCTTTGATATATTGGATTTAAATGGAGGGGAAAAAATGATGGGAGCATGTCAATTTTAATGAGTTTAGATCCCTTTATGTTGTCCAATAAAAATCTGCTAAATAGACATGAAAAAAACAACTTTATGAAAATGTTACCATTTATAATATTATCAAGAAAATAAGTGTACCCACACATTACTTTCTATTGAATCATCTCCATGACACTAAACACAGATGATCTCATAACCATTTTAACTGTCGCAGAAATCACAAGACTGCTAATAGAGAAATTACCTGATGATCTCATCAAACAAGAGGATACGTGGGGAAGAAACGCATTACACTATGCAGCATGGTCTACATGGAGGATTTCCCTGGAGATGTCTGATTTGCTCGTCACAACTGAGAGAATGCTCGCATACGTGAAAGACAACGACGGTCTGACACCATTCATGGTCGCTATCCAAGCTGGCAGTTTTCGCACGGCATGCAAGATCCTCGACCACTGCTCGGATGTGGGAGAGCTACGAGACGCGTGCGGCAGGAACGCACTTCACATCGCTTTTAAATGCCACAGATCGGAGACGCTGAGGGCTCTTCTGAAGAGGCCGGAGCTTGTGGGGCTCGTGAATGCACCCGATAATGATGGGAACACGCCTCTCCATGTAGCCACACAATATCATCATTGCGACGGTGTGTGGATATTGTTAACCGCCAGTGGCGTGGACCTGAGAGCGAGAAACAATGAAGGCTTGACTGTGGCGGATGTGTCTCTTCTTCACTGGGATCATTCCATCCTCAAGGTACGTTACAATCTCGAATTAGCCTAAAAACTAACTTGAGTGGGAAATAAAATACGAAGGATAACGTCACAGTCAATTTTACCGTCCTAATTTCAGTCTACATATATTTTGATTTAAAAAAAAATAGAATATTCATTTAATGAGATACATGATTTAATTTTATAAAAAAATAAAACGTATACTCTAATGAATTGCATGAATACATCTATAAAAAATATGAAAAAATTCTATCAAACATATACCTAGTTAATGTAAGTACATGCTCCGTTGATTTTCTATCTGATGCATATAAAATTAAAAAAATATTCTTGTTTGATTATATTAAATCTAACTCAACAAAATGTACGACAGTCGACCTTGTTTTGATATATAATTAGAAGTTTTTTTTTCGGTTCTCTGTTTTCCCATCTTTTCATAACACGTGCTACCAAAAAGCATGGACAACGTTTTACGTTGAAATATATAGGATTTTGAAAAATGGGTGATTTAGTTATTTCTGGCTTTGAGGAGTTCTTTTAAATATTTTTTATATTATTTAATCAAATCAAATTAATATCAATGACAAATACATGAATGTTAATTAAATGATCATTTTTAAAAATAAACTAAATATATTTTTAACAGTAAGTTAAATTTCTATAATAATAGTTAGGTGTTATTAGATATATGAAGTGTTAAAGAAAAAGCAGAAAAACAAAACAAACCGAGACTCACAAGAAATGTGATTGCCATTTAAAAAAAAAGAAAAATAAGATTATGAGGTGGCGCTGTCTTGCATTGTCAAATAGTCAAATGGGATAGAGGTCACCTGCTCAAAATAATTTTGAAACATTAATTATAAAATTAAGGTTAATTTTTTAAATTTTCTAATTTTCCTCCAAGTGTTTCTCATGTCTATTACATTTTTTTTACTTGGAAAGTGACTCGAGAGACTTATTTTTTCAATCTATATGGATGGATGGATGGATGGATTCTTTAACAGATCTTCTACATCTGGAGATGTCTAATACGCCAAGGTGCGGTTCTCAGCCAATTCAAAATCGCAAGGGAGTACTTAGGAGGCGGTCCACTTTACAAATCTTGTGCCGACATGAAATCCTGTATGAAAACCATGGCATTGGTCGTGATGCTCCTGGCCACTATCAGCTTCACAGCACCCTTCATGCTGCCCGGTGAGGCAATCCTCACAAAGAAACCTGCCTTTATGGTATTCCTGCTGTTTGACACGGTCACCTTGGGCTGCTGCTTGATACTAACAGCCCTTCTGCTGTTCGGCTCAACGGGTGACCCCGAATCACTAAGTTCCACGGCTTACTTTAGCGCAAAAATGCTGGTGTTGGCATTTTGGGGATCACTACTGGCGTTTGGGGCGGGGGTGTATGCAATGATATCTGATGAGAACTTCTGGCTAGCGATTGTTATTTGCTTAATGGTTTTTAGTGTTCCCTTCATCTGTATGATACGCGTCAGCCAAGCATTGACGTGGAGATTTTCTCCTTTGCTAGAGGATCAACTTGAGCCGAGCATGGAAGGCCACATCAAACAGAATATTGCAACCACTGGACAGTGATCTGCGCGCACGCACGTTTGTCTACCTACATGTAGGCACATTATATTGCTCTTCTATCTGTATGAGTCTTCTACTGTGTAGTGTGTACTATTAGAGGAAAGACACCTGTGTTGTGTAGCATAATTTGAATTGCCATTGGTTCTTATAATTAAAAGAGGAATGATTTGAATTGACAATGTAGACAACATCATAGTCTAATGGCAATCAAGAAACAGGGTAGCATTGAAAAAAGAACTAACCCGTGATGATGATGAAAAAACAAAATTCTCTGTTCACTGAGATCAGATATTTGAGTAATGCATCTGCTCCTGAATCTTTTTATATTGATATTAATATTTGTAGCAGGATCTTTTTTGAATTCAGACTGTTGTGTATAATTTTTTATTGATTAACATATTAAATAATTAACATGATATTAACATGTTTAGTGATTATTGATTAAGTAATCACCAAATTTTTTGAGACACAAACGTATACATAGAGAATTTATGGGAGTCGGTACTGACTTCTATAAAAAAAATTGAAGAACTGTGTGCAAGGATAGACAAAACCTTGTATGTCAGGAAAAAATCATGATTGAGGAATAATCCTTAGTGTGAATTGTTAATTTTGTTTGTTTTATTCGCTTTATTTTCTTGATAAACTCCTCTTCCTTTCCCTACTTTGGACGTGTTTGTTTTGATTTTGAAATAAAATTAAGAAGCATTCCTATCATTTAGTAAAACAAAAATAAAAAAAAATACTCGAAATAATTTGTATGGCGGAGGTGGCCAGGGTCCTCTGGAAGGTCATACTCGCTCAGTCCGATCGGTGGAGGATGTCGAGGTGGTGGCAAAACCATCCTCTAGAGCGGCGACCGTAGGACCACCTCTTCCTTGGATTACGCCTCCAGCATCCGCGGAGGATGTGGCAGAACACTCTTGATAGTATTGATTACAAAAACACCCACTCTCACCAAACAAAACACCAAAATAAACATATACTCAAACCTTTATGTGGAACTACTAAATTTTTTTGATTGGCCTATGTACAACCCCACATGTTTAACATAGAATTCACACATACATATATATGCACAAGTACAGGTACACATGGGCAAACTCACACTCTTAACATCACACCCATACTTTTTTTGAAAAAATAAGCAATTTGGACCGATTAACAGTATAAAGCTAAACTGTAGGATCAATTACTCACGTTCCCGAATCCACAAAATCGAAGAAAATTTTAGCTTCAATCCAGTTATGGTAATCTGAAGTCTACAATCCTGCTCAACTCAGAACCTTAAAATTCAAACCAACTGCCTTCTTTTTCAGGTAGTGAACTTCCCCAGCAGAGTTCGGCAAAAATGATGTATGGTAGGATTTCTCGAGTTCAGCATCTTGTATATATACACACTTTTCTCCAATATTTTTTTTTAACTGCTGCAATTTTATTAACTGACTGAAAGCTCACTTACAAACAATTACTACACAAGGATCAACCTATTTATATTACATATTAATATATACACACCAAGCGATCAACAACCCAATCTTGAACACCAGTGTCCGGTGAGAAATATGTCATGATTCCCAAAATTTCATAGGATCTTCACTGTATAAATTAGGGTCAGGAACCTCTAGGTTTGCTATGTGCCAATCAACTAATCGAGCTTGCAAGATCTTGATTACAGCAAGAATAGCGGGCAAAACCCACCACCCGCCATCCTCCCTGTGGAACACAAACAAAAGGTATGCTAGATTTAATGATTTGAAATTTGCAATAACCTAACTTGGAAAACATTTACAGCGGGAATTTTTTTAAAAAAATAACAGAAAGACGACTTGAAATCCAATCTCTAATGTCTCTGATGATGGTTATTATTTAGTACAATCTAGTGTCGGATTAGGAGAGAAATCACAACATTTGTGAAATGATTGCCTCATGTCATTAGATTGTTATATCAAATGAGGAATGATTCCTTGAAATAAAATCCGGGCTGGAATCATTTACTTAGATGTTTCTGGTCTCAAGCCTATCAATTATAGCAATCAGCTTTTGCTTGCATGCATGGAGAAAACTAATTGAATAGAATCAGTAGATGGATCACCTTCTGAGGTTTTGTTGGTTGTCCCTGGATGAAATTCTAGATGACGATAATCCATAATGCAAAGCTCCACAAGCAAAGGCCACAACCTGAGAGCAAACCTACAATGAGACCATACCAGATGTTCGATGTACAAACCCAGTTCACTATTTAAAGTTCTGAAGTGCAAACTCATCAGTTAGGCATATGTGTTAGAGAAATTTCTTAGCATTAGTAATAGATGTCCTACTTATACATAGATATTAAAAGATAACATTCATATAGAAAAGGTTGAGCAGGATTTTTCCCACCCAACATTTTATTCCCTTGGCTTCCATTTGGTTCAGATAAACCTGAGGAACCATGGTGATTTTCTCCTTACCCAATTTCCAAAAGGCCATTTATCAGCCTTAGCCTCATTCTATACTACACCAAATACCCCTAATTAGCTGATCATGGGAGCTTTATGAAAAATATCTATCAGACAACATAGATAATAATTGGTTTCGGTATAGGCATTCATTATCATTTTGATTTTGAATGAAAAGGTGCTGAAACAAGAGACTTACAATGTTTGAAATGGACGTGGCATTCCACAATGCATATACACGAGCAAGTGTAGATCTTCTAGGTTCTCGACTAAAAAGAGCATTTAAACCAGCAGGGAATAGACAGAGAGATGCTAGAGGAAGAATAAGCAAAACAGCAAGAAAATCCCCAACAGATATCCAGTAGTACTGGAGAAATGTAAGAAAGGTGGTAGTAAAATCACCCAAGAGCATGATACAAATGAATAGCTGCACAGTTTCCTGCAAAGAGGTATAAACAATGAGAAATAACCTCACTGGTCGAGTGGTAGAAGCAATCAAGTCATCACATCATTCACCTGGAAGCCAATGGGCCTGGTATTGTGCAACAAAAGAGAAAGTGGAAAGAGGAAGTCCTTTCTATAATCTAATGACTTCAATGTTGCTTCATTTATTATCCCACCATTCACTCCACCAGTTGTCCTCTTACGTGAAACTGAATGACAAACATTTGGTTGAGTCTGTTGCAACCGTCTAGAATTCTTACGTGCAACAATAGCATTTCTCCTGCAATATGAATCCAAATGAATTGAGTACTTCGCTAAACTACGCAGTGGCATAAGCAAGCGTTCATGGAGAAAAAAAAATCAAAGGAAGATACCACATTACTTTTTATGGAAAAATATGCCATTTTAAATGTACCTTGGAAGGTCGCTAAAACTCAATTCTGCGATGTCTGTCTGATCCTTACTGTGAAGAACATTATCAGTAACTGCTATCAATATACCTAATTGATAATAACCAGAAGCTGTAACCTGGAACCAACCCAATTCGATCCTGATGCCATGATACTCAAGTTGGGGATTCCCGTGAGTACTGATCCAACTAGTTACTGGCACTAGTGCTGAACGAATAGTACCTTGTCTCACTGTCCTTAACTGAGCATTTAAACCAGAAACAAAACGATTCCACTTTGTTGTAGGCACATACTGAAGAAAAGAAAACAACATTCAATACATGCATTATGTAGATCTCAACCAGGAAATTGGCAACTGTGTGTTCTGAAGATTAAAAATGCTAAATCAACACCTCGCCAAGAAGATTGGTCAATAAGACATCACTGTGGAGATTGTAAGGAGACATGTAACTTCCATCACCACCAATTATCACACAAATGGGGAATCGCTGCAGCAAACTTGAAGCTACATCTAGACGTCTTTCATCACCACCAAGGAAGAAATCAATGTAGCCTACCACCAAATCTGGTGTCGACCCAACCTGCAGTTTTACTTATCTCTGTCATACAGCATAAGAAAACAGGCTGCCAGTACTGTCATCCCCATTTCATATCTGAATGCAGTCCACATTATTTGTTTCTAAATGATGTGATTTTTCATGGGTACTAAATGACCTAAAATATTCGTCATGCCATTCTCCTTAGTCTATTTGCACGATATCGCCTCAGAAATCAGATATTAATAAATTATAAAATATAGTGGTGTTCATAATGAGGAAGCACAATTGTAATTTAACCCGTAACCAGATAACATCTTCCACACACACACAGTTTTTGATATATGTGGTTATAATTTATGCAATCATCGACTGGACTTTTGATAATATGAGCGTGTATTTTATGGAAAAAACCAAGAGTATGTATTTATATATATACTTACATATGACTTATTTTATTTTCTTAAAGGAATAATACAAAGCACATGGTGAGCCCTAACCTTCATCCCCTTGTAAAGGGCTCGGGATCTACACGAGCGGAGGCATGCATGATCATACTCTGATTTGACATATTCCTGTAGACGGAGAATTTTTTTCCTCCGACACCATTGTTTCCATGACCAGGCACAAGGACATGCAAGCACAGAAAGAATACTATGCACTGACCCTTCCCACCACTCATATGCAGCAACAGAATTGATCTCATCTATGAATCTAGTGAAAGCATCCTCATACCTATCAATATATCACAAAAAACAAATGGAAGAATGTCAGCAATCATAAACACACAAATAAATACAAATACAAAAAATTAAGCCAATTTGTCAAAAACTATGTCCTGCACCCAAAAGTTTCAGTACATCCTCGGTGATCCAAATAACAGAAGTAGCATATCTTCATCCTTGAACGAAGAGACATACCCAATGATCTGGGTCAACCAGTGGAAGGGCAAGCCTTCAATAGGTTATTCCGATACTTCACTAACACCATTAAGCCTGGGCTATATTCTGAATTTGTTAACTTGCATAAATTTGATAAGATTCAAAAGCAATCTTTTGGCTCTCCAGAGGGCAATCAGGTTTTCCATGCATCATAAACTGTATCTTATAAATTTTATGCAAGTACTGAGCTAGCATAACTTTGAATTTGAGTGCCATTGAGAAAGCAAACAAAAACACATATGCGGATTCGATGTTATGCCAGAGGCTGTGTTTACATGTGCATCCACTTCAGTAAATTCTTACACAATTGCTATAATAGCGTCAGGTGGAGAGTATGGAAGGTGCCAAGGTTCTCTAAAAGTGTTGGGACCCATAAAGTACATTCTATGTACGTGGCTTTGAGTTTCTTCTGCCCTGCTGGTTCCTGATACCTAGACACACATCAATAAACATAAGATAAAAATTTAAACAAAACTTTATATAGAAAACTACAATATTTGCTGGTAAGTGAGCCTTGAAGAATAATTACTTTGTATAATATGCTTAATACCTCTGCCAGGGATAAAAGAGACGGGAAAGAATGATGTCTGTGGTGCCCAATAGAATTAGCAGCTCGACTAGTGAAGTCTGATTCAATCAATTTGATTCTTAAAGCACTTAATATAAGTGACAGAACCACTGAAGTTAGCAACAAAAGAAGGGCAAAAGGCCATGGTCCTCCAAAAGTGTAAATCAATTCTTCAAGAGGTGTATAACAGTTTGGCATCCTATACTTGTCCGACAAACATTTGTATGGACATGAAGACTGGGTCACCCCACCTGCAATAAGAAAATTAGCATTCCCAAGTGAACATTATTTCTTTATGATTGTTGGGTGGAATAGAAAGATATTTATCTAAAAGCAAGGAAATTTTTTTAACTGTAACTTATAAATATAAACAATCAAAGACTGTTTAGTTTAATTTTGCTTCTACTAATCAGTCACTGTTTATCAAAAATGGGTTTGGGGACAACCTGTATCTTCCATTGTTTTAATTCATCGTCGCCCATAATAGGATAGGTGAATTGGATATTTTGTCTACTCCATCTCTTATGAATTGGAAAAAGATCACTATGGTAATTACTCTCATGAGTAATATCTTTTATTCACTATTCAAGCATATATAAATAGCATCTCCACAATATCACCAATACCAATTCCAAATTGAGTCAAGAAGTTTAAGACAAGCTGAAGAAAGTGTAACACTGACAAACACAGCTTTACAGCTAAAGAACAGTGATAAATGATGAGAAAGGATATACTGATTTAAGGGGAAAACTATTACCTCTTACATATACAAAAGATGCACGATGGGGAAGTTGCTCAAATAAACAAGGGGCACAAAGTGATGGATCAGAACCATCAACATCTTTGTATGTTCCAACAGGGCACTCCTGAATGCATCAAGCCATCACATGTATTTAGAACTAGTGTAAGCCAAGAATGGGGTTAACCATAAACAAACAATATTGTCTTGCCCGAGTAATGCATCAAGCCATCACATGTATTTAGAACTAGTGTAAGCCAAGAATGGGGTTAACCATAAACAAACAATATTGTCTTGCCCGAGTAGCCTTCACAAACAAGTAAAACATAATGATCTCAAGAGTAGCATATGACCTATTCTGATCCTCAAACTATTAGAGAAAAGTCCTGTCTATTCATCAATTTACTATAGCGCATATATATATATATATATATATATATATGAGGAGACTATAATTTATTACAGTTCAGCATATAATATCATTTACTCAATCCTTCAAACTTGGGTTCTTTTGATTTTAGCAAGGATACGCTTTCCACCATTATGGGCAATGTGTGGTTCGTGTAGGTTCACTTAGGGTTTTATATTAAGCTTGGGTTCTTTTGATTTTAGCGAAGATACGCTTTCCACCATTATGGGCAATGTGTGGTTTGTGTAGGTTCACTTAGGGTTTTATATTAAGCTTGTGGGAGAGTCTTATTTTGATATGTTCTTTATTAATTTCCTTTTGTATAATTTTGTTCAGGAGATCCTCGTCTCCTTTTGTTCAGGGGCTTTCTAATTAATAAGACTGTTCCAACATTTCTTCAAAAAATAAAAAAACATATCATATAGTGCCAGTGCATATATACATCAAGTAAAACCTTCAGTTTTCAAGTAAAATGTCAGGCAACAAGACATGAGCCATAAATCTACTCAGATAAATCAGATTAACAACCAGCGTCTTTCTTTTTCTAATATTCCTTGTGCGTCCAGTAGTCTACCATATGACTCAGGAGATGTACATTTTTCTCTGTTTCAGGGAGGGGTGAAATGTCCATCATATTTATTAGTGAGGCAAATGATCTAAAACAGGGGAAAACCACAAAGAAAACAAAAAAAAAAACCCAATCTGATTATCTCACAGAAAGTAAAAAAACCAGCCCAATTCAAAGTAACAAATGAGTCCCCCACATGAGGGATACCCCAAGCCACTCATCTCAATAAAGAGATGTGCCTTGCTGATACACGATATATAATACCTGAATGATTGATCTGATATTCAAACTACTTTCAACTCTGTGACAACAGTGATGAGTCTGCCAAAGAAAATTTGTGGTCACTCAATAATCTGGCTGAGATTCTATCCATTTCAGGTAACGTGCTTTCCTCCAACCTACCAAAAGTATGATATTTTCATAGACTATGACAACAGTGATGAGTCTGCCAAAGAGAAATTCAGTAACTTGATCACACGTCATAAGTTTGAATATTTGGCAGGCTAGAGATGAGTATTTTTCAAGGGAAGAAATCTAACACAGATTATGTGGGATAGTATCCTTGAGCGTCTAAAAGCATGAGGAACACATAATGTGGGTTCTATTTCCTTGCACCAGGACTGGGTTTCATCATAGTCACACTTAGCGCTTAGGATGCAGTGCTCGTCCCCTCGTTTTCTTTTGTTTTGTTTCCATTGGAGACTCCTTATATCCTCTCCTTTTTAAGTATTTTTCTAAAGGACGCCCTCTGCCCCCGTACAGTTCTGCAGTTATCGGCTTTTAATAGCATTTGAGGTAGCATGCTCCCGCCATTTATCAAAATGTAGGATTCCTAAACAGAGCTACTTGAATTGGGCCCAACCTAAACGCAACTGTTGCAACCCAACTATGGGTCAGTTTGAGTTGAGATTTCTGGTACTTGGCTTGGACTTGGTTTGGAAAATATTGCCCTGGGCTAAAGTGTGGGTGGGTTCAAATTTATACCTCAAGAAACCTGACCCAATCCAACCGAGCTCAACATTTTACATATATACAACTTATATAACCATATATGACATAAGTTCATTTTAGATACGTGCCCACTATTTAGACTGGAAAGGTCAGTTTTTTGAGCTATGGGCACTCATGCAAACCCATTCAATCAAATGGAATTCCAAATTGGTAAAATAATGCCAAATCATCAATTTAAGAATCTTGAAGTTTTTTTATAGTGGCTGTATCAACACCCAACTGAGCTGCCCGACCACATCCAACTAAACCACTCAAGTTTTCCCATTCTTCTTATTCAGGAAACATTTATGACAACACAACACATGATTGTATTTATCACTCTCTTCCACTGGATATAAAAACATAATTACCACCGCCCAATAATAAAATGGATAATGAACCTAAAATGACAGAATAAACTTCGACAAGAGAAATTATAGCCAAGCACAGGTGAAAACAACTTAGTCTGGCTTTAACAGAAAGCGGAAAAAAGCAAGTTTGGTATATCATGGTCCCCAAACATGCACATTGATTTGTGTACATCATAGATATAGTAAAGAACAAGCACACACCAAATAGTTCATTATGATAACTAAATTTCAAATTTTACTGGACCTAATTACAAAAACCAAAATATCATGCATCTATATGTGTCCAGGGAAATTAAAATTTAAACTGAAAAATAAAAAGTGGACTGCTAGATAAGTAGATGTGCTAACAAAAGATAAACGCAAAAAAAAAAAGGAATTATAATATAGCACACTGTTCTAGCTCGCACATGTAGCTCATACATGTTGAATTAAAACATGAGTAACATTAATCTTTCACTTATGAAACAAGAAAGAACAAGTAAATAATGGAATGAGGAATTCAGTTCTAAATGAAACAGAGCTGATCCACTAAAAGAAAGCTTAATCAGACTTACATGGCAAAACGTGCCATAAAGCCCTTTTGGACACTTCTTTCCTGTAATTGTACCCTCCCCTCCATGTTGTCCACCATTGCTTCCCAACCCCCCACTGTTGATGAAAAATAAAATGCCACAAACAAAGACCATTACTTTTGAAAGATACTAGCTGGACCTAACATAAAACACCCATAGCCCAAATTACGGCATAGAAGGAAAAAAGATCAGAAAGACAGTTGCTAGAGATTGGTTGGCATCATTTCCACCATCATAGTGAAATTCCTGGCAGGCTGGGGTCAAATTTTCAGATTCCATTTGGACTTCCTTATTCATCCCTCTGGATTGAGGATGGACTTAAATAGGAGTGATTTCACATGTTTGCATATAACACGGTTTGAAAACTATATGGCTTATTTCATGATGCACAATGTATAATATAAAAAGTTAACAAATTTGATAATTTAAATTATCTCAAATCATTCATAATTCCTATGAACCTACTGGAAAATCAGGGTACCACAGCAAAGACAAGTTGATTAAACTACTATCGTTTTAGAATTGTTCGAACTGATGATTTTGTCACTTTTTTTATGACTAAAATTCATATCCATTGATTATTTGATATAATGATAAAAAACTCATTAACTGGTGCAACTAAATTTTCCAGAAGAGTGGCATATCAAAAAATATATGTTGAATGTACTAATGGCAATATTGTAGTATGTTTCATAACATATCTTATTCCAAGATGTGGAACTAAATAATGTTACTATATTCCAGAAAACCATGCATTATGTAAAGATATCTTGAAAGTTTTTACCTCGTGCTCATGGAGCCATTGATTGTGGCAATCTGAACATATTCATCTCCAGTGGCTACATTGGACCAATGAAAATGAACTCTTCCACCACCTCCACCACCTCCACCAACTGGGCCTCCACTGCCTCCAACTATGGTTAAAGATGAATTATCACCTAGTACTAAAGCTTGTAGAAAGAAAAGCATTGTCCCACCAGACCCACCACCAAGCCCACCCAACAAAGTACCATTAGAGTTTTTTTTGGCTTCTCTGTAGCTTTGACCATCTGCCTTCAGTGACCCATAAATTTCTAATCTTGAAAGTGGCCATGTAATGGAACCCATCACTGATGTAAAAAATTATAATAATGAACAAAATCAGAATGCGCCCATAAATTGTAGAAGTCTCCAATATTGTGCTCTGACAACAATTTTATAAGAACTAATTAACAGTCAAATATTTTAGAAGTGATATATTTAGTACCTAAACAGATGCACCATTATGGTTACAAGGAAGCTAACCATGAATTAGTATGTAGTATATGCATGCTCATAATTTGACAAACATAAAAATATTCCTAAAAAAGCAATATCTGACTGCACTTAGTCATACTATGATATATGAAACTCCAACCACTTTATCTCTGCCAAATAACCAATTAGAGAGTTGATCACAAAATTTCCAAGATATATCTAAATATTAATCAGAGAGGAAGAACTATTAATGATAAGAGAGGAACAAATCAGAAAATGCCATATCACATAAAATATGATGCAACTCTCTGATCCGTAAAAAAATGATCTTTGGCAGGCTTATTATACTTGTAAGATTTTTTATGACAATCTTAAAGTAGACTCAAACACCCAGAAGTTTTGATCAACAGAAAACAAAAGCCAACTTCCAGCATGCACCTTGGTAACCTATTGGTGTTTATGAACCTGAATTCTATGACAAGTTCTAGAGACGCCCCAGGAGAGGAAAAACACTATTTGGTCTTTCCACTGCAAAAAGAAAGCACAACAACTATCCAAATACCATGCAAACAGCACAGGTTTAGACAACATAACTCATTCTCACTCTTCAAGTGCAAACCTCCCATTAACAAACTCCACACTGCTGGCTCTTGCACAACACCATCCCCAGTCTTTAATGGAAATTTCTCGTCATCTCACATATCCATCATAAATCATGATCTCTTTTCTGAAAAAAAAGGACAACATTCTACCATGTTGTATTAAGCAACATAGTACAATGTAGCGACAAACCAAAAAAAGAAAGAAAGAAAGAAAAAGGAGAAAACACCATCCTCATCACCAGACAGTGAAAGAGGATTCTACTGTTTGCGATTTTGGATGTTATTGACCCTGATCAATCTTCAATTAAAATTCTCCCGCTTATGAAGTCAACCCTGCTCGCTCTTGCACAGTACTAACCCCAGTATTTTTAAAAAAAACTTGGCCATTTCCCAAACTTTTTCAAGATAAGGGGTGTTCCTTTTGAACGTCACTTGGTAACATGTCAGCCAAATGACCCACGCCAATGTCACCATAAAACAGAATTACAAATTTCATATTCTAATAAAGCATTTATGCATCAAAAGCAACCATTTGATCACTGGAATCATTCTATGACTTTGTATAGTTGTTGTAGGACTCCTATTATTGATGACCTATCCTGGTGACTAATACAGTTTCAGAACGCTACCTCAAGGGAAAAAAAGAAGAATGATAATTAATCACCCAAATTAAAGATGGAAAAAGAATTAGTATTGGAGACTTGCAAAGTCAGAGGGAAGGCATCACCTATCATTCCCCCTCCAGCAACATTGTCAGAGAACTCACTGGAGCCTACATTACCACTCCCTAGCTCACAAGGAAGATCAGCATCACCATATTGTTGACCACCTTCACTTAGCAACCCATTGTATACACCTGCACCACCTTTCCCTCCATGCCCGGCACCTCCCCCAGCTCCATGTTTTGAAAATTTTCCTTCGCCAACACCTTCTCTGCAGCCTGAAAAAGTCCAATACGATAGGAAAATGAAAAAGGATTAATTATTCAGCTTCATACGACTGTTGGAAGGTTCAGACGAGTTATTTCCTAAACTAACGAGATCGTTGCACAAACCCCAAACGAAACTAGTTACAGATTAAATTAAACTGCAAACTAAAGAACTTTGGATAACCTAATTCTGATGTGCTTATCATGCCATCAGCATCAATCATAACAGTCCTTGCTCTGTGAATGTGAATGATGCTCCCTTTAACAAGACCATTAACAATAAGGTCCTCAACACGGCAGACCTGCCAAATAGAATTCAATATTTTTTAATAATGGAATCATTGTCGGGTACTACATTTTTAAAATGTGCTGCCTCATGATATAACTTTATTGAAGCTCAAAGATCATGAAACTAGAATGCATCATACACTAATTGAGATAACCAACCCCAAGGAACCAACTAAGGTATGATAAATGACAACTGATCAGTATTATGTATTTTGTACAAAAATTATAAAAAAAGAGAGTTTCACAGAGTCCACAGGACAAAGAACAGCACAAATATACACTATCTCAGAATTTAAATGGTTCAACAACCATCCCAATGTATTCCACTAATAAGAGACTTCTGTGTTCACTTAAATGATATTAAAGATGGGATTAAATTAAATGATGGGGTTAAATTAGATGATATTAAAATTTAATATTTACAAAAAAAGAAACATTGAAAAGAATAGCAAGCATAAATCAAGTCAACTTAACTATGTGTTCACATCATCATGTACTAAGACAAATTACCTCAAGAAAATACGGAGACAAAACAGCAGGAATTGCAGAGGAGGAGCAACAAAAAAAGAACATTGATCTGTCACAAAAAAAAAGATGCCTTACTTGTAGCGTGAAAGATAGTGAACTGTTAAAGTAGCAGTCTTCAGGTGGCATTATCAATTCCTCTGGGCATTTTTGACTTCCACAGCAGGATGATGTTGCCCTGATCGATAACATAGCTCAGATGGTGGCCCAATAACAAGCAAGAACTTATACTTCAAAAAATTAAACAATCATCTCAACTCACAACCTGCTATCTAGTTTATTATCCAGTGGTGCTTGAAGCTCAGAACCTGGTCCAACCTGATCAGTGAATACGCAGAAAAGATATGATAAAGATACAAAAGATATATCCAGGAGTTTATAAAACCATGATAAGACATCCCAATAAACAAATATCCCCACCTAGCTTTTGCTTCATGGATCAATTTGATAGTGAAGGAAATGGAATTAAATATCATCGCACAATAACATAATGCGTTATGGTTGTGAACTTGTGATTTATATGAGGACAGGCTTCATGAAGTTTCCCACTGAGCAAGTAAAAGGTCATCAGAGTAATGTTTTATGTGAAAGAAGGGGGGAGTCATCAGTACATCCATCAGCAATAAGGATGTTGCTACCAAAAGCATATCATGACGAATATCAACTTTTGTTTTGGTATATAATAATCTTTTAAATGACAACATCTAAATATCCCTCATTGAGATATAAGGGCAACCTGATCACCAAGCTTCATATATTTCATGTTGAACTATAGACAAATAACCAATTAAGCATTAACAGCAGGTTTGGGTTCTGTACGTATCATGAATGCTTTCTGATGTAAAGCAGCTGTGATTTGGTACAACATATAGTAATTCAAATTTAGAAAGAACCATGCTTACTTTTATAAATTCAGCAGTTATTGGTGACCACAGATCAAATATTTAAATCAAAATCTTACAGCAATGTTATAGAATAGTGATAAAAAAAGTCGCTGTCCTTTGATTGCATCACCATGGCCTGACAATTTCAGTAGCCCTTGACCAGAGACACCCAAGTTCGAGTTCGAAGAGATGATGGAATTTTGCTGCAACAAAAGATTAAATGTAACAATAATGAGACAAATTAAATTACAAATGCATGATCATATGCCACCATCAATGTTCACAACCACTATACCCTGAGAACGGCAAGATTCCTAGCTTCAAGTAGAGATGTATTCACTTCTTCTTTGTCATCGCCATCTATGAGAATTTTTGCATTCCACATTAGGAGCATTTTTACATACATTCGGAATGCACCATAAACCTTCAACCAAATAAGTGTTTTTTAAATAAACGATGAAAGTATATGCAGAATACAAGTGCAATATCCATATAAAAATAGACAAACTTTTAAGAGTGATCCAGATATTATTAAAAAAAAACAGATATTTGTGAGGTTCCAGAACTATAATGTGAATAAAGAAAAATATGACCCACAGAAAAAGAGAGAGGAAGTTATTATATTAGAATGTAGTAATATCACATGCAGTAACAATACACTATGACTATTATACCATTTTGTCATTGCAAGTGGGAAACCCTTATGAACAAAACCTTCATCTTATTTTCTATTGTTAGAAATATGTATCAATCACTCCTCATCACCAATATTCGTAATGTATCATCACCTCAACTGAACATCACAATCACATACCTTATCAGTTTTTTCTTTGTTTTTTTTTTTTTGAGAAAACAGTAGGCACCCTACCCCCCCCCCCCCCCCAATTTATTAAAATGAAGTAAATGCCCAACTACAAAAACGAAGAAAAAACAAAAAACAGGGTCAAGGGCGTAGTAGAAGAGATATCTACCAACACCCCAACCCCGCAAATCAGAAACAAAACACTTCCTTCATTACAATTCATACCCCCCCCCCCCCGCCTCCCAACCAAAAAAAAAAAATTACAAAACAAGACTTGCCCCTGTGCAAAATCTTCCCCAGTCCTCGATGAATCGAATAACCTACTCCCAAATATTCTCCACATAGAGCGTCACCCCCTTAAATACAACATCATTTTTCATCGCTCGAGAGAGATATAATTATAGTTATCGGCTCATTGCTAGTATCCATATGACCTATGACCTGTGCCTAATCATCTAAGGGGAAAAAATCTTGCATCCATCTTACAAAGAACTTTTGAGAAGTGTCTCTCTCAAATCTGCTCATCGAGATTAAATTTCTCAAAGGTTCATTGCCCAAGTCAAACTCTCCTTCCAATCAAACACTTCTTATAAAAATTCGATCAATCTTCTTTTCAAACAGAACTTTTCTACACCTTAGTTGCTTCTTGAAGGTAATTACATAGTATTTAATATACAAGGTCTATTTGGCTTCCTATGGACTATCTTACATTGATTCTATGAAGTCTTGGCTAGACATGTAAAACGGACTGTCCAACCCATTTATTAGTCGTGACGCACCCCGCCACAACATGGCTGGGATGGTGTGTCAGCTAACACCCCCTCCTTAACCAGTCTCTGCCTCCTCTCCAGATCCTCTGCCACCCATCGTCTTTGTCTCCTCCTCCCTACTCCACTTCTCCTCCTCCAACCCCCACCTCCTCCTCCTCTCCATCTGGCTAGTCCAGCTTGACACTGCTCGTGCAGGGCATAGCCTGTGTTGGGCCCTTCCAAGCTCATGGGCCAGCACGAATATAGCTCATATAGGACAAGGCCCAAGGCACAGCAGGCCCATAAGGTAGACGGCTCAGGCTAGTCCGGGAAGGGTCATTTTACATCTCTAGTCCTAGCACTACATATTCAATATATGTATATATAATATAGTTGGGCAAAATTTCCCATCCATTTCTCACAGGCAGAAGACATAAGACATGCAAAGCATAACAAACACACAAAGATGTTGGCGCATCAATCATCCAAGCATGCATGTGGAGATATTTTAAATGCTATGCAAACTCATGTAGTTCAATTTCAAGTAGAACAGTGGCAAACAAATATAGAGCCAATCATGCATGCAAGTACAAAACAACATGGCTACGAGGCAAATCTGACATGCAATCAGTTCCATGCATAACAATATTGAAGAAAGATAAAAGTACACATACCAGAAGGCTCTCTATAAAGGCGCATATGACTTTGACTTGGTTACATGAATGACAAAATGACATAGTGGCAATTCTTCAAATGTCTAAATTTAGTTTTTTAGGTCACCAATTTTATTAGGATCCATAGAGCTCTCAATTAGAGATAGATGGTATGCATCGGGCTTTTTGAAATAACCTAATTGTCCAGTTGTCAAGAGTAAAACCTGACCTGGCTTGTTGAGATGCTTTCTGGGACTTTGACATGCTTTATGTGATGGGCATCATGCAATGATTATAATAGGTTTCAGTTTTGAGTTTATGTGTGATTGTATAGATATGTCAGAATGATGTTGTTTCAAGTAGTTTTATATTGTATGTTTGATGCTTAAATTTTGTTTCAATTATGTGTTTTTATATATTCCAGAGTGGGATAACATCAGGTTTTGCGGATTTCCATAGAGTGTTGGTATGAGTTTTCATTTCTAAAACTTGGACTGTGTCTGGTCAGTTAGGGGCAATATATCTTGTGTTAGCTCAGGTTCAGGGTACGGAAACTGACACGTTGCCATTCTTCCTCACAATGTTCACACAATAACCAAATTTATATGCAGCATAAATTTTGGATGAATGGCATCATAAGTAATGCTATCTCCAAAAAAAAAAAAAGTTGCTTAATAATTGATATACATGTTAATATTGATCAACACTGCAACTTATGTAATAAAGAATCTGTTAGGGTGCCTTCTTATCATGGAGTAACCTGTTTGGGTCCTTGTTTCATCAGGAGAGCCCTCCTCTACTCGGTTCTCATTTTCTATTGTTTGTTCGTAGCTTGGTTTTGTTTTTTTTCCTCCTAATTTGGGCTTCCCCTTTAATTATATATATTTGAAGGGTGTATGCCTACCGTTATCATAAAAAAAATTGTAATAAAGAATCTAATATAAATCAAAAGGCAGAATATAGAAATAAAAATAAATAAAAAAGAACCAATAATATTAGATGCTGATAAATGTACATTAAAAATTGGAAACAGGAACATTATCGACATATTACTAGAATTCAGCCAAAATAAACCATTTAAATAAAATCTACTTAGACAATAAGCTACAATCAACATGCACACCTTTAACATGGAATCACTCATTAAAAGCTCTTCCGCAACCAGTTCAAATTCTGAGACTGGGTAGTCAGACAATCCAAAGGTTATGCTCCCTCCATCAAGTACACTAATATGGCCTCGCACCTTCATAACCAAATATCTGTAAGATGAGAGAAAAAGCGAGAACCACATTGCTAGAACATCAATGGCCACATCTATATTATTTAAAAATCCACACTTTTGATATGCATAGTATCATTGAATTTAACCTTCCATGGTTAATTAACCTTCAATGGTCCCATCTTTTTACACCATAATAGAATCTGATGAATTTAGAGAGTCAATTCAGATGGAGAGAAAACATTTAGGCCTTGTAAGAGAGAAAGATAAATTTTATCAGACAAACTCACAGGATAAAAGTGCATATCGCAATGAGAGAGAAAAAATTCCATAAGAAAAAGTAATAGGACAACTTGTTGAATATAGTTTATAAAAAAAACATTAACAAAATAATAACACATTTTTCTTCAAAATAATAATAATAATAGTGCAGTTTGTAAAAATCAAAATGCAACTCCATTTTAGCATGAATTGCCAACGAATTATGACATGTCCAAAATAAAGAACATGTGGGCCTTACACAAAAGAAAAAAGTAAAGTGCACATCCAAGAATACAGCCTGCCCATAGTGAAAGACCTATCATATATTCCTTGATATAAGCATTATTATCGTCAATTCGTCATACTTAGATATTAATTCATAACCACTTGCTTACAAAACATTTCAGGACATAATGAGAAACTGGTGCCATTATGTTTCGATGGATGGGCACTTATGGAGAAAAATGTTCAAGCAGCCATTCCCTCAGATGGCTACACCAATTAGTTTCATCTCTTTTTAAAAAGGTTCATAATTAAGTATTCTATGAGTTGAAAGTTTCATACTTTCAAAAACAAATGGAACAATCTGCAGATCTAAATCGTATGGTAGTTAGAAATTAAGCATAAAGCTATTCCACAATTCTTTATTGATATCTGAGGATGAATACATATAGCCTGGTTACAATAATGAGAGAATTATTGAAGTCATTCCTCCATTCTCTGAACCCCCAAGACCTTGATCTCAATTCATAAAACAAGATGCTTCAATATGCAATTTCAATATGCAATAGAAAACAAAACACTTTACGATTGACCCTGTATTAGGTTTTAAATTCTATATCTTGCTGAATATAGTATCCAATCATATCGGTTTTAGATTCAAATTGTCTGAAAACCATCTTATGCAGATTGGAGAAAATTGTGAAAGAAAATGATAGATGATTATATAATAAATCAGCCTTCAAAAAAACCATCTTATGCAGGTGTTACAGACATCAAATAATCAAGGACAAGCTTTTAAGAATGTGGATCATCTTGGTTGATTTGAGTCTGGGATGAACTAAAAAGGGTTAAAAGTCAGAGTGTCAAATAATATAACCAGATCTATCTGCAATGTTAAGCAACCATAGAGAAAAAAAGGAGGAAGCTTGAAACCTTCTCTGAGAAGTGGAATTTTCATTAAGAGAGAGAGAGAGAGAGAGAGATGTACCGTGCTTACAATAATCAGGAATAACAACAGGAGTTCAAAAAAGAAAATCAGATCAAACAAGTGACACAGGCAAAAGTTTCTTACACATGCATATAAAAATAGATATGCATCAATCACCAACATATGGTAAGATGAAATGAGTCAACCAACCTGCACTCTGGTCCAGAGTAGAGGAACCAAAGCTTTAGCATTGTTCTCCACATAAACATTTGACCAAAGAGGGCGAGTAGGGAAGTCCAACAGTGGAGTTTCTGTCAGTGTTGTAATATTTTCATTGCTAACTCTCAGGCTAAGTAGCACGTTATCATATGTTGTACCAGCTGCACCCGCATTCCCAGGACAGCCTATACTCTCACCACCTGGTCCAGAACTAAATTATGATGATGATTGCAGGGAATAGAAATCTCCTTAAAAATCATTCCATTGCAAGTAATACATCTAAAAACCTTTAACTCAGAAAAGCAGGTCTTGAATGTTCTTTTGATTGTATGTTGTAACGTTCATATGACTAAAAAATCCCCTAAATTTATCAAGCACAGCACTATATATATTCACAAAAGTAGGACAAGTCCTTCATACAATCATTGACTTGAGAAAATATTATTAAATATATGATGTATTATCTTGAATCTGTATATTTTATTTCACAAAACACTAAAAAACATAATTCTAATATTGTTTTGTTTCGATAAACGACAAATTCATCATCAATAGAAAGTAATTAAATCAAAGGTAAAAAAAAAAAATTTCCTTTGCATCTCAGTCAATTATTTGATTAACAAAAAAAACATAAGCTAACCTAGAAAGTCCATAGCGCTCAATCATTCAACAGACCTAAATGTGAAACATATAACAAAAGGTCAACTGATGCTCCTAATCCATCAACTAGAGTACAAAGTCAAACTTGGTTGTTTTCATTTAAATCATCCCTTTTTACAGTCTTATTCTAGCCAGTTCTGAGAAGCCAACAATTCCAGTTTTCAGCAAGACTAACTGACCTAAATGTGAAAAAATATAACAAAAGGTCAAACGGATGCTCCTAGTCCATCAACTAGAGTAAAAAGTCAAACTTGGTTGTTTTCATTTAAATCATCCCTTTTTAAAGTCTTATTCTAGCCAGTTATGAGAAGCCAACAGGTCCAGTTTTCTGCAAGACACCAAGCTTAGAGTTAAAAAGTCTGATTGAATGATGTTGTTTTCTTTTAGATCAATGTCGTGCAAGCCCAAAGAACAAGAAACATACAACCGTAAAGAATTACTTTATATATTGTATTGTAGTTTGACTCAAATTATCAGGTGTTGTCAGAAATAAAGCTCCTCCCCCACCCAACGAGAGTGTAACTAGACTTATTTTCTTGTGCAAAATCATTCGTGGAAAGAGTACGTCATTTTGTACAGATATGTTCATTTCTTATGCCTGATTAATTATTTGTACTTAAAATTCTTCATACCAATCTATAAATATAGATTTCTAGTTTTATAATCATGTAGTTGGACATAAAATGTACCATGCATATATTATGCTTTCTTTATTCGGAAAGGGCATGGGATGCCGTTCATATTGGCAAGAATCTCACAATGAACGAGGAAAAATTCAAAATTATAATGCATCAGTCTTGGTGATTAAGCACATGTGCAATAAAGCTAATATAAAAGACTTGAGCCAAAACAAAACAAAAAAAAGGAGTATTGTAGCATGCACAGGTTCAGATAATGAAATTTTGAAACAGGGCTCACCTCAATAATTAACTGGAAAGCAAAAACAATAAACCAAGATAACTACCTTATACATGGAATAGAACATTTATTATATGGTCATATTTGTGCATAAAAAGCTGCATTATTTAATGGTCATACATTCAATTCATATAATTTTTAGATGGATGGAGATGAACTGAACATATGTACATTTTGCCATCAAAAGCTGAAAAGGTATAAAGGTTCAGATTTTGATTTAAACATTGTGATCGTTCCCATCCACAGAATATAATTCATACATTTCATATATGTATAATTTGTGTCCTATCTAAAAAATGCACAATAAATGGTAAATGGTTCATACTGCATTTTGACAATTTAAAGTTACGAGCAATCAATAAAGTTTAATTTTGAACTTCTCAATAGATTATGATAGGGAATAAATGCTTAAAACTTCCATACACAAATATGCAGTCAGAACAAACCATGCCCAATGATTTTTACATCTTGTTTGCTGTAACAGTTCAATGATATCCTTCCACCACCACCTCCACCCCAGCCTCGTCCACCAGCAGCGCTGATAACACCATTTCCCCTTCTAAAACATCAGATACAGTAATATGAATGTTAGAGTACAAGATTCCGACCAAATTTTGCAAAAACTACATCACTGCAATCTTTGAATCTTATACTTATTTTAACTGTTTAAATCTATGAAGCATTGATCAAACAAATATTCGTATTTACTCCACATCATAAGAACAATAATCTAATGGAACGTTATTTTCCATGTTCTACAAATAAAAAAACAGGAGCAAGAATGAAAAAAATTGAACAGGAGTAAGAATGAATACAGAACATTATGACATAGAGCAAACAGTTAGTGAAGTAATCAAACGTTTTTAAACCCTCCTCTGCAGGTTTACAACTATGACATGAAATCATTTTAATTTCACACACAATATGCAAATTCTGAACCCTTCTTATTATTAAAAAAACAATGTGTTTAATAACTAATTGGACTCCTCATTAAGCCCCTGCATGTGATATAATGGACACTAATTGATTTCAAGCTTTCATAAAATTGAATAACCTTATGATCTGGATCAATACACATGATATTTATGAAACATACGTAGAAACTTTGTACGTTTTCGCGGTTCAACGAAGCTCGGTTTATAGCATGTAACAGATTTTATTAATGTACATTTACACCTTTAGCATCCGTATGGTTGTTTCCCCCACTGCCCTCCACGTGTATTTTTCACCTAAAACAACAGTTTTGCATAATATGGAAGCTTATTGCAAAAAAAAAAAATTCTGATCAACTGAAGAAATTTAGTTCATAGTTCACCTGACAACCACGAAACAGGTGTCCACAAAAGTTTATGTCAAGCAAAAACACAAATTACTTTCAGCGAGTTGTACAGATATGGCATGTCAGATCACTTACCACTCTTATTCTATTAAAATACTATTTTACCAGTGGCTTGGTTGCATTATTAACAAAAATATGGAACAAGGAAAACCAAATAGGAAATATTTAAACACACTCACAGTCTTATAGCCTCAATAATGATGCTACCACCAGATCCACCTCCTCCCTTAAGCCCTCCTTCACCTCCCTCTGCAGTAATGGATCCATCTAAGTGAATTGAATCTGTCAATTTAAGCATGATCCTTCCACCTCCATCCCCTCCATAATGCTTTTCTCCAGATGTTCTGCCCCCTTTGCTTCCATAACTCCATGGTTCAGACAAGCTTGACCAAGCATAGACATCCCCACCCCAAAGATTTGTTTGATTACTCCTCAAACAGGAAGCACCACGGCCGCCATAGCCACCACCAGCTCCATCATGACTAATAGGCGTACCACTAGTCTGTGGAGGTGGTGGTCCACCTAGAGCGGTGGTGTTTATGGAAGCGTATTTTTCCAGCATCAGATTAGTGGCATTAACAACTATGGAGCCTGCAATAATGCTTGCATGTTGACCAACTGTAATGTTTCCTGACACTTTGAAAGTCAGTGAACAGCCTTTCACAGGGCATTCAATTGTCACATGTTCAGAGATCAACAGGTTTCCTGATCCAAAAATATACTGATCCTCAATAAAATACAAACTTGAAATCAGTGAGCAAGTTGTGTTCAATGAACCAACACCTTCCAAGTCCTCACAAGTAGTAGGACTTTTTCTACGGGATAGTGTGGATGACTTATGAAGGCAGTCAAGAGCACCTATTTCTCTGCCCAAACCTACAAGTGGTCTAGAATGGTTCTGCAATAGGGCTTGTGTTTCCAATCCCTCACATGCATACCCCCAATTGAAAAGAATCGTGGATGTGAACAGCAATGGTAATAATATGTGCCAAACGGAGTATCCCTTGCTTGGCATGACCATTACAGAAGCATTGCAACTGCTGGAGAACTGAAGATATCTTGAATGTAAGCACTCAACAGCCCCAAAAAACTACAGACCCATTCAGAGTCGGTAATTTAGTCCTACTTCATCACATTCTTTGTATAAAACATCATCCGAAATCAGATCCCTCTGTAAGAAAGATCAAGCCAAGCTAGTTCTGGAAAATGCTTCATGGAGGATAAGTTTGATTTCCCTCACTGACAGACCTGATTAAGACATGAAAAACCGAATTAGAGCAGGAATAACCATAATTTTCATGTTCGAAATGAACAAAAGATATGAAATAAGCACTAATAAACATATTTTCATGCTCAAAAAGAAATAAGATATGAAAGAATCATCAAGATATTCAAGACAAACTACAAATAGACAATGAAATGCCAAATTATAGAAAAATCAGTAATATTAAGGGATAGTTAGCTGTATGTCATGTAACAACGGATGGACGTAAATCCTATTTTTTGTAACAAACACCCTTCTACTGGCAACAAAGAATGCAAGATTTGTCTAAATGGAATCACATAAGATCTGATTAACAATATGTAACAGGCTAAAATGGTGTATATCAACCGTGCAACTTTGGCAATTAAAAGCCCCATTTGCTTCAAGCACGTGAAAACTTTGTGTTACCAACTTACCATCTATCAAATTTCTATTTTAGCCTGTCCCCAAAAGCTTTTGATAATTATCATTCTCATATGACTGCACATTCAAACAACATAACCTGATTGAACAGACTAACAAAGCAAAGCTCGCCTAAGTAAAGCATACACTTTATATATCTTCATTATTAAACTGACAAAAGGTATGTATGTAAAGTTCTTTACAGTCTGATTTTTTTCTTATACTGCTGTTAGATTGACATAACCTCCCCACCCACAGTATCCTGTATCTTCAGAAATGAATGACTCATCATAGATAACGGTGATCAAGTAAAAACACTAATAAATAAAACATTGCAGTTTAGCATCCATTCTAAAAACACACATTCTCCCAACAACTGTCCCATCAACGTCCATAATAACATTGCGACATTCATGTTATGCATTCAAGATCAACAAATACATCGAAAGCTTAAAAAAAAACATGCAATCTTCCGCAAGTAGACCTATCAACCTCCACGAAACACCACCAAATCATGCATTCAACATCAAAGAATCCATGACAAAGAAGTAAAAAAGTTTTAACAGAAGCACGGAAAAGGCAAGTCGATCAATACAGAGAGAGATCCGAAGCTACCAAAGATACACATTAAATCAATATCCATCAAAGAGAGAGAGAGAGAGAGAGAGACCTCGTTCTGTTCGAGATCCAGAAAAAAACCCTAGATTTCCTCTTCTGTTGAAACGATAAAAAGGTTTTGGCGCTCTGTCGCTTTCTCTCCTCCCCTGGTTCGTCTTGGACCCCAAGTAAAGCTGTTTATGTTATAATTGCGTTGGTTAATGCCTTCATTTATTGTCTCGTTTTTACTCAAGTCCCACCTCGTCTCGCTGGCTTTCTTTTTATTTTTTTATTTAATTATTTTTTATTTTTCTTTATAACGCTACAATAACAGTAGTCGTGAATGACTCCATTTTCCAAGTCGGCCTTCACTTTTATAAAATTTCGAGAATACCTGTCTCCGTCACGTAATCCATCCCAGCGACTGCGGATGAGATCCTCCGCGTTGGGTACCAAATAGACCTCGACTTTGCCCATGTTTGGATTAAGAAAAGAAGAGAAAATAAATGGGTATAATATAAAAAAAAAAATTAAAGTTGTTTGAATGATTGAAATAAGTGAGAATTTATGTACGAGAATAAACAAGTATAAAATGATATATGGATTTTTTGAAATTATTTTATTTTTTGTTATTTGATCCAAAAAAATATGTGGGTCCACTGTCAAATCAATTGTCACCACCTTTTATAAATCAATTGTCAAATCAACTATTATCAATTTTTCATCTTTTATAAATTTTTCTCCACACTTTATTCACATTTACCCTAACAATAAAAACTTTATTATTATGTTTTTCAATGAAAATAATTCAAAACACAGTCAAACACAAAATCATTTATTCTTATTTATAAAAATAACTTAATTCTCTATTCAAACGGGAGATGGTTCACTTAAGTCGAATAATTATTTGAAAAATAAAAAATTGAGTGATGCGTAGGGGCGTTTAAATTGGTTTTTCAGGACACCACGTCAGGATAAGCAGGTCTATTTCTTTGAAGCGTTGTTTTAATGCGTTTCAAAAACCAAGAAAAATAGTCTTTGACTGCCACCTCTCTCCTTAAAACGCAAAAACTAAAATTATGTGTAGATGAGAGATAAAGTTTAGTGGCGTTTTCAAACACAAAAGCCAGCTAAACACATTGTCAAATTAACCCTTAAACATTTAGTTTATTTTTTATAAATAAAAATATTTTTTAAATTTTTTTAAAAAATCATTTCACGTTCTCACAACACATTTCATATCATACACATATTCTCATACATAAATTATTCGTACACGTAGAGTTGTCTTTTAAAAATCATAAATATTATCAATTAGACTATCATTCTTCACTTTATTTGTTTACATTTTTAATAAAAATATATACCTAAATAAAAAAAACATTTTTCCTATATAATTTATTACATCCATCCAGAGCAAAAAACTCTGAAAGACATAAATCGAGAGTCTCCTTAACCGACGATGAAAAGACGAGGTCCATGTATTAGACCGAAAGTCCATGTGGGGCTCCAAGTTTGACCGACAGGTGTCGGGGTCGCGGGCCCCAGCAGAGGAAGATCCTACCGTTGAAAGTTGAAACTGGTTCCACCAACCCATCAGTCTTCACCCGTACATCCGATGGACTATTTTCCCTTAAAGGACCACCGTGAACTACCCATTCAATGTCGGCCCCGACGGTTCACTGACGACGAAAATTGTGATATGGGTCGAAAAGGACGGTTTTAAATTTAATAAAAGAATGTGACACTGTGACAACGATTATTTGTTTTTTTGAACGGCTGATGTTGGCCATCCAATCACGTTTGATGAAAGTGAAACACGTGGTTGGCAACGTGTTAACCTTATTAAACTTGGACCGTTTATTATGAAACCACGTGGTTGTGATGTGATGTCGGTGGAACTTGTGAGAATTCTTTATGTAACTGTTTTTTTCTTTTAAAGGACTTTATTTAAACTTGTCTCCAGTTAACATAACCGAACTTTATTTAAACTTGTCTCCAGTTAACATAACACAATGGTTTAGGATTTAGGATGCGTTTGATTACGCGTTTATGCAGTATTTATGATTATAGGAAACTGCGTTTACAATCGTGTAACAAAACAATTTTAATGTAACAGTTTTCTACACACAGATTTCAGACAAATAGTATCCAAAAGCTGTGATTTTAAAAAACTGAGAAAATAAGATTTCTGCAAAATCAGTTTTAAAACTCAGATTCCTGCAGAATCAGTTTTGCAATCGCGCAACCAAACACACTCTTAGTAGTGTTATCGATAGGTCTTGGATTTTAGTCTTGACGTTGACTTACCCACCTATTTATTGGCGATTGTTAGCGATTATTCGAAAGAATTTTTTCATGTGATTAGAACAATCAAGCGGAGATAGCCTCCCCAACTCGATCGTAAAATCAGTCACGAGGGTTCCTCCTATATATATATATATATAAAAAAAAAACTTTCTTTAAACTTTAGAGGGGTTGTTTGATTAAATTTTTTGTTTTTTATTGTCCGAAATTGTAATTATAACGGTTCAAATATCATGTGCGTCGATTTTTTTATTATTAATATCATGTTTTATCAGAGGACATCTAACAGAAACCTTTACACGAATTCTAGGGTGGCTTTGATAAAAAAAAATTTATGAGTTTGTTTCATGTGTCAGAAGCATGGTGAACATGGATTTCATTGCAACTTTTTTTTATTATTTAACCAGGTCTTGTTTTTTTTTTATTATTTGGTTTGGATTCCGTATCCTGTTAACATAAATATAGTTATATAATTAAGAATAAATTATATCTGTCTCACTGGGTATCATAATAAGAATTTAATCTACTAGCTATTAACATATAATTATTATAGTTTATACGTATAAATAAACCTGGATTAGTGTTAATTGAACATAATATTATTTGTTTATCCAAAGTCTTATTCCTGTAATAAATGGGGTGGGGATATAAAAATAACTTAATTACGTAGTATATGATATGATTTGAACACGTGAATCCACTTTTTACTTCTTTTTTTTTTCTTTTAAAAATAGATGTTTGTTATTCGATTTCATTGCTGAACTCGAATTATAAATTTTGAATAGGGGAATAACATAATTACACATAAAAAATAATATATAACAGGAAAAAACAACAGGGCACCTCGGATTAGAAGAGCTATCTAACAACTGAGGCACACCATCTCCTCCTCAATTACCCCGCGAGCCTCAGACGCCCTCATTGAACATGGATCTCGCTCGCCTCGACAATGTACCTTCCCTAGTAGCGTATACTTTTTTTACTTAATTGAGAGAGCGTTTTCTTGTGACATTGGAATCCATGTGAACATTAGTAAAAAAGGATTCCATGAACCTTCTATAAATATATTTTTCATATATATGATCTAATGATCATAAAATGAGTCTTTCTTAATTGAAGCATTTCTCCATAAAGACAATGATGGCGATAAGCAGTTGTTCTCGTTACTAAAGTCAATTTAAATGAACACAAAATATTTTCATAAATAAATTGTCTCATATGCTCATTTTGCATGGGTTTTAGGTTTTAATGTTTTGTTTCACGACTTACAAGAACTAATTGAATTTATCCCCCACGTTCATAACAAATTAAAACTTGATCATGCTATATAGTATCAGACAAAAGGATTACGGGAACACGTTAACACTTCCATAAAAACCTGACTAAACAATAAAGTTATCTAATTATTAATGCCTCCAAAAAATGAAAAGTTGAAATGGTGAAAAATTATAAAAATAATTAAAATCCATTTTTAAAATAAAAAGGAATAATTATTCCAGTCTAGTGGTTTAACAAGTCTCACAAAATCTTAATTTTTTGAACAGCAAGTTCAGCGCCATTTTCACAGGAAGATTAAAAGAGACAATTATTGTTAGTCGCTGAGACATTCAGGTGATATATAACATATTTAATAAAATAATATATTATTTTATGTTATTATACAACTTATTATAAAAAATATAAAAAATACATACATTTACTTTATAATCTATGTATTTTACTAGATATTCAAATATTATTAAAAAAATTAAATCGTGTCAAGCAAAAGTGACTACATTTTATTTTTGAGAAAAACAATATGCATGCGCCTTTATATCAAAAATATATATTCATGGGCGGACACAAGAGTTGGCCGGGCTGGGATTTTGTTAAAAAAAATTTAAAATACCAGTTCAGTCCAATTTTGTTATAAACACCTCAATACCGTCTATTCCATATTTTATTAGAAAAACTTTAAAATACCAATTCAACTCATATTTTTATTAGAAAAACTTTAAAATATCATTGTTTTATAAATGTAAATTTACCCCAAAAAGAAAAATGTCACACTCAGTCATTTTTACCGACCAAACCGTAGACCACACATGTTTTCATTTTTAAAAAATAATAAACATTATATAATTATGTAAATGTTTTGGTAAAAAGTATATATCACTCTATTTTGAGTTGAATAAATTAATTTTTAGTAAGTATAAAAAAACATTGATGGGGTATATTCATCATCTAACAAAATACACATTTCAAACGAAATATATAAGACTGTATTTTAGATTATTAAAAACCTGAATGTAACAACGCCCCTCAAAAAACCTCTCTCGTTAGTTCAGCCCACCTCGAAAAAGTGTCATGAATCTTTCTGTATATATTCATTGTATAAAAAAAACTTTTTTAAAAAATAAAATGTCATGCATGAGAGAATATCCAAATTTTTTCCATCACACTAATTTTCTTTTTTTTTTTTAAGTCTCACACTGATGAAAAGTGGAAGCACGTGATCCTGCCGCGCACCACAAAAAACGCGGGAAGAGAGGGGAACAGATAATCTTCCATCAACAGCTGTCCGGATTTTCGAAAGAAAAAAAAACAGCCGTTTAGATTTTCGACCGTTGGCGCTCCTCTCGCCCTCTCGAGAAACTATAAAAACCTAACGTCCTCCAAGAAAATCAATTCATGATCAAGAAACAAAGAAACCCCTTCGTCGTAATGGCGGTCCCTGTTCAGCCCTTCGACCCGATTCGACGAGTCCTTTCAAACGATCCTTTTATTGGTGTTTCAGAGCCAAAAGTTTGTATTTCTTAATTTTATTTATTTTTATAATTTGGGTTTAATTTGTTAAGAGAGACCCATTCCTATTGTTCTTTCTTTGGATCATTGTGACTCGTGATTTGGTGATGTTGATAGGGCAGAGTACAAGAGGGGCTGGAGGAGAAAGACATTGGATTCTCAAAATGCTGATTTTTAGGGAGAATCCAAGGAGTTGCGTTCGTTTGTTTGATAAGATGCCACGAAAGGATTAAAATAAGGATCATGATGTCAAGGATTTCCGTTCTATACCTAAAGTAATGTTATTGCCCTTATTTCAATTGCAACCCCAACCAATGCTTCATGTTTTTTTTATTTTTTATTATTATTTGTTTATCTCAAAGATTGCTTCTCTCAATTTTTTTTAATCATACATAAAAATTGTAAAATTATACATAAAAATTGGGATAGTGGGTTTGGACTTGAAGTTCAGTAGTTGAGAAGAAAATTTATAGGCAAGATGTTATGAGTCAAGTCAAGGATAGAGAAGTTTTATTCAATGTATCAATCTCAATTTTTTTAGTTGGTCTGCTCGTATACATAATTTCAAAATTCTACTTGTTTTTTAATTGAAATATATATGAATCGGGTTACTTTGTTGCAGAGCATTTATTTCTACATCTCGGTGGGCGGATTGATTTTGTTAGAAGTTATGAGTGTAATGGGTTAAATGAATTTATATATGGTCTGAGAATTATTTTGTCAACTTATATATTGAGAAACTGTCTACCCATATACATGTCTCCAAAGCTGTGACTGCTCTTGAAAACTATAAATTATATATGAATAAAAGTCTAGATAAATCAGCACATATTGTTTTTAAAAATGATTTTTAATTTATATATATATATATTACAATTATGCAATATATATTACATTTAAGAGTCTATGATAATATATTTATAGGTGATTGGAGAACAGCCTTTGGTATGCAAATGCATTAGCGTTGAGCGCCTACAAAAGAACAGAGTGGGCTTGGTTGGACTTTTCATGGGCTTAAACACACACCATTTCACCGGCCCATTATTTGGACTAGTGAAAATTGGCGGGGTTACTTCCCGCCAGACGACAAACGATCACCACATCAACGGTGGACGATGAGCTCTATAAATACACGGAGATTTCGAAGGAATAAAAAAAGCGAGGAACCCAAGCATTCGAATTTCGAAGCAGACGAAGCGAGCGAGCGAGCGAGGGAGAAATGGCGGTCGATACAAACCCTAATTCGACCTCTCCCGACCCCTCAAAGGCTCCATTGAAGGATCAGAAGAAGAAGAAGCACGCGAAGAAAGAAGAGGATCTGGTGAGCTCGATCCATTCCCCGCTGTATTTTTTTTATGCATATAAAATTTTGCTCGAAATCTTCATCGTGTGATCTCTAATTGTGCGTTTTGGAACCCTAGTCCAGGGAAGATATGGATTTAATTGATCGATTGGAGGTCTATGTCAATAATGTCCAAGGACCTGATCTCGAACTCCAGAGTGTCGCCTTAGAGAGATTGAAGTGATAATTTGAATCTTATGTTGGATATGAGTGACTGATTTTTTTGCCGGAGGAAGTGAATTCAGGACCTTGTCTTTCCGTGTGTCATTTACAGCGAGGAAATCCGTCCATCAACAGGCTCGATCCTTTCTATTCCGAAGTCTTTGAAGTATTTAAAGTCCCATTACCCATTTTTGTGCGCCTTTTTTGAGAAGCTTACGAAGGATTCAGATGTACAGGTGACAGTTTTTGTTTCTTTTGCTCCCTTTTTTTTTTTTTTGGAATTGTTAGTGAATTAGGTTTTAATGTTTGGTTTTACAAATTGCAGAAGAAGTTTGCTGACATTCTAATGTTTGGTTTTACAAATTGCAGAAGAAGTTTGCTGACATTCTGTCAGTTTTGGCAATGACCATGGATATGGGAGAGCAGGTAATTTAATCTGAAGCTCTTTTGCTGCACCATTATTATTTCATTTTTTTATGGTTATTTACACTCTCTGTTGATCGTGAAAATTAAATTATTGTTCCAGTGAAGAGAATCAAGGAAGGGATAAGATTTTGGATAAGCCAAATTGTCATACTTTGTTTGTTTTTGGCTGTCTGATAATTAGTTGTTCATATGAACTTTTGTATGAACTAGATTTTGTTCTTATTCACTTTTTTTTTCTGGATGCCTGTATAGGAGAGCCTCAAATATAAGCTTTTGGGTACAACAGAAGATATTGGTTCTTGGGGTCATGAATATGTACAGTAAGCACCAAGTAATTTTCAGTTGAAAGGAGATAATATAGTTTGTTAAATATCTGTTATTTAATGAATACCACATAGAAAAGAGGGATGTCCTAATCACTGCTTCCTCATTTTTTACTTAGCCGGTGTGATAACCATGACCTTCAGTTTTTTTAATTGTTTGTAATTCTCTGTCTCTCAAGTAATATTTTTGTACTGATTTATACAAGATTTGGTTTTGTTTAATCAGGAACCTTGCAGTAGGAATCCCCCGAGAGTATATAATGCGAAAGGTTAGGGAGTGAAAATTTTCACCATGTTTGCTAACACTTTACATTTTCCCCAATTTAAAATATCCCCCTGTCTCTTTCATTTAGTTTCCACAGTTTGTGAAGTTGGAAACCTCCTTGGTATATACAATAAAACTATGCAATGCTTCCATCAGGGTGGATCATGCTAATGAATATATTATTAAAGTAACCATTTTTTTTTGTATAAAAAAAACTTATATTGGCATATTATACATTGTTTTATTTTCATTAAAAGAAATTGTGGTCTAACTGGATTCATTGAGCTTAGTCCGGTTCAAAGCATGTTCCACCATTTTAAATTTTAGGCTTTGATTATATTTGAGATGAAATCGTAATAGACTTCTCAAGGTAGCTGCTATTGCATAAAGGGGTCTCTATGTGCACCATATACCAGATATCTGTGGGGGTTAAAACCTCATCATTCCATGTTCCTATTTTGTTTTTATATCAGTTTGAATTTTACATCACATTTAAACTGATTTTTGGGTCTTTGGCCATCCTTTCTTATTACTGTGTTATGTTTCTTATTGTCTCCCTTGACAGCGTAACGGCTGGCCAATAGTTGATATGATGGATTTGGTGAACCAGATTGTTGCATTTCAGATGAAGGTATGGATCATGGTGATTGTGTTCCTCAGCCACACATTAATAATGTAGTTAGGAATCTGATTGTAATATCCGATTCTCTCTACCTTTAAGGTATGAAATTTGGAGGGATGTACAATTAACTCATATGTGGGTGATTGGCCATTCACACTAACATTCATGTCTGTTGTGTATATCATTAGATCTCACTTCATGAAAATAAATCTAACAATTTTTCAAAAAAAGAAAAAAGAAAATGATTTAGAAAAACTTAAGTTGGCATGGTACAGGCCGATTAAATTATTAATATAATTAGTAGCATGAATAAATTTCGTAGTGATTTTTCATTACCAAGTGTGGATATTGCTTTGCCAAGTTACAGTTGGAAATTTTAAATAATATGTGAACTTTCATGGCAGCCATGGATAGTTAACCTCCAATAGTCCAATGAAGACTAAATGTTGTTTTCCATTTTTTTAGGCTATTGACATATAAAATTATGTGATCCATAACAAAGGAACTCAAGAAGTAAATGAAATTTTCTTTTGACTATCAACACCGTGATCCTGATTTACGCATTTTTGATATGGAAGGAGTTTCTGTATGATGTATGGTGATTCTAGCATAATTCTATTAGAGAATATGTAGCAGTGACCTTTGGTGTGTGTTTGACACTGACTCAATTGCTCAACCAGAGATTGGGAGGTGTAAGATGTTTTGATACTCAGACAGTTTCTGTTATTGTGTAGTAATACTGTTAGTCGCACACTATCTATTTGAGCTGGTGCTTCAATTTTTTTTAACTTGATAACTTGATACTGCACTTTTCATGTTAATATGGATTTGAATGGTTTCTTCATCTCATTTTCCATTATTTGGCTAAATTTTACTTTTCTTCATTCTTACGATCAAAATCTGGCTATCATTTATCAATCATATCAACTATTGATGTATCTGTTTTCGTATTTCAGCACAATGCTGAACATGAAGCTGTGGATATTTTGACAGAGGTTTAGTCTGATCTCTCATTTGTTATTGTATAATTTTGCCTGCATTTGTCACAGAACTAATAAAGATCATTTAAGTCTAGGTTGAAAGCGTTGATCTGTTGACTGAGCATGTTGATGAGACAAATTACAAAAGGACATGCCTGTATCTCACCAGTTATTCTAGGTATATAATTCTCAATCACCAAGTCTGAATATGTGGTGGAGTAGTTTTTTTAAACATTCTTGGGCCTTTGTTTTATATCATGATGATGTGTTTTCTGGATGGTGAAATTAAGAGTTCATTTAAATGATGTCAGATGAAATTAACAAATTTGGACAAGGCCTTACTGGATAGAGGGAGCAAATCTAGGCTGATGGTCCGAAGGGAATATTATGGTTTAAAGGGGTTTCAAAGTTGATTGGGTTCTCTGATTTTCTAATTAGCATGGGCATTTTAGTGTGGATTAGTTTCAGTTTATAAAGTAATCAACAACCTACATAAACACGATAAAAAAAAAAAAAAAAAAAAATTGGACAAAATGTTTGATACCTGCACCATTATGGTTGGAAAAATTTTACAGTTGTGTGAAGGCCTTTTTATGGATTAAAGACTTTAATTTCTAATTTCTGGTGAAATAGGAACCAAGGGTTAATTTCTAATTTCTGGTGAGATTGGAACCAAGGGTTAAAAAAGCCTGTGAAATCTCTTTATCAGTAGCATATGTATGTTTTATATGGACAATTTCTTATCTCATTTGAATATCTTGCAGGTACACATTTCCTGGTGTGGATGATATAACAGCTTTGCGTACAGCATATACAATCTATTTGAATTTTAAAGATTACACAAGTTCCCTTCGAGTTGCACTTTTCTTTGAAGACATTCAGGTCAATATTTTTAAAGTATTTTTTAAAAATAGATTATCGAAGAATTATCTTAATGAATCACAATTTAAAACCTTTGTTATGGCAGTCTGTGAAGCGAGTGTTCACAAATTGTGAGGATCTGCTGCAGAAGAAGCAATTTTGTTACATTATTGCACGACATGTAGGTTTGATATGTAAAATTCCGAGTATCTTGAGTATCCAATGCACTCCGATTTTGTTATATCCATAGCCTTTGTTTATCAGTGTAACAAGTTGGTCCTATTGTTATGCATGTCATGTCATCTATACTTCCTGATGGAGGAGATACTAATGTTACCTTGTACTTGGTATGACATGTCTTGCATGTCATCATCCACCAACACTTTTCCTAAAAAAATTGTGTGCTGGGTATGATATATTTTTTCTCTCAATACCTTTGGCATATACATGTATGCTTTATTCTCCATTGGTAGAATTTATTTTTCCATTCACAATGAGGGATATTTTTCTATCATCTTAGATAATTGTGGAAACAAGTTTCGTAGTTGAATAATGTGTTATTCACTGATGTGGCTATCTCTTGCTTCTGATTATCTTTCATACCTTTCTATATTGGGCTCTACAGCATTAAATATTTCTATGCCTCGGACCTTGACCCATGTTTGTTAACCTTTGATGAATAAGGGTATGGTACTGGAACTGGACGATGAAATGGCTGAAGAGGATGAGGATCGAGAGGCATTGCAGGATATCATCAACAATTGCAAATTAAGTGAAGGGTATCTTTCTGTGGCCCGTGATCTAGAGGTTATGGAACCAAAATCTCCCGAAGACATCTATAAGGTAGCGACACTTGTGCAATAGAAAGTATATTAGAGTTTGGTTTATTGTATGGTTTCAAATTTCTGTGCTTGTGATTGCCTCATGTTTTTAATCCAACAAAATTTGATGTTTGAATCCAGTTTATATTACACATATCAGTGATTGTGTTTCCAAATGATGCTTTGAAATTTTTCTTTATTATTTTCACAATCTGTGGCTATAGTGATTTTTTGGCAATCAAATTTGAGTTGACATTCAGTGTTGGTAGAAGTAGAACAATTCGGGGATTGCTGTATATCTTATATTATCCTTTCAAAGTTGTTATCATATTTTGAGGTGACTGAATGCGCAGAGATCTCTCTGGTAAAAAGAAAATTATTGTTCCTTCTTAGTCTGTTTGGATTTATTATATTTTTTTTTTATAAAATTTTCTGATTATCTTTTTGATGGTATGTAAGCTATGTTAATCCACTGAATATTACTGTTCTTAAGAATTATTTATTGGATACAAATTATTTTAATGATTCTTCCAGTGAAATTAAGACCGAGTCATCTTCTTGTTGAATTTTTAAAGGTCACAAGAGAACAAGCTGGTAGATAATTTAGTAGAATATTTAAAACTGTCTACACCCCCCCGTCTTGTTTTTTATTATTGGTTTTCCAATGTTTTCAGTCAGGTGAGAAGTCTTCATTGGACAGGACATTTATTTATGTTAATATGGTCATCTTTTATTGCAAGGGTTGGATATCCATTGCATTAGGACGAGGAACATTAAAAATTGGGAGCGAAAAGACAAGGTGTCACTATCTTGCAAAGTAGTTCCCGCCTTCCCAGTGCTTTAGGGAACCTATTTATGTTGATATAGAATATCAGTTGCTTATCAACCATTAATGATGAATGATTGAGAATCCTCTGTTTCATACTGGGGTACAAGATACATGAAATCCCTAGCAAGTAATCGCACGTGCTACATTAGCTTTAACATCATTTATCTTGTCAATGTTCCCAGAATCCATGAGTCTACCAACCCCTATTTCTATAAACCATATCACATAAAATCTTCATATACCTCAGAATAAAATCCCCAGATGTCCACATAGTTGGAAAAAATGAAGAAAAATTAATATCCAGTTTTGGCTTCTGATTGCATACTTTATGCGCATTTTTTTTCCTGCAACAGCATATGCGGTCAGTGTGGACAGATTTTTTTTTTTTAATAAAGAGTGGTAACAATATGAGGACTATGCAACCCCATATGTGATATTTTCTGCATATGTGGCCCGAAACCTGCATATGGGGTTTAAGCCATACAACATTTATGACCGCATATGGATACTTTGATGTGTTCACCATCCACAAGTTTCCATGATCACAAATAATGTGACAGGACTAATACCCCCTTTAATATTTATTCATGTAGATGTTAGGGCTCATTTCCTAGATGTGCCTTTTTCCATTGGTTTTGTATAGGGAGCAGAACTCTTGTATTGATTTTTGAGATTAATGTACTAGGTGGTACCGTGGTACTTTTCATTTTCAATGAAGAGCTATTTTTAGTACCGTTCTGCCCTGTAGGGTCTCCAGATGAGCTTGAGTATGGTTTCAAAAAAAAATCTTATGTATACTCATATTCTGTGCATATATCATTTCCTTTTCATGGTTAACACATGGTGAAAATTTTAAAATTCTTGAGTTTTCTGTTTTTTTAGATGCACTTGATCGATGATTGGTCAACTTCCAGTGTTCATTCAGCCAGGCAGAATTTAGCAGCCACCTTTGTGAATGCCTTTGTGAATGCAGGGTTTGGTCAGGTAGACAAGAAACATTTCAGAAATGTTGATTTTCAACTACAGCGGGCTTAATATGCACACATGTTTTCATTTTGATCAGGATAAATTTATGACTGTTCCCTCAGAGTTCTCTAGTGGCAGTTCTTCTGGTGATTGGATATTCAAAAATAAGGAACATGGGAAAGCTAGTGCTGTGTCAAGTCTGGTATGTTTCTCTTTATTTATCAAACTAATAATAATAACTTCATGCATCAGAATTTAACTATTGAGTAATTTGTCAGGGGATGATTTCACTGTGGGACATTGACTCTGGTCTTGCTCAAATTGACAAGTGTCTGTACAGTGATGACAACCAAATTGTTGCCGGAGCATTGTTAGCGGTGGGGATTGTAACCTGTGGCATTAAGAATGAATATGAACCTGTAAGTTCTATTGTTTTTCTGCACAACAACGATCCTATCATTAGCGGTTCCCTATTTTTTTTTGAAAATTCTTTCCATAGATTTCTATTGTTATCATTGGAATTTCAGGCATTGGCTCTTCTTCATGGATTCACAAACAAAAACGATACTACCATCCGCATTGGAGCAATAATGGGCCTTGGCATTGCCTATGCAGGATCCCGGAAAGTGGAGGTGAAAGATTTTTACCAAACCAATTGATCAGCTTGTTACAGTCCAGGAGCTTTGATCATATGCTAGCTGATTTTTCTTGTGTTTGCAGCTTGGGATATCTTTGGACCAGATATTGTGTGATGCAACGACACCCGTAGAAGTTCTTGCATTTACTGCAATTTCTCTGGGTTTGGTTTTTGTTGGCTCTTGCAATGAAATGCTTGAACAGACATTTATAAATCTCCTAAATAAACACAGAGAGGATGCACTGAATGATTCTCTCATCCGGTTCCTTCCAGTAGCCCTTGGACTTCTGTTCCTTGGAAAGGAGGTAGTGGGGGGAAAATAGTAGTTGTTAATTTTTTTATATACTTTCTTTGCAGTAAATAATGCTTCAAATATCACTTCAATGCTATCTATTAATCTTCTCATATCTAATTCTTTGTTTGACATCAGTATCCATCTTCACTCCCATGCAAGAGAATAAATTGCAAGACCAAAACATGCAAGCTGACCTTTTAAAATATCTATGCCAGCAAGATGCACAGTTCAGCAAGTATTAATGCATCATCTCCTTGAAGCAATTATTGTTTTGTTTTTTATAACATCTATTCATATACATTAGTAAATAAGCATATTTTATGCTTCTATGCATGGATTTGGGTTAAGACTTAAGATGAATAATGTATTAAGCAATCAATGGACTTCAACCTAAGATGTATAGATCATGTGGTTTTTTGGTGTTGAATTCACATATTATGTAGGATATATTGATGTAAATTGAGTTCATAATTTGGGCTAGCAAGCATAAAAGGATGGGGCACCGAATGAGCAATGCAATGGGATAATTGCAGTCATGTAGATGTAACGATCATATGGAAGTTATATAGATGGCCTACTGGACACCAATTTATATGGTCCTTGGTGATCTTGATAGGATACTTTGATGATTGAAAGTGTTTGACTGCATCTATATATCTTATCATTTAGAATAAGTATGTGCTGAGTGTCTGAACACGTATGCTTGTTTTTAATAGATACCATCTTGTTATGTGTCTTGGAGATTTCTTATACATCAGGGGAATATACCTGTAATGCATGGACAAAGTTTTGTATCTTTTTATTTCATTCTATATCCACATGAGTTCTGCACTCGTTTGGTCACTGAGCTTTGATGTAGTTCGGGTTTTGCAGTTTTGCTTTACTTATTTTTTATATTCATGTTTTTGAATCAACTAGGACTATAGCAAGGACACCAGTGACTATTTACATATATTTAATGAAAAGATAAGAAGATTCTGTGATGTTATACTTCGGTCCTTGGCATTTGCAGGAACTGGAGATGTAGACCAGGTATTTTTTTAATGCTTTATATCTATTATAAAATAATATAAGATTCTTTGCTTTTTTGTGGAGACAGTTTACCGTTCTCTTGTGTAGATCCAAGTACTTCAAAGATACTGTGCAGAAGATACAGTGAAGAATGAACTCCATCAAGGACCTGCGGTGCTTGGAATTGCACTTGTTGGAATGGCAGAAGAAGTGGGGATTGATATGGCTATTCGGGCGTTGGAGCATTTCTTACAATATGGGGGGCAGAACATTCGGCGAGCAGTGCCTCTTGCACTTGGTCTTCTCTGCATATCCAACCCAAAGGTATGGCTTTCTATTGGAAAATGACAGATTTAACAACTCCATTCCCTGATTGTGGCTGTTTTATTGGCATTTACATGTTGTAGAACATCTATAATCTAATGCACATTGGTTGAGGATGGAAAGTTTTGAGTCACACAATAGGGGAAATTGGGAAGGAGAAACAGAATTTATTGTTAACACGTGGGATTGGTGGGGTTGGTTGGGCTGCCCCTAATGTGGAAATTACTTACTAATGAATGAAATGCATATATTTTTATGTTTTTCATAATATATTATATATTGACATAGTTAGACGATTTCATAGTTTGCATTAGATGAAACGAGATTGCAAAATATACTGAGTGTATCAACACCCAAAATACATTTAATCACTCTTTTAACTTTACCTTGTTGATTTACTTACAATTCCATGACTCACCAGATGAATGTCAGGGACACTCTAAGCAGGCTCAGTCATGATTCTGATGGCGAAGTATCCATGGTAGGTTTCTTCATCGATTGGCCAATGTATATACCCATATCTCTTGCATTCTAATATTCAATTATGATGTGCAGGCGGCCATTATCTCCCTGGGCTTGATAGGCGCGGGCACGAACAATGGCCGAATAGCCAAAATGCTTAGAGATCTTATCCGTTATTATGATGGGGAAGCAAAACATCTCTTCTGTGTAAGCTTTCTGCTAGTGTTCCCATCTCTAATACACAGTATCTTGTGATAGATAGATTTGTCTTTACACATTTGTTGTGAATTAAATCACCAGGTACGAATTGCTCAAGGACTCCTGCATTTAGGGAAGGGTTTACTGACACTCTCTCCTTACCACTCTGATCGATTTTTGCTTTCCCCGTACGTGTACTTCATTTTTTCATTGTATGAAACTCTTGCTAAGTATACTGACCTCTGGAAATTTTGACATGTTCTTACAGAACTGCACTAGCTGGATTAGTAATCGTGTTGTTTGCCTGTCTTGATATGAAGAGAACCATCTTGAAAAGATATCATTTCTTGCTCTACTACATCGTGTTAGCTGTGCAGGTCTGTAATCCTCATCTTCACATTATTTCATCTTAGATTCATAGACTAAATATAAGAATCAATATGTAGCCAAGAATGTTATTGACGGTGGATGAGAACTTGAAGCCTATTCCGGTGCTAGTGAGGGTGGGCAAAGCCGTTGATGTGGTGGCCCAGGCTGGTCGACCGAGGACGGTCACTAGTTTCCAGACATTCACAACACCGGTGATTCTAGGAGCCGGTGAACGTGCCGAACTGGCTACTGAGAAGTAAGTAGTACTTGTTTCTTTGCATGCATTTGCATTTTGTGTTTGCCTTTACAAGTACTTGTGATTATAGTAACAACGTATTCTGAAATTTTCAAATGTTCAAAAAATAATAATCTGATTGGATGGATACCTCACGTATCCATCGGCCCAACATATATTTGTTCATAGCATTTAGTACATTTCCTTTTTTTTTTTTTATACAGAGGCCCGGACGGGATGACACAATAGTCCCAACTACATAAACTAGACCGAACATAGCCGCTTAACAACTGTGGGCAAGGTCCACAACCAAACCAGCCAACTAGGCTGTACATTCCTTCTTTTTTTTCCACCTTGCGACGAGCAAGGATTGAACATGGGGTGAGAGACCTCAACGGGTCAAGCGTCCACCACTGGGCCAAGGCCAGTTGGGACATAGCATTTAGAACATTTAGATTTCAGATATCTATTTATAATTTGAATAATTTATCGTCTTATTTATTGTTTAAAAAGCTAATTCTATACTTTCACGCCAACATAAAAAAAAATTGCAGGTACTAGGTTGCTCTTTAGAAATTAAATTAATTAGGGGCAACTATTCTCGGAAGAGGGATCATAAGAGGGAGATAAAAAAAGAGGAGGGTGGATGAGGGCGGCTGCCCAAATTTTTTTGGGTGGGTTGGTTTGGAAACTTGGGTGGAGGAATAGTTGCTCCCATTTAATTATCCAATACTTTTATCCATATTTATCTCGTATGATTTACAAATATAAATGTATTATATCAAATATAACACTTGCAGAATATATGCAATACATGAACTTTGATTCGTGCGTTCATGTGTAGGTACATCCCACTCTCGCCTGTTTTGGAAGGGTTTGTTATCATGAGAGAGAACCCATATTATAGAGAAGAGAAATAGCTAACTTTTTGTCCAGTTTTTTCTCACCGATTTTCACTGTAGCCACTGCTTGGATTTCATTTCACTCATATAAATATGCATGTAAAAAAATTGTATCGGTTGATCTGCGCATCTATTATCGTCGTGGGTCTTCGCCACACATCTATACATGACAGTACTGACAAGTGAGTTCACACATTATAGTAAAAAAAAATTTACATCCTTTGCCAAGTTGCAATATTCCCATATTTTTTTTATATTATTATTCATTGATTAGGGTCATTCAAGACTTGCCATGGGGCTAAACGCTTATGATACGGTGGTAATGTAGTGTATTCTTTTATAAAAGGGAAAAATCTATATAGCCTCTTATAAATTATTCAAAATTCATGTAACTCTTTGATTTTTTCTGAAGTTTATATAATCTCTTGAAAATACTTATGTAAATTCAAATAACCCCATGAATTAAATTTTTATTGACAGATGAGGAATATTCTGTTTGGTTAACTATGATTGAAAATATAGTATATCAAAACTCTTGTATAATATATTAAAAATTAAAAAGTTTTTTATAAATAATGATTTTACCCATTCAAATAGAGTTTTATAATAATCTATTTGGATGGGTAAAATCATCATTTATAAAATGTTTTTTTTTTTTTTAAGAATGATGCTCTCCAAAATTTGATTATTTGACCTCTTTCATAGAGGTTAGAGATGTTTACTGATTTAATTAAAGCTCGGTTTGCCATTTTTCATATTTTAAACATATGGCAGGGGGTTTTAGTATATATAGTGTTTTTAGTCAGTGTTAATCAAATGGATATTCGCTCCTTGTAACTCATGGGGTTTTACGGGCTTTAGAAAAAGTCAGGGGTTTATATATATTTCAGGTAGTTTACATTGGAGTTATTTGAATTTTTCCTTATAAAAAAGTGATGAATATTGAATACATGTATTTTTCATAATAGAGTATGCAATGAGAAAGATATATTGAATGTATCCGCGTCCTATTTTAATATATATGTTTGTTTGTTTGTAGGCAAATACTGGGATTGTTAATTGCAAAATCCTTTGTCAACCCTATTTTAATATATTAATACATACAAATTAGTGTATTCATGCCCACAAATTAAAATAGTGCTAGCTCCCCCCTTTGAATTGAGAATAAAGTTATTTTGATGCACATGACTATTTTAGAATAAATAAAGATAAAATTATTTTTTTGTTAGGTTCGGTTTTGAATTATTCTTGTCGAGAAATATAATAATAAAATTTTTGTTATTGGAATAAAATGTGAATAGTGTCTGAATAAGGATTTATAAAAAGTAAAAAAATGATGACCGTTGATTTATAAGAGGTAATGATAATTAATTTGATAGTGAGTCTACATATTCTTTTAAGTTGAATAACCTGGAATAATTTAATTCGGGCACGTTTATCCTCACCAAGTCTTTTTCTTACCCCACCAATAAAAAAAAAAAAAACGGTGTTTTTTTCTATTCCCACTGATCCGATCAGGTCGATCAAACTTGGTCATTATTTTAAGTTTTCGGTGACCGAACTTAGTCGTCATTTTATATTTTGGGCGATCTAACTTGGTTATCATTTCAGGTTTCGGGTGACCGAACTTGATCGAACAGAATTTGTAATAAAGTTTTTAATTTTTTTTCTTGGAAACTTAATCTCATGACGTGTATCCTCCTTGGATCTGTCATGCCACTCCAAGTCTGAGTTGTAATGTATGGAGAATCAATTATTATTCTTAAATATAGAACATAAGAACAATTTTTTTACATAAGTGACGGACAAATTTTTAAAAGTTAAATATAAAATGTGTTTGGATCAACTGGTAAGTTTTTTTTGTTTTTAAACAAAGAATCCGCTTAACTACGAATTCAAACGAAGCTTAAAAATGATATATATTTGTCTAATAAGATATTTTTCTATAAAAATTTGAATTAATTGAAAGTATACCTATTTACATTTTTTTCAGTTCCTTAGCTGTTATTTAGATAAAAGAATAAATGTAGAATATGATGAATAAATCCAAAAATTTATTTATTTACAAAGACCATGTAAATATAATTCTGGACCTTGTTCGATTAATTTCGGTCGCCAAAAGCCTGAAATAACGACTAGGTTTGATCGTCCAAAACTTGAAATGGTGATCAAGTTTGGTTCACCTGGATTGGTGGGAACAACCAAACACCAGTTTTTTTTTTTTTAATGGTGGGTTAAGTGAAACGTTTGGTGTGGATAATCTAAGGGTTGGTTAGAATCCATATTCTATTTTATACTAATTAATCATGGTATACATATTCTCATTTATTTCAGTCTTCTAAACACCTATTTTAATACTATTCCGACTAATTCTCACTTATTCCAGATTCTATAATCGAACCAGACAAGTAGGCATGGGTTAGTTTCTTGTGGGCTTAAATAACAGAGCATCTCCGCCGGCCCATTATTCGGTCTCAACTCTCAAGAGGGAAGGCGGGGTTACTTTCCCGCCACCTGACGAAGGACCACCTCGCCAACAGTCGATGATGAGGTCTATAAATACCCGGACAGTTGGAAAAGAAACTCGACGAACCCAACCGTTCGAATTTCGAAGCAGACGAAGCGAGTGAGAGAGAAATGGCGATCGATACAAACCCTAACTCAACCTCAAAAGCTCCATTGAAGGATCAGAAGAAGAAGAAGTACGCGAAGAAAGAAGAGGATCTGGTGAGATCGATCCGTCCTCTGCTGTCTTCCTTTTTTATTTAAAAATTTTCACCGTTCGATCTCTAATTTGTGCGTTTCGGAACCCTAGTCCGAGGAAGACGCGGATTTAATTGATCGATTGGAGCTCTACGTTGATGAAGTCCAGCGACCTGATCCGGAGCTCCAGAGTGTCGCCTTAGAGAGATTGAGGTGATAATTTGGATTTCATTGTAGAAATGAGTGACGACTTTTTTTTTTTTTTTGAACGAAAGGGAATTCAGGACCTTGTTTTTACGTGTGGCATCAACAGGGAGGAAATCCGTTCATCGACGAGCTCTATGACTTCTGTTCCGAAGCCTTTGAAGTATTTGAAGTCCCATTACCCGTTTTTGTGCGCCTTTTTTAAGAAGCTTACAAAGGATTCGGATATACGGGTGAGGATATTTGTTTCTTTTTTTTTTTGGAATTGTTAATGAATTAGATTTTGATGTTTAGTTTTACATGTTGCAGAAGAAGTTTGCTGACATTCTGTCAGTTTTGTCGATGACCATGGCTAAGGGTGATCGGGTAATTCAATCTAAAACTCTATTGCTTCACTATAATTTTTTCATTTTTATGGTTATTTACACTTTTGTTTGATTGTGAAAGTTAAAATGTTAAATTATTGTTCTGTGGAAGTGAATCAGGGAAGAGATAGGATTTTGGATTTGCCCAATCGTCACAATTTATTTGTTTTTGGCTGTTTGATAATTAGTTGTTCCTATGTACTTTTTATTTTGTCTGAACTGGATTTTGGTGTCTCTTTTTTTTTTTTTTTTGAGGTAATGTATAAATTGTGTTGCAAGCGAGAATAGCATCGAAACTGGATCTTGGTCTTATTCACTTCTGTGGGATACTTTTCCAGGAGAGCCTGAAATATAAGCTTTTGGGTACAGCAGAGGATATTGGATCCTGGGGCCACGAATATGTACGGTAAGCAACTAAGCACTAAGCACTAAGCACTTTTCAGCTGAAAGGAAAGAATACAGTTTGTTAAATATCTGTTACTTATGGAATACCAAGAATAAAAGAGATGTCCTAATCACTGGTTCCTCATTTTTCACTAAGCGGGTGTGATAACAAAGATCTTAAGTTTCGATTAATTCTGTATCCCAAGTAATATTTCTGTATGATTTATACAAGATTTGGTTTTGTTTAATTAGGAACCTTGCAGCAGAAATTTCCCAAGAGTTTACAATACGATGGCAGGTTAGGGAGTGAAATCTTTCACGATGTTCGCTAACATTTTGTGCCATTTTTTTCCCAATTCAAAATATTAGCCAGTCTCTTTCATCTACCTTTCACAGTCTATGAAGTTGGACACTTCATTGGTATATGTACACTGTCATTTTTCTGATAACCCGTCTTGTATTTAACCATAACCATCTCTGTGAGTTTATGTGAGTTCCATGATACTGCATATAGATGGATGAGAATTACCCCCGAGAGACAAAAACCCAAGAAGTATATGCTCATATGAAGTATGTGTTAGCACTTTATAAATGTATTTGGTGGTACTTCCTGAATGAAAGTATGCAATGCTTCCATCAGGGCGAAATATTCTTAGAGTAATCATTTTTTTTGTATACTAAAAAAATTGAACAAATTAATTTGGCATATTATAGATTGTTTTTCTATGAGAAATTGTGGCCTAACTGGATTGATTCATCGTAGTCTGGTTGAAATTATGTTCCACCATTTCAAATTTTTTTTCTTGATTATATGTGAAATGAACTATTAAATAGACTGCTTAAGGCAGCTGCTATTTCTTAAAGGGTCTATGTGCACCAAATACCAGATACCTGGCAGGACTAAAATATCATTCAATGTTCATAATTCCTGTTCTGCTTTTCTGTCTGATTCAACTTTACATCACATTTAAACTAAATTTTGAGTTTTTGACTCTCCTTTATTATTACCATATAATGTTTTTTATTGCCTCCTACAACAGATTAAAGGCAAGCTAATCGTGGATTTAATATTTGATTTGATGGATTTGGTGAAGCAGATTGTTGCATTTCAGATGCAGGTATGGTTCATGGCGATTGTGTTCCTTATCTGCACATTAATAATGGTGTTATTATACTGGTTATAGTATCTCATTCTCTCAACTTTTAAGGTATGAAATTCTGGAGGGAGGTACATTTAACTCATGTCTGTGTGTTTGGCACACACATCCATTTTGTTGTGTATCTCATTAGATCTCACTTCAAAATATTAAATCCAACAATTTTTCAAAAAAAAAAGAAAGGAGCAATATGATATGGAAAAACTTAAGTTGTCAAGAAACTGGTTGATTAAGTTAAATAATATAATGCACACGTATGAATATAGGAGGATTTAGATTTCATAGTGATTTTTCAATTATGTATGAATATAGGAGGATTCAGATTTTGTAATGATTTTTCAATTAGCAGGGTGTGAACATTGTTAAAGTTGGAAATTGTAAATAATATATGAACTTTTTTAGCATTCATGGATATTTAGTTAACTTCTAATAAAGGCAAAAGATTGTTTTAACTATTGATATATAAAGTTATGTGATTCAGAACAAAGGAAGTTGAATGAAGGGAGTTTTCTCTATGGTGTTGGTGATTCTAGCAGTGGGTGTTGGTGGCTTTGATTATCATTAAAATCTCGTCTTTGCCAACAAAATATAAAACTCTTACCTATTCTTGGTAGAAAGTGGTAGTAAGAGGTCAATCCCACAAGGAGGCTATTGAAGCAAACGAATAAAAGTAAAAGATTATCAATTTTTGGCCAAAAAGGTTTAGAAACAAATGATCAATGATTGATTTGAGAAAACTATTTAAAAGCTAAAGTTGAAATCAATATAAAAAAGACCACCAAGGATTGGAAATCCACCCCACGTGTATCGTGATGATTCTTTCTTTTACATTTAATGAAAACAAAATATTTCAAAGGCAGTTCGCTTCTACTCGATTTAAAATTAGGGTTTATAAAGCATCAACCGTATCCCATCTATGTAGAACGACGGAAGATCTAAAAATACCCATAATCAAAAGAAATCTGAGTTGAAGAAACTATAAAAACATGAAGAACAAATCAGAAAACATCAATGCACAAAGAAAAGAATCAATCACTCAAATGCATGGTGGAATCCTCTCCTTGATGGAAGGATTTTCTAGCCTACCATGGTTGGTGATATTCTAGAATAAAAATAAAAACAATCCATGAAAATAAAATAAAAAGATACTTTTATTGAAAACACAATATAATATATATATGTCTATAATACCAATGAAACAAAAACTAAAAAACAAAAACTCAAAACAAAGAAAACAAAGAACAAAGACTGAAAATAAAATTCGTCTTGGCTGAATGAAGATATTCCTTCCTCTCTCTCTGCAGTGGCCTTTTTATAGGGTTTTGAGGGTTCAATTGGTTGTAAATGCTGATTTGATTGAGTTGTTAATGCTAATTTGCATAATATGTTGGGGATATAATTGCAAAATCTGTTGGAGATCTTGTTGATTTGTTGGAGATGTCAAAGCTGATTTGATTGAAGATTTTATTGATCTGGTGGATCATTTAGAAGTTTTGATGAAGCTTTGAATGCTAATTCCTTCTCCAATTTATAACCTGCCAAATTTAGACTTCTGAATTTTAAAATATGGCTCCATGTGAAAAATATGATAATGCATATTAATTGTATAAATATTGTCAATTTGTGCAAAATATGCTTTGAATATAAAGAATAGAAACTTCTCTAATATGCATGTATAAATGAATAATTACATAGGGAAATGTTCCAAAAGAACTCTTAAAAGCATATGAAAATATGTTCTTTTGAATATCTAACAGTGGGCTTTGTTGTGTTCGACACTGGCTCACTAGCTCCACCAGAGATTGGACAATATAATATGTTTTGATGTCATTTTCCATTATTTGGCTAAATATAAGATGTAAGATGTTTCGACACTATCTATGGAGCTGGTGCTTAAAAAAGGCCATCCACAAACTTACAAAATAAGTTTCTATAAGTTTATAACTTGATACTGCTTTTTTCATGTTAAAATGAATTTGAATGTTTTATTCAACTCAATTTCCATTATTTGGATAAATTTTACTTTTCTGCACTCTTATGATTAAAATCTGGGCGTTATTTATCAATCATATCGACTATTGATGTTTTCGTTTTCGTATTTCAGCACAACTCTGTACATGAAGCTGTGGATTTTTTGATGGAGGTTTTGCTCTGACCTCTCATTGTTATTTTATAATGTTGACTGCGTTTGTCACAGAACTAATAAAGATAATTTAAGTCTAGGTTGAACAAATCTATCTGTTGGATAAGCACGTTGATGAGACAAATTACAAACGGACATGCTTGTATCTCACCAGTTATTGTAGGTATGTACTTCACAATCACATAGTGCAAATATGTAGTGGATTAATTTTTTTTTTTTTTTACATTCTTGGATTTTTGTTTTATATCATGAGGATTTGTTTTCTGGATGGTCAAAATTAAGAGTTTTGTTTTTTCAGTGTTACATGAAACTAACCTACATATACAGGGAGGGAGCAAACCTGGGCTGATGGTCCAGAGAGGGGATGAAAATAAAGGAATTATAGTTTAAGGGTGTCTAAAAGTTAATTGGATTATGTGATTTTTCTAATTAGCATGGGCCTTCATAAGGTTCATTTTTATGTGGATTTTTTTCCTGTTTTTAAAGTAATCTATAACCTACATATACACACCCCCCCCCCCCCCCCCCTCCCACAAAAAAAAGGCAAAAGCAAAAGAAAAAATCTGGACAAATTGTTTGATACCTGCAACATTATGGGTGGAATTTACAGTTGTGGGCAGACCTTATTATTTTACCTTTTTATGGATTAAAGGCTTTAATTTGTAATTTCTGGTGAGATTGAAACTGAGGGTTAAAATGCCAGAGAATTTTTGTGAATCTCTTTATTCAGTAGCATATTTATGCATGGACAATTTATCTCATTGGAATATCTTGCAGATACAATGACTTCAATGACTATCCTGGCATGGATGATAGAAAAACCTTGCTTGTAGTATCTTTCATCTATAAGAAATTTAAAGATTACACGAGTGCCCTTCGAGTTGCACTCTTCCTTGACAACATTAAGGTAAATTTTGTTATAATTTTCTTAAAGAAAGGAGTATTGAATAATTATCTAAATGATTCACAATTTTTAAAATCTTTGTCATGGCAGGTTGTGAAGTATGTGTTCACAGTATGTGAGGACATGCTGCAGAAGAAGCAACTTTGTTACATTATTGCACGACATGTAGGTTTGTTGTGTAAAATTCTGAGTATCTTGAGTATCAAAATACACTCTGGTTTTGTTATATCCATAGACTTGTTTACAAATCCGATGAGTTGGTCATATTGTTATGCACATCTTGTCATCTACACTATTTCCTGATAGAGCAGATACTATATTATACTGGGTCTGATATGATGTACTGGGTATACAAGTAACCACTCATGCAATGTGCTCTTCACTGATGCGGCTTTCTTGCTTCTGGTTATCTTTTGTATCCTCATATATTGGGTTATACGGCATTAAATATTTTCTATGCCTCAGACCATGATCGATGTTTTGTTAGACCTTTGCTAATTGAACTTTTGATGGATTAAGGGTATGATTTTGGAACTCGATGATGAAATGGCTGAGAAGGATGAGGATCGAGAGGCATTGCAGGATATCATCAACAATTTCAAACTTAGTGCAGGATATCTTTATCTGGCTCGCGATCTTGAGGTTATGGAGCCAAAATATCCTGAAGACGTCTATAAGGTAGCAAAATTTGTGCAATCGAATGTATTTTACAGTTTGGTTTGTTGTATGGCGTTAAATTTATGTGCACGTAATTGCCTCATTTATTAAAACAAACAAAATTCGATTTTTGGATACAATTTATATCACAAGTATCAGTGTTTTTCTTTACTATTCTCACATTCATTGGTACAGTGATTATTTTGGCAATCAAATTTGAGTTGACATCCTGTTGGGGTAGAAGTAGAACAATTAGTATTTCTATTTAGCACTTATAATCCTTTCAAAGTTGATATCATTTTTTGAGGGACAGTATGCATGTTGTAGATCAGAGATCTCTCTGGCAAAAAGAAAATGATTGTTCCTTCTTAATCTGTTTGGACTGTTTATAATTTTTTTTTATTTTTCTAAATTGTAACCGCTGATTAACATAGTTGATCACTGAACTAATTATAATCATGGTTGTTGGTTTCAAGAATCACTTGTAATCCTTTCAAAGTTGATATCATTTTTTGAGAGACAATATGCATATTTGTAGATCAGAGATCTCTCTGGTAAAAAGAGAATTATTTATTGGTTACAAATTAGTTCCGTGATTCTTCCAGTGAAAATAAGATTGTTCAAATCATTAAAGGTCATGAGAGAAAGAGCTGGTTGATAATTTAGTAGAACATTATAATATCACTGCTTTTCCATTGTTTTCAGCTCAAGTGAGAAGTCTTCATTGGACAGGATATTTATTTATGTTAATATGGTCTTTTGTTGCAAGGGATGGATATCCATTGCTTTAGGACGAGGAAAATTAAGAATTGGAAGCAAAGAGACAAATAGTTACTATCAACCAAAGTAGTTCCCGCCTTCCCAGTGCGTTAGGGAGCCAATTTTTGTTAATATGGAATTTCAGTTGCTTATCAACCATTGAAGATGAATGTTAGTTGCTTATCAACCCTCGAACATGAATATTAGAGAAACCTAGGTTTGATAATGGGGTACAAGATGCGTGAAAACCCTAGCAAGTAATTGCACGTGCTATATTAGAGTTAACATCATTTAACTTTCCAATGATCCTAGAATCTGTGAGTCTATCAACCCTCATTCCTATGAAGCACATCATTGGAAATCTGCATATAGATCAGAATAAAGTCCCCAGATTTCCACATAATTGGATAAAATGTAAGAAAATCACATATTCAATTTTGGCTTCTGACTGCATACTTTGTGTGCAATTTTTTCTGCAAAAAAGATAAAGAAAAATCAGCACTGACGATATGTGGAATGTGCAGCTCCATATATGATATTTTCTGCATATGCGACCACTTATTCATCGGGCTGCATATATCCTGGATCTACATACACAGTTTTTAGCTTCATCGCATGCAATGTTTATGACTATTTATGGATATTTTGATATGTTCACGCTTTCCGTGATCACAATTTTACAGTAGTGTGACACACGATTAATAGATGTGCCTTTTTCATTGGTTCTATACAGGCATACCTCTTGTATTCATTTTTGAGATTTAATGTACTAAATGGTAACTTTCAACGAAGAGCTACTTTTAGATCAAGTCTGCCTTGTAGAGTCTCCAATAGAGTTTGCATATGGTTTCAAAAAAAATATATTATCTATACTCACATTTCTGTGCCTGTATCATTTCTTTTCCATGGTTAACCCCAGTGAAATTTAAAATTCCTGAGCTTTTTGTTGTTTTTTAGATGCATTGGATTGATGGTCCTGCAGCTGCTGGTGCCGGTGTTGATTCGGCCAAGCAGAATTTAGCATCCACCTTTGTGAATGCCTTTGTGAATGCGGGGTTTGGTCAGGTAGACAAGAAACATTTCAGAAATGTTGATATTGTCGACTACAATGGGCTTACACAATATGCACTTTTTATTCATTATCTGCAGGATAAATTGATGACTTTCCCTTCAGAGTCCTCTAGTGACAATTCTTCCTATGGTTGGATATTCAAAAATAAGGAACATGGGAAAGCTAGTGCTGCGGCAAGCCTGGTATGTTTCCCTTTATTAATTGAACCAATAATGACTTCATGCATCAGAATTTAAGTATGGAGTAATTTTCAGGGGATGATTTTATTGTGGGACATTGACTCTGGTCTTGCTCGAATTGACAAGTGCCTGCACAGTGATGACAACCAAATTGTTGCCGGAGCATTGTTAGGAGTGGGGATTGTAACCTGTGGCATTAAGAATGATTGTGAACCTGTAAGTTCCGCTGTTTTTCTGCACAACAATGATTCTATCATTAGCAGTTTCCTAAGTTTTTTAAAATTCTTACCATAGATTTCTATTGATATTCTAGGAATTTCAGGCATTGTCTCTTCTTCTTGAATTCACAAACAACAGTGATACCACCATCCGCATTGGAGCAATAATGGGCCTTGGCATTGCCTATGCAGGATCCCGGAAAGAGGAGGTGAAAGATTTTTACCAAGCCAATTAATTAGTTTGTTACAGTCCAGGAGCTTCGAATATGTCTAGCTGATTTTTCTTGTATTTGCAGCTTGGCATGTCTTTGGTCCAGATATTGGTTGATACAGCAACCCCTCTAGACGTTCTTGCATTTACTGCAATATCTCTGGGTTTGGTTTATGTTGGTTCTTGCAATGAAGAGTTTGCACAATCCATTATTTCCGCCCTAAGGAAAAACAGTGAGGAGGAACTGAATGGTTCTCTCATCTGGTTGTTTCCAGTAGCCTATGGACTTCTGTTCCTTGGAAAGCGGGTAGTTGGAAAATATAGCAGTTGTTTATTTCTATTTTTTAACTACATTTGCTGTACAAGAGGCTTTAAATATCACTCTCATGCTATCTATTAATCTACTCATATCTGATTATTCGTTTGACATGAGTATATATCTTCAGCCCCATGCAAGAGAATAAATTGCAAGAGCTAAACATGCAAGCTGACAAAGTATCTACTCTAGCAAATACACAGTTCAGCAAGTGTGAATGTATCATCTCCTTGAAGTGATGGTTTTTTGTTTTTAATAACATCTACACATATATATTAGTGAATAAGCGTACACTATGCTTTTGTGCATGGATTTGGGTTATGACAAATAATGTATTAGGCATTAATTGAACTCCAAACTAGTATGTATGGATCATGTGGATTTGTCGTGTTGAATTCGTATTTTATTTGGGATACTAATGCAACTGATTGAGTTTACAATGTGAGCTAGCTAGTATAAAAGGATGGGTCATTTCAACCCACCAAAAAAGAAATGCAACGGGATAATTGTAGTTCATTTTCCTACGTAGATGTGATGGCTATGTGGAAATAGATTGCCTACTGGATGTCAATTTATATGGTCCTTGGTGATCTTGATAGGATACTTTATTGATTGAATGTGTTGGACTGTGTAAATGAATCACATCATTTAGAATGCGTATGTACTGAGTGTCTGAACATGTATGTGCCTTTATTTTAGATTCCATCTTGTTACATGTCTTAGAGATTTTTTTTTATATTAGTGGAATAATATTCTCCATGCATGGACAAAGTTACTTACATTTTTATTGCATTCTAGATCCACTTGAGTTCCTGTACACATTTGATAACTAAGCTTTGATGTAGTTTGGCTTTTGAGGTTTTGCTTCGCTTATTTTTGACATTCATTATTTTTGGATCAATTAGGAATATATCAAGGCCACTGCGGAAGTTTTTGATACATTCAATTATATAATAAAAAATTTCTGCCGAGTTACACTGCTGTCCTTGGCATTTGCGGGAACTGGAGATGTAAACAAGGTGTTTTTTTTTTTGTAGTACTTTCTAACTATTATAAAATAATTTAAGATTTTTTTCTTCTTTGAGGCAGTTTATTGTTCTCTTGTGTAGATCCTTCAACTTCAAAGATGCATCAAACAAGATATAGAGAGGAATGAGCTTTATCAAGGACCTGCAGTGCTTGGAATTGCACTTATTGCAATGGGAGAAGAGCTGGGGCTTGATATGGCTATTCGGGCATTCGAGCATTTCCTACAATACGGGAAAGAGAACATCCGGCGAGCTGTGCCTCTTGCACTTGGTCTTCTCTGCATATCAAACCCGAAGGTATGGCTTTTTAATGGAATATGACATATTTTCCATCCCCATGCCTTGAAATGGTTGTTTCACTTACATTTACATGTTGTAAAAAATCTATAATCTAATGGCCATTAATTGAGGGAAAGTGGGAAGGAGAAGAGAGAAATTTAGGGTCAGTTTTACTATCCTTTTTTTCCTCCTACTTGAGCATCCAAATAAATAATGTTTGGAATCCTTTATTTTGGTGGCCGGGATGACCCAAGCTCTTTTTCAAGTGATTTTTCAGCACTGAATTTTGGTGGAAGAAGAATTTTTTTTTCTTCTGTGCATCAGAGTTACCAAACTAATCCTTATTGTAAATGCGTGTGGGATTTTTTTAAAAAAAAAATTGTGGGGTGGGGTGGTGTTGGGTTGTCCCCTATGGCCTTCCCTGATACTCGATTGTCAGTAAAGTAATATATTTAATCACTCTTTGACTTATTCTTACAATTCAATGGTTTATTAGGTCAATGTCATAGACACACTAAGCAGGCTCAGTCATGATCCTAATGGCAAAGTATCCATGGTAAGTTCCCTCATTGATTGCCCAAATGTATACGCCCACCTCTCTTGCATTATATAATTCATTTGCAATCTACAGGCAGCAATAATCTCCTTGGGCTTGATAGGCGCGGGAACCAACAATGCTCGAATAGCAGGATTGCTTAGAAATCTTAGCAGTTATTATTACAAGGATCCTCAACATGTCTTCTGTGTAAGCTTTCTGCTAGTTTGTTCCATCAATTAAATGCAATCTTGCGATGGATAGATTTGTCTTTACACTCTTGTAATCACCAGGTACGAATTGCTCAAGGAATACTGCATTTAGGGAAGGGTTTATTGACTCTCTCTCCTTACCATTCTGATCGATTTTTGCTTTCCCCGTACGTATACTTCATTTTTCGCATTGTATGAAACCCTTTGTAAGTATACCGACCTCTGGAAATTTTGACATTTTTCTACAGAACTGCACTTGCTGGATTAGTACCAGTACTGTTTGCCTGTCTTGACATCAACAACACCATTTTGGGGAAATATCATTTCTTGCTCTACTTCATAGTGTTGGCCGTGCAGGTCTGGCATCCTTATTTTCACATTATATCCTTCTATATTCCTAGATTCCATAGTAAAACTAACAAAAAAACAAATGAGAACAAATGTGCAGCCAAGAATGTTATTGACAGTGGATGAGAACCTGGATCCCATAACGGTGCTTGTGAGGGTGGGCAAAGCCGTTGATGTGGTGGGCCAGGCCGGTCAACCAAGAACGATCACCGGTTTCAAGACATACACAACACCGATGATTCTGGCAGCCGGTGATCGTGCCGAGCTGGCTACTGAGAAGTAAGTAGCACTTGTTTCCTTGCACGCATTTCCGTTTCGTGTTTGCCTTTACACTGCCAACAAATCGATATGGATGGGGACGTATGCCTTAATAACATTACTAAATTTCTAAATCATTCGGATACGGATGTCAATATTCAGAGTTGGATCTTTTCCGATTTAGAGTGTGTACAAATAAACATGGACACTAGATTGAGCGATGAGGTTTCAGAATGTTTTGTTTCCTCCAAAGATCATATATAGGTATCCATATTTTCAAAATTATGATTGATGATGCAAGCAAGACAATTGAATTTGAACAGTATATATAATTTAATAATGTATGGGGTTTGATTTGATGTTCAATTGCAGGTACATCCCGCTCTCGCCTGTTTTGGAAGGGTTTGTTATCCTAAGAGAGAACCCAGATTACCGAGAAGAGAAATAGACAACTTTTGCCAGTTATTTTTCACCGATTTTCATTGTTGTCAGCCTCGATTGTGATATAACTGAAACTATCGTATACAGGGAATCAACATTTCATTCATACATATGAAGAGAGAAAAAAAAATGTATAGGGTGATCTGTGCATCTATTATCGTCGCGGGTCATCACGTTACATTCATACAACATACAAAAAAAAAAAAAAAATCCCACACGTCTGGACATGACAGTACTGACAAGCATGTTGACACATCATATAATAGTCAGTTTACATCGTTTGGTCATGATATTCCTTTGAGTTTTGATATATTTATTTTTCTTTCAAGTTATTATTATTTTCATTGATTGTGGCCAGTCAATAAATATGCTTGGGAAGAAGATCTCAAGCACATAGGGGGTAGTAGTGGTGAAGGGACAGTCCCCCCTATAGATCTCCTGATCGATACATATTTGGGGACAAGTTAGCCTTGTGGGCTGGTTATGGATGACTTTGATCTATGGTATGCTTTTAAGTCATACTGATTTGGATATTGATAAATTTGATCTATTTTATTGTTCCATTAGTAGTTGTAACAGACAATAATATAATGTATGGAATCTCGTCCAATATGGTATATAACACTCTCTCATCATATACAATATCATTAAAAACATTAAAAGTATGCATTTAATTTGTATGAGCATGTACAATATTTTTTATAAAAGAATGTATTTTATTAGCTATATATATATATACATATATATATATTACAAATGAGATTGTACAGAGTGCTGAAAATAACATTTTCCTACTTGTTTATGTCTCTAATACTAGTAAGACCATCAACCATATCACTTGGTTGTGGGGATGATGAGAGTTCACTTTAATTGTTCTTCACAACTGTTCAAAAATCCCAAACATGAACTAAAAATAAAAGATTTTCCATTTTGTCCTGAATAATTTTTATTTTGTACTGAGTTTTTTTGCTGTTCCTAAAATTTCGAATGGTTGACTTTCAAATAAACATTGGGTGGCGAAATTCGCCCTCTCTTTCAGTGATGTATAATTATTCATTCAATTCTCCTGTGATAAATGTCGACCACATATCGGTTCAACCTTCCTCCAAATATATCAGTGGAGAAAGTCTCTTTCACGTGACGGCGTGCTTCACTACCCATCCTCTCTGCTCTCTGCGGATCACTCACCACCTTCAACATGGCCTGACAAAATTCGTTAGGGGTCGGGTTGCAGAGGAAGCCCGTTATCTCGTGTTTGATGGTCTCCACAGGTCCTCCACTGTTGCACGCAATCACAGGCTTCCGGGCCGCCATTGCTTCGAGGGGAACAATGCCAAAGTGCTCATCCTGCAACAAGCCAAAACTTTTATCACCTTTCACTGCTTGTCTTGGGACAACGAACAAGCCTAAAATGTCTAAATTGCTCATCTATGATGAAGCTCAATGGTATATCATCAAAATTAACAGTATGACTGTGTGTGATATTCCAATCGGGTGTAGTTTATAGTACAAACTATATGGAGGGTAAGATCAACCAATGAAGGATGGCATCTGCAACCAATGGACCATTGACTTTATATGCCACTTAGATGCTTTATATTTTGTTATGGTGATTGGAAGCACATTATATCAAGCATGGGTGATGGTCAACCCAGCAAAATAATCTTTACACAACTTCATGGTAAGGCATAAATTAATTCTGTGGAAGCACAAACACATGTATAACTATAAGGTGGATAAAAATATATATACAAAAACCTCTTATAAAAGTCACTATTTAGTTGCGGAGTTTAGTAAACATGATTTTTTTATAAGTGATTGTTAGAAAAAAAAAAAAAGTAACTACTTCTCAGGTCAGCGTTATTGGAAATCCATGAATACCAAAACATCGTAGCAGGAAATTAAACAAAAATGAACAACTAACATGACATGCATGACTGAGACATGCTGCAGGCAGAGGATGTAGTAGTACCTTTGGAGTATAAAGAACACACATGCATTCAGAGAGCAGTGTGTTCCTTTCTGCAGTTGAACAGGATGTGATAAATTTGACTCGATCCGACACTCCTTCCTGTTCTGCAAGGCTTTTAAGCTCTTCTAGGTATTCTACATTTTCCGTTAGACGCTTATCGTACCCACCTATTCAAATAGAAACAGAATCTTACGCTGGCCAAATTCAGGCAATGGATAAAAGGATATTGTCATTACATATTTCATCCACCTCCATGACATGTAGAAGGTGCTAAAAAAATTATTTCCACATTTTTTTTTCCAATGCATGGATATTAGATGATGAAACGAATGTAGCATTGAGATCTTTTTCAAGGAAATCATTTAATCTTTCACTGGGTACCCCACAAACAATTGGGTTTTCAGAGAAACACATAAGATCGAAACAATATATTAGATATACAACAATTTGTTCTAAAACAAAAATGTCATAAAAAAAAGAAGGCAAATCAATTGAAAGTTACTAAAAACTACTTTCAGATGACATACTATTCTAATGCTGGATCAACGCTGATGGATATGACTAATAACATGTTAGAAAGAAACATTATACAAATATAGACCATTCAACCATTTTAGGACCAAGCTGTGAAAAAACGTACTTTCCTTTAATGTTGGAGAAGCAGAAGAGCAAGTAGGGGAAAATTCAAAGCAAAAATCAGGAAGCAATAATCGAAACATTTAAAGATAGGAAAATGAGGGGGCGTGTTAATATTCTGAGAAGATGGGATGCATAAAGTATAAAGGGTGTGAGGGATAATAGACTAAACAGTTACTCTGTTGCATGTATAACATACATTGATGCTTTAGAATAAACGTAAAGGAAAACTATTTTGTGACAAGTGGCAATAAAGATATTTGCATAAAAACAAAATCACAAGCAGAACCATAAAATTATCCAGGTCTAATCATGTAAATTGGTTGGTAGTTGGAATACAAGGAACTATGGAATCAAAGTTTGAGATGATTTGCACCATACAGATAAAGAGGTTCTAGCCAGCCACTGCAGGGAAGAGGAAGACATGCCGCTCGGAATGAGAATACATGAAAAATCTCTAGAATCTAAGGTCTCTGTTTACAGTTGTCTAGTTCATGCACATCTCTGGTGTCCCTCATATTTATTAATTTTATATTTACTTTGCTCAAAACCTTGCAGTTTTTAGAATTTGATAAAACTTGGGGGACCAATATTTTTCACAATGATGTGCAAACCAGAAAAAAAAACTGTGTATATTAATCAGAGAAGAACAGTTGAATAAGTCGGAATACATCTTTAGTATATGCTCCTTTTAAGTTTATCTTGCAGAGATAATGAAATCCCAGGACTTGAAACTTCTTTCAGGGTCATTTTTTATTCCCTAATCCAAAACAATTCTTGACAAAGTTATCTTGAAGCATGATTTCCTGGTAAAGTCATGGACGGGCAAATTTCCTGGAATGATTGCACTCTGGACAACATATATTGGCCTTCTTTATTTATATATTATGGATTTTAACTAGTCCAGCACAAACATTGTTCATCTTCCTTTCACCATCATGTCTTCATGCATGAATTTTAATATTGGAAATTTTCCACGAACACAAAACAATTAACAGCTTAACAAAGATCAATTACCTACAACGGTCAATGAAACCTCTGCCAGATCCTTCATGCCACCTCCATCAGATTGAAGCATTGCAAAAGCAGAAATTGCTAGCTGGATATTCTTCTTCCTCTCAAAGCGGTTGATCGAAAGGAAATTCATCCTGAGACAGGGAACACAAAAATTAGAACTCCAAATCAAGATCAAAAGTGATAAAAAAACAAGCAAATCCCACAATTCCCGTAAACAGAGAATCACATCCCACCCTACAAGACACCAAGAGATATACAAGCATATTTATTGTTACTTATAAGTGCAAGGACCATCAAACTGCTCAACATTGACGGCCGGGTAAAGAACAGCCGGCTCTTTCCCTCTTGAATGGAGACGCCGAAAGGTCTTGGCAAAAGTGGAGGCAGTGAATCTGCTGTTAACGAGAATCAAATCAGCCATGCCTACAAAACACAATCGACACCAAAGAGTAAGGCATCCAGTGAGCATATCGAACCACGTTGAACATAATTGATAAAACGGACCAGTGGTCTTCTCCTCGATCATGTCGATGGGCATTCGGTAGAGCCTCCTGAGCACGGTCGAGTGGCGGGCAAGAAGTAGGTCCGGAAAATGGCAGTAAAACATGACCTGGAGCATAGTCACAAATTCTGTGTACAATAAATATTCGGCAAGTGTACGTTGAATGTATATTTGTAAATCATACATGATGAATCTAGTAAAAATACATAGATAATCTATTTTCTCAATGTATTCTGATCATTAATACGAGAAACACATTCAAAAAACGTTTATGATGATGTATTCTGATATTAGTACAAGAAACACAATAAAAACTTTGATGATAATTTATTTTCCAGATGCATTCCAGTCATAGTAAGAGATACACATACAAAAACTCCTATATTGAGCATGAAGGTGATAACGATAATTGGGATTAACTTTTTAATTATGAAGAATGTGATAAACCATCCAAACTAAAATGGATATGCGGATTTTGATGGTACTACTAAATGCATAGTTTAGTGTAGATAAGTATGTTCCACCAATAAATACATCGAACTTTCTATAAACATTCTAAAAAGCTTGGAGCACCCTGCGCCTGTGCTAAAAAGGAATTTAAGCATAACATGTCACACTTCAAATTCAAAAGAGACTTCATTGATTTTAATTTAAGGTAAATGAAAATTAAAAAAAGAAAAGAAAAAGGTACCTTGGATGACTTCTGCAATTTCAAGAGAGGAACCACGGCGGAGACCTGATCGGCGAGAACAACGTCGAAGGGGGGCCACGAAAGGAGGACGCGGAGAGCGACATAGAGGCACCGGAGGTACGCGCAGACGGCATGGAAGCGGCGGAACACGTGACGGGGCAAGAATGAACCGTATACAGTCACTGGAAATCCACCTGAAAAGGAAACGAAAGAAAACTTTTTTATATATAATTTTTTGGGAAAAATAGGGTTTGCGATGACCGAATTGGGGAAATAAATGCCTGAAATGGTCTCCTCGAAACATCGGTTCATGTCGTGGTGGGCGGTGAAGACATGGACATCGTGACCGTGATTTGAAAGCTCGACTGCCGCGTCGACGATCAGCCTCTCGGCACCACCTGTTTGTGAATCTCAAACGCGTCAACATTAACCAAAAAAAAAAAAAAAATTTGATTTGAAGATGAAGAGAAGAGATTGGAAAAGAAAAAATGGGATCGTGTATACCGATTCCGAGATCGGGATGGATTATGGCGATCTTCAGCTTTGGTCCCGCTCTCTTCTCCTGCTTCGCCATTAATGGAAATCGGATTTCACGAGGGCAGCGGCGGCGCTGGCGGAGGAGAGGGAGAAGGGGACGCCGTAGACGGAGGAGGAGCACAGGTTCGTTCAAAAGTAATTTTATTTAGCTCGTACGGTCTTGTGAATATGGGGTGGTTATTTGCACCCCGCTTATACTGTAATCCGGATCCTATTCACTGATTGACTGTTTTACATTCAATAATGTCACCCCACTATATTACAACACGCTTTAAACATTGTATCCCCACCCCGAACCGATTTTTCTCCCTCTCCGTCTCCCGACTCTTCCTATCCCAACCGCCAGTCCACCACCGTCACAACCCTCACCGAATCACGAAGACAGAGATGTTGATGTTCACTGGGAGGATCTAGACTCTAGTCTCTAGTGCTACTTTAGTTTGGAGGTTAAGGTTTTAATGATAAGTTGTCTTAATTTTAAAGGATAAAACGTGTAATTTATCCTGATTATTTTTTATACTAAATGGAGATAAATGGTCCTTTCACTCCCTTATCTTTATAATTATCCCTTATCTTACAACTTATCCATTTGTCAAACCAGCCTTTAAGATCACTCGGCATTGCCCAAAACAACCTCCGCAAAGAGGCGGTGTTTTTCCGCCTACGCTGTTGGGCCTCGTTTGGCAGCTCCACTCGTGGGTCAGATTGTGATGGGGTGGGATGTAATGGGGTGGGTTAGATTGTGATGTGAGGGAGGAATTGATCTCTCTCAAATACACAAAAATTACAATTTAATATGGGGTGGGGTTAAGAGCTCAATGGGGTAATATTAACTGCCGCCGAAAATATAACCGCTTTAAAAAATGAACATTAATGGAACCATAATTATAATCCAAGTAGACCCACACGAGGTTAACTTCTTGGATAAAGTCAACTAACATTGTGATTCGCCCCCCAAAAAATATATATATAATTCTAGTATTTCATTGTTTTGTGATTGATGTAACCGTAGTTATAAAATCTAATTACGTTTTTATATGTAAACGATCCAAGTTTTCAATTAAACAATCGCATCAGATATCTTTGCTTCAGCTGAGGACTTCAACCACATTCCCGGGGAAATGGAGACTCTCCAACCAGGACATAAGCAATCATTAGTTCATCACATATTAATAACTTCAGAAGCCAAACATAATTCAAGATATCACTGACCCAGAAACAAACATGATAAAAATTTCCATGTCAATATAGATCGGCCATATTCTTTTCCTGTCAGCAGCTTCTGCCACTGGACGCAATTCACTACATGTAACAACAAATAAAAATGATAAAAGTTTGCCATTCTGTACTGTGGGAGTCCATCAATCGGGCGTGTCAAGAAGAGCAAGGCTCTCCAATCTGCTGTGCAATTCTTCTACTAATAGCAATGGTGGTAGTACTTGCAAAAGCACGAGTAAACGAGCAGACTCTGCATACCACACCACCCCATCCCCTCAAATCAACAAAAGAATTTCCATGTATACAATATCTACTCAACCAGACCATCAGCAGCCCTTCTATTCTCTACACCGGCGCGATTAATCCGCCGGACCTTCCGGTTATGCACATTGCTCTCCTCTCCCCATCCCAACAAGAGCCTCCCCTTTCTTCACAGTACTAGCAACTTTCAGGTGGATAGAACTGGGGTTATCCTTTCTCAGCTCCATGGATGTGCCCTTACACAATAGAGCGCCAAAAGCTCACCGCTTTGCCCTCTCCAATCCATGGATTTTGTCTATTAAACTGTCCAAGGACGTTGGAAGAGAATAAAAGGTGGAGGCCTCACACAGATGTGTGAAGAAAGGTGTGAAGAGAGGGCACAACCAAGATGCTGGATGCACAAGAACATAACCCACCTCAATCGATAACCCCCTGCTCACCACTCATCCATTGAAATGGAGTTTTTGATTTTGAGGGCTCTGGTTCTGCTGCTGTGGGGACTGCAGGTTCAGCGGCTGCATGTTGTATTGGTTGAATGGCTGGGAGTAGAGAGGGTTCATCATCCCCTGTCAAGGTTAGCATGTAGTTCAATCATTTTTTTGTTAAAGAGAAATGCATGTAAACATATCCTTGAATGTGCAATGGTAGGAACCTGTGACTGAAGGTGACCGGGTCCCGGAACACCAAAGTGAGCCTGAGAGGAGTCATCTTGTGTTGGGTCATTGAATCCCACTTGAGTGAATAAACCCTGGGTCCCATGAGGTATATAATCTTGCTGTGGAATTTGAAGAGATAAAACAAAGGAAATAAGTGACAAGGAGAGAGGAAACAACCAATCGAAGAAAAGAGTGAGCTTCTTTGAGCCTTGAACAAACCTGAGTAATGAAATCATTTCCTGGGCCCAAATGGGAATACCCAGGCTGTGAATTTTGGTTAAGAAAACTTGCTGGGTATCCACCTTGTGCTCCTTGTGTGACATATTCAACACCATATCCACTTTGGGAAGCCTGCAGCAGATCAATCACGTTATTAGGCGAGAAATAACATGGTCATTTAAAAAATGGCAACTAGAATTGACCAAAGCGCATGTAATTTTAATTATTTTCATGACATTATTAAAATTATCCACTAAAATGTTGGCAAAATAGGTCATATTTAAGCTTTTGTTGACTGTGATTACTGACAAATACTGACTCATCATCTTCTGATTCATGAAAACATTAACCCAAATTCCCAACAAATTGAATTTGGCACCATTGAATCAGTTTCACCAGCAAATTCTGCCCAAAATCATGACACCGGAGAACCCTGCAATTTTGCATATCTTTCACCTCGGCTTCCATCCAAGTTTATTCTGATTTTCTTCTTCCCTGTTCTCATTCTTTGCCCCTACAAAACTCCTCATTCCTTGTGTATACGTTCCCTTCCATAATCCATTCTGCCTCAATTAATTTTCCATCAAAAATCACAACTGACATCACCCGTAAAAAGCTTCATAAAATACCTGGCCAGTGCCACACATCCATCTCAACATCCCCATCTCACCCATGCAACGTAATCACAGGTTGCTTCCTCATTGCCCACATCATAATCCAGATAGTATGCTTTCCATCCATGCTATCTCAAGAGCTTACGAAACATTTAAATAACCAACCTAGCTGGTATTTGATGATCATAGAACAAGATGAACTTTTATGTTAACGCGCAACATTTCCAACACCATGCTGAAGAACACATTCTCAAAATAAATGAGATAGATTAAAAAAGACAGAGAGAATTCTTCTGCCGAAAAGATCAAGCCAATCCACATATCATAGAATTGAAGGATATGCATTCGGATCAGATGGGATTATATGCCAGAAGTAGAGGACCTCCAGACATATTCCTAAAAAGAGAATATCTGAATTTCGGTGAGTATTACAAGATCTCTGCAAAAGCATTTATATCATTTAGTGTTCCATAAAAATTCTCTCAGAATCTCACTAGTGAAATGATACAATTATTAACCAATATCAGAACCATTCACGACAATCTAGATTCTAGACCCCAATAAACCTCTGCGATAAAACAATTCCCACGAGAATTAGATTTTTTTTTTTAATGGAAAGGAGAATTAGAAATTTCTAAGCCATTCATATGAATTTTCATCATATCAATAGCGTAAAAAAATTATAAACATCTGAAATTTAACCAGTAAGTTTTTTTATCCCTTTCTTCAAGAAACGGGTAGGCAGTCTACCACCAAATTCCATTAAACCAAAATTTGTAAAGCCTTAAAAAGGAAAAAGAACCAAAGGAAAAGAGAGGAATCAGTAAAAGAGGATTCTACTGATCCGAATACATCCATCACAAAAACCACAACTATTCCTCAATCTCCATTTTCCCTCCCACAAAAGAAACTCTATTTGCCCCTGCACAATACTGATCCCACTCCTTAATAATAATAAAAAATTACTGGTTTCTGTTATATTCCCAAAATGAGAAGAACCTTTCAATGTTACACAGTTTCATGTTAACCAAACAGCTCAACATGTCGCTGGGATAAGAATCAGGGATATTCTCTTTCTCTCCTGTTCCATTTTTTTCTTCAAGCATTTCCCAGCCTCCCACATCTGAACCGGTATGTTGAAGATTTTCTTAAAAATCATAAATGGTTTTGATTTCAATTTGAAGTCAAAGGCTACTTGCAAGGAGGGAAATACTTGTAGCCGAGGGTAAGAAAAAGGTTTTTTAGGAGTTATTATTCTTAATTGGGTTTGGAAAATGGTTTCATTCTCCCAGAGCCACTGCCGAAGTACAAGTCTTTAGTGGCCAAAAGATATCTGTGTGTCAATTCCACTATTTTCACATACCCACTAGTTTAGATGGATCACGTTTTCCACAAAAAGAAGTCCGCAACTGTTACCCCAAATTAAAGGCACCGTATAAATTAAAGAATACTACTACATTCAGCAATGTTCACGACTTGTAACTGGAAAAACCTCCAAAAGGATTTCAAACCTGTGTTGGAAAATCTGCCATATTATATGCAACATGAGATCCCTGGCTTTTAAAGTCATCACCAATGAAATCCTGAGACCACAGCAAGGACAATCATCAACACAATTTAAAAAATTGAAACAAGATAAACTGAGGACATTCTTATTCATACCTGAGACATGCCACCAATGGAAAATCCATCACGGAAATTTTGGCTAAGACCCTGCACAGGCATCTACGGAAGATAACAACAAAGAAGTCAGGAGACTTCAACATCCATAAGGATTAATAGATGATGTTAAGAACAAACCTGAGTCATCAGACCAGATTGAGATAAAGGACCACCCATGGATGGCTGACTGTTTGGATTGTCTAGAGCGGGAAAATTAAAAGCAGATCCAATATTTCCCAAAGGTTGTTGGGAACCCTGCTGATGCGAGAGATGACCCCCAATTGGTCCTCCAGCATTACCACGACCAGCACCAAAACCTCTGTTCCCTGCCTGGGGACCTTGAGAAACAGCTCCAATAGGCCCATGAACAGCACCACGTGTTGGAATGGCATATGGCTGAGAATGAGGACCAGCAGGAAAATGTGGAAGAGGGACTCGGGGAACGGGAAACCCTGCTGGGTGCACGGCAGGTTTATGAGTCCCATTGGGTGGACCAAACGGCATGTATGAATGACCTGAGTTGATGATAATAATAAATCAATAATTTACACAAGTTATGCATTGAAGATTATGGATGAATTCATCTTCAGACAAATGCTTTAATTAGCACCAAAGCATGGGAAGAACAGTTACCTTTCCCGTACCCGCTTCTCTTGTCAGCATTTGTATTTGACGAAACACCAAGCCCGAAGTTATCACCAGGTACAATCCCTGGACCACCCCCATAGAAAAGTCTGCGGTCACTGTAAATCTGTACCACAAAATGATCACAATAAGAGGCCTTTGGTACTCCAAATAGTTAAAAAAAAATATTGAAGATAACTCCAAATAGTAAATTAATTACTGTATATTATGGGCTCAAAGTCATTGTGAGAAATGTGTGTAAAAGACAGACAAGAAATAGAGAGGTCTATAGGACTAGGTTCTTAAACAAGTCTATCAGACTTGAAACATGAAAAAAAGATGAATCAATTGGGAAGAGTCAAGCCTGAGCCGCAAGATGACTCTTATGAGAGAGAAGCATCTTCCAACTTAGACCAACCTGCTTTGGTTCGAACCCAAGCCAGGCTGGGCGATGCTTGTGTAAATTTTGCTACAATTGACACATCTAAGAACATGCATATCATACACATGCATATCATACCTTCTTTGGCTTTTGAAACTGAACCATGCTTTGCTTTAAGTTGTTCAGAGGTCCTTCAACCAGACATTCATGCTCCTGAACAATATTTTTAGCACTCGTCATAACAAGAAATTCACATATACTTCTGACAACAAAATGAACCAACATGTTGATAAATATCATATCATAAGTTTCATAAGCAATGATATTGAAAATAAGTCAAGGATAAACTGACATGATATCAAAGCTGGAAATAAACTCATGGAAGAGGGTATAATTGTTCAAAGCAAGATTGCAATGGCAATCTAAGAAAGCATGCACGTGCAACCAATACAATTTTGGGTTTATCAAGAATAAGAAGGAACTCTATACAGAGCAAGTTATTGTCAACTGACAATAAAAGCTTCCACATATGATCATATCACAGGATTCATATTTTCCAGAAGAAATTAAGACTCCAAGTTGTCAAAAATTGTGGAGATAGAAAATGTGTAGGGTTGAGTAATTGGATTTTATTAGATGCTGCATATAGCTACTGATTTATTTATAAAAGTCACAAACAAACTGAAATATTGTAAACCATCGGTGAAACGTAATAAATTTCTGTCTTCAAAGTAAAACACAGAATTCCTATGGATGAACCACACTCAGAAATTGAGATTCACTCAAATGAATTTTTCTCCATAAACAATATAGCATTTGTGAAGCCATCAGCTACTCAAGGCTTGAAGGAAATACATTGAAAAATACCATGAACTGTGTTTTTCTGAGTGTACCCCCTGAAACAACATTGACACTTGCCAATCAAAGAAAACAGTTCACCTTGTAATGTGTGAGTAAGCTGTTCCATAACGGCTGCTTGCTTAATACTTTTGGATTCCCCAAGATGACAATGCCATAACGAGCTCTAGTTAGCGCAACATTCAGCCTGCGTGGATCATTAAGGAAACCTATGCCCTGGAAAAAAAAATGTTACAAAAAATGTAAAATCATTGCATAAGACTGTATATCCAGCACAAAAACAAGATGTTACATGGCATACAATGAAGGGCAGATCAGTTAGTCGATAAAATTATCCAATCATTTTGACATAAGGAGCTATAACAGTAGATGCTTAAGCCTCCAAGGATCAGCTTGGATTCTCAGAGAACCTTAAAAAATCAATATTTTCACCCACATGCATTCAAGTTCAGAATTCTATGTACGCACACAAAGAAAAACGAAAATGCAGACATCACATTGACAATAATTCACAAAAGCTTCATAACATATCATCATTGTCTTAGAAGGTTGTTGTTTCTGACAATAAAGTGCTTAGATTTTTTGAGAAAAATAGAGAGAAAATGGAGGTAGCCCACCTGATGTTCATTGCTCCTTACACAGGACAATATAATGTAATCTTTCTCCCGTCCTTGAAAGGAATCGACGCTTGCAACCTGTATGCCCGATAATTAGTAAAGTTGTGAACATCTGATAAAAAAAATTCACAATTCCAGTCAAGTCAAAAGATAACCTCAATTTCCTTATATAGCTGTTGCCTCAACGCACCATTTCTTGACATATAATTTACAATATATGCACGTTGGCCTTCATATGGGGTTATAACACCAATCTGTGCATTATATTAATGATATTGAAAATTACAAAAAGACACTCAGAATCACATCATATCATCAGTTGGAAATGTCATTTTAAAGGCTAGAGCATACCTGGCTAGGAATGACCCCACTCCTCAAAAATGTAGTTACTATTTTTTCAACATTCGCAGCTTCAGTTCTATTCAAATATGATGTACCGCTTGCGCTTATCTCTTCTTGTCCCATCTGCCAGAAAGAATGTCCAAAAGAATGAAGCATAATCACAATTTCTTATGTTTTCCCTGAGACATTTACATTTTGCAATATGGCCATTACAGAGTACAACGATCAAGAGGATTCATATCTCTATGTTGTTACCTGAACATAGAAAAACATCGGCCGATTTGGCACTGGCCAGGGAAAATCAATGCCAGTTGTTTGTCTCTCGTTAATTGTGACCCCATTTTGGAGCGTCCCTTCATAGAAGTTGTTAGAAGGAAACTCCGAGAGGGAAGGGTGCATACGGTATTGAACCTGACAGTTTGAGTTTCAGTAAAGCATGGGTCATAACTGCTCTGTAATAAGTTGCAGTAAACATGCGGCGGTGTTTAACATGCTAAAATAGACATACTCCAATAAGACAATAACTCATATGTGTATCTATAAGATATGCAGCATATGGATCAATATATATAATTAAGAGGGGGCATGAATTACCAAGAAACCAATAACATTGGTCACTATTTTCCACCAGTAGAATACTAAGATGCGTCCAGCGTGACAAATTTCCAGAACATGGGACTTTAGTGTATTTTTGAGGTCTCTCCTTAGAAAGTGCTTTCAAGATTCGTTGTAGTTTGACAAATTCCCAAAACATGGAGCTTTGTTGTATTTCTGAGGTCCATCTCCCTAGAAACTTCCTTGTACAATTTTATCCGATTGATCTCTACAACTCATATCAACAGCTTAAGGGTCCACCACCGTGGGTAATGTGTGATTCGGATAGGATAGGATTATTCGCATAAGGCTTCATACCAAGTTTTAGAGGGTTTTTCCTTGTATTTCTTCTCGTTTTTTCCTTAAATTATCTTTATCTTGCACTTGGAGATCATTTGTCTCCTTTTGTTCGGGAGGGTGGGGAAGTGGGGGGGATTTCCTAATTAATAACATTGCTCCAACATAATTTCAAAAAAAAAAATCTTAATGTTAACAGAAAATACAACATAAAAGAAACGCACACTCCTTACAATAGCACAAACAGCTGGACATAATTATTATAAATATGGACTATAAGGCTGGGTAAACAATATATTTAATGACATAACCACTAGTACGAGTGCCAAGTGATATAGCACAAACCAAATATAAGGAACCATATAATAATTAAATCATAAGGAGAAAAAAAATGGTTCAGGTAGATAAAAGTTGAGGTTTCCCTTCAATCGGGTGCTGTGGTTGGAAGGAAGTTATTTGTTATCCATCTTTATTTTCATAAGTTAATTTTGTATGGTGATCCCTCGTCTCGCTTTGTTTGGGGCTTTCTACAAGATAGTTTCAACTTCTTAAGAGAGAGAGAGAGAGAGAGAGAGGCAGCCAGCACCACAGTATTAACTACGCATATAGTGACCAAGGGTCCAAGACCATCACCTGCAACCTGAATGGCTTCACACCAAGAAGCACAAGGCGCTCAAAGAGAGATTGAGCTAAACCAGCACGAGCTGCTTTTTTGCACATTATTACTGGACCAAGCTGGCAATGATCTCCCACAAGAACAACCTAAAAACGAGTGAAAGAGAAACTGGAAACATGAGCATGAGATCACACTAAAACAAGTGACCATAAACGACAAGGGCAGATGTGCTAATTTCTAAATACCTGTTTCACCCCAAGAACCAATGGAATGAGGCATTCAGGCTCTGTTGCTTGAGTAGACTCATCAATAAGAACCTGCATAAATGAACAGAGATCACATAAATAGATGAAAGAGAAATTGAAAAAATCTAAAAATTGAATGATAACACATGATCAACCTGGCGGAACCTAAAGTTAGACAGCCGAGGATCTCCAGCACCAACGCAAGTGCAACAAATTACATCAGCACTCTGAGATATGTCTCTTTCAGTAGCCCGTTTCAAGGCCTTGTATTTTTTCTCATCACTGCTTGACAATTCTCCTGCAATGAGTGCATAACAAATATCATGAAGTATAAACTTTTGGGCACATCACAGTAAAGAATCTAGAATAGTGCAACATAAATTATTTCATATCTAAGGTCACAAAAATTCTCTGAAATTGCATCTCTTCTGTGGAAAAAAATAATCAAGGATGTTAAAAACTACATTCTTATCTTAGACAAAGGAAAGTGAGAATCTGCCAAGGCAGTAGTTTGATGACTGTAACAAAAGAAATTTATATATACACATACATCATGTATTCATGCATGCATAAATAATGATGATATTGTTCTTTCTACTATGTAAAGCATGTCATGACCTAAGAACCTGCTTATCAAAATTCAAAAAAAATGTATGAGAAGACACCAGATATTTCACCATCCACTCTCTTTGTGTTTATTGATAATTGATAAGTCATATTTGAGCAAACAATGCGTCCTCATAAAAAAATGGTAGAGAAATATTCAAAATACCATATTAATGAAATACTATTATAAACAAAGAACAAGTATAAAATTGAGTGGATTTATTCAAGAACCAGCACTGATTTATTATATTTATGCATTGCAAAGCATATAAACATAAAAAGGCAAACATATCAGTGGCTTGGAATAGAGAGTAAACCACAACAGAGTTCATCAATCAAATGGCAATGATACTGGTCAGTTTGGCATTCATTCTCATTCTCCTCTTGAAACACCCAAGCAAAATTTTCTTCATGCTTCCTTTCCACAGAATCTACTAGAATTCCTGGGGAAGGAGAAATTCTCTTGACCGTAGTTACCAAACTTACCCTTATATTCATATTTAGTAACCTCTTAAGACAGGCAACTGTACATGACTTCAAATATGACCAACCATAAAATATTCAAATATCATAGATAACTGCAACCATAATAAGAGGGCTAAACCTGACCTTGCTCATCTTTGAGAAGTTGGAGCTTGTGTAGTTCACTTTTTTCAGATGTATCAAGGTGTCGGACCTGTGATGGATATTTCATAAAAGAAATTCCTAACGTAACCTGATATCAATATACTGAGAAAAGGCAACCAGATCCACACACCTGATAGTGGAGTGTCAAATGCTCGACAGGAGAACTTACAGCTTCCCTTGATTTAGCACTAAGCCTGACTACCTGATAAAAAAGCACAATATTAATCAAGACCTAGATAGCTTCTGCAAAAACTTGAGATGTTCAATCACTCAATTATTGATTGGAGAACTGAAAATGATATATCACATCTCCAGAAGTTCACCTTTAGTCCAGTTGCACTTATCTTCTCCGCAAGTTGGTCAACAGCCACATTACTTGGAGCACATACCAAGACCTTGATTAGCAGTAGATAAAGATGTCAACAGCATATAAAATTAAGGTTGTCAGTGTTGAAGGTAAATGCGCTATCCATGTAAATGATACAAAGAAGCAAGCAAACCAATTAACCTGTCCCTGTCCTTGTTTCGCCATATGATACACGATGGCTGCAGAGGTGACAGTCTTTCCTGTTCCAGGAGGGCCCTGTATTAAACTGACAGGCTTTTGAAGAACACTTTTCACAGCAAAAACCTGTCCAAGAGAAGGATGTTAAATAAAAAAGAAGAAATGGAACATCATCGTTTAGAGTTTGCAAGAGAAAACATGCCCATTGTAGATGTTTCGTCTACGTTCTCTGTTTTTTTTTTTTCCTGCTTTTTACCTTTTTCTGGTTTTATTTTCTGTTTCATGGCTAAGTACTCCATTTTTTTCAATACACTGGAGGTAGATAGCCTACCCGCTTCATTTTCAAAATAAATAAATAAATAAACAAATAGAACATTCCCCAAAAAACATGTGTATAGCATAAGAATAAATACTGACCTGAGAAGAGGAACCAAAGTAACAACAAAGGAGAACTTTTTATTAAAAAAAATACAACAGTAATTTTTGTCAACAAAAAATCAAAATATTCAATGCAAAGAGTAAAACCCTTAAAAGAGGTAATAACAGTACTTGGGACTTTAATAAAGATATATGACAACAAGAGACTCTGAATGCAAAGTGAAGAACCAAAACAGGCTAATACTTGTCAAGATAATGGGAATGATCTATCATGGTCAACAATAGGATGTTTGATTGTGATATAATATCTGGCCAAGGCCATGATTAAGCATCGGCACCATGAGACTATTGTGAGAGCACTAACTGCATAGTTTGTTTCCAGATTTCAGAGCTCAGAATATGGGAAGATACCTGCGATGCATTGAGTTCCGGAAGGCCAGGGGCACCAAAACGACGTGGCAAAGTATTACGCACAACTTGAGCCTCAACATCGTGGCCCAACAGGTGATGATATATGTACCTGCAAGAACAAGTGTGAAAAGTCAATCTTGCTCAATTTCCAATATTACCTAATATTATATAATAGGTATGATATTACCCATGTGTTTTTCAGCTAGTGATTATATTTTATTTTATTTATGAAGAAAAGATTCAAGTCTCATATTATTAAATGTATCCCCTCAAACAAAAGGAGACGAGGGCTCTAAACAAAAAAAAAACAAAAGCAAAAACAAAAAACAAAAAGGAAACAAAAAAATGGAAAACAACAGATACTATTCTTCAAACAAGAACCAACCACCCTCGCCAATATACCCCACACCCTAGTGAAACTAAGGTCATCACCAATTAGAGTGGAAACCCGCTATGGAGTTCTAAATATTATCAATGAATATTCTTTTCTGCTAAAAGTTGCCCTCATTCTGAGCAAGCCATGGGCCTCAACACACTCTCATAAAAAAAGCAGTGATTTTATTTTGTTCTTAAGTTTCATGCTTTGTTATTTTTTCCTATATGTGAATATGAGATGAGAATGCTATATTTACATAGTTATCATAATTCACAAAGTCACATGATTATCATAATTCACAAGCATATTCTGCTTGGTTAAGTAATAGACTAATAGTCTAATAGAATAATATAATTGTAAAATTCAATTAAAAACAGACAACCAAATACAAAGAAAAGATAACACATTGCCATAACAACACATCCATATTTCCAAGGCCACCAATGAACAAGTAAAATACAATGTAGAAAATGTCCTAATTTCCAAACCAAAGAAGCAAGTAAAAAAAACTACAATATCATGCTACCAATTAAAGCATTAACTACATCAGTCATTATCCAAACAATTAGGATAATTATATATTTTTATTGTTTTGATTAAATCTCAGTAATTTATTTGTTTCAACCTCAACCATTCATAGTGATGGGTCAAATCCATTAAACGTCCACCCGAACCGTTTATTATGCCTATGCAAGCCAGGCAATGCCTAAGCGGATTGGCGATGCCTAGGCGTGCATACAAGTCTAGGTATCTGCCAAATAAATGGGCTGGAACGGTAAGTTGCCTAAGCATCAGTTAGACAACTATGATTATGCATGATATTCACATAATAATCAGACGATTGTTTCTAAGTTCTTCCAAATGGGATATATATATATATATATATCAGCCTGACATCGACCCCCCTAAAACTTGAGTCAAAAGCATATGATAAATTGAGGATTCTCCAGCCATTGTGTATTTGATGAAGATTGACTTAACTTCGGGTTCCAATGCTAAATGGATGCAGCAAAAGATTGAAGTTATATAGCTCACCCACTAACACTTGTTTCATCCACAGCAAACATTTTCATGGCTCCCTGCATGCGATCAAAACTGGTACTCTTCCAAACAAAATCTACACTGAAACCGTGATTGACATCAACAGGAACACCCTATAGTAGAAAAAAGAAGTGTTAGATAAATAAACAAGAACAATTAAACTCAGGATATCAACTGATTGCAAAAATCCTACTTGACTTGCACGAAGCTCCAACGCAACCTCCTCCTGAGCAGTTAACTTGATCTGAAGTCAAAAAAATTACCACGAGTAACATTAATGACCTTCATTTCATATTTAATATATCTACACACACAAGATAAATCACAAGATAAATGAGTTGTTAACAAATCCAGATATTAAATGATCATACATCAAAAAATCTTAAAAGTTTGGATAAATAAGAAACAACAGCATAAATACATGGCATCCCAAACTAGAAAGATATAAAAGAGCATACCACATGACCCACAGACTGCCACGCTGGATGAACTCCATCCCCAGAATATCTAAGCCGCAACTCATCCCCAGGAACCAACCTCAATTCATTATCTTCCTGCAAAGCATAAAGAGATTAAGCACAAGATACAAGATCTACAAGGATGTCGACGATATGTACTTATATGAAACTAATAGCATCAGTTCAAAAGTAAGAGATATAATGCAACTACATAGGAATTTAAAAATAAAAAATAAAATAAAAGAGGAATCAAGGCCTTGAGTGACTCAATCACCTTTGGAAAAACAAAGTATGCTACACGCTTCTTGTTGAGGCCAATATCCCACCGTATGGTTAAGTTGTCTTTGCTTTGTGATTCTTTTGTCAGCTAAAGCCAAAGTCAAAGTAAAAATTATTAGTTTCTCATATTCACTGTCTACCATTCATCATAGCACGAGACAAAATTGAGGTTCATTATCAATACATTATAAATGGAAAAAAGAAAAGTAATGCGATACGTACTTTGTCATAGTCAGCTTCAAGCTTGACAAGAGGAGCAAATACATTTTGGTACTGTCCAGAAAGATCAGGAAAAAATATTATATGGTCTGAAATAAGATTAAATGATAAGACTGCCCAAACTCCAAAGGAGAAAAATAATCATTTAGATCTCTCCTATATTAAGTGGCACTATTTAACAGGATAATTTCCGAAATATTAGCTCCTGCAAGCCTAAGGTTAGCATGGAACAATAGAAAAGCTGATAAATTTTTAAATATATACTTATATTTAATGTAATAAGAAAAGTTACCTGATATGCATCTTCATACTTCAAGGCCACAGGCTGGGGTTCATCATCCACTCCTGGCTTTTCAAGATCTTCTAGTGAAGCATCCGGATTAGTCTTCCAGAGCTCTTCCACCTTGTTGATTTGCTGAGCACTAATTTGTCGAGCTCTCAGCTGTTCTTGCTCAGAAGGGACCTGAGAAGAAATTGCAACATCTTAGAAGTACAGAAAACCCCACGAAGATTGCATCACATGAATTTTGGTAAAAAAAAAAGAAAAAAGGAAGCACATGGAGGCACACATACCTTGACAAGCCACTGCAGAAAACACCTATCATCAATGAGGGGGCACCATTGACTTAAATCCCAATTCATGTCCTTCAAAGCATTGACACTCAGGCAAGGCTCCCTACACAAAAGGACGACAACACTCTCCGTTTTTGCAGATATAAATCCAAGAAGGAAGACATTCCGGCATCCACAATTATAGCATTCAAGGATAGTTTCTCCCAAAGGACTATCCTTATGCAGACAGACTTCCTTATGCTTTGCTCGAACCTAAGAGAACCAGTTGAGAAAACCAGAAATCAAACAAAGAGCAAAACTCTGAAAAATCAATCAACACTCTCAGGACATAGCTATTAAATTGCATTTGGACCCCTGAAGATGGGAAGAAAAAAGGATCTTGCACATAGCCTGGTATGCAAGAAAAAACATGTTCATTCCAAAATGCGGATCAAATGTGAAGATGGTTTGAATCAAAAAGAAAGAAGGGATGTCTAAGTAAAAAAAGGAAAGTTCTCCATGGTGCTACCCTATTGGGTGTGTTGGGGAATTTGGCTCACGTGCAATGAAGTAACCTTTCAAAGTAGACTATGATATTGGGAGAACACATGGGCATGCATCCTCAAGCATTGGGGAAAATGCGTTTTGGGGCTGAGAATATAGTGTGTTAGGGGGAGGATGGATGTTTGAATAAAGTAAAAACTAAGGTTTTAGTTACTATGTCATGGGATGGGTGGGCAAATTTGCAATTTTTTGTTAGGTAAATTTGCATTTTTTGTTCCTCTTGTAGTCTTGTTAGTATTTTCTTACTTGTATTGGACGTCCCTTGTCTCCTTTGTATGAGGGGTATCTGTTCATTGAGTAATGATATAATGCCTTATCTTTTCTTGTGTTGGAGGGTGCTTCTAAAACCTCTCTGGTTTGGGGGATGTGCCTCATGTCTCATTTTTCTTCTTGCTTGTACTTTGCTAACCACTTCATGCAATTGACAGATATCTACTTTTTCCCAAAACATAAATAAATAAATCACAGAGTTCAATGGGAACCCATGAATGCCAAATCTAAGAGAGAAACCAAAAGAAGGATGAAAAGGCAAAAAAAAAAAACCAGACTTTCTGACAAGCCAAAGAAACTCTCGAGATAAGGTTGAATGGAGAATTTCAAAATTTGTGGAAAATGGTTCATTTGAATCACATTTAAATAAAAAAATACGCAAACAGGTTGGACACACCGCATGTTACAATATTTCTCAGAGTGAACATGCGCCTGTGTCCGAGAGCATACATGCGTGTAACTTTCATTGTGTCTCTAGTCTCTACCTAGCCAGAACAAGTTCAAACACAAATATAAAAGCAAACATAGAGATACTTGATGCAAGCACAAATCTACATTCATCCAAAGCATGAGTATCATATCCATAATGGGATCAAGTGTTCCAGTAAGTCTCTCTCCAAATACATTAACAAGGAAACGAGAAGTAATAAAGTTCCTAACCCTCTCACTCATCTTCCCAAGGTTTAAACACTTAAAAATTTAGAACTTGAATCAAATTAATTATAGAATACATTGGATACTTAGAGCATCAATCAAACTATACACTACTTCCTGTCCATGTCACTGTGTTCCATATCCTAAAATAACACTTCGTGCAAGGGAAATATATTGGGTTTCAAAAAATTTAAACATTAGGAATCAGTTGGTACCACATTATGATCACATTCCACAATTTATTCGAGCATAAGCACTTCGTCCAGAGAATGCCTCAAACTCCATGAAGCCCTTGGAGAACTGGCAGAAGTAACCCAATTACCCAAACAGTGTGTTAAAATGTCATACTTTCTCTTGGGAGAAAAGAGTGTGGGAAGCCTTTCTTTAAAAAAATAACGCGCTAAATTTGGCATTTTAAACTAATCGTTTAGGCTCACATGGTAACCTAGATGAGTTGCTTCTGCTTTTACCAGACATTTTCTGACTCAACATACGTCTCTCTCTCTCTCTCTCTGTTTCTCTCCGAAGATTTTACATGGATAAGGATTCTCTTAGAGCATCTCCAATGCTATCGGAGTTAGAGGCTCCTAACTCCTAAGTCATATTTGATTATTTGGGGAGAAAATAAAAAAAAAATGGGCTCAAGGATTCTTATATTTAACATTTATAGCGTTTGGTAACGCGATTGCAAAACTGATTTTCTGGAATTGCTGGGTTTAAAACTGCAATTGCAGGAAGCTGCCTCCCCCCAGCTTTATGAAATCGCAGCTTTTGGGCACTATTTGCCTGCAATCGTTTAAAAATGCGATTACAAAACTGTTTGGTTGCACGATTGCAGAACCAGCTTCCTGCAATCGCAAACGCTACGCAATCGCGCAACCAAACGCTACGTGTTTTCCAGTGAGGAAGTCTCCCCACATGAAGGAGTGAAATTTGGCACCTTATTGCATGGGCCCCACATCACACTTTGGATATAAATACTCTCAATGGGTCCCAAATCACACTTTATTAATAAAAAAAAATTATGTAGGGAGTCATTGGGGGAGTAAGGTTGGAGAATACACTCTCTAAATAGCCTCCTATCTTTATTGGCTCTTAAATGAAGGGAAAATTTAGGTAGTGTGGTTGGAGATGCTCTTACACCTAGTTGAGAATAATATTTGACAACAATAAAGATTAAACACTTTGACCCCAACAATAATTAGGAACAGCACTTGAAATAAAACCCAATATATAGATTCTTCCAAGAGTTTGAAAATTCCACTCACCAGATGATTGACGATGTGGGAACCAGATGTGTTGCCACGAGAATTGCAGAACCACTTTCGACAAGAAGGTATATTGCACCTGACTACGCATGCCGGGTTCTGGACCCCACAGTACCGACAGGCGTGCTCGGTCAGGTCCCCCTTCCCGTAATCATACCCCTCCTCCTCCCCGACGTTCTCCTCGAAATTCAATCCCCCCAGCCCCGCCGTCAGAGCGTCCACCACCGCAGCTGACGAACCACCGCTCGCGGAAGCACTCCCCTTCGAGGAAGTGGAAGGCACGTCGGGCTGCAGATCAGAGGGGGCGGATGAGGAGGAGTGATCGCCAATGAGTAAGGCGTCCGACGGAGGCACGGACGGAGACGGCCAGGCGGAGGAGCGGGTCGGCTGTGAGAGCTCCTGGAACTCGGGGTAGTCGTAGTCGTCGCCCTGTGTGTTGAGTTCTAGGAAGGTGTAGGCGTCGCCGCCCGTGTCGGGCTGCGACGCCGTCTCGTAGAGATTCGGCACCGCCGACTGAGACGCCATGGATCGTTCCGTTAACCAGTGTTTCTAGGGTTTAGTGGGTTTTGCAGGGTCCGCGATCAGGCGAAAGTGGGGTTAGGGTTAGGGTTTTGAGGGGAAGCGCAATGAAAGAGAGGCGGAGGAAGAGACGGTAAGGATGATTTGAAGAGATTTGTTGATGGTGAGGACGAAAAAGAAGGGACGCGGACTCAAGGAGCACAAAAGGAGCACGAAAAGAGCGAGGAGGGGAAGGAGAGTTTATTTAACCACGGTTAGGCCTCAGGTGTGTCTATTTGCACACCTCCATTCACTTGCACACCATCCAATTACGAGTAATAAATTAACACACACCTCTATTATTTAAGAGTGCTGCTACACTCAGTTTTTTTCTCAGTCCAAAACCCAAACCTTTATACCTCGTTACAGACTCAGTGAAACATATACCTCATTAGACGATGTATATACCTCATTAAATTTTTTCTTACACTTATTAAAAATGGGTTCATTCAACTCAAAATTGAGCGACATGCACTTTTCATCAAAGCATATACCTCATTAGATAATGTTTACTATTTTTAAAAAAATGAAAACACTTGAGGTCTGAGTTTAGGTTGATAAATGTGACTGAGTGTATCATTTTCCATTATTTAAAGTACATATTTTTATTTTGTTTGCATTTTCATCTATTTTGCCTATAAAACTATCAAATTTTATTCTCTCTCATTTTTTAGTAGTCCTTTTATATTCATGTAATAAAAAAATACAAGAGGTTTGAAAAGAAAAAAAATGATACAAGAGAATAAGAAATGAAGAAATAAACAGGGCCACGGGGTACACACTTGGGGCACCATTGTATATGTTGCTACAATGGGATCGAGAGACTAAGGCCTATGTCTCCACTCAAAGATAACCACTCGAAATGGAGACTTGTTTGGCCCCCACCGACGTTTGACCCCACTCAACAATTAAGTGAGCTGCAAGCATCCCAAAGATTCTCATAATATAACCTCTGCCCCTTGAAGATTTTTGCGTTACACTCCCTCTAGATGGCATTTGTTGGGATGACACATAATTTAACCTGATCTTGTATGCACTGATCCTTCCACTATGTGTACCGCACCATCAAATCATGAAGCCCATCCTAGTTTAGCCCCTATAATGTAACGTCAAAGGCAGTGTAAAGAAAGTCCTAAAATTAGAAGGTTGCTAAGTAAAAGAGATGCGCCAATTAAACATCTATTTTTGTTGATTATTCATTATTGTAATTGGTCATTGTTGTCAGTCTCTGCATCAAATTTGAATTTTTTCCTTCTCGTTAGTCTATTGCTCTTCATCCTCACCGATTGTCTACCTCTCCTTTTCGTTGGTCGAGTCTACCTACTCTTTTTCTTCAGGTCTTATCACGTGCAGGATAAATATGGTTTAAATCTGGAACATAAGAGGAGGGTGCAAATAAATGTGAATTTTAAAAAAAGTTATCGTTTGTAATGAAGATGTTTGGATCTCTCCACTCCAAAGCAGCATCCAATGAAAGCACATTATTCTCTCCATTAAATCCAGGTTCTATAGCAAAATCATTGAATGTGATTCTCCTTTCTCCAAAATCCTTAGTGATCTCCTTTTATCTTCCTCTTGTGCAAAGGCAAAATGTCTTCACCGAAATTAAATGGGGTCTCCCCCTTCCCTGTTGGATCACAATCAACTCTGATGGATCCTTAGGGGATGATTATTATGTCTTTGGAGCTATAATTCGATATTCCAATATGGAGATTGCCCTCAAGCCATTGTAGCGAGGATTCCAACAACATCAATTAATGTATTATAATTCAAAGGTATTGCCCAATGTCTTAAATTATACTCTCACTTAGCTATCTCAACCATTTTAAATTTTGGTCTGAATTGGACTCCACCACTGTGGTTGCTTGGTCAAATGGAAAAATGGTTAATCCTGTGGACTGCTCTTCGTGACATTCAACTCATTCAATAAATTTTTAGCAAGTTATTTGAGTGGAGAGTCACTCATGTGCATAGAGAGGGAAACAGGGTGGTAGACCACTTAGCTTCTTAGCAATCCACTTTAGGTATGACTGTCTTTGAGACTTCAAATCTAACTGTTGAATTGTGTTGTATGCTTGCTAAGGACAAGTCTGATATCCCCCAGGTAAGAAGATCTTGAATCTCTCTCTCCCCATCCTTAATTTATCCCTTTTCATTTTGTGATGCTTCATTAATATATCTATGCATTGCTAGGGATTTTTTCATTCTTTAACTTTATTTTCTTTTCGGATCTGGATCTTGAGTACTCATGTCCATTTTAAAGAGCATGCAAACAAATTTAAAAGTAGAAATAGAGTACTCTTTTTTTTTTTTTTTTTAAGATTGGTGCTCTTCAAGATTTGATTCTTTAACCTCTTTCAATGAGGTGGAAGATGTTTACCGACTTAATCAAAGCTCGGTTCCCTAAAACAGAGCACTTGTTAGGCTGACAAAGGATGTGATTTGAATTTATATTATTTCATAATAAATACAATAATTCTTTTCTTTTATTTTCCTTAAAAAAATGAGTGCTCCCCAAGATTCGATACCCCTGATTTCTTTCATGGATATATAGATATTGGTTTGGTGATCATGTAAAGAAGTAGTAAAATAGAAGACTTTAAATTCGATATTGCAATACTTTTATTCGCTTTCATATATCCGATATAAAAAAATGGATGCTAAATATAAGATTAATTTTTATCAAACATGACAGTAAGTGGTGGAACGAAGATTTTGAACAGGGGTGGGGACCAAACAATAGACTTGAAGTAAAAAAAATATCACATAATAAAATATAAATATGATAAATTCAGACAAAAATATAAAAATTCAAGTCATTTAGGGTACATTTTGATGTAGTGATTATTTGTATGTGTTTTCTGTAAATTTTACAATGCACGTGTAAGGAAACTTTTGCACATATTTGTCTGTTTTCATGTTATGTTATTATTTACACATATGTCCTTATTTGTAGCTGTTTGTCTCACATATGTGAAACTGTTTACATATGTGTTAATTTATTATGTTAAATGATAATACTAATATTATAAATAAATAAAATGTATTTTTTAAAATGATGATCAAATATGTTATTTTCTTAAAACCAAAATACTATATGAACAATATATTATATAATTTTTTTAAAATATTGCATATATTAGTTTTTTTAATCCATATATAAGCTAATGTGGTTAAAAAAATGGTTCTAATATAATAGAATATAAAAAAAAATGATTTCAACTAACAAATAATTCTGCAAGGTTTTTTATATTTTATAAATAGCAATTTTGTTGGATAATATTTATGATAGTTAGATAAGATTTCTTCATATATTTTAATATAATAACATTTATAATATTTTATGCCACATTAATATTTATAATCCCAACAATTATATTATTCTAAGTTATATAAATCTATAAAATGTAATTATCCATTTTAAAGCTTAAGATAAGATTAAGAGAAGAAGTATTTGTTTTAGATAATATGGACTTTAATAAATTTGTTAGATGGTAAAGATGTAGAATTACGTTATATACACTTTTAGAGGGGTGGAAATATAGAAGTTGTTACAAATAAAAACACATGGGGTTGATTGGGATTTTAATTACCCCATGTAATGGGGCAAATAAGAACATGAGATTAGCAAGATATTGTGTTTAATTCAGTGCTAGTCTTCCCCCACGCACGATGTGCATGTAAATAAAAATATATTTTATAAGAGATGCCCACAACCAATATCTTCAAATTTTTTTCAATCCATTTATACATGATATAATATATCAATATTATATATACACAAATGATGTAATGAAAATTTAATTAATGATTAAATAAATCATTTATAAAATTTAAAATAAAACATGAAAGAGATATGTTACAATTAAAAATGAGTTTTTTTACACATATACCCCTCTACCAACCCTATATTGTATAACACCCAATTTGAAACTTTAAAAAAACAACATCACTCGAATGGATAAAAAATATAAATCAAATTTATAATCAAAATCTACTTAAGAATCACATAGATATACCAAAAATTGCGTTATCATAGTATATGAGATTCTATCATAATGTATGACGCAATTTTTTTATTATTTTTTCAACTAAAAAAATACATTAGTGTATCTCAATATATATTTCAATTCACATAACAACACGGACTTCAATGGAAGAGTGCATGATTTTTTTTTAAAAAAATGGTACGCACTACAATTGGAGTTGCACGAGAGACTGGACATATTATTTTCCTTAAGAAAACGTTAAACTCTGTCATTTTTACAGTTCATAACTCATATTACACTTGTTTTCATTTTGTCAATGGACTGATTAGAAAAAAAACATTTGAAATTAGGGACTTAAAATGAAATATGAAGAAGGGAGGGACTAATCACTAAATAACATAGTTTACATGGATTTAAAAATAAAATCATATTTTACAAATTAATGGTGTATGGATGGATGTTTAAAAGAAGGACTAAAAATCAAATAGACGGTTAAATACGGGGACTTAAAAAAAATATGAAAAAGAAAGAGATCGATCTCTAAATAAACATATTTATATGGACTTAAAACTAAAAATCTTTTTTTCTTTTAGCTGTTTGGAGAGGGGGTACGTGGCATAATGGGGTATTGGGGATGTTAGATTGTTATCAGGGTTTTCATTTTATTTCATTGGGTCCCAGTTGGCCCACACAATCATATTATTAGGATTTTGTTTGGCCGGGGAGGCTTTTTGTTAGGCTGGGGAGACTTTCAAATTGATTAATTACTTTTGACCCATACATATGTATGAAATGCGTTTGGCTAATGTTTAAAATTTTCAATGTTTGGGTGGGGGAGCCAGATCCTTGCATGCATCTTAGGTCCACTCTTGATGAGGTATATGATTTAAAAAAAAATCAAAATGCAGAAGATAAATGTTTGAGACTATAAAAAAACCAAGTGTAACCTTTTTAATAAAAATGATGATTTAACATAGGAAAAAATTCAAATAACCCCCTTAAACTCCTTGAAATCCATATAATCACCTAACTTTTTATAAAGTCCATAAAACCTCTCAAAATCACCTATCTAAATCTAGATAGCCCACTAAATAAATTTTGGTTGACAGATTAAGATTATTATGTAAATATTATATATGGTTAACACAGATTGAAAACATAATATATTAAAAACCTTCTAAAAAATGTTAAAAATACGAATTTTTTTATGTAAATGACGATTTTACCTCTCTTGATTGGGTTTTATAAACTATTCGGAGGGGTAAAATCGTTATGTACATAAGGTTTTTTACATTTTTAACAAATTATATGTGGTTTTTGGTATACTATGTTTTCAGTCAAGGTTAACAAAATAAAATATTAACAGAATATTCCTTACCTGTTAATGAAAATTTAATTCAGGGTGTTATATGGACTTTAGGAAAAGTCGGGTATACATGGATTTCATGTAGTTTGGAGGGGGGTAGTATTTGGATTTTTCCCTTTTAACATATTGGCCTTATTATACCAATGAGATAATTTAGATGGAATAAATCTAATTTGAAATGGACTGGATATCACTGTCCCCTTATTTTTTTCTCATCAACGGTTCATTCATTTCTATTCTCATGTCCAAAGTCCAAACAGGGGCATAAAGGCTGTCCCCTTACAGTGAGAGTTGTAAATAACAATAGATTCAAGGGCGTTGTGGAAATCGAAAAAGCCCGATTTCCCGATACGACGATCTCCCTCCCACTTGACAGCGGCAATACAGCTGTATCACCTGGTATCTCGCTCTGTAAGAAGAAAGGGAAATCCAGGGCATTTTCGGTATAAAAATTAGTTCATCGACAACCATTTCCATAATTCGACCGCCACAGCTTTTCTTTGATGCACGGGTTCTAGGGTTTCCGAGGGGGGTCATGCAAGGATGTCTCGCCATGCCGCGACCGCGCATTTTCACAAATCGAAGACGCTCGACAACAAATACGTCAGATCCTCTGTCCCTCTTTTCGTTTCTGGAATGCTTGATTTGGCTATGGCGTTGATTTTTTTTTGGTTTGTTGGGTTTGGTGTAGATGCTAGGAGATGAGATTGGGAAGGGAGCGTATGGTAGGGTTTACAAAGGATTGGATCTGGAGAATGGGGACTTCGTCGCGATCAAGCAGGTTTCGTTGGAGAACATACCACAAGAGGATCTCAACATCATCATGGTCTGTTCAATTGGTTTTGATACCTCGAATTTGAGTGTTTAGTATTTCTCGTATTTTATGATCAAAGAATCTGTTGGAATTCATGACTAGATCGAATGCTTTATGTTCATGATAATTATGTTATCTGGTGTCACTCATCTTTTGTTTTGTTTTGTGTTGGGTGATGGCCCGCCTTGATTCTCGTTTTCCCAGCAAGAGATTGATCTGCTAAAGGTAAATTTTCATCTGCTTTGAATTTCTATAATATGTGTTATTCTTTTTGGTGAATTTGGCATTGCACTCTTTAAGTAGACTAGTCAATTTTTTTTATATCTTCAAGACCAGGTTGTCTTGGAAATGTTCGTACGTTGATGTTTTTTTGAGCTCATGTTGTTCTGTGTGCTTGTAGAATTTGAGACATAAGAACATTGTGAAGTATCTCGGATCATTAAAGACCAAGACTCACCTGCACATTATACTTGAGTGAGTAACCTTTTACTGCTCATTTTCTGGCCTTGCATGCCATGCTCGGGTTGAATTATTACTCCAATGACTATCACACTTGGTATTGATTATCTGATTTCTTCTTCCTCTCTTTTTCTTCTTCTCATTCTTATCATCATATCGTCACTACAACTACTACTGTTGTTACCACATCATCATCATAATTATCATAACTGATTCACTATCATTGTTATGTTGGACAAAAGGTGAGAGCACATCACCTGACTTTAGTTAATATAACAATGGTATACTCCAAATTAAAGTAAAAAAAGGAAGAAGAAAGGGAAAACAAACAGAAAAGAAGTTGAGACATCTCCAAATTGTAAAGTACAAACTGAACTGAAAAACCACCTCCCTATGAGATTCAGAATCCATCACCCTTTTCAAGAGCAATCGATTTCAAAGAATGCCCTTCCTCCCATCATTTTAAATAGAAAGCCTGAAATAGTGCCACTCTCGTTGTTTAATTCTCAAAAAAAAAGTTCTCTCCAAATATTCTCAATATAGACCTTTTTACGTTGAAATATACATTCATTCCTTGTTATCATAATTGAACAGCGCACAACATGAGGATTGATTGGATGTGTATACCGGCATTATTATGGTCCCCCTTTTATCGATTCTTTTGAAGAAATTCCACGATTGGGTAGACACGTGGAAGGGGATGTTTTTGTCCTCATCTTCTTTATTGTTGTTATTATTATATGAATAGTAAATGCATTTACTTGTGTTATTATATTCCAATTGACTTTCTGGTCTTACTAGCCTGCCGATGTTGGAAGTTGTGACTTATGAGTGCGGGTTTGTTCTCATTCTGACATAATGTGACCATAGCATGTTATAATCATCGATTTTCCGATTTGATTGACAATTGAGCTAATCAGAAAGCTCATGTCTAACCAGAATTGAATGCCCACAGATATGTTGAAAATGGTTCACTTGCCAACATTATCAAGCCAAACAAATTCGGACCATTCCCTGAATCGTTGGTCGCTGTTTACATTTCTCAGGTCTGCACTTGTCTTTTAGTTGTTCCCTCTGTCCTTGAGATCTGGCTGCATGAATGTAGAATTTCATATCATTTTGAACAGGTGTTGGAAGGCTTGGCCTATTTACATGAGCAAGGTGTTATTCATAGAGATATCAAGGGTGCAAACATTTTGACCACTAAAGAGGTAAGTTTGTTGAGTCAACACACTTCCTTTCATTAATATTTTTTGGGCATCATGACCTGCTTTTTTTTTTTTTTTTTTTTCTGTTGTAAGCTTTTCTTCTTCTTCTTCTTCTTTTCTTGCAGGGTCTTGTGAAACTTGCGGATTTTGGAGTTGCAACAAAACTAAATGAAGCTGATCTTAATACCCATTCCGTGGTTGGAACGCCATATTGGATGGCCCCTGAGGTTCATCCTTGACCTTGATGAGCACTGTAATACATGTGATTTCTTGCAATTCCTTAAGCCCAAAAATATGAATGAGTCTTCCTGAATCGTGCTTACAGATCAAGCCTGCCGCATATGTTGTATAGATTTGAATTTTGGCTGCTATGAAGCAATATTTAAATAGGCCACGTATTGCAAAGCTGAACACAAAGTGAATCCTTGGAAAAAAATATTGAGGGCCAGATCAGAAGCGTGTGTATTATAGGAAGCTTTGGAGTTTTGAGTGACCTGGATAGTGGATGGGGTAACATAGTATCAAGTTAGATCAGATATCATTGACTGATTTCTTAATAATGGGCGCAGATCAGGTTTCCTGTTCTAATGTGAAGAGGGTGTTGTTATAAGACATGGATGAGGGATCCATGAATGAGGGCTGGTGTCCAGGTTCTCTGCATATCAGGGGAAGACATGGATGAAGGATCCATGAATAAGGGCTGGGTGCTTGGGTTTTCTACATATTAGGGACTAGTTTAATTCCTTTTTTAAATTCTTGTCTGTTTTTTTAAAGATCCCTTAGTTTTTTTAAAGATCCCTTATCTCTGTCTTGTTCAAGGGGTATATCATTTTTTAATATGATTGCTCCAATCCCATTTTGAAAAAACAAAAGACTGTTGTTATTAAAAGTACACCTGACAGGGATAAATGATGTGGTAACACTAATAAAGCTGATCCCAGATCATATAGAAACAAGTGTTAACATACTTAATTCTGAAATTTTCTGTTTTCACTATCTTTGTTTTTCCGAAGACAAAGATCTTGTATTCCAATCTTTATTCTACTAAATAAATGGATAGAAAGCTTCAACACCGAGTTGAAATATGATAATCCTTAAAAGACATACATCTAACTCTGTCTGTTCAAGGTCAAAAGTGTTTTCTGATACTAACAATTGAATCAGTTTTCTTATTTTTTTAAAAAAGAATCAATATCTTAATATTTATGGATCTGTGATGACAAGTGGGTAATTTGACTGCAACAGTAATGACCAGAAATTTAAATGATGCTATCGTGTGCTCATCTATAGCAAGGAATGGAAAAATGGGGCATTTAGGAAATTATTCTTGTTAAATTGGTAAGCCTAAGTGTCAAATTATTTGTTGGTTCTACTTGTTGAAAAAGGTTGGTTCCAGAATTCATATTACATTGATTTATATCTCAACCAGAGTACAATAGCCAATTGTGGATATTTGATTTTTTAAGAAACATATCTCATGTAAGAACATAATTCTAAATGGTTTCTTGTACGATTAGGATGCCAAATAAAAAAATAGAGCAAAGAGTAGCATGTATCAGTCTATAGCCTCTACTAGTCTTCCTTTTACCTTTTCTTTATATGAAATGTGCTAAGGTTGATTTACTTGGTTCAGGTGATTGAGATGTCTGGGGTCTGTGCTGCATCAGACATCTGGAGTGTTGGATGCACTGTAATTGAGCTTCTCACATGTGTTCCTCCATATTATGATCTTCAGCCTATGCCTGCACTTTTTCGGATTGTCCAGGTTTTTGTCATCGCCCTTCTCTAATATTGCTCGTGTTGTTATCTCTTAGTCATTACAAGGACCAAACTCATGAATATATAATTTTGATCATAGTTCTCGTCTTCTATAGTAACCGAATTTGGGCTGTTATATTGGTTTTGTAGTGCCTTATTTGTTATTTTGAAAGCACTTTCAAACTGATTGATAAGTCAGTATACACCACATCCTTGTTGATAGTGAATGAGTTTTTGTTGTGACTGTTCTGTTCTGTTTTCTCATGTTGTTACTTTGGACTATCAAAATTTGTTCTTCATTAATGTATTCTTATTCAAGGCTATTTCTGATGATATTGACTAGAATATTTTTGTGGTGGAATAATTGTTTGTTTCTTCTGACCATTTCTTACAGGATGTGCATCCTCCTATACCTGATGGCCTGTCGCCGGACATCACTGATTTTCTGCGTCAGTGCTTTAAGAAGGCATGTATAGATATATCATGTGGGTGTTTTTTTATTGGTTGATTAATTTTATTAAAACTCAATAGATCACTTTATTTTATAGTTGCCGGAATCAAGACAATCCAAAGAATTTGATCGGTTAATCAACTTACATAATAAAATGGAAATTTGTTTATAACAAACTTACAAAGATGTACACCAAATTAAAATGGTTTTCATTTGTTTCTTTTTCGTTTCCATTTTTTTTCTCTTTGCTATTTGTGTGCTATCTAGCTAATATAAATTTTGGAGGTCAACTTGCCACATATCACGTAGGTAGACGCATAACATAGACAGATATAAAACAGTACATAATAATAAAATTTTGGAGATTCTCTGTGCATATGTTATCCATTTATTCCATTTGTAAATGGCTTGCTTGAAACTCTCTTCTCTTCTAGGCATCATATTTAGTTACCTCCTGTTGCAAACAAATTTTTTTTAAATGGAGAAACTTCCTTTAACAAACATGCATGCTTCTATGTAATATTTACCTATCTCAAAAGAAGCAACTTGGTTGCATGTGACCATGTAGTTATGTGAATGATCAGTTTGTATCTTAGAGTTTCTGTAGAATAGTTCTTTGTCTCTGTCTTGGTCATCATATGCGTGTTGCTTTCAGTTTGTAATTTAAGATCACCTTCCTGCCTCTCACTTAGTCTGATTATCGTGAAGCATATATCAGGATGCAATACAGAGACCAGATGCAAGGACATTACTCGAGCATCCTTGGATCCAAAACTCAAGGCGTGCCCTTCCACCTTCTCTTCGACAAACAGGTGGATCGATAAGGTGATTCTTTTGGAGGCTGGGATTTGGGTTTGATAAGCGAACTTTTTTGGAGATTTTTTTATTAGTGAGGAACCCCAACACGAGTTGAGAAAAACCCAGATGCACAGAATACCCACATACTCTGTGTATCAGGCAAGTTCTGAGGGATTCAAACTCAAACCCATGAGAACATGCCCACACCTCTAGCCAAAGAGCCAACCCAATGCGGGTCCTTTAAAGATGCATTTTTGCTGATGATTTCACTAACATTTGTTTATTCTTTTTGTAATAATTGATTACATTGTTCATCTTTTTTTTTTGTATCAGAAGTCTTGCAAAACTTTTTCTGCTGGTTTCTGCTTTTCATCAGTGACAATTTAATTATATTTATCTTGTAGTTATTAGTTAATAACTTACATAGGTTGCTTTCAGGAACATTGAAGAAGACGATCAGAGCAGTGGTGAAAGCCCAAAAGAAAATGGTCAAATAAGCGGAAGTAATCCATCAGAAGATGAAACAAAGAGAGATCCCACTGGCATTCAACCTGTGAGGATTTCTATTTGTTGTTACTGCTGTTCTTTATTAAATCAAATAATTTTTTGCTGAAAACGTTTGTTTGCCTTCAAATATGTTCTTTCTTTTGTCTGAAATTTTTTTTTGAAGAAATTTTCATTTGATATATTTTTTTGATCGTTTGTCTTACATTTGTCTGACTGTCTAATATGTATTTATTTTGGAGTAAGTATTATTGAATTCTGTATTTGATTTTGATACTTTTTATTTATATCAGTTATTTACTTTGTGTTCTGTAGGATGGCCATGGAAAAGAATCAGTAGATATGAAAAGAACGTTTGAGGATGCTAAAGAGGACAGTAATCAGAAAATCAATTCAAATGATGTGGATAATGCAAAAGAGGATCCATTTTCTGATCAAGATCCCACTCTAGCCTTCCATCCAAGTTCGCCATCAAATGGTTCTTTGAAGCTGCCATTGGAAAGAGAGGGCAGTTTTAGTAGTGCAAATAGGCTCAGTGAAAATCCAGATATAGTACCTGCAAATGAGTTGGTTCAAATTGGGGAGCTGGAATTCTCTGGATCAACAGGGAAAATTGATTCCAGAGATCATGAAGGAAAAGGAACATTAGTTCATGATGAAGATGGTGCCCCTGCAACATCACATTTTTCATTTAGAAAAAGAACACAAGAAGCTGATCATGAAAAGGTGATAGTTCATAGCTTGCTTGCTTACGGTATCTCCCTGTATATTTGTTGGAAATTTTAAAATGTCGAAATGCACATCTATGTGTTGGAAAATCACAAGGTCGGAAGTTTAAACCTTCCTTTTAGCATATCTATTTTTTTACCCTTTTGGAGTGACTGATTTTTAATAAACTTGGGTAACTCTCATCTTTATTTATTTAAAAATATATCTCCCCATCTCTTTGTTGGAAAACTTAAAATGTAGTGATGTACAGATCTAGATTAATGTTGCTTGACTAGATGTTTTTTTTTTTGTTGATTTTTCATCAAGTTCTTTTTTTTTTTTTTTGAAATTGATCATGTACAATAGTTTAGATGGATCAAGGGAACCTTCCTAATATCCCAGTAATTGGTGTATGTTGTGTGTTCTTTTTTTTCCTCATTTTGATTTTGCTTTGTGCTAGACTGGGAGTTAGAATCAGATTTTAAGGCAGAGTTGTCAATTCGGAATTTGCTGTGTATTTAATAGTTGATGTTAACCAGGAGCAATTATTTGAATGACCAACAATAGCACTCAGACATCAGTTCATTCATGAAAATGACTTGGAGTGGATGCTTCAACTATATATTGGTAAAGAGTGTTTCTGATCTTGGAAAAGCTATAGCCAAGAATTGTAAGATACTGTGCTTTCTCTCTGAAAAGAAAGTAAAATGAGACATCAGTTCATTCATGAAAATGACTTGGAGTGGATGCTTCAACTATATATTGGTAAAGAGTGTTTCTGATCTGGGAAAAGCTATAGCCAAGAATTGTAAGATACTGTGCTTTCTCTCTGAAAAGAAAGTAAAATGAAGGACGCATGCAGTCTAGTGCTCTTATCTGAACATAAAATAAAATGGACGCATGCAGACAGGAATCCTAGGTCCAATACTTCAATTACATTCCATAGTTCAATTTTCTGTCATTTTGTTTTGCCATCCTACCCCATGATGTTGTGATGGATAAAGTGTATTAATCATCTTCCAGTGACTAGAGCTACTTTCTTATCTATTTCATTACTTTTTTCACTTGAGGTCTTCTTGTTGAATAGTTGGACCTGATAAAGCAGTAGATTCTATTTTGATCATATTTTCCGCGTGTTGCTATATTTCTTGTTATCATGAGGACTTTGTCATTGATGTTATAGACCAGATACTAAGCTATATGTTGTTATCTGTTACCATATATGCCACAAATAAATTTTATTTGATTTTTTCCGCTTGTCAATCTCATGGTTTCCTTTATTACCTCTGTCAAGGTTGCGATGTTACCAATTTCTGGAGGCCATGAGCTAAGTAGATTCAGTGATACACCAGGAGATGCTTCTTTAGATGATTTGTTTCAGCCACTGGATAGAATTCAGGAAGATCGAGCTACTGAAGCTTCCACTTCTGGTACTTTTTCACATAATGGTCAAAGCAATGGATTTTCAAATGATGATGGTAAGAACGATTTGGCAACAAAGCTCAAAGCAAGGATGTCCCAGAATCGTACAGAAAGTGAGGCTGGGAAAAGAAATGGAGGTGACCTTTTGCGTCTCATGATGGGTGTCTTGAGAGAGGATGTTATTGGTATAGGCAATTTAGTAAGTTTGCTCCTTGTGGTGGTTTCTTGATTGTTATCTGTCAGTATTCCTCATTTATAAAGCTATAAAAATTGTTTTATCATATATGATGTGCTTTTGTCTCTGATATTTCTTGTCCCCATTTCTTGTTGTAGCAGGTTTTTGATGAAAGGCTACCCGGGGAAAATCTGTTTCCCTTGCAGGTGCTCATTGTCCTTGAGACACAATATTTAAAAAATGTCTTATATTGGATATTGATTTCTAATACTGTTTACTATGCTTCGGACGAAGCAACAACTTGTCAAAATTGTGGTAGTTTGTGTTAATGATACTCTTGACTTTTGTGAGTTGTGACATGCCATAAAGTTTATTATGTTTTTCTAAGACCGGTATTAATTCCATGTATTTCTAATGCCGTATCGATACATCCATTTTCATGTGTGTTTACATCTCTTTATCTGCAGTGCATTGTATCCACTGGATTAATGGACTGAGTTTTGTTATAAAACCAGTGTAACATGTCATTTTTTTTATCATATAAATACAAGAAGATTTCATTAATAATGATCATGAGCTGTGAGAAACCATTACCCTGAATGCAAGAAAAACATTGACTGAGCTTTTGGGCTATGTTTTTGTTGAATATCAGAATATAACATTTCTGCTAGGTAAGGATGTGGAATTATGTGAACAATTTTTTAACTTTATATACTCTATATCAAATGCAATGTAATATTCTTGCTTTGATATCTGGGTCTATTTTGCACTAGTTGCTGTTGCTAGTTTTACTAGTGGGAGGAGTTAAATTTAACAGATGAGAATAATAAATAGAAAATGAAATCAGAGGAAGATTTACCCTTCTGCTTGTAATGGTCTTGGCCCAGTTTACAAGATGGCAATGGTCTCTTTGAGCTCCTCATGATGTGCAACTGGGATATACCTGCACACATTATCAAATTTCAAACCAAAGCACCAACTGCTAACCCTTTAATTTGAATTTCCCCATTTGTTCGTATTTCTAAAGGCTGGACATACAAATGTCATCTATTTTACTGATCCATTCTGGCCAAATAATATTTTTAGGCAATTATTTTTTTGTTTTTTTTTTCAATCATCAAGTTTTGTTGTTTTTGACTTCTCTAGGCATTGGAGTTCAGCAAGTTAGTTGGATCTTTGAAGCCAGAAGAACCTGAAGATGTAATTGTGTCTGCATGCCAGAAGCTTATTACTTTTTTCCATGAACGCCCGGAGCAGAAAAAAGATTTTGTCACCCAACATGGCTTTCTTCCTCTTATGGAGCTACTTGAAGTTCCTAAAAATCGCGTAATGGTTCTTGCTTTATTCATTAATGTTTGAGGCATTGAAACATTATTGTCAGTGTTTGGTTTAACTTGAAAACATAGTGTATATATTCCTTGTACAGAACTTTGTGGATGATTTCAAACCATCTAACTTCCTTCGATGCATTTGATGTTTGCTTCAAGGCAAGTTTGATAAAGTGAAGAATTTTTTAATGCAGGTGATTTGTTCAGTTCTCCAAATTATCAATCAACTTATAAAAGACAACACTGACTTCCAAGAAAATGCATGTCTCATTGGCCTTGTGAGTGACCTGATTTGACCCTTCCGTCTTCTGAATTGTGTTTGTTCTCTTTTTTATTTTTCATTTTAGTTCTCTCTTTTATTTTTCATTTTAATTTACATCTGATTTTGATGTTTGAGTTACAGATACCAGTTGTCATGAGCTTTGCAGTTGCTGATCGTCCCCGGGAAATCCGGATGCAGGCTGCTTATTTCCTGCAGCAACTTTGCCAGTCGAGGTCTGTATCCTTTATGCTTTTCCTGCTTGATTAGCTTTTTATCTTCTATGTCTTGAAGAAAATCGGTTGCATGATCAATAACATTACCTTGATCTGCTTTCCAGTTCCTTGACTTTGCAAATGTTTATTGCATGTCGTGGGATACCTGTTCTGGTGGGGTTTTTGGAGGCGGATTATGCAAAATACAGGTTTTTATTTTTTACCTTGCATTGGTGACTGCTAAATATTGTTTTCCATCTAATTGGTTGTTTCTGTGTCATGCTTTAATTTTCATTCTCTTTTTACTTTTAATCTATATGGACTGATACTCTCTTCAATCTCCAGGGAAATGGTTCATCTTGCTATTGATGGCATGTGGCAGGTTTTTAAGCTTCAGCGTTCAACACTGCGAAATGATTTTTGCCGCATATCTGCAAAGAATGGAATACTTATACGGCTTGTGAACACACTTCACAGCCTGAATGAGGCAACCCGGCTAGCATCTATGTCACGAGGGGGTGTTGCAATAGACAATTCTGCAGCACGGTCACGGTCAGGTCCATTGGATTCTGTCCGTCATGGCTCAATGCAGATTGAAACTTCCCCAACCAGCTCTGGTCAACTTGATCCTTCTAAGGTTAGGATTTCACTGAGTGATCACCCTTTCTCAGGAATGGATCCTGCCAGGGCTTTATCTTCTCTCACTCAAAGGCCAGAAATGAACCAGCCAGTGTATACACATGGTCTAGTGAAATCTTCCAGTCAGTCTAAGCTATCAGAGTTTGCGATTAGTGAAAATGTTATTCATTTATCTGTGCGAGATTCTACAAATATCATCTCAAAGGACTGGGAACATTCTGAATTGCGTAAGCCGGATTCTTCTCGGGTAGAAGTTGACCTAGGTAGGCAGCAGCGGACGGCCACTAATTCTGCGAATAGAATATCAACTGATAGACCATTAAAGCATATGGAACTTACATCAAATGGAATTCTTGGTGGTGTTAATGCATTAACATCTCAAAATGCACAAATCCGACCTCTCCTGAGCCTTTTAGAAAATGAACCGCCTTCTCGGCATGTTTCTGGACAGCTTGAGTATGTTCGACACCTTTCTGGCTTGGAACGACATGAAAGCATATTGCCTCTTTTACATGCTTCCACAGAAAGAAAAACCAATGGTGATCTTGATTTCCTAATGACAGAATTTGCAGGTAATTGTACAGCTTGTGGGGGTCCTGTGTTTTATGTTACTGAAATTTATGTCTTTTGCTTTTCTAAACATTGCAACTCAAGACTAGGTTATTTGTAAGCAGAGAACTTGTTAGGCGGTCATGCTTCCTTTTTCATATTCTTCGGTTCCATCTTTTCTGTTTCAGAGTAACTCAATAGATTTTCTGATTGCCTTCTGAATCCTGTCATTTGGGCCTTATTTGACAGTTTGATAGAATTTGTTTTTACATCTTCATTACAGTGATTCTACATCATATGCTCAGATCCCATATGGTTTTGAAATGAAATTTTTTACATGTTCTTGTAGGTATGGTGACCTTTTCACTATGTTAAATGACTGTAGTACGGGAACTTTCCGTGTCACTATTATTTTTATGCTTTCTAATTCACATCATGCTTGATGCGCTGTATTTTCAAAATATCACTTTTTTGTCCGACTTTTCTCCTTTCCTATTGTACAACATGAGCTGATCATGATTGGTCAACTGGTCAAGTATTTAGTCATGCATCTATCTAACGTTGGAAGCTTTGATCATTCAAGAAGTGGCTGATCTAAAACTTATTTTCATGAGGTATCGATTTCTCAAAAAAAAAAAAAAAGAGATATTGGGGTTTGGGGTGCAATTCCATATTACAAGATAAACCAAAAAGGGGAAAAGCAGAAGAAGTAGATGAGCTATCTATTGAACAGAGCTCCGATGAGCGACAATATGACCACCCTCTTAGCACCTGCACAATGATATTGCTTTGTGAAAGTTGTTTTTGATGAATGAGAACAATGACAAAAATTCTACGCATTTGAGGATCAGGTGGTAAAATTACTTTCTGGTAGGTGTTTGTGGAAGAATGGTGGTGTGGGGAGCTGCATGGAAAAAAATGGAGGTGCTTTTCTAGGAATCACCCGCACTGATTTTTTGGGTATATAGAGCTTCACTAGAAAGTTGGGTAAGTTAGAAACAGAAATACAAAGAAAACGTAGTTCAAAATGTATCACTATTAAATCTCACAAAGTCTGAGATGATTCCTTTTTATGATAAAGCTCAAACTGCAGCGGCCATTTGAAGGACGAACAAAATGTTACTCTAATTCTAAATTATGTTAGCATACTAGAAGAAGACCTGTGTGTGGTTAGGGGGAGTGGTTTGAACACACAGGTTTTGGACTTGGATGTTAAAAGCTAATTACATAAGAAGCTACTTGTGTTACTGCAATAGAGTTACTGGTGGCGAGCTCCTATCTGTATATAACCCAGTTCCTTGTACCTCGGCTTTGGATGACTCCCTGTTATCATGACATGATGACAATGAGGAGTTCCTTTTTGTTCTTAGGGGTTAGGCATACATGTGCCCCCTCTATGTAGAAGCTTACTTTATTATCGTAGTAAAATTATGATTGTCCTTCCACCTTTCCTTGAAAAAAAAAGAGCACTGCAAATAGCTTCTCCCTCTTTTTCTATTTAATATTATTGTACATGATTGGTCTGGAATTGGCTGCTTTTTAAGTACATATATAATAGATGCAGATACTTCCTATTAGAGAGAGGAGGCTTCTCCATCAAGTGGGATGGTAGATAAAATGGGGAACTCACAGACTCAGGCACTGTTACTAGATCTAAGTGGCTGTCATAAATGCTCAGATCTGTCCAAAATGCTTCATTCTGTGCCACTGATCTCTATCATTTTACTGTGAATGGATGTTGAAGCAGATGTTTCTTTGGGCATGATCATATTGAACTGTGAACTAGTCTTCCAGTAATTTTACTGTTCTTTCACTTCATTGCTTTGAACATTTATTGAATTAATTGGTACCTACATTTCTATGCAAACATTTGTTTCTTTCCATTTTTCCTTTTTAAGAAATAGTTAAATTTGACTCTCTTTTAACATCACTCATCGCATATTCAGATATTCATATTTTCCGATGTCAGAAAAATAAAATTCTGACATATTTTTTGGGTCAGTGTGTGTGTAGAGCTGTTTGCATATATGGCATGCTTGCTTTTTCTGATGACCAACCATCTCAATGGATGCAGAAATTTCTGGACACAGTCGAGAGAGTGTGAGTTTAGATCCAAATTCCAGGGTTTCCCATAAAACTACCAAGAAGATTGGGCCACCTGGCACAGGGTCAATAACTTCCAATGACGGAATAGCATCAACATCCGGAGTTGCATCACAGACAGCTTCTGGTGTATTATCTGGTTCTGGTGTGCTTAATGCACGACCTGGTAGTGCTACTTCCTCTGGATTGCTTTCACAAATGGTATCCTCATTGAATGCTGATGTGGCAAGGGATTATCTTGAAAAGGTCGCAGATCTTTTGCTAGAATTTGCTCGTGCAGACACTACTGTTAAATGTTACATGTGTAGTCAAAGCTTGCTTACTCGTCTTTTCCAGATGTTCAATAAGATAGAACCTCCTATACTTCTGAAGGTCGGTATATATATTCGTGAAGTAATTATAAGTTGCATCATCTTCTCTTTAGGATGTATATATATTCATGATGTACTCTTTAAGGTGGTGGTTGTTGATTCTATTTAGTAGAATAGGTTGCAAATTCCATCATCTTCTGTTTAGTTATGCTTGCTGTTGATTCAATCATATGATGCATCTGATCTGCCTAATTGTAGATACTGAAGTGTATCAATCATTTATCCACTGATCCAAATTGTCTAGAGCTTCTTCAACGGGCTGATGCGATCAAACATTTGATTCCAAATCTCGAGCTCCATGATGGCATCCTTATCCCTCAAATACACAATGAAGTGAGTACTTAATACTTATCCCTAGGATACACAATGAAGTGAGTACTTATTATGATAATCTGTCAGATGCAAATTTGGCTTGGTAGACATAGCAAATGTATATTTATTATATTGTCTTAAAGTGTGTTTTATACGCACTCATCTGAGCACATATTTCTTCATTTTTGTATGCTTTGGGAGGATAAAATTGAATGATAAAAAAAAATGCTGGTGGGGATGACAGCATTTATTTTTTTTATAAATAATAGGAACATCTGGCTATTCTTATTAACATGTAATATTTATAAATTTAAGATCAGTGAAATAAACATCTGCCAGAAAATTAAGTTTGAAGTTATCTCTTCCAGTAATTAAACCCTCCCTTTTCTGTTTTTTTTCCCACCTTCTCAGTTTTATCTTTCTAGCAGATTTCTTATCTGTTGACTGCTGAGTTTTGTGGTCTATCCCAAATCAGTACAATTTGTTTTTTTTTTTTTTTTTGAAGAAAAAAATCAGTACATTGTTGGTGGTATAGTCTGGTAGACTTCCTCCTTATTTCAAAAAATATATAAAATTTATCTCTTACCTTCGATAGCTTGTAGTTATGCAAGGATTTTGTCATGTGCAACATCACTTTAAGATCACCTATGTCTGTCCACATCAGAATTTTGTTGGTCTTGGCCTCTTGGGTGATTATGTGAGTCAAGGGACATTTTTTGAAGAAGGGTGATGTTTGCCAATTATGACTGCCTTAACTGGTTATCAAAGGATAATGGAAGAAGAATGAAAAAGTGAAATTGAAAAAGGGGTGGACACAAAATTCATATCCCCCCTTCCACCACCAAAGAGAGACACTTAAAGTTCAAGAAAAGTCCTTACTCTACATTAAATTTCCTTCCCTATCTCTAAAACCTTCTTCACCTTGAGGAGATATGATTACCCCAATCTATCAGGAACCAATTGGAAAGTTACCCATGAATCCCTCAAGAAATAGTTGCTCCAATATCTCAGAAAGCACTAGGTACATGTCTGAGACTCTTGAGACATGTTCCGAATAATAATAATAAAAAGTTTATCTTGTATTTATTGGAGTCATTATATAGGCCTGTTGTTGGGCCTATTCCCTTCGGCCTGGGGGGGGGGGGGCGCACTGCGGCCCATGGCCTCCGGGAATAGGCCCAACAACAGGCCTATTCAATGACTCCAATAGTACTTATGGTATTTTGATCATGTTAACTTTGTTCTCCCTTGTAATATCTAATCAATAACTCTTCTTTTGAATAGTTTCTTAATGTCTTGCATTTGCCTGAAGGTACTCAATGCACTGTTCAATCTCTGCAAAATAAATAAGAGGAGACAGGAACAGGCGGCTGAGAATGGAATCATTCCACACTTGATGCATTTTATAATGTCAGATTCTCCACTGAAGCAATATGCACTGCCCCTATTGTGTGATATGGCCCATGCATCCCGTAACTCTAGAGAACAACTCAGGGCTCATGGTGGCTTGGATGTCTACTTGAGTCTATTAGATGATGAACTGTGGTCAGTTACAGCGCTGGATTCTCTTGCTGTCTGCTTAGCACATGATAATGATCACAGGAAAGTTGAGCAGGCGTTGCTGAAAAAGGAATCTATTCAGAAACTAGTGAAGTTCTTCAAGTCCTGCCCTGAACAATATTTCGTGCACATATTGGAACCTTTCTTGAAAATCATCACGTGTGTTTTTTTTTCTGTTCATTTTCTTTACATTATTCATTATAATATTCCTATCCCCCACTGTTGTGTACGTATAAAATTTGTCCTTTCAATGTGAATGCAGAAAATCATCACGAATTAATACGACACTGGCTGTTAATGGATTGGTGCCGCTACTTGTAGCGAGACTTGATCACCAAGATGCAATTGCTCGCCTTAATTTGCTTAAATTGATAAAGGTAACACAAATTTTCTTTTCTTCGTGCATAACGGTGGACGATTGATTTGGGTTATTCTGTGACCAGAGGAAATATGTGCAATACATAGTTTGTTCAATTTGTAGTACTTTCTTTATGAAATATTTTCATGCTTCAGAAAAATCACACATGCACATTGTAATTCAGAAATTCTGAGTTGTGAAAGATAGTTGATGAGCACACCATCATGGCATCACTAGTTTCCATTTTCGAACAAACAACATACCAATGTATGCTAGGTTGTAGAATCAGATCCTATGGACCCATGTTTTTTGTGTTTTATTTTTCAGATTCTTGAAAAGCTTTCTTGATCGTTTTCCCTTGCTTCACTTCATAATTGTATAACAAGTCTCTCTATGTAGAGGCCAAAAAAAACTTCAGCGGTCTTTTGAACTTCCATTTGTTTTCTATTTTTATTTTTTATCGACACCTGATGATCTTTCTGATACTTCTGTAGGCCGTGTATGAGCACCACCCACGACCAAAGGAAATCATAGTGGAAAATGATTTGAATAAGAAGCTCCTGTATCTGATGGGGGATCGCACTGACGGGCAGGGATTGGGAGGCCAGGTCTTGGTTAGGCAGATGGCGACGGTGCTGCATAAAGCGTTGGAAATTAACACTGTTTTGTAAATTCAGGATTCTGTATTATTAATTCTGTTGTAAATTAATGTTTTTCTCCACAAAATGTAAATATTTAGTTTCCCATTCTTCTATTTTATCTTGAAAATTGGGGAGCAAGGCTTGTTGGGGACCTTTCCAAATCTGTTCGGCGTTTTTGTTTTTTTTAACCATACTGTGATGGACTGCTTGTGCATGTAAAGAAACATTTCTTCCTTGGTGTTGACTGTGTGAAATGTAGGGATGAATTTTGTGTAGGTTCAGTTGGGGTTTTAGTGGTCAGATCATGAAATGATATCTGAACTAATTAAATTATCACACTTGCGGTTTATATTTTGCTTTTATTGTCCCCCGTTTTCATTTTTTATTATCTATTTGAGATCTTAGTTTTGCATTCTAACAATTGTCCTTTATTTCATCTTTATTGTCCCTTGAAGGTATTGTTCATTTTTCCATTTTATTATTGCCCCTCATTTAAATTTTGAGTGTTTGATACATTTAGTTCATTTTGCAATTATTCCGCAGCCATTCTATTGTGTTATTGCATTGTATATTGTATCATTACAGTGTGTGAATTTTTATTTTTTTTAAATGTATATGAGTATGTACTTGAATATTTTTATTAAAAAAAAGAAAAATCGGTGAAGACTATGGGTAGAACATATCATTTCCTTAAATGCTTGAGTTAAACAACCGAATCTGAACCAAAGTGACATGAACTCCTCAGGTTCGGTTCATAATAAAGTGATATTCAGTCTGTTTTACAGTCCTAAATTTTATGATAATGTAATATGTATTGTGTTATTATAATGTATGCGCTATACGTTCTATCATAGTGGATAATATAATTTTTTTTTATCATTTTTTTAACTTAAAAAAAATGCATTAATGAATCTCAATATTTATTTTATGGGATTTTTAGTTTTATGTCCGAATAAACCATGTCTATCTAATTGATAGACCTGTAGATTTTTAGTATTTATTCTTTGTCACTCTTGATGTCTTCGTATTTAGGTTTTAGTCCACAGATTTAAATGATAGTTCATTTTTAGTTCCTGAGAGGAACCTATCCATAAATTATTTAATTTACTTTTTAGTTCCTATGAGGGACCTATCCATGAATTATCTTTTAAATAATACTAAAATATAAATATACTAAATATGATTTTCTGTAACTTAAAACATTAATGAATCTTAATATTTATTTCATTTTTAATAACATTATGCATTTCAATTGAAGAAACGTATGATTTTTTAAAAAAAGAAAATCGGTGTGGGCTGTACTGGGCCTGGATGTGTTTAGGGCTGGATGTGTCATTTTCCCAACTGAAAGAATTTCCCTGATGGGCTTTGCCGAGAAAAAAGCAGATAAAGAGCGACAAAAGCCTTTCCATTGAAAAGCTCGAAAAACAAAAAAAAGAGCAGCAGATAAAGAGTGACAGAGACGGACCTAAAAAAAAAAAAAAATGGCGAGCATGAGGAACGCCATGGACGCCCTCTTCTGGGACATGAACCTGAGCACGCCGCGGACCCTTGATGGTTCGGCCCGGCTCGTCCCGGGCGAGCCGGTCCCGGTCGGCGTGGCCCGGTCGAGCCGGATTCTCCGGGTCCAGCAGCTCTCCTTTCTCGGCGACGGCTTCCCCCTCGGACTCGTCCCCTCCTTCAGCCCCCCCTCGCTCAAGGAGCTCGGCTCGTTCTCCCTCCAGTCCCTGCTCTTCCGCCCCGCCGCCTCCGACTGGTCAGCATTGTCGGATTCTTTGAAGTTCTGATTACATACCCTTGTTTGATTTTTTTAATTTTTTTTTTATAAAGAGTTAGTTTTTCTAGTTTGGGGTTTTGTTTCATGAAGTGGGTTTAACTTCTCTTGTTTTTTTTTTTTTTGTTTTTTTTGTTTTTTTACTGTTTAGTCTGATAATTTGATTGTTGTGAACTTGGTTTCCGTTTTTTGGTATTTTAGATATTTTTGTAATTGTTGATAGGGTTTTGATTGGTGTAGAGGGACGCGTTGTAGTGAAATTTAGTGATGGGTGGGAGATTAGGTTTGGTGGGCATCTCTCTTTGGGTTTTCAATTGTGGCAAGAGTTTCAAGGTACTAGTGTACTACAAACATTTCGAATGCTAAGGAAACGTTTGATGATTGGATAGCACCTGACACCTGTACCTATCGGACGAACAAACTTCTGTTCGCGAACTATGCGATTAGTACCTACAGAATGCATATATACATGTAAATTGGTTGGTTTATGTTCATATTTAGAAAACTAGCCCTTATTAAATACCCAACATAGAAGTGTCTCCTATCATCTATGAATGTACACTTATCACACTAAATGGAACCATTTCCGAATATTTCCCGCACACGAACTTTGTGACTGTGCTTTACATGTGTAAAGGTGCACCTTAAATGATGGTGGTCACAATCCAAAATGTGAGACAAATACTGTTTTTGTTGTAATTTTTAATATTTTACATCTTTGTTGTCATACTACACAAGATTCTGTATGAAAATATTCGGCCCTTGTGCATGACAATTGGCAAGTTTGCTTTTGAACAGTAACTTGGAAGTTGCAGTCATCTTATTTGCTTATAACGCAAGTTTGATTCTTTTGAAACACCATCCGAAATTTGTAAGGTCAAGGTAACATTTTTGGCTGAAGTTTTGGAAATGTTGTGAATGGTTTGCATCCTTGCATCATTACCATGCAGGTGGATGGGATTGGTGGGGCAGTTCCGTCCAAAGAAATTGATATCGTCGATTAAAAGTGAAATTACTGGTGTTGAAGAGCTAGAGTTGCTTTCTTTGAAGGATGTTGCAAAGCATTTTCTAGACAAGTCATTGTATTCTCTAGGTCTGTGCACACAAGTATCACCAGGGCCAGATTCATCATTGTATTTTACCACAGAGGCTCATGGTGACAAGAAGGGCCATCGTTCGAAACTAATGCTCTATCACAAGGTAATTTGTTTGTGCGGATTCCTTTCTGCTCTATGCGGATCATTCTGTGTAATGACATTTTAATATTTTTTCTTCTTTATTTCTTGTTTATGTTCAAAGCATTCCACTCTTTTCCTGATAATTCTGAGATATATTCTCTCTTTTGATGTGCTATTTTTTTCCTCTTTTTGAAGTCGGGATGTGTTTCGCTTTTGCAAACATCCTGATTCTATTGTTGTCAGATGTGCAAAAGTGTGTCCTTGGGACAAGATTCTACATGTCTCATCACTTGACTCGCTTCAACATTTTTTAAACTTAAGTTCTCATTACAAATTGTCATAAAAAAAGTGTTCATAAAAGAATCTATTATTCTTTTACCTATGCTTCACATCCCCTCATGCAAGCTCCAAGGTGTTGTTTTCCAACTATATCTTTCAATTGTTTATATGTATGCAGCTTCCTTACCATGATGTCACATTGGAAGCAGCATGGCCTGCGTTATTCATTGATGGGAAGGGTACTTACTGGGATGCACCTGCTTCAGTGTCATTAGATCTGCAATCTCTGGTTTCAGATTCTGGATTGAGGTATCGTTTTGGTTTACACAAGAATGGTGGCTATCCTCAGCCTCTCAATGGCACATGTGACAATGTACCGTTAGCTTTGATGCCTGGTTTTTTTGCCAAAGCTGCATTTTCGTATGAGAGAACAATGGATCTATGGAGACAGAAGGAGAAGAAGAGTGATATTATTGTAGAAAATAAGAAAGGCAAATTTCTGTGGACATCATATGATATGCGCATGAGAGAACCGCACGCAGCTATATCAGGAATTCTAGGTAATTTTGCTTTCTCATTTCCAGAGTTACACACACACAGAAACTGGTAGGGATTCTACCATGTCCAGAGTCATATGTCGATCATTATATTTTAGTATGAAATTTTAAACTGACTTTTTCACTAAACACTTGTGTAATTTGCTCCCCATGAATTGTTTTTTCCCTTTATTAAGCACTTATAAAACCTAATCTGAATTTTGTTCTTTAAAGTTAAAAGTGGAAATTTTTAAAGCTGAAAAATTGTAGATAATGTGATACTTAATGTGGATCCATAGAGGCAGTATAGAAAGGAAATCTGGGGCTTATATAATATTGATTCACAAAGACATTCTGGTTCTTTATAAAAATTTGATAATAAAAGTACTCCTTACCTCCATCTGAATCCTGCACAATCTGAAAATGCTCTTTACAAATTCTGTAAAGAATTATTCTTGAACTTCTATTCGTTTGGTGAGATCACGTGGAAAAAATTTATTCTTTTAGATTCATCCTTGAGGAGACCATGCTCTTTATTTTGCATAGGTTAGAGCTGAGTCACTTGTCGAGGCCCAAAAAAGCTTAGAGCAGAGTTGCTTGTCAAGGCCCAAGTAAAACTTTGTTTCAATTTATTTGCTACTTATACGTAGAAGACACGGACATATGATTAGAAATATTACCTTATTACCTCTTTTTTGGTACATAAATAAAATATTATCTTTGCAAATAAAGGCTGTTTAATCAGTAAATATCTCATTATAAAGGACTACTTGTTTGGGCGTTCCTAAAAAGTTTTGTTAAGGCCATCACCTAGAGCGGTCCTGCTTATAACAGGGTGATGGGATATATACAGATACAGTCCTTAGCTTTGGTATTTTTTTTTCTGCAGAGTGGTAATACTCAGGGCTCAAACCCATTATTTATCCTATTAGCCCTAAATAGTAAATATTTCACAATTGCTAAAAGCAATGCCCCCTTAAAGTTGTGTTGCAGACATGTATTCAATGAGATGGAGCTGTGATTTGTTCTTTTAAATATCTAATATTTTTGCATTCTTGCATTGGATGCTTCATGCCTGGAAGGGTACATTTTTTAAAATTTGAGTCTTGGACATTTCGGTGCAATCTCCGATTGATGTTTTTTTGTGTTTATCGTTTGTTGTGTGACTTGTGTCTACTGGTTACTAGAGACTGTAATTTATAATAAGCGTGCTTTGATTCCAGCAGCATATAAACTGCTTGACTCCACAATGTCAAATATTAAGCATGATAGCTTATATTGTATCATTATAGAAATACATGTTGATGGGTAAATATTTCATAGAAGTAAGTTGGATTCAGCATTTCTAGAGAGCATCTCTTTTGTCTTTTCACCATGTAAGACCTGTTCGAACCTATATTTCCATCTGATGGATTTTTCCTTAATCTCACTCACTGTTCATGATAGGTGGTACATGTGTGGCCTTGCTTGAAGGCAAAGGAGAGCTCAAGGATGGTTCGCCTTTGAATGCCAAGCAGAGATACCCCTTCACCGCCGACTTGTTTGGTTCGGCATGTTTTACATATCAGCATGGGAAGTTCAGGAAACGATACAAAGACCTGACGCGAATAGATGCTCGTCTTGACATATGCTCGGCTTCGGCCTTCATGAGGGGTGCTGCAAATCTCATCTCTGGAGCTTCCGAAACTTCAGCTAAAAAGGAAGTGAATCCTCTTGCTTCCCCAAGGCTTAACCTGATCTTTCAGCAACAGGTATCTGACTATCCAATATTCGGTTTCATGGAATTAATGCATTACTCAATTGTGTATAAAAATAATCATAAACATGACGTTTTAGCTTTTGCAAGGGAGATTTTCTTCTTTGAACCTTGAGTTTTCATCATATCCAAATTCCACTGTTTTGGCTGACCTTTTATGTTCAGGTGTTTGGACCAATCATCGCCAGAGTTGATTCGAGGTTATCTTTCAACGACCCATCGGGAAAACACATCCCACACGTTGAAGATAATGTGTACAGCTTGAGCGTCTCACTGAAGATGTTAGACTCCGGGAAAATTTTAGCATGGTACTCTCCAAAGAGGAAGGAGGCTATGGTAGAGCTGCGCCTCTACGACTTCTGAATCGAGGGAAGGTGTCACTGCAAGATCTTTCATTTCCTTTTCTTTCTGGACCCTGAGACATTCAAGCAAAATTTTGTGAAGTTCTGTAGCTTAAGGGTGAAGAGGGATCGTTATTTGGCTATTGATCAGCTTATTTCTTCATTTGAATGGGCTAAGCTTCAATACATTTTTTTTCCGAATAGATTCACTTTAACAATGGTTTAAGGTGGAAGGTAATAGACTAAACCAATATGCATTTTTTATTCAACTTTTATATACATTTGATAACTTGGTAAAGAAGTGTTGTTTCTGGGGCTTCTCAAATGCATAAAATTTTTGCCAAAAAATGCTATTTTTGGTGTTGAAATTCTAAACGTCAGTTTTTCTTTTGAATCTATGGTGGCGTTATGTGGAGTTTCTCGCTGCAGAGTTCACCCCAATGGGGCTTAACTCCAACAGGCCCATGGATGAGATTGGGCCCAAGCATGTCAGGCCCGGGTCTAGTCAGATGGGCCAGGCTACCCCATCCCTTGCCCAGTGGGGTGGGTCAAATGTTGAAAGGTCACTGATTCAACTGATGAGTTAGCCCATGATATTATCATTACATAATAATAATTTAAAAATAAAATAAAATATTTTAAATTTTTTTGTATAATTGTCAAGTCTTAAATTTTAATTAATATTATAACACGATTTTATTATATAAAATCTAATTTTTTTATTTGATTTATTTTTAACAAGTAATTAATAGTAGTTTTTATGAATAAAAAATCATTTCATTCAGGTTAATAAACTCATAGTCGGTTCTCAAAAATCATCATTCAAGTGGTGAGTTGAATGGTTTTTATTGGTTTTTTATACTATTGATTTTAAGAACGGAATTCAAAAGTGATTAAGGTTTAATAGATACTTCTAATTGGCCCGCTTTATATCTTCAGCCCTACCCAAGTCTCAACACTCTGCTTTGCTTCTCCCAAAATACAGCAACCCATCAACGTCGGATTTAAATCAGAGGGCCAAAGAGGACTGACATCCCTTGCCAACGATTACTACGTATTTTCACTCGCGGGTAACCATAGATGCCAGGTAAGGTAAACGTCAAAGTGGGTTTAATTGCATCTCTTTTTCACCTCGCACGCCCTGTCTTTCTACACCCCATCCAAATAAATTGAGTGCTTTAAACACCCTAAATAGTGTAAGATCCATTTATGTTATGCAAGAGGAGGTGGAGGTGGAGGAGGAGGGAGGAGGGTGGGGCTGGGGTGCAGGGCGGGCTTGAGGCGGGTGGGGGAGAGCGCCTTTGAAAAGATACGTCAGCAGTCCTTGATGTCCACAAAGGTCTGAGATAGCAGAGAGGCGGTATTCTACATGCATAAACATTGTAAGTATTGATAGTTTCACATTTCGTAGACACTCCTTATGTCGATCCTTTAAGAAAAACCATTAATATTTTCATTTCTCCCTCCAAATCTCTAAAAAAAAACAAAAATTCATAGCATTGTTTCTAAAAAATTATGAATTATCTACATGTGCTATTACCATAAAAATGAACACAATGAAAAGAGACAGATGCTATTAACTTTGTTTCTGGGATCTCGTCGACCGACGGTTTGTCTATGATATAAAACTTGGTCGACATCAATACTGTCTAACTTGTTTTCTAAACTTATGAGTTTTTCTTCTGTTTCATTTGATCAACGATGTACCCATGACATAAGATTTGATCGACATCAGTACTATCTATCTTGTTTCAAGAACTTACGAGTTTTTCTCATGTTTTCTTCCACTGACGGTGTGTCAACGATAAAAGATTTAGTCGACATCAGTATTGTTTATATGATTGGGTGTGTAAAGAACTGATTATAAATGAATCTTTACATCGAGGACCCATTTATTTGGGTTTGTGTAGCAAATAGAGGGGTGCAATTAGATGGGCCCAAACGCCAAACGTGTGAGAGAGGATGAGTCTCTCGGGTGCATTTTGGGAAATACAGATCAAATTTATGCTCCTATTATTCCTCAAAAGCCCCCCCATCGGGGGCATTCCAGGAAAAGAACGGATATACCCTAACGAGCAAGGACGGCAGAGGCGGTTGATAAACGGCCGTCTGAAAGAAAGGAAAATTAATAAAAGGACTGCCTGTTCTCTCCATCAACGAAACCCTCAAAACCTCTCTCTCTCTCTCTCTCTCTCTGTGTGTGTGTGGAAGGAAAGAATGGCTGACGAAGCGCCGATTGGGGGCGGCGAAGAGGAATACAAGGCATTGAAAGACATTCGGCTTGAAATCGGCGGAGGAAGGGAGGACTGGTTTTGTCTCTGCTTCTGGATTTACCTCACAAGCCCTTTTCGATCTCCGGCGACGATAATCCGACAGGTTCGACATCTCTCTCTCTCTCTATCGATAATCAGCGTTCGTTATTGTTAACCTTCGTTGCTTTATGTGAAGGAGTTTATTCATTATCTGGTTATGTGTGTGTATATTGGTTGACGTTCCTTCTTTTAGCATCTCTGCATCAATGTTGATAATGGAAGTGTTTGTGATGGAATGTGAAAGTTTCTGATTTCCAGGTTTTTTTTTTTTTTTTTTTTTTTAAAAGGTAGGCATTGTCATTCAAAAAATAAGGTCGAAGTGCAATGACTGAAGTGGGGGTGAGGAGAATTAGAAGGAATAAAAGTAAGAAGATTTCCAGTGTTTTAGCGGCTTTTGGGATGTCGACGGACTTATTGCCTGAAAAATATTTGTATTTGTCTTGATTTTTTTTTTTTTTTTGAAGTTTTGATTTTAAATTTGAAGTTTTTTTTCAAATTTGATTTCAGATTTGAAGTATTTGTATGTCGAAGTTTTTTCAAGTTTCTTTTTGAAGTTTTGATTTCAAATTTGTATTTGTATTTGTTATTAGGATAAGAGCCTTGTTACACATAGTCTTACATGTAGTCATTGTACTTCCTGTACATTTTGCTAATGATGTGTATGCTTCGTTAGATGAAACATGTGATTTTTTATTGTTTGTATATTTCATTTTTTATGAAGGTACATGCTTTGTTACATGAAGTATACACTTTTAGAAAATATCAAAGCATGTAGGGACTGTACATTGGGCTATCTCGAACACCATCCTTAGGAAAATAGTAGCTTCTTAAGTACATCTACATTCCCTCTTGGGAGCATATTCTGAGTCAAGGTCATTTGCTGGCAATGCAATGCCCATTGAACTTCCTTTCACTTGTTCCTTTTTGTGTTTTCGATCTTGTTTCTTTTCTTATAGAAACTGGATGAATATGTTTTTGTTTTAAATTCTCCTGCAGGTGCATTTAGATGATAAATATGAAAAACCGTTTCTTGCACTGAATGAGGAGAAAAAGTTGATGCTCTTCCCGCTCCTGTCTATGCTCGATGAACCTCCTGGCGATGAGAGTTCCATAGAATGGGTTCACGTGCCACACGTATCAGCAGAATCTGAATGCCCATTTGATAAATGGGTTCATGTTGGATGCGAGGTATTCCACTTATATTGTATGTTAGAATTGTCCAATTCCTGGAGGACTGGCTGACTCTTGACATTACACAAATACTTGTTTAAAACTATTACTTGATGTGTTGCTAAAATATCTTCAACTTGTAAATGTTGTCTGGTTTCTTTTGGCAGAAGATTTGTCAGTTGTATATTTGGTAAAATTTGTTAAATTATTGGTATCCACCTTTACATCAGATTTCTTTTCCAAGTGCCATACATTTGAAAGCTATAGGCCTGACCTAACCCTTCAATTCTATCTCAATTTAACTTTTAAGGTGTCTCTCTTTCTGACATTCTGGTGTTCAGGTGGCTAACAAATCTTTACGCCTACACATTAACGGGGTGGCTGTTGGGGAAATGTCTCTACCCCATTCATTAATGAATGACGATAAAGGGGATAAATTAGAGAGAGAGTGTCTAGTTGGAAATGATGGAAGAGATGGGAAGTGTGGTGGCTATCTACATAATGTTGAATTTTTCGCTTCTTCATCATCTATTCTAGATCACTTTGTCAAGGTGGTGATGATGTTTCTAAAACTGTTACCTGTGTTTGGTTTCAGAATTTTTCTTAGTCATATATCGAATCATGCTCAATATTTTTGTTTAACAGACTTGTTCTTTTGACAGAACCCACCACTATTGTTATCTATTGATTCTTCGCACATCACAGAAGAGGTTGAAGAAGGTGGAGACGGGGTGTGGAGCATCATAGGTGGAAAGGTCAGAGCCAAATTTCACTTCTGAACAAGCTTGCAGATTTCTTATTCCTGGTGTCACCTAGTAAGATGTGATTATGGTCGGTCCTTTTAAAAACAATAATCATAAGAGCATGGGACAAGTACTAGCAGTAAAGTCTTTTTCAATAATAAATTCATATCATAAACATGTATCGTTGTTACTTTTCTTTATTTGACAGAAGGTGGGAGCTTGTTGCCTGTAATTTATTAGGAACATATGAAATCCCACGAGGAGGGGGACGTTGTGCCCATATTACTAATGTTTTTATTTATATAATACTAACATAAGAAAAGTTTCTCATGGCGGCTTCAGAAAACTTTTGTTGACCATTTTTTTAATATTGATGCTCTGATGAATGCACAGGCATCTTGCCGCCGAAATTTTACACTAGAAGCTGTTCTGTTGGATGCCTTTGGTAAGCCTGTACACAGGGAAAAGGAGGTCAGCATTCATCCATCTCTTTTTTTAAGCTCTTTCAGCATTTAATACGTTTTATCATTATATCATCAGTTGATGAAGGTTGTCCTTTCTCAGATTGTTGCTTCACTGGTATATGCTGACAGTAGAGAACCTGTAGAAAAACATGACAATGATGCAGATGCACCCCTTTTATCTAGTATTGATGGAGACGAGTTTCCGTCAACAGATAAACCAGTCAAACTTTTTCTTGGACGTGCATCATTTAAGCTTAAAATATCTCAGGTACTTGCTCTCCCCTGAATTTACAATGATGGAATCTTATTATCCTTGAACTTTCTTTCACGATGTAAATATAGCATAGTCAGAGATACTGTGTAAATATAGAACTTAAATTGTTGGCAGTTGCGACAAGTTGCTTGTGGCTTTTCAATGAGTTGCTTATGAATGATTTTTTTTCCCCTTCCTTTCAGCTTTCTTATAAATGTGACAATAAGTTGTTCCGTGTTTGTTTGGAGCCAACAAAAACTCAGAAATTTCCATTTCTCCAAGCATACTCTCCTCGGATTCGCTGTATTTCAAGGCATCGTATTGGTCGAACATCCTCTGACCTGTTGAAAAAGTCAACATGCACAATGCGTCAAGGCAATGGAACTCAGTCACCAGGGCATGAGAGATCCCTGGAAGCTCAAGATGATAGTGAAAATGGCAACATGCATGTATCAGATCAACATGAATCAAGGTGCACTCCATCTTCAAAACGTGTTAAAATGGCGCAGCAGAACTCTTCATTGAGGGTTAATTCTAATAGCACTTCAGGAAATCCTTACAACCTGTCAAATTCTCATGCAAAGACAACAAATGGTGTACGTTATGTGTGAAATATTCGAAATAAGAAATGCTTCCATAATGTTATTCGCACAATTTTTTACTTCTCTGTTTCCTAACACAATATCTCTTTTTATTTTGTAACACAGGTCACAAATGCAATCAGAACGAGCTCTGGGTCAAGGTCCGAGAATATTGAAAGAACTGAAAACATCCTATCTGATTCTGAGAGCACCGATGCTAGAAATTCTGGTTCAAAGGGTTTATCTAATGCTAGATCCCAAATTTCTGATGAAACTGCTTTCAGATACTGTTTAGAAGGTGTGAATGAGCGTTCTGTGGTTCTCAAAGAGGTTATAAGTTATGCCAGTGGTGAAGATATGGTAGACTTTGCACATCAGATCTCCTTGTACACAGGATGTTCCCATCACCGGTATTCTGTTAGAATTTGAAATCATCTTTGCGATTTGTATCATGAATTTTTTTTCTTATATGATTAATTTCATCATTTATACCAGAAACCAAATTCTGATTGCAAAGCAATTAATGAAAGAGGGAGACAATCTTTGGACCTCAATTTCACACAACAGACACCAGGTTCTTTGGAGGGATTCAATTCCTGAGATTGATAGGAAATTTAAGATGATTTCTCATTCTAGTAGAGGTCTATCAGGACAGGTCAGTTTTTTCCCTGTGGCATTTCATATTCTTTACCACTAAAAACAATACTTAAAATTGTAGTATGAATTCATCATGTGTTTTCAGGACTTTGAGCTTTTGCAAAGAATTTCTGGGAGCGCCATTGGTTTGATGCGAGCAAACTTTGACAAGATGTGGTTTTGGTTATACCCTGTAGCTTTCGCTTTATCTAAAAATATTATCAATACAACCTGGGATTCTACTTCACCCAAGTGGATAGAAGGATTGATCACAAAAGAAGAAGCTGAAGCCTCACTTAGGAGTCCTCAAGGATTTCAAAAACCTGGGACCTTCATATTGAGATTTCCCACTACACGGAGCTGGCCCCACCCAGACGCTGGCAGTTTGGTCGTCACATATGTTGGCTCTGACCATTCTCTTCATCATAGGCTATTGTCCCTCGATGACAGGTGAATCAGTTGCTCATTCCTTTATCCTTGGTTTGATAGTTGTGGTTCAGTACTTTGTATTTATAGATAATTTAATTGGTCCTCCAAACTATAGCAAGTTTGTTATAAGTTCTACACATTTGATGTTTTTCATAAAAAATGATTCACTGGTGATCATGTTATTGACTCTACAATTCTGGTTTGCACCAGGGAAGCAAATCCTAGAAAGTTGCATGATTTACTACTAGCAGAACAGGAACTGTCTCAACTGGGAAGGCAAGCTGGAACAAAACTTTGACTATATAAATGCTCACACGATTTGGAGTACTTTTCATCATTTGTGTTTACTATATGGTGATGCAGGGTTACAAGACAAGTTGCTCAGTGAGCTGGTGGTGAAGTTGATTAAATCTACAAGCTCAGAATTAAGTGGTGCTAACATACATGGATGATCTTCAGTGCGTCATTGGCCCAAATGATCCATTTACTGTGCCAGCATGTTTGATCTGTACCCGTCTCAGACATTGTAAGTTTGTATCTAATCGAGCAATTGACTGTTTGAAGTAAAAAAAATTATTACCTGAATGTCTTAATCCATCCTGAGAGATGTAATTCATGTGTAATTATTTTGTATAAAAGGAATTCATACTTTGCAAGGGATGGGAAGTAAATTCATCTGAAGCCCTATAGCAATAGTATATTGTCAAAAGGACAGATATATTCAATTAGCGAAGATGTTCAGAATATATATCTCTATTAATAGAATATTATTTTTGTTTCTCAAACTGGTAGTGGTTTAATTAGTCCAACTAAGGGTAAATTAGAATTTGTATCATTTTTTTCCTCTTATTTATATTATCACAGATTAAAAGCCTATTTAAGTTCTTACTTTTGTGATGTACTTGAAATATTAGACTAGTGTCAAAAGGGGTAGAAGTAAATACTAGTCCCACCCCATCTGTACTATGACCTAGAGATTCAGAAGGCCCAGTGTACATCTGAACAGTATGCCTGACCCATATAAGCTTTACATCAGTGCATTATCTACATATTACTACATTTGATTGGGTTCGGATTTGACCATCTCATTTTTTTACATCAATAGCAAAGTTTTAGTCATATAATTTTTGTATAATTGCCAAGGAATATTTCTTGGAAAGGATATTCAAATCCTGGTACTCAGGTGTGAAAGGGAGGGTCTACCCTTTTGAAGTAATCCACATTTTAGATGCATGTATTGAGAGAGAAAATCTAGTCAAGTCTGGTCAGTTTCGAGTGAGGGACTAACACGCATCTATAATTTTATAAAACTTGATTTGTTAAACATGTGATATAACACATATCGATGAAGATTGACAAAAATAAGGAGAACCAGACTATATCCCATCTCAGAATATTCCTCAACTTGGAATTATCAAGTCACTCTAATGTTCGTTAATGCAAGAGAGCACTATTCATTGCTCCAATTGCTTGAAGTGTTGATTCTCATTTATGTAAAAGCCATCCCCTGCCCAAAGTGATTGTAACATAAAAAATCAAGAATTGTATGGTTAGATAATCCAATTAAACCAGTTACCTTTCTTTTTGATTGTGTGTTTGAATGAAAATGTGTAGTTAAGAATTACCATAGAAATCACCAACAGTGCATTCTTTTCATATGCATTGTTATTGTTTTATTGCACACATTCTAGGTTCAGGAGAAATGGAACATGCATGCATGCATGAATGATGTGTTTAATGCATGAAATTTGTGTCTGCCATAATTCTATCAATAGTTTTGTACCTACCAAAATATCACCCAAAGATGATGGAGGATGGGACCCTTTATGTGCTTGTGAGTTGTGACAATGCAACTATGCAAGAGAATCACCAAATTGAATGGGCTTTGCTGTCTTCTTTATGTCATCAAAGGCATCCATGACTCTCTTCATTTCATCTTCAAGTCTCTTATCAGTGACCCTATGTTTTCCCACAAGGCCAAACAAACTCCTCCCATGTTAGTGTTTTAAAGCATTTGTCAATATTTGTGTTTCTTTGTTGTACCCAAGAAGATTTAAATTTGTACAAGGAGAGCATGATAGCAGAACAGATGCAAATGTGTGAAGCGCTCTCATATCTTTGGCCCAACATTCACACCAACCTGTTAAAAACTTGCAGACCACAAGAGCAGTTGGAGTCCTATGGAAGGGGTTGAATCTTGAAGGCTCTTACCATGTTATGTGTGAACTTTTCATTTAGACAGATGAAAATTTTAAAATATGCCACTAAATTATGATTTGTTAAATAGTTTTTAAGTCACCCAGAATCATATAGATGCTCTGGAAAAATCACATAAAATAGTTGTTTTCAACTATTCAATTTGTTTAATAGTTCAGGTCATCCAGAATCATATATGGAATGGTCAAGCAATAAAGAGAAATAATATATCAATGCTGAGATACTACAGAGTAAGAAAAGAAAAACACTACTAACAGGTGTACAAGATGATCTAAATGCATATTAACCATAGCTTTCAATGTGTTTCCATAGTGAAGCGTGCTAAGTATTCATTATTCTGGATGCCTACTCTTATAACTGTATAAGAATCATGACATGGTGCCACTGCAAATTCTATAAAATCATCAAAAAAAAAAAAAAAAGACAACGTAGAGACTGCAATGCAGGGCATCAATCATGGCGCGACACCAACTTCTTCATCTGCCACAGCTGCTTCTATGCTGTCAAAGACGGCAGCAGCCCCAGTATAGTCACCAACAGCAGTAGTCGCACTGGCAGCAGCAACAGCAGCTTATCTGCAGTCCAGCCTCTCGCCGCCCTGCAATGCTACCTGATAAATGACTAGCACCAACATTGGCACCACCAATACTAGTGGCAAGATGCCCAAGGTGGAGTTAAGGGAGACCATCTCCTTTTTCTTTTGGGATTTTGTGATTGCAAATATTTCATTTCAACTTTCATACTTCTATAATAATAGCTTGATCAAAATGGTGCCCACAACAAATTTCTCTACAACTGACCTCATTAAAAATCCACTGTGTGTGATTGATTGGGTCAATTTTGTTTGGTGGAAATGAATGTACAGGGTGTAAGTGCTCTGTTCTTATTTTGTTCATGGACAGCTGCCAAATTCAAAGTTGCAAGTCTAAAATATACCAAACAAGAAATGAAGAACTTGAGGAAGAATGTAATAAAGGCATTGCATATGGAGCTCCACAAAGATGCATGAAATGAGGCATTCAAGTATGAATAAAAGAAAATCCATCAATTCTATTTACAATATATCCATTTATGCAAGATCAAGAACAAACAAGATTTTTAGGAATTAAAATAATGAAGCCATGTAGATTCAAGTATCTGTATCGTGATATAACAATCCATATTACATCTATCCACAAGTTATTTCCTCGTCATCTTTTATTATCAGATGTCTGTAGCATCAGGTTTAATCAATTAATTGAATTGACTTGTTGTTGATATATATTGGGACTTTAGGAATAAATTACTGAGCATTTGGACATAAAAATCTATTAGCCCTTGGATAGCCGCCCAGCAAGCATTTGTATATAATGGCTCAAAGAAAGTAAGAGATGTTTGGGCCATATTAGGATCGTGCGAGATCAAACACCCCAAACATCGCAAAGGTTGCGCTGCATCTTGAATATCAAGATGATCCATAGGAGAAATAAACTGAACAATATAAAAATGCCATTATTTTATTTTTAACACTGTTGTTCTTTCCCACTGTGCAAAGCAACTTAAGAAGTGATTTAATATTTAACAGTTTCAAGCATCATGAAAAACAGTGAATGATGGACTTAATTTTAGAGAAACAGTAACACCCGAACAACAGTATATATATAAATTAGGGAACTCAAAAAATGACCAAATTTTGAAAATAAAATTCAAATAAGACACCCCAGTCAAAAAAAAAAAAAAAATGGAACTATCTGGGCTTTATTATTATGGAATGAAAACATAAAGGATTGATGATCCACCTCTTTCCGCAGCTGAATGGCATATATGGATTCCTCTGTCCATCATCTAAAGATTGATAAATTTTCTGATAAGTAACACTGAAGAATCATTGATATTGAAGAATTTTTAATATATAAAATCTTCCTTTACATAAGAAAAAAAAAGCCATGGTCATTCAGCAGGGGACAAAGAAAATAGACATGATGATTGATTCTCATTAATTTTGCAATGAATTGGGCTCTTACAATTTCAAGAAATCTTACATTATTGACTCAACTGGGCACTTGACAAAGGTTTTAAGAAGCTGATTTGCTAGATTGGGTTTAAGATGTTCAGTTTGGTTTGGCATTACATGTGCGGTAGAGACAAAAGCATGGAGACATGAGAGTTACGTTGTCATATACCCATGGTTGGTTTCAAACCTGACAAACCCTTTTATAGTGAAATGAAAGAGAGTGCCAAACACCAAAGGATGTTAAAAGAGATTCCAACAAGTTCACTGAATCAAAGCAAAACAAATGCTTTGTAAAAAAAAAAAAACAGTTAAAAGCAAGAACTCACAGAGGATGTTAAATGGGCAAGTGGGTCTCATGCAAACCTTCAAAGATAATTCACTGAAGCTTGTATAGGAAATAAATCTCGTGGGTATTGCTTGGTGATCAAGAATTCCAATCCCTGTAAAAACATAAGTTAAATTAGCACTTCATTTCTCCTGAAAAAAAAAAGTGAATGCTGATCAAATTGTCTTGCAACTGGTACAAAAACCAATGCTTTAAGCCTTTAACTATTATTTTTATTAAAAAAGAGAGATAGAATAGTCCAACTGATCTCTAAATCAAAATACAATGCCGACAACCCCAAAGTCGACGTAACTCCAGGTTAATTTTGGGTTGGCTCCAACTCGTCCTAACCTGTCCGTGTGGCAGCCTTAGGAGACGGCCGATCAAATTTGGCACCTGGTTGCCTTCTCCATCTCTCGACTTGATTCAAATTTTTAAACTGAGACATTCCTGCAGTCATAATAGAGTCTATGTCTCACTAGATGGGCATAAGCTCAATTAGGGGAAAAAAAGCATTGAAACTCATCTAGAGTATATACTTCAACATTTTTTTGAAAGTAATTACTTCATGCAACCCACTTCTCTTCATCGAGAGATGGAACAATGATGTCTCCTCTCATCACATCAGTGTAACCCTCTCCCACTGGTGCTCCACCCTGAAAGAACAGCTCCACCGCAGCAGGCAACCTCCCATAGTAACTCTTCAGACAGTCAGCAAGTGGCCCCTCCATGGGGTCCGGTGTGTGCCACACATACACGGGCGGGACCAAATCATCGATCGTCGCCTCCTGCCACGCATGCTGTCCATCCCTCATCTGGTGCTTGTAGGCCTGGCACAGCCTCACCCGGTGTCCCTTGGGCCCCACCTGGACTTCAGGGCAGTACCCGCATGTCAGGACCTTGTACTTCTGCATGAGCTTTTGTGCGCCTGATAGCATATTTTCCCAGGCTTCCATGCCTTGTTTTGCAGCATCTGCAGAAGGGGGTATCAAACATGATTAACAAAGATTCAAAGAACAGAAATTTTGAGATATTATGAAGACAAAGCGGTTTTGTTGACTTTGCGCATAAAACCTAGATTCCAAAGCAAGAACTGAAGTTTAGAAATACCTGTTTGTAACCGAATATATGGAAAACTGATTTTGTAAAAGCTGGTTGAAGAAGTTCAAACTCGTATAATACTGTGCTCAAAGAATTAGACTTCCCATGTACACTATAAACGAAGTAGCACATTTTCTTACAATTAATGAGAATAATAATCCTCCCCCATCCCTCCCAATTTGTGCCAATTCAATCCACGTTTCCCATAAGGCCCCATTTGGAAAAACACCTTTGAAAAACATCTTATACTCCAAATTGATTAAAAAATAACCTATCCTGAAAAATATACTCTCAACCATTTTTTTTCCATAAAAAGGCCTGTTTACTTTTAAAACATAAAACCAAAACCTGAAACGAAAAACTGAAATTCAAAAGTACCCATTTAATACCCGATCATTTAAAAACTAATTTTGCAAAAGCAAAATCCATTTAACAATTGGTTCCTAATGGGGGCAATGACAATCAAACAAATCTATACCAATTCTTAGAAATTCATACTCATACTATACTAGCACTCAAATAATTATATTTCTTGCAAACATTAATCAGCCAAGAAACAGATTCTTGGAATTTAACAAATCTATCAACAATAACAAATATTCAAACACATTGCATTTGTGGCATCTTTAACCCCATGTCAGTCCCCGCGAGATCATTCACATTTGTTTAACACAGTTTAGATTTTCATCAAGTACTGACAAGTGACTACAACTGATGGGACTAAGCTTTTCCTAATATCAAAACAATAACAGATCAATGCAAGAAAGCATGGAAACCAACATCGAAGCAACGAACCTTGCACATCACCAAGCACCACATCATCGACCTCCTCTTCCTCAACGGCCTCCCCTCTCTTCCTCCAAAACCCGAACACTTCAATGCCACTCCCACCCGAACCATCTTTCGGAAACCTACGCTCGAAATCGATCACCTTCCCGGCCACGCTATAGACCGGGAACCTCCTCCTCCTCGTCGGGTACTCCTCCACGTCCACCCCCGCCTGCACGCAAAGCTCGACCACCGCCGGCACCCGGTCCACCCGCACCCGCTCCTCGTGCGACACGGCCCTCCCCACCCTGTCGTACAGATGAAAGGACTCCACCTCCGGAAGCACGTCCCGCACCCCTCCCCGCCCCCACTCGTGCTCCCCACCACCGACGCACGTGCGGATGCGGTGCGGCGCGCGTCCCACGTGGACGTCCCCGCAAGAGACGCAGCGGTGGATCGGCACGGTTTCCGAGACGAACGACGCGCACCTGAAGAGACGGGACCTCGCGTCGAACACTTGGTGGGCGATCGGGATCAGGGACTGCACGAGGAGGCCGTTCTCGGGCGGTCGGAGAGGGTTCTCGGTGGGGTCGCGCCTTCTGAGCCTCTCGGACCTCGCTCTGCGTTTGAGGTCGTTGACGCTCGTCAACAATGGTTTCCTTGACGGATTTTTAGGGTTCGACGGAAACGAAGGGTTGACGGTTGTGGTGGAGAAGAAAGCGCGCACGAGTGAAACCATTCCCTTCGAAAGGGTTCCGCATCGATTTCCGTGCAGACTTCGATGCATTTTTTTTTACTTCCGCGTCCCTGACTGGGGAAAGAGAGAGGGTTCTCCTCGCGCGCCTTTGCGTGTATATCCCCCGGAAGTCTCATTTTACACGCATTTTAATCTGTTATTTTTAGTTCTCTAAATTTTTTTTAAAATAAGTCCCTAAAAGGGTGAATTTTTTTTTTTTTTGAAGTCTTTTCAGTTAGATGCGTTTAGTTTGCGTTTGTGATACCGAAAATGATGTTTATTAAACACATGGAGATTGTTAAAATTTTTATGTACATTTTCAAATATTTCACACAAATGGTTAATACTCTTATTTATATTGTTAATATTCTTCGCAGTAATCATATTTGATATTTGAACACACATGATATTTGGATTAAAAAAATGTTCTATTTAGATACATACACGGAGAATTTTAATTGAGTAGAATTTTAATTGAGTGGCCGGTGGCGATCACTCAAAGATGACGGTCAGTTGTCCCCCTCTCTGTCTCTCCCTCCCTCCACCACGTCCTCCCTCATTGCCACCACTTCCCCTGCTCGCTTCCGTCACCTTCCTCCCCGTCTCAGCCACCCCCAGTAGCTCTCTCTCTCTTTAAAATGAAAACCACACCCCAGAAAAGATATAAATCAAGATATAGAGTGGGGGTGGGATTAAAAAAAATGTTTTATTTAGATACATACACATAGAATTTTAATAGTGTACATGAGAGATGGAATAGGAGGGAGGCAGAGGAGGGTGTGGTGGCGGATGTTGAGTGGCCTGCGGCGGCGGCCACTCAAAGATGACGGTCAGTTGCCTCCCTCCTTGTCTCTCCCTCTCTCTTTAAAATGGAAACCACACCCCAGAAAAGATAAAATAAATCAAGATATAGAGCCGGGGTGGGGTTACAGGTTTAAGTGGCTTATTTAACCCTCCCTTATAAAGTCTCCCAACTCGGTTTCCTTTTTCTTTTCTTTTTTTTTTTAATACAGAAACAGTTCCTTCTCGTATCCTCCGATCGGATCTGCTTCTTCTCTCTCTCTGATCGAGATTTCACTCGCTTCGCATAGAATATTCAATAATGGCTCCCGTGTCGGCTCTGGCGAAGTACAAGCTGGTCTTCCTGGGGGACCAGTCGGTGGGGAAGACCAGCATCATCACTCGATTCATGTACGACAAGTTCGACAACACTTACCAGGTTCGGATATTCAACTCGACCGCCTCTTTTTGATCCTCGCTGATTTGAGATCCGTGTGGAAATCTGACACTGATATCGATCAATGTGTAATTTTTAGGGCTTAGATTTCTCTCCTGTCGTTTGGTCCGCACGAATCATTAATTATGCTTTTGATTCCCTGATATCTTGATGAGAGATGATGGGTATCTGTTCTAGATTTACGATTTATTATAGTTTGTAGTGTTGATCGATGATTCGCGATCCAGTGATCTTTCAATTGAAAAGAGAGATCTACGAAGAAGAGAAGACTGTTTAGTTTTTTGGTGGAGGTGGTGTCTGTTAAATTTTATTGAAAAAGAAGTAGACTTTGGGTTTATATTCAAGAGGAAGGAAGACTCCACTTGAAGGACCTCAATGAATCTGTTGGGAGCAATCTTATTTTAATGGATGTGATTATATTCTTGGGGAGGTGAATGTACTTCATCAATGTAACATGTGCATCATCTGTGCCTGCTGCAATTGAGACTATATACATAGAACTGGTTGAAAATGGGACTAGTATTGACATTCTTTTTTATCGGCGGATGGTCAGGAGAGGTGGTATTGTAAAATGTTTTTCAAATCTGTCCAGGATGAGGAGGATTATGGAGCATTATGTGGAGGCTTGTCTTTTGGAAGGTTCGACAAAGAAATTGTATTTGGGTATATGTAGGTCTCAGATGAGGTCATTAAACTGATATTTTTATGACTATTTGTTGCAGAATGAGAATTGAGTGAATAGAAGAATGCACATTATTAGTTTTGGTATTGGATAAAATTTATCTCAGAGAAAAACTAAAATGATTCTCATGCTTCATTTTGAATACATGATGCAATTATTCTTTGTTTTGAATCCATTTCCTTCTCCATTTGATGTTTCTGATATTGTGCTCATGTTTTATGAACTGATGTATAGGCTACTATTGGTATTGACTTTCTATCAAAGACTATGTACCTTGAAGATCGCACTGTTCGACTTCAGCTTTGGTATGGCATTCAGTTTATTTCGCATTCATTTTATGCACCTCTTGAAGTCCATACTCTGCTCAATCTCTTATCATTCAAGCATCTACATAGTAAATGGTATTTACGGTTTGAAGCCCCCCTCCCCCCCCCCCCCCCCCCACACACACACACACACACAAATGCAATGGTATGCATTAAAGGCATATTGGGATGGGCTTATGGTCCTGATGACATAGCAATTATTCAGCAAAAGTAATGAAAAAATGCTTTGTGTAATGGTAAAGTATTTTTGATATTGTAATAATCTCTGTTGTTTTCTTTGTATATGAAATTTTTGTTTCACAGTGGTGTGTTCACATGCGTTTTAGTTTCCTGGTGTTGGAAGTTCATTGAAACCTCAAAACATGTAGGTAATAAATCGCCTTCATACCAGGCAATACATAACGAAAAAGAAAACATGCTTAAAAGTAGGAGGAGGAATCTGGTTTCATGGGCAAAGTACTTACCATCAAATAACAACTGTAAATATTATTGCTGACTCCCTGTTCTGAAAAAAAAAGTCATACCATTTATTACAGTGCACTAAACAATAGGTTCTGTTGAATGAATGATCCGGAACCACAAATAATAATGATTTAGCATAGGCATGACCGCATGAGTGATGGAATAAAGGAGCTCAATAAGAGATATTTGGAATTTCTCAGTTATATAATTTGTGAATTGTATAATGATCACCATGTATGCCATTATAAATCTCTTTCCCTGAGTGTTCTATTCATACATAGAGAAGTTCTTATACAGACAATGGCTTCTGGCCAATGCTGCAACTTGCATCTTTGAGTACGTAACTTTTTGTCTAAGGAGTCATTAAGATTAGTCTACATATCTAGAAGTACAGTATAATCAGACATGATTGAGGTACTTGAGATGAAAACTAATTGAATAGATGAATAGAAATTAAAAGGATTAACAAGAAGTTTCTGGAATGTATGTGATTCTGTTCTGCGATTCTTTACAACTTACAGTGAAGTGTCTCTGCTGTTTTCCTGGCAGTGATTCTGGTTCTCCTATCTCTGGGTTTAGACTAGCATAAGCACATGCATCATATGGGGTGTGTGAACCAATAATTATGCCAGTTCATACTTTACTTCTAGGTGTTTCTTTGTGTAGTGTTACCATTTTTTATTGACATCAAGCTGAGGGAGGATGCTTCGGTCCCTGAATAGTTGTTTGATTTATGATTTGTTTTTTGTTCCCAGGGATACAGCTGGACAGGAGAGATTCAGGAGTCTCATCCCAAGCTACATTAGAGATTCTTCAGTTGCAGTTATTGTGTATGACGTTGCAAGTATGTATCCTTGTTCCGTATGTTAGCCATTTGTGTATCATTTGCAAATGTTTAATAGTGGGTAAATCATATGAAGCCAATCATTCCTTTGTTTCCTCCATGGAAGGTTATAGCTCTAGTCTTTTCCTTAATGTTCAGCTCTATACTTTAATTAATAGATTCTTATTAGTACTTTTTTTATCCATTTAATTTACTATCTCATGTAGACATTATACCATTCATGTGAAAGATATTTTATTGTGGTCTTTTTTTTTTTAATTTATGTAGGCCGACAATCTTTCCTGAATACTTCAAAGTGGATTGAGGAGGTTCGCACTGAGAGGGGTAGCGATGTTATCATTGTTATGGTTGGGAACAAAACTGACCTTGTAGAAAAAAGGTAAAAGATGACCTGTTGTGGTTTATGATTTGGAATCATCATCAACTAGATGTTTGTAACTCTTCTAATCATCAACTAGATGTTTGTAACTCTTCTATGAAAAACCTTCATGGAGGGGTTTTTCTCTCTCTCAAAGAACTGCAAGATGCATTAAGATTATTTAAAACAGCAATAATGGTTACAATGATGTGCTTTTGCATCTAATCCTTATCTATATGCATGATGTCATCACCAAAAACCTATAATTTGGAACAAGAAAAAGGCCTCCTAGTCCTATATGCTCCCTTCCATGGGAATTTCTTTTCACCTGCTTACTGGTGTTCCAGTATATTTAATGCCTGACTTTTTGTCATGCTTCTTGTGTTTGAATCGGGGGGATTGAGTAGAACCGAAAGTGCAATTACCATGTCAGCCAATTCACCTGGTTGGATTTTGATATAAAAGTTGGAATTGGAAAAATTGGAATTCCACAAATTCCCACTTAAACCGGTTGAAGTTTCAAAATCATCCAGCTATTTCCCAGAATTGCTATTCCAACTAATTCCAGTTATATCAATTCTCTAAATCCAAGCCCACCTGTATGAGATTCTCGATTTTGCCCACCACATGAGCATTGCTCATAACCTATTTACTAGTCCAGTACATTATTTATTTATATAAAGCTTTATAATTATGCTTTAATTTCTTTGTTGCAATAGGCAAGTCTCTATAGAGGAGGGTGAAGCCAAAGCGCGTGATCTCGGAGTCATGTTCATCGAGACAAGTGCTAAAGCGGGCTTCAATATAAAGGTGCAACTCTTTCTTGAATGTTTCTTTTCGGAAGATTTGTAATCCAAAACTAATGCATCCACATTTTTGTGAAGGCTCTGTTTCGAAAGATTGCAGCCGCACTTCCAGGGATGGAGACCCTCTCCTCCACAAAACAGGAAGACATGGTGGATGTTAATCTGAAGGCCACCAGCGCAAACTCATCCCAGTCACAGCCGCCATCGGGGGGTTGCAGTTGTTAGTGCTGAACAACGTCTTTCTCATCACCATCCTGTAAAGAGTCTCTTTCTTCGGCATTGGCTCCCATCGATCTGTCCTGTGTTACAAAAGTTTCACCATGTAGTAGAATCTAGTTGGACTGGAGTTCTGAAGGTTTTTCGATTGTAGTTCATGTGATTTGTTGCGAAATTCTTTCTGTAGTGTTTGTTGGAAAGGCAGTAATGGCATCAGCTGAAGCAGGAATGGCAATCTCTGGAAGCAATAGTACTCAGATATTTCTAAATAAGTAACTCTCATTGTTGCAGCCATATATATTCAGTGTATCCAATGTTAGATTAGTTGATGTTTTTTTTGGGTTTGTGCTTTTTATTTTTTGCTTTCAGATGGTTTGACAATATAGTGAAAGTAATGTATTTGATGGTGTGCTTTATATTAGTTTCAGAGGCATCTTTTCTTCTATTTTTTGAAGTTGGAGATTTGAGGGTGCTTATCAATATATAGGGTTTGTGATCTTGGAACAGATGTAGGCTCGTGTTTGATAGGAAAAGATTGTTCTCCAATATGCTGGTAACTCTTTTGTTTTGAAACATCAATGTGTACATTTGATTAATCCACCTAATGTATGTATCACAATTTAAACAAATTGGATAATAGCTCACAAAAAAATCACAAGAATCCACCCCAACATGCAAGCAATCATATGTCAGCAACAAATCATGGCATCTGCTATCAACAGTGGTTGATATTGCCATTAAAAATCTGAAAGGAATCCAGTGGTTACACAGCTACCAGTGAAGTGATATTATTAAAAGAGAAGGCACTTAATGTCCCTAAAAAGCACACTTGAATGTCACATTTTCAACAACAACGAAAGAAAAAAAATTGACCAGTATCAGTACCAATATACATCACACAATTATGAGTTACTAACCATATCCAGCCAACGTAAGACACTCCGAGCATCCATCAAAAGATTCTTGTGCTTCTCCTTTTGTCCTTCTGGAGGCACATATTGACGACCCTGATGTCTCGGAGATGTTATCATCAATTTTCATCAAGCAATGGCATGGCATCATCCACATAGGTATTTTACATATATTCCAACGGTTCATTGAGATTGGTTCACCTCCATGAACTCCTGAGATTCAACCAAAAATAAAAATCCTGAGCTTTAGTTCGATGATCTATGGAGAATCAAAATTGTATATGATGCCCTTCCTGTACTCCAGCAAAGCCAAGCCAGGATTTCTCACCTCAATGTCTGTCAAATCGAAATCCCTCATCAATGAAATTGATGAGATACACTATTCTTTGTTCTGTTTTCGCTTCAACTCCAAGCCAAAATTGTGCCAAAACCTTCAATGTTGTGTGCTGTGATTCCATCCACTGACTGATGATGGGTTCTGAATTATGCAAGGAGAGAATTCTTCGATCTCTACATCTGCTTCATATTTAGGCCAGCAGTATATGTAACCCAAACAGTTGGGAAAAACAGAGGAACGAAATGAAATTGCCACCCATTTAGAGTAATCTTTTGAGGGGAAAAAAATTCAGTCATAACAAAGCAAAAATATTTCAGACAACTGCTCAACCACTATTTACATGTTCATCATGCTAAACATGGAGGTCACTTAACAGTGAACAAACGGCTGCGTCATCAAGTGTTTCCAAGGTAAGAAAAAAAAAGTTTATGCATGATTCAGAAATTATGATACCCCGATACAGCTTTGGCATGAGAGGGGTGCAACAGGAGATGACATGGATATAGGTATGTTTCGCTTCAGCACAAAACTTTATAATCTCAAACTGCAATTAAGACTAAAGGCCAACTGTAATAATAACATAAAGTAAGATACTTAGATTTCTTAGATTGTCCAAGATGCTAAATTAGCTTGAAGAATATCATTCACACATTTGATAAAGTATACAATTCAAGTCATACTTATAGAAGTTGTGACATGATCCAATATGTTATGTTTAAGTAAGGGAGCACACTGTAAGCCAATTAGCCAAGCTACCTTGGAAAAAAAAACTACAACAAAACACATCCATTCAACAAGAATGCTAAAAGCGGGCGGAAAACTAAGATTCTAAACATCAACAGAAACAACAGCCTCTCACCTGGACAAGACCCCAAAAGACAAAACGATCAGCTCTGCCCAAATTGAAGCCTCTCATAAAACTGCAAAACCTTCGGGTGCGCCTTTATCTTCGACGGGTTAAACCCCGATAACCGAAGGCCCTGCAAGCTCCGGACCCTGGAGAGCACAACATACACCATCCCACACCCAAAGACGCGCGACAGATCAGCGTGCATTCGGTCGAGCGTCATGCCCTGGCACTTGTGAACACTAACAGCCCAAGCCAATATAAGTGGTACCTGCCTCCTCCTCGCCAACACCACCTGCCCCTCCATCACATCCCAACTGCTCGGCTTCACCGCCACCTTCACCCCCACATCAAACTGCACCACCGGAAGTAGCTGGTCCGGGCAAATCCTAGCCGAGATGGCCCGTCCACTGCTCTCCACAAACTCGGTGACGACACCCACCGACCCATTCACGAGCCCGCGTTCCACATCAAGGTTCTTGATAAGCATAACCCGCGCACCCACGCAGACCTCGAGCACATCCGGCGCGATCCCCCTCTCGAGCTGCTTCCTCCATGGGTTCTTCCCCCTGTCCATCGCCCTGTACACCACGATCTCCCTCTCGAGCTCCTCGAGCCGCTGTTTGTTCACTCTCTGCACGTCTCTGTTCAGTGGGTACAGACTCGTCACCGTCTCGGGCCACTGGTCGCCGTCGTCCTCTTGGACTACGCGGCATTGGTCGAGGAGGCGGAGTTGGTCCGGGTTGCATCGCCCGAGGCGGATGCATTGAAGGAGCTCGATGAACTTCGCGTCCGACTGGCGGAAGACATGCGAGAGGTCGATCTGCAAGTCGAAGCTCGCGTCCCAACAGTCCGCCTCGAAAGCGAACTCCTTTTCGGGGTCGGGGGAATTGATCGGCGGGAGCTGAAAGAAGTCCCCGCTCGCAATGATCTGAATCCCGCCCCACACGTCGTCAGATTTCCGGTGGCGGACGCGGCGCGCGATCGTTTCGAGGGTGTCGAAGAGCCGACCGTCGATCATGCTGACCTCGTCGACAACGAGGGCATTGGCGGCGGCCCAGCGCCTCGCGGCGGGACGGTTGCGGAGGACGTCGCGGAGGACGGCGTTGGCGTCGTCGGCGGATTGGGTTCCGATGCCGGCGAAGGAGTGAAGGGTCTGGCCGCCGATGGCGGTGGCGGCGATGCCGGTGGAGGCGGTGACGAAGACGGAGTGGCGGGGGTGGATGTCGCGGAGGACGCGGATGGCGTGGCGGAGGAGGAGGCTCTTGCCGGTGCCGGCGGAGCCGGTAATGAAGACGGAGCGGCCGCGGGCGACGGCGTCGAGGACCAGAGATTGCTGGTCGGTGAGGTCCGGGGAGCACTGATGGCGGAGGTGAGCGTCGCTTTGGGTGGCGAGGGTCTTCGAAGAGGGGGAGGTGAGGCGGGAGACGGCGACGAAGGGGGCGATGAAGCGCCTTGTGAGGAGCATTGGTTGCGATTTTGTGAAACCCTACATTTTAATTTTGTAATGGATGGTCGAGATCTCTTTTAGGGTTTCAGGGAGGTTGAAAGGGCGGGACGATCGAAGAACGTTGGACTTCGATGTATCTTGGGCGTCGATGAGTGGGCTTTTGATGGATTGTTCGATGAGCCTTGGTCCATTCTATTCTGCTGCCCGTTTTCTAGTGTATGAGATTTTATCATAGTATATAATTAAATTTTTTATTTTTATTTTTTATTATAAAACAAAATTACACGTATTTTAATATATACTTTAATTTTATATAATAGCATGCATTTTAAAGGATGAGAAGAGTATAATTTTTTTTTAAAAAAAAAAAAAATATAATGGACTGTAATGGAAGCTGCGTGTATCTTTTTTCTTGTTCGAGTGGGTTGAACCTGGGTTGCAACGCAGGGACAAAGTTAATGGGTTGCATGTGTGGGTGTAGTTTTTGCTGGGACTGTATCAAAACTCAACCACTCAGATTTCGTTTGGGAAAATGTTAGGCTCAATCATATTTACATACTAAAACTTAGATCTTACATGTTTTCATTTTTTTTAAAATAATAAACATCATTTAATGAGATATATGTTTTGATACAAAATACGTATCGCTCCATTTCGAGTTAAATGAACCTAATTTTAATAAGTATAAAAAATATTTAATGAGGATTCAACAATAGAGACTTAAAAATAACTCAAAAAAACCAAGAGATCTAAAAATAATAGGGGAGTGACTGTGAGAACCCCTAATTAATTTCCCCTTGTTTTTTATTTGACTATAACAGATGATTCTTCTTTCATCAAATGAATGTAAATTATACGTGATGAATTGACCAATTTTATTTAATAAAATTTAAGTTTTGATTGATCCAAGTACAAAACACAAAAAAAAAACATTATCACTTAAATGTGAATAATAATCTAATATTAAGATTATATTTATGTGAAAACCATACTAATTAATATGTTATTTATTTATTACAAATAAACTATTTTCTTATTAAAATCATTTATTTAATTTTTGTTTAAATAATTTTCAATAATAATGTCTTGTTTTAGAAGAATAACAACTATATTATTAACCTTTTCATGTAGATTTTATACAAAAATAAATATTTAATGTTTTTTATTAAATATATACATGTTTTGAGGTTAAATTTATATTCTGAAGGATAGTTTGTAACCTATATATTAAAATTAAATTAATTATTTATTGGTTTCCTCCAACTTCTAAATGTATGTGTTTACTTGTAATCTGTTGATATTATAACAAAATAAACAATTCTCACTAAATTTTTGTATTCATTGGTAAATTATTGATCATATGCTATGATAATTGAAGCCAAGTATTTATAAGCAGTGGTAGTGCATCTATTTAACCATTTGAGATATTGGTGAGGCAGTGGATGAATCCATGTAAATAGTGTGATGTGGATGAATCATGAGATATTTACATGGATGAATCCATGTAAATAGTGTGACATGATGACATCAAATATTATTCCATTGCAACTGGTTCGAACTATGAAACCTAATAAAGCATTTAATATCTTGGAGGTGTTTGGTAACGCGTTTAGTCGTGCTTTTGCTTTTTAATGAGTGAAAAGAGCAAACGCGTTATCAAACTCATATAAGAAAGCAAACTTAATAAAAAGGTTACTTAAAGTTTTTAGTATAAAAAGATTGTTTTTTAAAAAGCGCAGCAAATACGTTTCCTGGGAATCGAGTTTATTTAAATCATTTTATTTAAAATTTTATTTTTCAAATGTGTTTCCAAACACAACATTTAGATGGATCTCAACATGTTCAAATTTGAAAATACATGAATTTGTAACAGCACAGTTTTGACAATATTTGAATCATGTGCATCTAGCTTTTGTTTTTTTTTTGGTGTTGCAAAGGCCCCAAACTTAGTTCACTAGGAACCGGGTTAGGTTCAACAGGCGTTGGTTAATTTGATGGTCCAACGCAATCGAACTGATTTGTATTACTTGAGACTAACCATAACATTAGGATAAACACAATCAAATCATGCGTAACCTTCCTTGGGTTGACTTCCTCCACACATCCTCCAAAAGGGATGTGAGGATGTCTCCCTACTGTTGTATATTCCTTATAGCCTGTGATGGAAGAAGATTTGAAGGAATACATGTCCTATTTGCATGATGTGCATCTAGCTTTTTGACTCACAAAACAGTATCAAATTTACGTATTTATTTTTACAGATTTTGATTTAAAACGGTGGCAAAACAAAAAAAAAAGGCCCAATTTGGAGACGTGCAATTTTTTTTTAACCAAATTCCATGTTCTCCATGTAGTGTCATTTGATTTTATTTTTATGTTTATTTTTTGTTATCCCTTTATACTTCAATCCTACATTAGAAAAATCTATTTTGTATTTGTGCGTATTTTTTAGCCTACGTTTGGGTAACGGAATAGGTGAGGGATAAGATGTAATATGGATGAATAAATAAAAAACCTTGTTTGTTTGCGATTAATACGTGGGTATAACAATGCTATAATAGATGACTATAGGTTGATATTAATATCCTAAGTTTCTTTGAAATTGTTTTATTTCATTGAATCTATTTTATCTATCATCTCATATAAGTGGGGTCCATATGTTAAATTATTTATCATCTCATTTTTTAAATTGTGGGTCCACATGTTAAATCATTTTTATATTTTATAATTCATTATTTAAATATTATTCACTTTTTATCCATAACTTATCTATGGTCAACTAAACAACAACAACTTCATTATTATATTTTCTAACTAGAATAATTAAAAACAACAATCAAATTAGAAATGATTTATTATTTGTTTATACTGAAATAGTGTTGTATCCCATAATAGCTCATGATCAAATGGGATCTTGACGGTGTTCTTCGAAGAGAGTACCAATAAAAGTGGGATAATGTTATTAAGGTTTTATATTTTCAAGGGTACTTGATAGTTTATTTGTTTATATTTTTCTTTAATCTATTGATTTTAATTTTTTTTGTCATTTGTGTAAAAAAAACATTTGTAAAGGATAATTTTAAAATTATTCACTCAGCCCGCCTCGCTGGCCTGATGGCGAAAAACATTAAATACCCACATATAAGAACATCTTCAATAAATAGGTTAGCTAATCAAGATATTAAAATGTCATATAGATATTTTATACCTCAACTACACCCAGGGGCGGATCCAAGATAATATTTTGGGGCGGGCTACATAGCCTATATTAAATATTTATATGAAAGTTTTATGTTCTTATATTTGATATAATTATTTATATATCAAATAATGTGATATTCAAAAGACATATACATGTGAAGACAAGAAAAAAATGAAATGTAATTAAAATTGAATATTTTGATTTTGTAAGAATAAAAATGAAATATAAACTCATTCTACACGGTATATTAACAAATTTTATAATTGAAATAATCAAATATGTTGTCATAAAAATAGGAAGAGTTGCTAAAAAAATAAGAAGAGTTGTTCTATAAATATGAATTTTGTTTTTATTGTTCAATTGACATTAAATTAATTCTTAAAATAATATTTGAATTTTAAAATTTATAATAACATTTGCATTTGGTTATACAATTATAAAATTGATTTTACGCAAAAGCTGAGTTTATAACTGATTTTGTAAAAAGTTGTCTATCTAGAGCTTTTGGAAAACTTTTGAGCAATTTTTCACAAAAATGTCTATAGCTTTTGGCCCAAGTTTTTTTTATTTGAAAACGATTTGAGAAAAACAATATCTGTAAACCCAAAAGCTGCCCAAACCTATTTGCAAATGGACCAGAGTTTGATTTGGTTTGTTAGGTTGAGATTCCGTTTGTTAGGATACTATTTGATTTGCTATTAATTTGTAAGTTGATATCTAGTGTGGTAGGAATATATTCTATGTATAAAAAGCAATTTCATAGAATAGCAAATATAAATATTATAATATATATCATAAAGTAATAAAAAAAATACAAAAGCTGGGCCGGGCAGTCAACTCATACGTCCGCCTCTGACTACACCCTCACTTACTACATTCATATTTCGTTAGTTATTGTTGCTCCAATGGACTAGCTAAATAAATTCATCAAAATAATAGCAGGTCCCGCCTCTCTACCCACTTAACCTCTGAAATGTATTTTTTTTAAAATTCTTTAATGAGAACAATTAGGCGGGACCGATATTTGACTAACTAAAACACTAGCCATAGTTAGCTTGAAAGATAACACCCGACAGATGGGACCCACATTTAACTCTGTTTTAAGTTTTAACATCTCCATTAGAGCAACATTTTTACATATTATGTAACATTTTAACACTAACATATTAGTTAACCTATCCATTGAAGATGCTCTAAGAGCACCAATACAAGTTAAATTTTCCTTAAATTGTTATTTTTCCGTTTTCTTTTAAAAAAAAGAGCACCAAAACAAAGTACTATGGCAATGACATAACAACAGAAACTAACATTAGCTTTTGATGTTTTGCTCAGTGACCATGTTATAGAAAGCGACCCAGGCATCGCATTCTTCAGAATAGGCATCTTCTAATGCTATTTCATTTTCTCCTATCTTTTCCATGCAAGATCTTTATATTGCTCATTCCAAAATGCTTCCACTAATAAGTGTTAACTGGCATATTTTAACACCCTTCCATACCTACCAATATAATCCCATTTTCCACAACTGGTCCATCCCCAAGATTGCAATAATTATCCATTGATTGTCCCTACAATTTCAATGCATCCACACTATTTTCTAACAACAGCATTGTCACAGTGATAATTCATAGGCTTTAGTTATCCATGTAGACCTAATTAAATCTTCAATAAATTATATGCTTTATTAGGTAAAAAAAAATATAAAATGATCAAATAGAAAAAAAATGAATTCATTTATTTAAATATGTATTTCATTTTTTTTTTGCAAAGATAGGTATATATTTAATATTGTCCTTTATTCACCATTTGTTTAGCCATTTTCATAGAGGGTTGACCCAATGATATTATAAATCTAAATCGTTTCCCTAAAATTTGTTGAATTATTAAATCTTTTCTATTATTATATTCCACAGTGCACAACATCAATGGAATATGTCCGGATCTAATAAATCTTTCAACCATACAAATTTAATATTGCAACTATAGTAGATATTAATATATTATGTATGGTGGTGACCCACTGATCGGGAAAAAACACATCCATTCAAAGTGCAATTAAATATCACTAAAAATTTGGTTGACCCAATCAATGATAAGGGTTTCTTTTTCTTCATTGCACACTCTATTTATTTAGCAATACAGATAGAATAGCATAATTGAGATTTCAAATTCAACAAGGGTCATGTATAATTTGGGATGATTGGATCATTAAAAACAAGATTAACATATGAAATACTTGTGACACCCCATGTGATTGTTAACTTTATTTTATGTTTCTAAAAAAAATTGAAAAACATATCATTGACAAAACAAACCACCTTTAACATTCCCAATTTGAACTGTTTTCAATCATTTTGACAAGGTCTTGTTTTATCTATACAGAAATGTGTTTTTTTTTTTTTTCAAAATAAACAAAGATCATATAATAATGACAAGAAGGAAAAAATTAAAAACAAAGCATTATGTAGTTGTGGTGTTTTTGTCAAACCAGTCCCTCCCGAAGTCGGCAATCTTCCTCGACCGGTTCGCGCACACGTGCCGGTGATGAAACTCGGCCGAGACCGGCTCGGACTTTTGGGCCCGGTTAGGCCTGGATCCGGCCCGCACGTGCGGGCTCAGACAGAACGACAGACCAGACAGGGTCCGCATGTGCGGCGGCGGAGCGGCCCCCCTCCGCCGCATCGGCGTCGGGTGAGTCGCCGTCCTCCGCCACCCCCCGGAGGAGTCCGTCGAGCACCCGCTCTCCGACTCCGGAGAATCCGCACCGTCCGACGCCACCGGCGACAGCCCCCAGTCCTCCGGCCTCCCGGCGGGACGGGATTTCTTCCTCCGGCGTCCGGAGAACAGCGACGACAGCCAGGACGGCTTCGATTCGGACTCGACTTCCTCCGATCTGGAGCCGAAAAGGGAGGAGAAGATGGAGAACCGGCCACGCCTCCCCCTTCCGCCGGCGGCGGAGGCAGCACCGATCTGGGGTGTGCTGTAGAAGCGGGGGTCGGTGTCGTTGACAGATCGGCGGCGGAGGCGGCAGATGTAGGGGGAGACGGACCTCGGGAAAGCGGGTAGGGGCGGCGGAGGCTCCGCCGCAGCTGGTGGCGGTGGGCGGTTGGTCTCCTCTTCGGAGAGCTTCAATTGGGCGGCGATTAGGGCGAGGAGGCGCTCCCGGAGGCAGGGAGCGCAGACGCCGACGCCCGTCTCGTAGGGGTGGCTACGGCACTTCATAGCTCCGCCATTGAAAGCCAAACCTTCAAAACTCGATCGATCGATCAAGAGAGAGAGATCTGAATTGAAGCCCCAAACCCTAACAAGCCCGATTGTTTTTTCTTCGAGTCTCCGCTTCAGCTTCTCGTTTTCGAGAGGGCGTGAATTTTGGGTTTATTTTTATGGGCACATATGGACTGGGAGGGTATTCTTGTCATTTCGCTTGAAAAATCACGAAACTCGAAGTGACCTTCAAATTAAGGTTTCAGAGGACGTCGCGTCGTGTCCGATCTCGTGTACTGCGCCGAAATGAATTAATAAGAAGGTCCGTATGTTGTGAAATGACAAGGATGCCCTTATAAACCACGACTGTCTTTTTCGCTAAAAATTACGCTCCAACCACTCCGATTAATTAAAAGTGGTCGAGGCGTTGCTTTATCAAGCGTGGAACCGATGTTTCAAGATTCAAACGGTTTGACCGCGACGACTGGGACGATCCAGGCCGTTCGATCGAGGTGGAGAACTGGTGGACCCTACGGTGGAACTTTTAAGGGTTTTATTGGGGAGGGTCTGGGGAGTGGAAGACATTCGAATGTGGTTTGAATAGTAAAATGTGATTTGAATAGTAGTAGTCTGCGCCATTATTGGTGCCCTAACCCACTTGCAGTGGGTGGGATGTTGGGATATCGTTGTTTCACTATCCCCGGTTGTTATCCTTGCATCTAAACAAGTCTCAATTCATATCTTATCTTCAATAAGAGAGTATCTCTAATGGGAGACTTTCATTTTGGAGTGCGTTTGGATGTGAGGTTCAAACTATGAGATTCTTAAAATCTTATGTTTCAAACTCAGCTTTTGAAAAACTATGTTTTATTAGATTTTCAACCGCAAGATTTTTTGACCTAAAAAGGAATATTGTGGTTTGCAAATCTAAACGTTGAAAATGTGTTTGGATCTTAGTTTCAGAATTTTTAACTTTTCAAACGCGGAATCCACCTAAACTCACATCCAAATAGACCCTTAGAGTACCATGTGAAATTCGATTTCTATCTCAATTTCATTATGAAATATTTTTTATTTATTAGAATTTAATCCCGTTTTATTTTATAAAAAATCAAAATTAAATGTGATGATGTGCTTGTTGAATCAAATCAGTATTAATTGAACATAAAAAAATGTTGACTAATTATATTGTATAATTGTCATCTTTAAACATAAAGAATATATTCAATATTCGTCTCATTTAAGCATCTCAGCGATATATTTCCAAATGGTATCAATTTTTTAAGAAGTGATTTTAAATTGTGTTGTTTATTAAAAGAAATTTAAAAAATAATAATAATCCTCCATATAGAGAAAATTATGAAGTCTCCATAAATGGAGACCCCATTTAAAATATGGTTGGAGCACTACCATCCTTTATTTTAAAGAAAAAAAGAGTCTGTTGGAGATGTTCTAATGTGGGTCATGAAATTGATTATCACATCATATCATGATGATACATTATATTGTGCGCCTCTGCATGTTCTCTGTGAAGGTCTAAGACAATGTTTTATATAGATAGTCAGATCTTTTGCGTCACTGTTTTTTTAGTTTTTCCTCAACAAGATTTGAAGAAATAAATTTTCTTCATATAATAAGTCAATCCTTTCTCTCCTCCGTGCCTTTAAAAAATCCACTAAACCATAAAAATATCTTATTTTGTGTTACATAAATCTATTTTTAGACTGTGTGTCTCCTAATTTGGATTTGTTTTCATTATAAGGTTGAAACTCTAGAAGATATATCTACATCAACAATTAATGACCAATGAAAAAACCATTTTTATAAACAAATCATACGAAAATAACATGGTATAACAATGACTGTTCATTCAAAATATACATTTGATCAAAACTTCTTTGTGAATCTAGCATCTAGATTTAGATCCTTTCATGCATTTAATGAACAAACGCTTTTATTGAACAGCTCTGTGTGAACTGAGAAGCCTATTTTTAGAATTGTGGATTCCCCAGAAGGAGCTAGGTCAATATGAAGACCTGATGATGAACACAGCTCACGCTCTCATTCAGTCAATCGTCTAATTTTCTTCACCAAAGTCTCCATCCATGCTTCAAGTCTAGACACTTTTCCATGTAAATTTGGTGTTATTCATTATTCACTAATATGTTATTTTTCTATTCTTGTGGGTGTGAATAATGTGATGAGGGCTTATTTATTCCACATTGATAAAATTGTTTGTCCTCATAATACATATATGTCAACAACGATTAATTAAAAAAGGTTTTTTTTTTACATATATATCATAAAAAAATATGTTATTTATATATTTTTATACCACCACAAATAACAAATTTATTTTTATATCATTAGAATTTTTCTTAATGAAAAAATGTGCCTCTTTTTTTTTTTAACCAAAATAAAACTTAACCATAGTTAGTTCTTAACCAAGAAAAAAAAATGACATAAATAACCTTAACATAATACTTGTTAAAATGTAAATAATTAAACATAATAACCTAATTAATCTCTTGTTCTTTTCAAATCAACCATGAGTTATTCAATCTTATCCCTTCTTTCATTTTCTTTCAATCAAGATCCAGGTTTTTTAAAAAAAATTGACATCTTGTAATATATATATAATTAATTATTCTTAAAATAATTTTATTTCATTTCTACTAAAGTAAGTATTACTAAATACTATATCTTATATAATAAATAGTTTATTTAATTTTTATGTTTGGATTTTAGATGAAATTTATCATTTTCATGTTACAATAAATATTTTTTATTTTTATAAATTTTGTATTTAGTAAGGTAAAATATACAAAATGAAAAAATGATAATTTGGTCATTTATCCAATAATTTAACGGTTTTGATAGAAATTTGAATTGAAGAAAACTATATAGTAAATATGCCTAATTTCTACATATTCCAATAGTATAAAAATGAATAGGTTATTTGGAGTGATATAAAAATAAATAGTATATTTCTGGAAGGTATACATGCAAAAAAATCCATTTAAAAAACCATTCTTATAAACAAATCTTGTGGTATCACAATGAGCTCTCATCTAACCAGATAAAAATGTTTTTATATTTTTGAACTAAAGATATAGAAATTGGATTACAATTTTAAGCAAAACAGATACAAAGTCACAACTCCCAACTGAGAGAGAGAGAGCCATCTCCTGCATGTTCTATCTTTGAATTGGGTTGTAATGGCTTGTATTGTGTGAACTGAGGAATCTATTCAGAATTGTAAATACTCTAGAAGGAGATCAATTTGAGGACCCGGACGAACCTACCTCTCGCTCTCACTCAAATCACTTGTTTGATTTTCTTTTCTTTATCTAGACTCGGCCACGGCACGGCGAGTGATTTATATTTTCACGTGAAAATGAATCCGTTCATGAAATCAGATTTGGCTGTTCGAAACGCGTTCCCGAGGGGACTGCATGAAGAGCCGCGGTTGACTAATTTATGAATAAAAATATGCATGATATATATCAATTTTATATCATAAAGGGCATATAAATAGAATAAAATAATCATATTAATATGAGATGGAATACATCCATTCATCATGAACTATGTCCTAAAATATTTCAACATCTCCAAAGGAACTGGTGTGCTTTGACGGATAGATGTCCCATCTACTTCTATGCCCGTTTCCTATCTACCTTTCCTTCAATTTTGTGTTATTTCTTGCGTTCCATAATTTACTTTTTCTCTATTACTGAGATTATGTCTCGATTCGGTGTATCACATCGAATGATCATTATGAAACCATATTAGGTTGGACACTTAATGAGTTGAATATTATTTAAGATTTGATCTTAATTAATATTTAAAGTGAATCTCCTAAAATAGAAAACAATATTTGTTTGTTAATTAGGAGAGTGAATATCTTCTAATTAATATGAACAATATTTGTTTGTTAATTTAGAGATTACTTGAGAAAGAAGTTATTTATCTCTATAAATATCTTCTAGAGTTTCATGGTAAAGCAATGTAATGTATACAATGTAAAGATCCTAAGGAAATGTTTAGAGGGTTCTAAGAGAGAGTGACTCTATTAGAGAGTTTGTGAGTCTCTTAATGTATCTCAACTATCAAAGTGGATTATCTGTTTTTGCTCTGTGGATGTAGGCCTAGGCCGAACCACGTATATCTTGTGTTCTTCGCGTGATGTGATATTTCATTCTTGTGTACGATCTCGTGTTTGTTGGTGACTTCTGCGATAACCTGGCGCGATTACAAACACAGTGGACAGTGTCTTAAGTGGACACTGCTCACTTTCTCAGCTTTTAGATACTGTTTGAAGAAAGCTGCTACAGTAAAACTGTTTGATTGCACAATTGCAATCGTAATCGCGCAACCAAACGCACCCTCAGCCCAAAGGCTGTTTCCTACTTTTTTTTTTTTTTTTTTTTTTGTTTTTTCTCGAGGCAGGATTTGAAACCCAAACCAACCCCATTAAAAGTGGGTGTCGCTCACCACTCCGCCAGGCGGGTGGGGGACATCTTAGTTACAAGTTATTACAAAGTGATCTTTTTGGTTTTCCAATCGTGTTGAATAAATTGTCAACCCCAACATAAATTGTCAATCCCTGAAACATCTAGGGTCCATCTTTGTTCCTATCCCATGTTAAGATATGAAAAATGTGTTGATTATGAACTTTGGGCCCTGTTACGTAATAACCCTTTATGGCCTCTCTACAAAAAATAAAATAAAATAAAAAAAAATTTCATGTTAGAACAAATTTATTGATACCAACAAAAATTGGTTTAAGCACACACTATCTCTGTTAACCAACATGATAATAAATTTATGGTGTTAAAATTCACTTCAGCTCATTTCACCTTTGAGATTCTTTACAAGTAGTCATAACCTAAAATATGCTATATCTACTATAATGTAGACATTAATGAGGGATTTTACATAATGAAATCAAACTAGATTATCAAATGTAGACATCTCTATATTTGATAAGTGTATATATATATATATATATATATACTAGATTATAAAAAATAAAATATTTGAATATTTTTTTAATTTTATAAAAATATGTAATTTTTTATTACATAAATATATATTTTTTAAAAATTTGTGATGTTGGACCAAGGTCACACCACTTAAATGGCATCCTGCACAAACACTTAAATCTCATCCTCATTTTACTAAGAGCATATTCAGTGGATGGACTAACTAATAAATTAATGTTAAATTTTTACATAACATGTAAAAATATTGTTCTAATAGAACAGTTAAAAGAGTGCTAAATATGGATCCCACATGTAAGATGTTATTTTTCAAGCAAACTCTGACTGATGTTTTAGTCAACCAATATTTGCAAAGTTAAAAAAATTGACCTTTTATGGGGATAAAGGGATAAATTTTTAGGATAAGTTAACTTAATTTATGGAGATAAAAAAATCACTATTTTTATCCAGATTTGCATTTGGTAATGCTTTTTATTATCCACATTTTTTATTTTCTTATCCTCAATCTTGCATTTGGATCAAATATGGGATAACTTCAAATTTTTTAAAAAAATATCAAATCTACCCTTCCTATTAATGGAGCATTAATATTGTTTAATGGAGTACATTCTTTCCTTTTTTTGTTTTCATTTATTTTCTTGAAAATGGTAGTAATAAATGTTATTCCAATTTTATTAAATTGGGATAAAAAATTGGGACAAAGTCTATTTCACCTTTTACCCAGAACAAATTATCACCATTTTTTATCTCAAAACGTGAACAATTGTTCATACTTTATCCCCATTTTTTTTATGCTATATGGGATAACAAGTGATTTAACCTAATTTTCCCTTATCCTGACTCCTTATCCCCATGCCAAATTAGGCCTTAGAGCTCCAAAAAGGGTTTGAGTTGGTGTAAAGGTTAGACCCACTATTATTTTGATCAGTTTTAGCTATACTATTAGAGCAACAACGACCAACTAAATATGGGTATAGTAAATGAATGTCTAGTTGACATATAAAGTGTTGACATGACACTTTAATCTATTTGTTAGCTAACATATGCATTAGAGATGCTATAAGGGGATATTTAGGAACATCTTTGGACAAATGTTTTTTTATATAAAAAAAGATAAATGTGTTTAAAAAAACATGTTTAATTAAAAGTCCGGATCTAGTCAAGACTATGAGTGCAACTCGGGCGGGTTGAGTCAGGTTGAAAGCCTGCTCAAACCCAACCCGTGATGCACATAACTCAACCTGAACCCAATCTCAACCTCGGGTTCAGGCCAGGTTCAGGTTGAGCCCAAGTCGGGCTCGGGTTGGGTTCCAGTTTAACATTTAAAAATGTTTTAAATCCAAAATAACTACTACACTAACCATCTTTGCAAAGAATTGAAACCAAAAGAACCATGAAATATCGTACATATTTGTTAAAACTCATAAACTGCAGATTATAGCTTTTAGCTTAAAATAAATAGTTGTTGTATGTTTGTTTAAATTTATTAGAACTTATTTAAGTTAAAAACAGCTTTAAAAAGTCATAATCTCTAAACTGGGAAAGGGATGCTTTTGAGATTATAGCTTATAAAATGCATTAATTTTTTCTTTTGGACACTCGTGCCCTTAATCCTTTTTACTAATAATATGTATATCTATTTTTTATTATTACATTAAAAATCTCTAAACCACATTTCACCTTCTCAATTTTTTTACTATTACAAAAAATAAATATTTATAAAATAAATTTTATATGTAAAAATCAACTTATAACTTATTTTATCAAATATAAATCAATTTTTTACTTTTATAGTTTAGGGGTATTTTTGATAATTATACAGTAAAAAATTATTTTACAACTTATTAAACAAACATCATTTACTACTTAATTACTGCTTTTAAAACGTTACAACAAACATGTCTATAACTTGTCAGAAAAATTATAATCTACCATCCATAAATTTAAATTGCAACAAACATGACAATCATACTTTACAACTTTTTAAAACACAACAAATGAAAATTTTCAAATTCCAGAAAATAATCAAATTGCATGAAGGAAAAAAATCTGATTCAATCACTCAAAAACTATCAATTAAAGAAGCCCTAAATAAGAACCCTAAATCCTCACCATCATCATCTGAAACAACAATCCCCTCGTCCTCCATCACTGATTCTTTCTCCCCTTCACCATCCCCTCACCCAGATGATCACCCCCAACTTCCACCATCTTTGATTTCTATTCTTCGATGGATTGAGAAAAGAAGCAAAGATTAATAAAATAAAAAAGAGAACAAGAACATCTCTCTGCAAGTTCAATTGGTGGAGACAAATTTCCAAGGAAAGGAAGCCAAGGAACAGCCGAAGAAGGAGAAGATTCAGGAATGAAAAACAGAGGATCTTGTAATGGAATAAGCGACCTTAGCCCTGTTTGTTTATGGTATAAGACCCGGATAACCCAGATAAAAATTTTCAAATGTTTGTTTACCACCGATAACCTTTGATAAAATATGTCAGAATAAACTATGATAAAATGGTATATGGATTCCAATCAACCCCTAGAATTAAAATTATCAAAGGTTATTCCACCTAAAGAATATATGGGCCTATTATCAAATCAAGTGTCATCACTCATCACCTCTTATAAATCACTTATTAAATCAACTATCATTGCTTTTTTAACTTTTATAAATCTTTATTCATATTTTATTCACATTTTATCCAAACAATAAAACATTTATTTTTACGTTTACCAACGAGAATAATTCAAAACACAACCAAACACAAAATCATTTTATCTTTATTTATACTCACTTATGTTTCGATAAATATGTACCTTAGAATAAAATATATCCCTGTTCTAAACGGGGGGCTAGGAGAGAGGATGGCAGAAGAGAATCAGAGCTGGAGAGGGAGTTAATATGTCAATCCATGACAGATGGCATTCATTCATTTAATCTCATAAATAAAAAATAATGGTTTAAATTCGATGCACAGCTGATTTCACAATCAACCATTTAAACCCATGGTCCACCAACCGGCGCAACCCGAATTGGGTTCGGGTTGACTCGGGTCGGATTGAATCCAAAGACCAAAAACATTAATTCAAAACCGCTCATAAATCGGGTTGAGTCAGATTCAACTCGTCTAAGTTGTATCTTTAATCAGAACTGACTCCAGTCAGTTCCATCAGTATCAAACTCTACAATTCTATAAATGAAACTGCATAGTTAATTGTTAGGTACAAATCTTACTCTACTGTTGAACATTGATGATACTGATCAAATCTATATTTAACTGAGGGTCCGTTTGGATACAAGTTTAGATAGATTCTGCGTTTAAGAAGCTAAAAATTATGAAACTTAGATCCAAACACGTTTTCAGCATTTAATTTTTCAAACTATAATATTTCTTTTTAGGTAAAAAAATCTTACGGTTGAAAATATAATGAAACATAGTTTTTCAAAAACTGAGTTTAAAATATAAGATTTTAAGATTCTTAAAGTTTTAATTTCACATCTAAACGCACCCTGAACCCAATAAAAAAATGACACTTACATTCATAATTTAATTGTACAACTTAATTTATAAGCTATGTAGTTTGATTTAAAGAATGTGCGGACCGATCGGACTTCCTGTCCGGACCGGGACTCTTTGGATAGCCTTGAACACCCACCGAATTGGAATCAAAAGTCTTTTTCGAGATTGGAGTTTCCATACCCTAATTTCTCGTGGTGGTCCCCGTCACTTTTTCATTCCCCTTTCAACGCTCCCAAGAAACCATGGCTCCGCACACGCAGCTCTCCTGAACAGCTCACACTTCCCACCTCTCTCTCTCTCCGTCTCCTCGAATCACTTCTTCCGTTCTCTCGGGCTCTCCTTTGCCGTCGCCGGAGAAGATGTCGTTCTTCCCTTCTCAGTTGAGGCTCTCCTCGTCCCTCCTCAGGCGAAGGACTGCTCCTATGGCGGCGGCGGCGGCGGCGAGGCCCTTCACGTCTTGCGAGGGCTCGAGACCCACGATCGTCCACAAGCGGAGCCTCGACATCCTCCACGACCCCTGGTTCAACAAGGTCAGTCAGTCCTACTTTGCACGGATCTCGATGCGGATCGCGAGGAGGACGATCGGTCCTTGCGATGTTGATATCGAACGGCCGTCATGGTTGATCTGGATACTGAGTTGTTGATGATTTTTTTTTTTAATCTTTATTCGTGCTGTCTTGCGTGGAAATCAGGGCACGGCGTTCTCGATGACCGAGAGGGACCGACTTGATCTTCGCGGGCTCCTCCCACCGAACGTCATGAGTTCTGAACAACAGATCGAGCGATTCAGTAAGTCCGCAATTGTATAGGAATTACATATACTTGCATTTCGGATTGTATATTCATTGATGACCTTGATAGGCTTATTGGAAACTATGTCCAACAACCATAAGATTTTGGGTGAGATCATACCAACACTAATGCACCATGTTCTATAGGAACTCTGAAGTTAAAGATTACTTGAGTTAGAGTAATATTAGGAGGCAAATTGAGCTTTTAATCAGACAGTTGGCACGGATATGATCACTCGAGTCCAACTCGCTGATTTGAACTTCAGAGGATCCATGAAAAAGGAAGCATAAGATTGCGCGATTCCAGTTCTTGTAAGTTATTGACGAGTTCAGATGGACTGACCTAATTCTAGATGATATCCACCTCAAATTGTTCATCCTTCACCATTGGATCCCTTGATGAGTGATGATGCTTGGAGTTTTTCCATGTTATTTTGTGGATAATTCCAGTATCTCCTTTTTTTTTTTTTTATCATAGTAATCTGTAAAACATAAACGTTTAGGTTGTGTTGTTCCTGTTGAATTAATGCTGGTAAATTAGTAGAAGGGAATGTATTATGTGGGTAAGCTAACAAGGTACTCAGATACGTAACTGATGGAGTCGCCTGGTCTCTATGTGTTGAAGCATGAGTAATAATAATAAAAATAATGTGCCATCAATCTTATGCTGATATTTTACCCGATAATGCCAAGTAATTTTAATCTCAAGATGCATATATAATGGCTTTATATTAATGCTGACACAACCATTTCGGGAACATACAAATCCATTGTGTGATATTGAAGAAGCAACATGGTATAGATAGCTGATTCATCATATTTCTTGAGCTCCTGGGTTATGCATTATAGTTATTTGATTGGAAAAAGAATCCATAATTAAGGTCTTGCAAGATTTAGACTTCTCTCTCTTTTTTTTAACATGTATTTGGAGTAATGCACATTCGCTTGAGTTTTTCTCCAGCATTGATGTAATAGGGTTTCATTGTAAGACCAATGTTTTTAACTTATTTATGATTATTCTCAAAGTTTTAGAGGTACTACCTTATTTGTACCCTAAAAACCTCTATAATTTAAATTATTTTCTCTTTCAAGATAATGTTGTACTATAGTTCCTTTTGTTCTTTCTTCAGAATCACAGTCAAATTTATTCATCAACAGTGGTTGACCTGAAGAGGCTACAAGTGAATGCAAGAGATGGACCATCTGACACACATGCATTGGCAAAGTGGCGTATCCTTAACAGGTTGCATGACCGAAATGAGACGATGTACTACCAGGTGAGATCCATCAATATCAATGTTCTTGCTGTGCTGTTCTTCATATTATGTATTAATGGCATGTTTTTTACTCTTGAATATGGTATGACCAGAGGTTTCATACGATCATCATGTGGAGATGCTGGCAGAAAGTATAACATTTTTTCTCCCTGTATAGGATTCCATTTTAAATGTCTCTCTTTTGATATTCTGCAGGTTTTAGTAGACAATATTGAGGAATATGCACCTATAGTGTACACACCCACTGTTGGACTTGTTTGCCAGAACTATAGTGGATTATTTAGAAGGCCGAGAGGAATGTATTTCAGTGCAGCAGATCGCGGAGAAATGATGTCAATGGTCTATAATTGGCCAGCAGATCAGGTCTTTCATTTTTAGTGTTAGTTCAAAATTATTTTTGTTTGTTTGTCTTTGAGACTATAAGACTCCTGCAATACTCCGGGGTCCTTCCCTAATTTACAAAGTTTCTCGAGCTGTTTTTTTAAATGAAATTCACATAGCTAAATTGTACCCTAATCTTTGCCTGTTGCTAGAACTCCACTCAGCTAACTAAATGCTTCAGTTAAATACCTAAAAACTCCAAGCTTTGTCCATGAATAGACATCATCAGAGATGTGAGTTTTTATGCGCCATGTATTAAGCATCTAAAAGTGCTTCAATCTCATAATTACAAAATTTTAATTCACGAAAGAAGAGACTGTGATGGACCCAGATGAGTGACTGATATGACATCCGTCATTAATTACTCTAAAGCTTCCAGCATCATTGGTGCTCCCTGTGAGATAAGAGTTAAAATTCTATAGCTTATTGTTTTTGATATGCCATTCATCAGCTTCAGGGTATCTTCACATTATATGGAGGAGCACATGTAGAAAGATGATTTGACTCAATGAGATTCTTTTGTAGGTGGATATGATAGTTGTGACAGATGGAAGCAGAATTCTGGGTCTTGGTGATCTTGGAGTACAAGGTATTGGAATTGCAATTGGAAAGCTTGATCTATATGTTGCTGCTGCTGGGATTAATCCTCAAAGGGTAAATTTGTGTCTTGTTGTGTTATTATAACGCTTCTTTTGACTCTTTTTTTAATATTTAATATAAGTAGTAGTTGCAGCTTTACATTATGAAAACTTCAAGCCAAAATATGTCTGTGCCTGGATTCGGGAAGGATGATTGGGGTTGGTTCCCATGTAAGGCTTAAGTTTGAAGGGCTAGACTAGTTCATCAATCCCACACCTTTTCTCATCCTTGCTGCATCAATTTGTCAATGATGAGCCAAGGAGGCATAATATCCTTATAAATGTGTATCCTTGAATTTTAGTACTTAAACTTGAAGATTGTAATTAAGGAGCTTAAGTTGCCTCTGCCAAAAAATATAGCACCTTTTCTTCATTATAGTTTCAATCTAATTAATTCTCTCTTGGATGTGTGAATTTTATATTAACGCAATGTTTTTTTATCAGAAGTTTGATTAGCCTTGGCTTGTCGGAAAGTAACATTAGCTCAAGTTCAGGCATTTCCATCCATTTAAATCAATAGTAAATCCATTTTCAATGGATGCATATCCATAGAAGTGTCAATAATTAACAGAATATGAAACAAGAAAATTTGAGGAAGGATGGAGGCTTACATATAAAAATGTAATCTTGCTAGTAATCCAATCATTTACCTGCCTATCTGACCTATTATTTCATGAACTAAATGGTACTAAAATACTAACTGAGACTATATCTGCTTAAAATGTTTGACTACGGTGACCTAAGAAGCATGCACTTCAATGAACATGACATGTCCATGGCCGACACTATGGACACATGTTGAACATGTCGGACTCGTCCCATACGTGTCCAAAATTTTAAAATATTTTTTTTAATTTTGGACACATTGGATGCAAGATGGTCATGGCGTGAACACACACTTACGCAACACAACATTCTAACTTTTTTCTTACTGACTACTTGTAAGGTTTATGCCCACGTAAAACTAAACGATGTTAAATATCTCTATGGAGTTGATATTTGACACTATTATTTAAATGTTTATGGAGGGTCCTCTGTTTCTCTAAATAATCATAACATGATATGTGTGTGTGTATACACATGTCAGTCATTGACATGTTTTTGCCATGTCCATGTCCTTCTTTCTCAAGATTTGCCTTGTCACCATGCCCGTATTGTGTCATTTCCATGTCCCGTGTCCGTGTCCATGTCCATGCTCAGCGCACTGACTAAAGTCATTTTCTGGCCTAAAAAAAACACTTAAAAATTAATTCATCATCGGGTCCTATTGATTGTCTCTATTGAAATCCTGCTTTTTATAAAATTGTCCATGCATTTTATTCTAGAGATTTGATCTTTAAGTAACATTAATAAAATCTGGTATTCTGAGGCTGCTGTTATTTCCTACAAAGAGAAGTAGCAATATATTTGAAGCTATAAGAAAAATTATTTGAATTAGAACTCTGAATTAAGTACTCCAGAATACTTAAAACATACATTTCTTTTTCCATGGAACTCAAAATTCATTAATTTGTGTTGATATAGTAGAACTTATGTTTATGATGTTTCAATTATTTCTCAGTTGTTTTTAGTATATTATCCGGTTCCAAATCATTTTCTAATTGCTTTCCACTATGCACATGCAATATTCTTTTCTTGTAGCTTTGAAGTGTTGGCACCTTGTCCTAACAACGAGCTTATGAATGACACTCTTGTGCATGTTCATTAATCTTTTGTTTTTTTTTTGTTCATCATCCTTTTTGTTGTTATCTTTGTTTAATTATCACTCATATAATAGCATCTCATAGACAATGAAACTCTATTATCAGGTGCTCCCTGTGATGGTTGATGTTGGAACGAACAATGAAAAGCTTCTTAATGACTCACTATGTAAGTTTCTTTGCTATCATATTGTTAGGATGGGACATTAACTTGAATAAATGATTGTATATTAGATCATTGAGAAACTTGGGTTCCCACCATCTGATTTTAATAGTGATATAATCGATGGTAGAATGCTAAACACTATCTTAAAATTCAATGCCCGGTGTCTCTAGTTTCTATGGAAAATCATGCAAAATTCTTCTAGCTGAGTTTCTTTTGGTCAAGCTCATGAGATTTTGATGCCTTGTAATCATGCTAGCATTTGTTTTCCATACATACTTTTACTGGAGAAGATGAGAGAAGTATAATTATATTATATCTTGTAATTACCTTTTCTTATTCTCTTGACCATAGTTCAAAGTGCGGCCGTACATGCGAATATGCGCCCCTCGGTGCACATCTGCACCCTGGTGGCAGTACATGTACTGCCCAAGTGCGGTCATGTGCGGTCATGTACTGCTAGGTGTTCGAACCTAGGTCAAATGAAAATCAAACGTCTCCTAAGCGTTCGAACTCAGTTCGAATGGGAATCAAACGACCCTTAGGCGTTTAAACCCCAGTTCGAATGAGATTCAAATGGCCCTTTATGCGTTCGAACCCAATTCGAATGGGATTCAAACGACCCTTAGGCATTCGACTCCCGTTCAAACGGGGTTCAAACACCCATATACTAATTTTTTTTAATAAAATATACAATGTGTGGCCGCATGTACTATATGCAGACCCCACCGCATATGAGGTCCGCACATGTTTTTAAACTATGCTCTTGACAATATTGAGTGTTGGTACTTGGTGCACTTTGGAATGATAAATTATTTTTCCATGTCTGATGATTGTTTGGACATTTAATTCTAATAGAACTTGGGTGGTCGGGTTCCTACCCTATTAAAAAAAAGAGACTTTGTTATTTGTTGGAAATGAGTATTTTTCTGTTCGGGGGATGGTTGTACTTGAGGACATCAAATTTGTTGGTGTGATTAGATCATTAGAGATACTGCTGTTCTGGACATAAATACATAATTGTAGTCAGTGCCTGCATTGAGTCTACGTGAGTGTGTTGTGGACTTCACGACTTGCATCAAGCGGTTCACAATGCAAGCAGCGTTTATTTAGCAATTCTTATTTTTTAAGTATAAAGTAGATGGTGAAATAGAAGTGCAAGAAAGAGTACATGTTGTGGAAGTGTGTGCCTGGTCATTGTAATCTGTCATTTTTTTCAGACTAATTGTCAATCCTTTTAGATCTCGGCCTCCAAGAACACCGTCTCGATGGTGAAGAGTATCTGTCTGTTATTGATGAATTTATGGAAGCTGTATTTACTCGTTGGCCTAATGTCATTGTGCAGGTAAGCAAAGATTATTCTATATGCTTCTTTTATGTCAGGGAGTAACACCAGCTAACATGATCTTTTCCATGTAGTTTGAAGATTTTCAAAGCAAATGGGCATTCAAATTGTTGCAGCGCTATAGACATAACTATCGAATGTTTAACGATGATGTCCAGGTTTTTTTCTACATGCTCTACAAGTTCATATTTGTTATTCCTTGCGTATCTTAAATTTCATCATGTGATTTAGCAGCTTTAGTTTTATTTCGATTATGTTTAAATATTGAGAATTTGCTTGCATTTGATCAATTTGTGCAAGTGCTCAAATTCGTTTTTGATGGTGATTAAATTGTAAAAGATGTGGCTGGGATGCTCACTTAATTTTTGGGAATCAAGCTAATTGTTAGACCATGTTATTTGCCTTGGACTTGTATCTGCATTTATGCCTTCTCCTTTCAAAGATTACTTATGTTCATTATTCTTCCAATGTTTTTTTTTTTTTTGGTGAGTGATAAGAGATATTATTTGTATAGGAAATACTTTTTGTGGAAGTCTCTCAACATGTTAAAAATATCACCGAATATTGAGTCTTCCTTTGTTCAAGGATTTAAGTTTTCGTAGTCATTTTTTTTCTGAAAGGCTGCTTTGAGGTTACTACATGATTGCCAATGGAGCAAGCATACCACGTAAAATATTTATATCTGATGTTGTCTTATACTCATAAGATATCTATGCAACAGTACAATCAGCAAACCTTACATTTTCCATGTGGAGGAATCAGTTGTCCTCCTATGGATTGATGGCAAGGGAGATCCCATATTGTCAGTCTTTTCCTTTTAATATGTTGGATGATAATACACTTTTGACATTTTATTTAAATCTGCATGAAAACAGCATGGTAGAGGATTTTCAATGTAAATTCTTCAGATGGGTTAAAGATATTTGATGGAGGAAGAATTTCATTGATGGTTATCTCATTGAATATTGTGTGTCACTTTTTCTATGGCCTATTGAGGGTTGCTAGTGAGCTAGATGGGCTATGTTTTGTGCATGATTGAATGTTGGGGCGGGGGGTCGGTGGCTGATACTTGATAGCATATTAAACTGATCATCTTTCATGAATGGGGCTGAACCAAGAAATGATGCTTGTTTTGTCCCTGTTATATTTGTATGTGCGTCATTATTTTATCAAATGGTTTCTTTGTTTGCATTCTTTTGCATTTACAGCATGTTAATTAAATGAGAAAGGTAATCTATAACATGCATGATGCATCATTATGAGTGCATTATATTTCCATTTAGATTTCTGGGTCCATATCTTTTTGAAAAGTCAATGCATTCTGCGTTTTTCATGGTTCATCAGATATGATTGATACCTATGATAATGGGTTATACATTGTGCCCAGGGAACTGCTGGAGTTGCAATAGCTGGCCTTTTAGGAGCTGTAAGAGCACAAGGACGACCAATGATTGATTTCCCCAAGCAAAAGATTGTCGTCGCAGGTGCTGGAAGGTTAGAATGTTAGATACTTTCACCCACTGTTGTAAATAAAACGTGGTATATCAAAGTATGATACCCCATTGAAATATTAACTTTGTTATGTCCTGAAGTTCTCCTGCCATAGGATTGCCTCTTCAACATCTTCAATATGCTTTGTTCCAAAGCATTGTAGCCCTAGTTTTAGCAATGAAATTTGGTGCTAGGATTTGTACTGGTCTTTTCAGAACACACACACACACACATTTGCAATATGCTCAACTAGTTAGTTGCATTCTATTATAAATGTAATCCTCATTTGTGTTGTGACCTTAGATTGATGTTAAATTTTGTTATTGATGCTAAATTTTGTTTTTTCAGGTGTGCAAAACACATGGAAAAAAATAACTTGCAGCCTCGTTCTCTTGACATTCTGCCCCCTATATTTCTGTTATAAAAACTGACACTATTCTGTGTTTTTTACTACAGTGCAGGCATAGGAGTTCTTAATGCTGCTAGGAAAACAATGTCAAGGATGTTGGGCAATAACGAGTCTGCTTTCGAAAGTGCACGGAGTCAATTCTGGGTGGTTGATGCGATGGTGAGCTCTATCTACTGCCATTTCTTGAACTTCTTTTCGGCCACCAGTTTTCCTAGTTAAACTGCAATCAGTTTATTTTGTTTCTGTAGAACATTGCTGTGGCCATCTTTTAGATTCTAAGCAGAAAGGCTTCAAAAGTTAACAATGATATGCTTAATTTGTTGAGTTGTAGATAAATTAAGTCAGCTAGTTGGTGGTTCTGATGCACCCCGATGAAATTTTTCTGAAACAACAATATAATGTAACTCTCATTTCAAAATAGCACAAATATATGGTCTACTTGTTTTTCATTAATGTTTAACATTACCTGTTTTAGATATGCAAATAACCCTATATGTATAATGTGTGTCTGTATATATGAGTGACTCTTTGTGCTTGCTTGTGTCTCTATTGGTATTCAATAGCCCATTATCCAAGGTAACACAGTGTATACAAATTATAAGTTCATATTAATTTCATGCTCATTGGATGTAGAATATTCAAAGTATTCACAAAAACATAGATTAATATGGCGCCTTACATTTGCGTATTTATGTCTTCTTTTATAAATTGTTCAGTGAGCTTGTTCACTTTGGAATGCATCTGATTGGAAACTCTCTGTATTCGTGGACAAAAGGGATGGATGAATTACCCATTGCATATATGGAATTAACTCGTGAACATTGACTTATTTTTTAATTGCTCCCTTTGAGGCGGCAAGCCAAGGGTTTGTTGGCATTATGGGAGGTCGAGGTATACGCTAAACAGACATGGATATTTCTGATGGACTCAGGAAAAGAGAAGCTTCCAAACCCTTCTTCAGAGTTGAGATGGCAATCTTCTCTGTAGAAGGTGGCCAGAGGTGAACAATAAAAAAGATTCAATTTACCTGTTTTGAAGTCTGATGCTGGTCATGGAGCCAATGAAAGCCCAACCCTTATGATGATGGATGCTGAAGGACCAAAGGGAGAGGAGATCTGATACCATGGAATTTGGAGACGCAAGGCAATGTTGCATTCTATTAATGAGGAGAATAGCCTTACAGGGTATATGTGTACTTGAATGAGGTTCCACCAATATGGTGTTAGTTCATACATAAGGATACAATGTATACATGTACTACATAATATATAGTTACTAACAATTTAGAGAGTTGCGTGCAAATGGGTTGATTTCTTGTTACCAGAATATCAACAGAGGGTATTGCTGTTTCTTAGAAAAGTGTACATGTACAACGAGTTTCTTTTCATTATTTCTTACATTACTTACATTACTACAGATTTTTTTGGGGCTTACATTTATATAGCAGACTTCCATTCCTCTTCATGGTTGAAAGAGATCATGCCACTTTTTTAGAATTCTTTTTCTTGTTTTGTTTATGAAATTTAATAGGCTGCTGCTTGTTATGTTTTTGCTTGTTGCTCTTATGCATTCTTCGTATTAAATACATGATCAATTGCTACCGGTCCCTCTTGTATGCTCAGGGCCTAATAACAGAGAACCGGATGAATGTGGATCCAGATGCTTTGCCATTTGCTAGAAAGGAAAAAGAAATTGGACGTCAAGGGCTAAGTGAAGGGTCAAGCCTAGCCGAAGTGGTATGTCTTTTCTGATTGTAATAGGATATAGGTCAATGATTATTTTGAACATTACCTGATCTGATATCTCATCTAAAACTATCAGATTCCTTGGAAATCTTCCTTGGAATGTTTACAAGTCTCTCTTGTATGAGCCGTTGATAGCCTATTAGCAAGTTGATCCAGTAAGCCATTAGTCTCTCAAAGAATGTGTTTGATACAGACTCAGCTAACCAACTATCCACTCTCTCCCATGGCTAGCCAACTGTCCACTCTTTCCTATGGCTAACCAACTAACTTTAGCCATCAACATGCTTTTTTTTTTAAAGAATTTTGGTTTAAGTTCATTTTATTTTTTAGACTGCTGTGTATATTCAAAGTTCTCTTTATCTCCGTGATTGAACTGCTAAATGTTTGTTTACTTGTGATTCAGGTCAAGAAGGTGAAGCCTGATGTTCTTCTTGGATTATCTGCAGTGGGAGGTTTATTTTCCAAGGAGGTATAGATTCACTGACTTCTGGTTCATTATACGTGATGAAATATATATATCTGTCATCATAGTTAAATGCTTTGCAAATGATCTGGGATATTGACTGCCTTTTCATGGAGTGGATTCAACTCTATATTTGTTTTCCACTGAGAAAATAATAATGTTTTTTTCTGGTAATGGAAGGTTGGGATGTCCATCAAATGTTACCATATGGTCTACTGGTTTTATTTTATTTATTTATGTTGGTTTTGTCTTTTTTCTCCTCCTCTCCTTCGGCTATGTACTTCATCTTCAGGTTTGAAATAAACATATATAGCCAACAGTTCATTTTGTTTTCCAAAAAAAAGATATCTCCTCAAAATGAACAAAATGTAAAAAAGAAAAAATTATGATCCCTCACAAGCTGTCAGTTGTCTGGTGTCCATTTACCCTTTTTTTTTTGTCAAGCTGCAAATTCACTGCTTCAAATCCTTCGGTCTTTCACTGAGTGGGTTGAGCACATTAGTATTTAATGCATGCCGGTGTATTCTCATTCACTAAAATGTCAGATGCATCTTTTATGTTTATTCATTGTATGGCCATGTACAATACTTAACTGGCATAATCTATATGATGTGATTTCAGTGACTGGAGATAGATGCCACACATAAAGCATATAACTTCAATTACTATTGAGCATTCTTTTCAGTGAATTTTTCATCATGACTTCTTTGCAAATCATCATCATCGTGCATTCCCGAGTTTCCAACTGAATGTCTTTATACTTTGTTCCTCAAATATCATTGAGAGGAAGAAAGAAAAAAGAAGGAAAATAGTGCAAACTGCAAAGATTAGAGAATAATTGATGAGTTTTATCACTTCATATATGTGATTCTGGAATGCTTTATTTTGCGATTTGTAGGTCTTGGAAGCTCTTAAGGATTCAACTTCCACTAGGCCTGCAATATTTGCTATGTCAAATCCCACAAAAAATGGTATGTAAACTCAGGCCGCATTGTTAAAAGCTTTTAATCCTGTAGCTTCTGAAGCTTTTGTGTTGCAGCTGAATGCACTCCTGAGGAAGCATTTTCAATATTGGGAGACCATATTATTTTCGCCAGTGGAAGCCCATTCAATGATGTGGTTTTAGGTATGATTTTATTATAAATTTTTGGAATCAACTGGCTGTATTTTGTAATTTGGTTGACATGTGGTTCTCCGTTTCCTATTCTTTGTGGTATACTTTTGCACAGATTTGCGGAAAAGATAATAATCTGTCACTGATATGTAATACAAAGTTTCTCGGCTTAAAAGTTCTATGAGCGTTGGTTCCTGACAATATGAATAAGTACTTATTATAACTAATTTGAGACTTCTGAATAAACTTCACAAGGGATGTGTATGCCAACTTTGTTTGGTTAGGGGAAAAAACTTCACATGATTAAGTGAGAGAGCAAAGCCCCATGTATAGTGCAACAAAATAGGGCGAAACCCTAACAATAGGGGAAAAATACGTGTTCCTCTTTTATGAAATTGGGTGAAGTAAAATATCACCATTTTGAGTTATATTTTGTCTAAGTGCTTAATCTCTGTGTGGACTTCAACCTTTTCACCGTTTGTTCCATCGTGAATTATAAAACTATGGAGACAGTTGTATTTTGCTTTGATTTCATCAGAATGCCTCTCTTTCTCCAGGTGATGGTGGCATTGGCCACAGCAACCAGGGAAATAACATGTACCTCTTTCCTGGGTCAGTCTGTGCCCTCTCTTTTTTATTTTTTATTTTCCTATTTTTCTTACCAAAAAGTATAGGAGAAATTGAGCCTGCCTTCTATTATGTTGGAATTGATAATGCAGAATAGGCTTGGGTACCCTTTTATCTGGTGCTCGAATAATTTCTGATGGCATGCTACAGGCAGCAGCAGAGTGGTAATTAATCATTCTCGAGTCAATTTCTATACTATTCAAATTTTCAGTTGGGATTACTTTGATAGACTGACCTTCTGTAAAACCTCACAGCTTGGCTGCATACATGAAAGAAGAAGAGGTCCAGAACGGGATCATATATCCTTCCATATCCAGGTTTTTAGGCTATAACCTCTTCGCGCTGAATATGTATATATTTTTTTAATACTTTGTTTACATGTCATTTGTTTCTCAACAGTATAAGAGACATAACCAAGGAGGTAGCCGCAGCTGTTGTGAGAGAGGCCGTGGCAGAGGATCTCGCCGAAGGATACCGCGATATGGATGCCAGAGAGCTCCAAAGATTAAGCCAGGTCAGTAGTATGTTTGATTTGCAGTTCACCTCGTGAAACTAGGTGCTCATTTGATTCAAACCTAAACAAAATTCATGTGCTGTAGGAGGAAACTGTGGCATATGTGAAGAACAACATGTGGAATCCAGTCTATCCGACTTTGGTGTACAGAAATGAATGAAGTCAACATTTTCAAATTATATGTCATGCATTTATTTTTGCCAAGGGAAAGCAGACCTTGAACACTCGTTCAGTTAAGATCAACAAGTCTCTGAAGAGATCCTGAAGGGTAAATCTATGGTTTCATACAGAAACTTCACTTCTGTAATGATTAGGTCAAGTGGTAATCTTTTTACATTATAAATAATGTTGGATGATGCTTTATAGCAATGTTTTCGACTTATTTATTACCCTGCCAAGGTAAATAATGTTGTGATCTTTGTTTCTTGTTGATTGAAACGTGTTATGCTTGAATTGCTTGCTTGATGAAAACCAAGAGTTTCGGTTCTACAGGCATTAGTATCAGTCTATTATATTGGAAATATTTGCATTCAATTTATGTGTATGTATGTTAATTTTATTTTTTTTTGTAAAAGAACTTCATTAGCTGATTTAAAATGTGTGGATTGTAAACAGAGTTAGACAAAAGATTTTGTAAACATTTTTACGTTAGTGTGGCAATTGATTGCACACACATACAAAAACAGAATTGAGGATGGGGGGCAACTTTATATAGTTTTTCTTTTTTTTCTTTCTTTTTGTTTTTTTTAAGAGAAGGGGTAGTGTTGACTATTGAAGAGATAGACTGAAAGGCTTTTATAGTAAAAATTTGTGTGGATTTGAAAGGCTTTTATAGTAAATATGTGTATTCTTTTGTGTGGATTTGTTATCTTTATTAGTCTATTTGTGTTGAGATCCGATGCTAAAGGTGGCGTTATATAAACAGAGAATATAAAAGTGTAATGTTCTCTACAAATTTAGGGTTTACTTTCAACAAATTTAGTTCATAAGCTATAAATAGAGAGATGCAGTAGATTTTTTATATATATATTTTTTCACTAACTTGATTTGAGACTCTAAGCCCGTGTTTGGTTCGAGAATAAGCTCATAATAAATTGGAATCAATCGAAATAACTTCATTATGGATTATTGGAATAAATGAGAATCTGTATATCAGAGTTAACTAGTATAAAATGACCATCCACCCATTAAACTTAAGTTATTCTAGGTTATTTAAATAATAAGAATATGTGGGTCCACTATCAAATCAATTGTTATTATCTCTTGTATATCAACTGTTATTATTTTTTTAATCTTTTATAAATCTTTATCCGCACTTTAATCACATTTTATCAAAACAACAAAAATTTTATTATTACGTTTTTAAATAAGCAACCAAACACAAAATCATTTCATCTTTTTTATAATAAAATAGTCATAAATCTCAGAATAATTTAATTCTCGAACCAAACACGGGCAAAAGGCGCATGGATTTACATTATAAATTGTGATGTATGGTGAGCCCCAAAATTTAAAGTTTAATCTCTCTAACCCAATCAAGTATCATCACAAGCCACATAAAAGCACCATCTCTGCTTTAATCGCTTTTTCCTCCATAAATGATCCCATGCATTTAGACTTTCGGCTTTTGCAATACATGTGGATCAATTTGAGTGGGATGGTGGGTACTGGGGGTGCTGTTGGGTCTCTCTTTAGCTTGTCATTCATATCAAAACTTGGAAAAGCAGTCACACCAACTTGGAAGAGAAACCTTTTTTTTCCCACTCGATTATGCAGGACCACACCTACATGCAACCCTTCAACAGCTAAACCTACCCACTAATGGGGTAAACACCTAGTGTAGGTCCATTTGATTGAGAAAAATAGTCTTTTGATTAGTGTTAGTGTTCAATCTAGACACACTTGTTACTTAAAAGCTATCATTGTAGTGTTTGTGCAGTTACATGACATGATGGGAATCCTTGAAATGGGAACATTTTAAAGGTACTGGAACTTTAACTCAATGAAAATTAAAACACATACTTCAATGTACATACCCATTCATGCAAAAAATTGAAAAAATGGAGCTTGATTCAGTAGCTCAGTGGTTGATAAGAAATAGGCAGTGTGTTAGTTTCAACAAAAGGGCGTTGCAAAAGTTTCAATCTTGTTTGGGCAGCCATGTAAGAAGTTTTTCTTGTTTAGTTAACCAAGAATAACACATGAATAAAAAATAAATAAGATATGAATACGAATTTATAAAATATAAAAAATGATTTGATACGTGGATCCTCCATTTATAAGAGGTGATTTGACATGGAATAGATAGGATGGAATAACCTAATTTCAGATGGAGACAGGTAATATCAATACCAGCTTATTCTTAGTTATTCTAACATAACTATATTTATCTATTCCATGCCAACAAACATATGTTTTAGGCTTATTCTCCCTTATTCCAACCTATCCAGTGCTATTCCTTTGCCCAACATGCCACTAATGACAACTCTTGAACAGCAATGCACATAATCCTTTATAACCAACTATCTTCCAAGGTGGTCCTCATAATACTAATCCTCCCTCAATCGATGTGATTTTCTGGGGAAGATTCCAAGCAAATTAAAAAATATTAAAGATGGATTGCATTGTTAAAAGCACCCGATGAGGAGCACGAACACGTGATTTAGACCAATTACTGAGCGACTTTAGACCTCAATCCATATGGTTTTGCACAGTTAAACATGATTATCATTTTTATTTTAAATTATCTCCTATGTTGGAATGCATGGACATCATGTGAAGGTTAATGGATTGGGTAAGTGAAGTCTGAGGCTCTTTTTACAAAGAAAACCAACCAAATTATATTGTTTTGATATGTTCATCTGGGGCTTAAAAACCTCTCTTGAGCTCCTAGTTTTTATGCATTTCCAAGTTACTCAATGTGAGAGCCCCTTTTGAGAGATGGAAGAAATTTCTCCAGCTAAAACCTAGTTAGAGGAACTCTAGTATACCTAGGGAGGTGGGTGATTCATTCGAGGGGATGTTGAAATGGTGGCTGGTACTCTATCCCCCTATTAGAACAGCTCCAATGGAGCTTCAAAATGAAGACAGTAAGTCTTCAAATTGGGTTTTCATATGTCACATCACGGTATAGTAATTTCATAAATATCCTTGTTAATTTAGAACAATTTTTAATTAATGATATTTAACTTCAACAAAATTATAAATTTTTTAATTTTTTATTTGTATTTAATAAAAACATGGAATTTTAAAAAATGTGTGTTAAATTTTTCACCAAAAAATTTCATATAAAGTTCAAAAGTAATGTTTAAAAAATCGAGATATCTTATCCCATATGTCAAACAATTGAATTAGATACAAGTCCACTTGCAATTTACATACATATATTAATTTTTTTTATGTAAATATATAGTTAATATAATTTGGATATTTACATTAAAATTAAGACATAAATATCAATAAACAATAAATATGAAAGAGAAATGATAGAATAAGAATTTTAACAAATCAAAATAGTAATTTGAAAACCCGTACCAAAAAATTTAAAGATCCACGATTGGAATTGATAAGTTTTTAAAATAACAAAATCTTTAAATTGAAGACTCTGTTAAAAATACAGAGATCTTTAAAAATTCAAATAAAGACCTCCATTCAAGTTGCTTTTGAGGAGTTGCCCCAACGGAGTCTGAATTCTCTGTGATTTGACAGTAGGCCCTCTCCATGGAAACCAAAACACACTACCACGTGAAGGGCAGAATGAACATCTTTCATTGCAATTATCCACGTGTCAAGAGATATTTACAAAAAAAAAAAAAAAAAACCATGAAGTTACTATTTAGATAGCGTTTGGTAACGCGATTATAAAACTGATTTTCTGTAATCGCTGTGTTTAAAACTGATTCTGCAAGAAGCTGTCTCCTCCAGCTTTCTCAAATCGCAGCTTTTAGGCACTATTTGTCTGAAATCTGTTTGCAGGAAGCTGCGATTGCAAAACTGTTTGGTTACACAATTACAGAACCAGCTTCCTGCCATCACAAAAGCTGTGCAATCGAGCAACCAAATGCTACCTTAAGAACATTTTGCATCGCCTATGTAAATTTTTTTTAATTTAATGCAGATAAAACTAGATAGGATACTTAAGAAAAGTGTTGAAGTAGTGAAGTTCACTTATGGATGCAAAACACATTTTTTTTTAAATGTGTACTTTGCTAATGGAGTACATTGTTATTAATGATGAAATATACATATTTAAAGCATTCATTTATAAAAAATTTATAATAAAACATATATTAAAATGATGAAGTATATAATGATTTTATAGACTGTGTTAATAACGTGATTTATGTAAAATAATTATAAAAATGATCCCAACACCGTTATTCATATATATGTTATACACCTTAATAAAACACTAGAAATAAAAAAATAATGATGATGAAATATCCACCGCATGATACCAATCTATCCCAGATTAAATTTATGCTGTCGAGGAGATATTGGATTCATAGTTTGAAAGAGTTTTAGATAGCATTTAGTTACACGATTGGATAACTTTTGCGTTTGTAGGAAGCTGCTTATGCAATTGTGCAACCAAACAGAAAAACTAGAACAGTTTCCTGCAAACAGATTTTAAAAAAATAATACCCAAAAACTGAGAAGACAGTTTTTTACATAATCAGTTTTAAATCCAGTATTTGCATAAAATCAAATTTACAATACCGCTATCAATCGTTGCCTTACTTCAACATATAGAGGTGTAAAAAAAGGCCCTAAAGGCTACTTGCCTCCCACTAATCGAATATAATCTATTGATCTCCATTTTATATAAGAGAGTGGAAGCTGGGAAGGAGGACACATGCATCCCCAACCACCAAAGTGCCTTCCACTTTGAGTAAGTCCTCCTTTTCTGTTTTCCTTGTGTTCTTCTTGAGTGATACACTTCTTTTTGGTTCTATATTTTTGAGACACTTAAAAAAGGGAATACATCATGAAAGCTCCCTTTTCGGGTAAGTCATGTTGGTGTTGGCTTCCACTATATCTTGCTGGGAATTTGGGATCTAAATGCTTATGAAATTGTTTTTTTCTACCTCATGTTTCCTTTGCTTTCTGCTATATCTGTCTAACATTTATTTTTCAGGTGAACATCAATCCACACATTTCAAGCATGAAAATGTGTAGTCTATTTATACAGCATTTGAAAACATGTTTGAAAATAAGATTTTCACTTAATGCTAATTAGATTCCTCATAAACATATTCTTAGAAAGCTTTTTTCTTTACATTTATAACTAAAAGCTGTTTTTTTCTTGTTTTCCTTCAAAAGCTTAGAAGTTTGATTCTTGTGAAAACATGATTATCCAAACATGTTTGCAAACCGTTTTGATCACGATATAAAAGGTCTATCACTTTTGCTTATAAAAAGTGTTTGCATAAACCGTTTCATAGTTATAAACTTGAAAGAATAAAAAGTAAAGAAAAGGTTACAAGTAGTGCTTTCATGACATGAAAAAGAAGAAGCAATAATGCATTGGATTAGCATTGACATGACCAAAAAAGATAAAACAATAGATGCAAAAGGAGCAGTAAAGTTGGAAAATTATCTTTCAATATGATGATGCCCTGTCTGTGTTTCTCCTTCCACTTCACAGGCTGACTAAGCAAAAAAATGAAGAATCATGGTACAATTTCATTCCAGTCTCACCTCAGGATGCAACAACCTCCAACAGTGAGACTCTTTAAATGAAATTCTCTAGTGATCAGTTAAACAGAAGATGTTACAACACATGCATTGCAAGCTTGATTTATTTTTATGTTTATTTATCTTTATGTTGTAGACTGGAAAGATAGAGAGTGCTTTGGATCAGTTGATCAATGTGGAGTTGGGTTATTGCCCATTGGAGGTCCCAAAGAGCCCTTACCAGGCCATGAAGTTCCTCTGCAGATCATGGAGCCCCTCTGCTTCTGATTTCTTCCACATCCTCTCATCAAATGTAAGCACCAAATCTTGGTTTAGCAATATAAATGTTGGTTTTTATGTTCTTCCATCCATAGAGAGGGGAAATTTAAAGTTTAAACTCATAAAATCAGCATTAGTTCTGAAGACCAGTACTGATTTAACATCCTATATGGCATGGGGAATGCTGTAAGCTGTAGCAGTACAAGCTCTTCATTTTTTTATTTTAATTTCTTAGATTCTATTAAGTAACCATAATTTGATCAGTTTGGTGACCAAATTAATTTTTGATGAATGATGGAAATGTCATCACTTTTTATAACTTTTTATACTGGTCTACAGAGTCATCAAACTTGTTGATTCCATTTTTTTCTTTTACACAAAGCATTCAATATTTTGTTTTTTTTTTTTAAATTTAAATCTCTATCTAAACTGAACATATATCTTTACAATAAATAAAGTACATATTTTATTAAATTGAGTGTACTCCTTTTCATCTAAAAAATACATCCTTCATCTAAAAAAACATACATTCCAATAGAAAAAAAAAAAAAAACCTTATTAACATTGTACATGTATAACATACCCAAAAATAAATAAAATAAAGTCTATGCATGACAACCCAACATCAACCCTTCCCACACACTTCTCCATCCATCATCACATGCATGACACGCTTCATAATATTTTATTTTTATTTTTTTTAATTACATGGAACCCATCTCTCCAACATAGAATTTGAAAAAAAAAAATGCTTAGAAAACCTAGTTTCATTCATCAAGGCAGATTGGTTTTTATGTATTAATTTATTTATTCGATTGGGTCAGGATGACATGTTACACGTCCCGTCCCTTACGTCAACACCAACCAAAGATGGTGACGATTGCAAGCCAGAGATTTATGATGCAGTCCTTCAACTTCCACTGCATCAAAAACCTCAATCAAACAATGTCATCTTCATGAATGCCAATAACGTATGTCATGTCTCTCTCTCCCTCTAAATTTTCTTCAAACATGTTATTTTTTCTTATATAGATCTACCTAAATTAGGTTGAAATGAAAGTTGTTTCAGCCCTAATTCCAAAGTTTTATGGTTTTTTTTTAACAGATGAAAATTACAATTTAATGCTTAGATTATTATTTATTTAAATGTTTATATGGGCATGTAGGGGGGATTGGATAAGTCATGGGATGTTAATGTGTGGAGTCTTCTTGTGAACTGTTTGATGAAAAACAATAGGTTGCATAAATAGTCGATTAAGGGTGATGGCTATTTACTTTATCCCTTGATAGTTATTTATCTTTGATAGCTATATACTGAGATAGATAATAATTCATGTTGAATAGGTAAATTTTTATTTAGTTACCTTTTTTCTTATTCTCATTGAGAAACGTAAAAATTGTCTTTTTGTTGTTTAGTTTACCTTTGATAAAGTAAAGATATAAGTGATAAATAAAAGATAGATAAAAATTTATGATTTTTTAAATTACAATTATATGATAAAAATTTAGATAAATTATTTATGTTTAAGAATAAGTATGAGAGATGTGTGCGTGATATGATAGATGTGACCGTTTTTTAAATATGTACGAAGAGTGTTAAGTGAGATAAAATTTTTTAAAATGGTAAAAAAAAATATTTTTATCCATTGGCATAGATAAGCTCTAAAAACCCTAATATGCAATTCCAGTCTTTTTTGAGAAAATTTATCAGATCTTATCCTAGTTTATCCAAACATAACTATCAATGCTTATTCTAGTAAAACAAACGGGTTTTTTTTTTTTTTTTTTGCCATTCTCCTATACTCTTCTTTATTCTTTGTTTATACTCCACCTCAAACAAGGGATTAGCATATACATTTATAATAATGTAATATATCAATTTTTATTTTTTTTTGTTTATTATTTTTAAGTTTTCATAAACTATATGATCTAGTAATCGATCTCTCACTTCTTCATATTTTGATTTAAGTCTTCAGATTTAAAGAATATGCTCCTTTTAATCCCTCCCAGGTAGGGCTCGTAAAAGAACCAAGCCGTTTGGGCTCGGCTCGATTTGAGTTCGTTTAAGCTCGTTTAATTAGATAAACGAGCGAGCTTGAATAATTTTTAAAGCTCGGTTAAGCTCGGGACCTAGATCGAGCTTCATTTTGTATTCAAACTAGGCTCGTTTGTGTTATAAAAAAACTTAGTTGAAGCTAGGTCAACTCCTTTGTAAAATCAAAACATTAAACCAATACAAAGTTATGCTCGTTTAGGCTCATGAACTTAGTTTATTTAGGATAAAATTTTATTTTCAAGCCCTAAAAACCTTAAAATAAAAAAGAACACTAGGCTCGTTAAGGCTTATGAGCTCGGCTCGGCTCGGCTCGTTTATAAACGAGCCGAGCTTGAACATGTCAAAGCTCGTTTACCACTCCTACTCCCAGGGACTAAAAAGAAAACTAAATAATTTAGAGATAGGTCCCTCCCAGTGACTAAAAGAAATATACCCTTCAAATCTAGTGAATTAAATTCAAATATGAAGAAGTAAGGGATCGATTACTAAATCATATAGTTTCAGGGACCTAAAAATAAAAACACCTTTTTTTTAGGGAAAAATCCATATAACCCCCTAAAACTAACTAAAATCCATAAAACCCCCTGATGTTTCTTAAAATTCATATAACCCCCTGAAAACACCTAGTAAGTTCTAAATGACTCTCTGAATAAAATTTACGTTACAGATGATGAATATTTTGTGAATATTATGTTCGGTTAACCCTGGTAGAAAATACAGTATGCCAAAAAAACCCTATAATGTGTTAAAAATGTGAAAAATCATTTATAAATGACAAATTTACCCATCTGGATTGAGTTTTTCAATATATCCAGAGAGGTTAAAATCGTCATTTTCATATGATTTTTTACATTTTTAACACATTGTAGTGGTTTTTTAGTATATTGTGTCTTGAGTCAAGGTTAATCAAACGAAATATTTACAAAATATTCATCATCTATAAATAAAAATTTTATTCAAAGAGTTATTTAGATTTATTAGGTGTTGTCAGGGGGTTATATGGATTTTAAGAAAAATCAGGGGGTTATATGATTTCAGTCATATTTAAGTAATTTTTTCCTAAAATTTTTTCTTTTTTATTGTAATTTCACTTTATTACCAAATGTTTGGTTCATTGTTTGCTTTTCCAGACATGGATGTCAAGCGGAACAACCTCCTCTTCTCTCCGAAGGCACAAACCCCTTCAAAACCTTTGGGTAACTAAAAACAGACAAATAATGCTTCCCAAACTTTCCAATACAATAAATCAAAAAACACAAAACAATACGTAACAACTCTTCAATCGTATCTTATGATGTCAAACAGACGAACATGGGATCCATGAAAGGTTGGCTGAGAGAAGCCAGAGAGAAGAAGAGAGAGGCGGCTCGGCTTCAAGCCGCCCAAATCCAAGGCGCGCTATCGGTCGCCCAGCTCGCCGCAGCCGTCGCGGGATTCGTAGCCGACGGCGGCGGCGCGTGCGGCGACGACCCCAAGATGAACGCGGCGGTGGCGGAGGCGGCGGCGCTGGTGGCTACGGTGTGCGCGGAGGCGGCGGAGTCGGTCGGCGCGCGGAGGGGACGCGTCGAGTCCACCATCAACGTTGGCTCCGCGATGCGCGGGTCGGCTGATGTGATCGCTCTCACGGCCTCCACTGCCACGTGTAATGCTTTTTTTTTTAAGATTTTTTATTTTTAAGTCCCCACAAACCATCATATTTAATGATTGATCATTTTTTTCTTTGTATTTGAGTTTTAGTCCCCAGATTTAAAGGATAATTCATAAATAGGTCCCTCTCAGGGACTAAAAAGAAAACTAAATAATTTATGAATAGGTCCCTCTCAAGGACTAAAAAGGAACTATCATTTAAATCTGGGGACTAAAACCCAAATATAAAGAAGTGAGGAATCGATCACTAAATATGATGGTTTGTGGGGACTTAAAAATAAAAAACATTTTTTTAAATTGGATTCAATCAGTGCTCCATTCATATGTTCATTTATAAGAAAATAACATGTGTCCGTCAAAATATATATATATATATATATATATATATTAAGACATATGTCATCTTTTGATGAAGGATTGAAGTGTTAAGATGGATTTTATCACTAACTGGATGTCATCTTTTTTTTTTTTTCGTTTTCTTTTGAGCGAGATTCCAGCATTGCTAACATGTGGTGGTGGGTGATGGTGAATAATAGGCTTGAGAGGAGCAGCGATGCTCGCGCAGAGGGCTAGAGAGGGCGAGAGAGCTTCAAAAGGCTTGATGGAGCTCACACTTCTGACGCACATTGGTAATGGTAAGAGAGAGGCGGTTATGATTTATTTTTCATTTACATGAATCTCGTATGTTTGTGCATAAATTTTAATGAAAAAAAATTGAAAGGAACTTGAGCCAAAGAAAAAAAGAGAATTATTATTTTTAGATTCTTGAAATTTTTCAAGTTTTATTTAGGTCTCTAAGGGGGTGAAAAATGATCTTTAGGTCTCTCCAACCGGACGCTATTCAAAAATATCAAAAATGTCATTTGTCCAATTAATTTAGTACACTGTTAACACTCTCCAGTACATTGTTAAATATCTTTAATATACTATTAACACTACCTAGTACATTGTTAACATTCGCATAAAATGTCTCCTGTCCAATTATTTTAAGCATTCTCCCGTACATTGTTAAATATCTTTAGTAAACTGTTAACACTCCCCAATACATTGTTAACATTTGCATAATTGGGCGATGAGATTTTCAGTATTTTTAAACAACATTCGACTGGAGGGATCTAAAGATATTTTTTCAACACCTTAAGGACCTAAAAAAAATTTAAAAATTTTTATGAACCTAAATATAATATATAAGTGATCACAGGGTATCCTAATTAGTTTTTCCGAGAAAAAATGATAAAAAGTAAATAATTTTTTACATTATCTCACATTCATAATAAGACAAAAAAAAAAAAAAAAAAAGTGAAAGAATTTTATTCATGATGCACTGTGCACTAGTTTTATAAGTGGTCAAAGGAATTTTTGTTTTCACTTTGTTTCATTTTCCATCGTATAAAACCTTATCCTAAGTGTTATGCACGCACATTTTAACTTCTTTTATTTCACTTATGTGGCCTCTTATGATGAATCATCCCAATGCATCTCTAAAACTTTTTATTCTGAATGTTCGAAAAGATTAAGCGATTCGATACCTCTTATATTGAAGAACAAATTTTATGTTCACCAAATTGTGTTGTATTTCGTACCTTTAATATTTGGATATTCAATCTAAACTAATTCATTTTGTTTGCAGGTGCGATTAAACTAAGAATGGTGTGTGTATATATGAAGCACAGAAAACCCATTCTAAGGTTAGGGAAGAAGCATTTCAAAGGAGTTTTCACAACATACAAGGAGTGTAAGTAAAAAGCATGTCATTTCAATGTAACATTATAGGAACACACAATTTTCAGCACAACATTTAGAAACTGATCCTGATTTTGTATAAGTCATATTTAATTCAAATTCATTTTTGAATATCCTAGCATTCTTAGTTTCTTTTTTAATGAAAATTTATTTGTTTATTATAATTTTTTTTTTTCAAAAATATAACAATTTTTTTTTTGAAAAGTTATTTCTAGAATAACTGTTTTTTTCTGATTGATTGTTTGATTGAGTTTCAGATGGGATTGTTGGTGCACTGGAGAATCCCAACGGAGATGGATTGACAATGATCAATGGAAGTGGTTTTAGCTTGTTAAAACTTGACACAAGTGGAGGAATAGTTGATCTGTTGTTTGATGATGAGAAGATATTTGTTGTTTGGGTGTCCACCATTTCTCACATGTTATGCAGGTCTCATGCCTAGCTTTCTTTGTCAGTGACTGTTGGAGATCATGTATTATTATTATTTTTTAAAATAAATGGCGCTCCCCAAGATTTAATCTTTAATCTCTTTCACAAAGATAGGAGGTGTTTGTTGACTCAACTAAACCTCCCACCTCTCCTCATATTACATTTCCATTTCCTGAAGGAGCCAAACTTAAAACCCAAAAAAAGTTAGGGGTGAGGGGTGACAGGAGCGTCAAGGTTAAGGAATTTCAATCATTCGTGTTGGCTGTTGTTTGGGTTCTTTAATTGACTCAGAATCATTGTATTTTTTATAATAAAAGAATGTATAATGAAAATGTATGAGATATGGTCCAACATTTCATTATGGATTGGGGTCTTGCCTACGTGGACAAGTAGTGTTTTTATTCGAGAATGAATCATTGTAATTAAGGGGTAATCCTTTCAACAAATGGACCCTTCATCTACTTGTTTTTCTTGCTTTGGACGTGTTCCCCTTAATTAATACATTTGAGACTCATGTCTACCTTTTCATAAAAAAAAAACCCAAAAAAGTTTTCATTTCAATACATACTTACGTGAATATTTCATTTAAAATGCATTTTGAATTGGTTTAAAAAAAAACACTTTGTTAGGAATTTTGAAAAGGATCTTTCAATAACCTAAAACTGTTTTTGTTTTCATAAATTACTTGAACAAATAAGATCTCCAAAAACTACTAAAATTAGGTTAAACTTATCCATTATCTAAAAAATATCCATAACCAATAAACCTCCATCTAAAATATAAAAAGTTATTAGATATCTAAATATATTGAATACATCATCAATTCATCATGTACAAACCAATATATCAGTTATCTAAAAAATATATTCAAATGTATTTTTAACATTGACATTCATACATGATTGATTTAAGATTGTAAGGTATCCCATCATTGCTTCCAATTTGTGTGCCCTTCCTTTTTAATAATAACAAAAGCTCATCAAATGAACGTCCCCGATTTTCCGACATCAGGCTCCCCCGTAACAGAATTGGAGGTCCACCGATTGGACGATCCAGATATCCGTGAAAATTCACCCGTTGTTTGCACGAAAATCAACGTCCGCATTAGCAAAGCAGTGACCCCGCCCAGCGAAAATCAAAATCTGACAAGAATTCGTTGGAGAAACAGAAGTCAATTGCGGCTCACCCTCGGATTGGTAACTTTAAAGGGTACACCCCGAGGACCAGGGTACCATCTAATGCCCCCTTCAAACTTTTCACTAACCAGGGGATGAAAAAAATGGATGCATGGAAAAACTTCTCATTATTGATAAAGTTATTTTAGTTTCTATTCCTTTCAAAATAAGGTAATTATTAAAAATTTATTTTAAAATATAATATTATTAAAAACACCCTTTAAATGCTAACTAAATTTATAAGAACTTCAAATAAATTATTTTTTTATAGAATAGGTTATTAAATGATTGATTGACAATAATACCTTTACTTAAAAATATCCTAACTTGATAGAAAAAAACCTTTCATTAACATAAACCCCTTTTCGTCAAAAATATTTTGAGAGTACTATTTTTTTTTTTTTTTGTTGACCGTTGGGTTTTATAAATCCAGTTAACATTTAAAGAGGGTTTATAATGATATTGTGTTTTATAATGTTATTTTTAATAATTTTCCTGTTTCAGGAGGGATAGAAATTAAATAACGTTTTTTTTCTATCAAATTAGGATTTTTTTATTAAGGGTATTATTATCAATCCATCATTTAATAACCTATTCTGTTAAAAAATAACTCATTTGAGTTTTTTACAAATTCAGTTAACATTTAAAGGGGATTTATAATAATATTGTATTTTATAATGGATTTTTAATAATTTGACTGTTTGAAAAAGGGTGAAAACTAAATAACCCATATTTATATTATGAAAAATATTATTATAAAATTATTTTAGTCATTTTTTTTATTTAATGAAAAAATAACTCTAATTAAATTTTATTTTGATTATAAGAATTAACACGGTGACACATTTTTTATTAATAAATATTATAATGATACAGTAATAAATATGTTATTTTTAGTCGTATAAAAATAAAAACATATTTTTTCAATCGTTAAAAAAAAAAAATTTAATAAAATAAAAAAAATTTAATGAGTACTGAAGGCGCACTCATTATAACTACACCCAAAAAAGAAAACTTTCAAACGAAGTCAGCTTTCAAACCATCCGTGGATAACTTGATATTCTTATCAGTGCGATTAGGGTTTTGAAGCTCCGGAGATGACGACGATGGAGAGCCTGATCGGTCTCGTGAACCGGATCCAGCGGGCCTGTACGGTCCTCGGCGACTATGGCAGTGACAACGCCCTCCCAACCCTCTGGGAAGCCCTACCTACCGTTGCCGTCGTCGGTGGTCAGGTCTCTCTCTCTCTCGATCCGTCTTTTGGTTCCCTGTGTTTATGAATCACTATTGTTTAATCTTTGATTCGATTTTGGGGGGAAGCAGAGTTCGGGGAAGTCGTCGGTTCTGGAGAGCATCGTCGGGAGGGATTTCCTTCCCAGAGGATCCGGTTAGGGTCTGTCAACTCTATTTTGTTCTTGACTTGTGAATTCTTCGTTTCTTGACTGTTTCGGTTGTTTGATTTTAGGGTTTGGTGTGGTTGATTTGCAGGGATTGTTACGAGGCGGCCACTGGTGTTGCAGCTACACAAGACGGAAGAGGGCCAGGTGGAGTATGCCGAGTTCCTTCACTTGCCGAGGAGGAAATTCACTGATTTTTGTAAGTAGTCTCCACTTTGGATTTGATGATCTACTGTGTGATTTGAGAAATAATTGGGGCTTTTGATAACGATTTTTGCAGATTTTGGTGTTTGATCTGTTTGAATTATTATGGATTACGTGATGGTGTTGCCACTTGAGAGGTTTCTGTTTTTGAGATGTGCGTGAATTGGTCTTGAAAAAGCTTAGTTTTAAAACTTAGTTTCAGCATTGTATTGAAGTATATACTATTCCATGCCTGGTACTGAATTTACTAAGGTTTTCTGTTTATGGGGTTTGTAGGGATCATTCCGGCATTAATTGTTGTAGTAATTTTGAATGTAAGCATTGGAATTCTTGAGTTTTGAACCTGTTTGTCCTGTCATTTGTCTCAGGAGTAATCATTTTTAATGTTTTTTGTCTCCTTTTTCTGGTTTTATTGTTGCAGCTAATGTAACTTATAATATTATAGTGAATTTAGTTTTTGAGACATTCTTTTCACATACCTTTAGATTTTCTGTTTATTTGCAAATGAAGTACATAAAATGTGAGTGATTCCCTGCTTAAATCTCTGGGATCTTATTGAATGGTCTTGAAAAATTCATTTGATGTAAATACCATTCAAAATCAAGGTTAATGGATCAATGATCATTCATAACAGACTGTCATTAGTTTAAAGGCTGATTGTCCTTTGTTTGATTTGACTGTTAATTGCTGGATGGAAGGAGACAGAGTAGTGTTAGTGGAAGAAAGTTTGGAAAATAGTAAAACACTTCCTATGGCAATTACTACTTTTCTTATCTAATCCTTGTATCTTATAATGGTCTGCCTTCTTGGTATATTAGGTCTACTTTTTCTTTTTCTTTTTGAGCTGCTTGTTTATCCTTTATGTATTGTATTTCAACTTTTTTTTATTTTTTTTTACTTGTCAGGTTTTTGCTTTAGATGTGGATATCATTCATGTGGAACATCTATGCATTACACATTCATTTTCTGTTATTGACATTCCATGCAGAATTTACAGTTACTAAATAAATTATATTTATACGTGAATTCTGTTTTGCAGCCATGGTACGCACGGAAATTCAAGATGAAACAGATAGAATGACTGGGAGATCAAAACAAATCTCTCCTGTCCCTATTCATCTCAGCATTTATTCCCCAAATGGTGGTTAAATTTGGTTTCTGTGTCTATACTCTTTGTGCTTATTGAAATGTAATACAGATTGTTGCCATGTATAATAAATGGGTCAAATTGTTGAACAAATCATGATTTTGAATTTTTGTTAATCTTCTTGTTGTCATTGTATCTGTTTATAGGCGATCTTTTAAAAACTGTTTGCTTTTGTTATAGCTGAAAAGAAGAGAAAATCGGGTAAAATATCAGCTAATTATTTCTTGATTTGACTCTTATATCGCTTAAGAATTGAAGTCATCGATTCATATTCATTGGTACATGTTATGCCTTTTGGAAATGAAACGATGGGTAAAGTGGATTCCTAAAATAAATTTGAACCAGTAATGATAAATATAATGCATGACCTCTTGTTAATCTGATACAATGAATACTGAATAAGTGCTACTGTTATTCAACTTGCTGTGCTGACCTGGAGTACATTGATTCTGTAGGTAACATTTTTAACCAAGCTGTGATATAGATGTTCCCTGATATGTATCGTTGATCCATGTTAGTTTTTATTTTAATTTAATTTAAATGCGTATTGTATGTCTGCTATATGAAAATTGTGTGTCGATTTTTATGGATTCACTCGGAAAATTGACAGAACTCAATGTGCAACTAAAATGACTTGTGTATCAGTAGATGCTGGTTTATTCTATCACTATCTGTGGTCATCATATGCTTTTTTTTTCCTTTTTGTTTTTGGACTTCTTACCATTGTTAGTCTCATGTGGCAGTTGTCAACTTAACATTAATTGATCTACCGGGTTTGACAAAAGTTGCTATAGGTAAATCCTTTCTATTCAGTATTACCGCAGATGTTCTTGTATAGTGTTGGAAGCTCTGCCTGAAATAAACAAAGGAGCTGTTCTTTTGTAGAGGGACAGCCAGAGAGTATTGTTCAAGATATTGAAAACATGGTGCGCTCTTATGTTGAGAAGGTAATATGGAATTATCCCATTTTAGATGCTGTAATCTTTATTGCTAAATATGATAAAATATTAGATATCATGCTGAAAATATTATATTGAATTCGTGAATGAAGTTCTTATGATTGGTTGTAGACTGTATAATCTTAGCACAGAATAAGAAAAATGATACTGGAAGTCAGTATAGGAAAACTGCTTATATGAATAATTGATTATGGTCTTCTCTGCTTTTATAATCAATTGTGTATATCTCACCCTGGCTTTAGTTTCAGTTGACATTTTTAAAAAAATTTGGTAACAAGGGGACTTTGTGCAATGCACGCCAGTGGGAAATAGTTATTACTCTGATTGCTTTGCTAAAAGCTGAAGCCTAATAGGCTAATAAGGATATGAGGGTAACTGTCAATTTATAGCAACGTCTGGATAAGTAGGTTAAGTGCCGTGTCAATTTATATAACAGATTATAAATCTACCATAATTGTCGAAATGGAGGCTGGAAGGTCACATGTGATTTGTCCTTGCTGGTGTGCATAATCCTATATACTTTTGGCTTATGCTACCAAAAGTGACTTAAATTCATGTGGGACATTATTTTCTTTTGGGTTGTTTTACATCATCGTCTTTTCAAATTTTCTATAGGAAAGCAATCTAAATTTTGGGGTTCCCAGTCTAATACATATCCCTCTAAACTCCTTAATATGTGCTAGCATGGACATATTTTCGGATATTGTTGGTGACATGGGTCAACAGATACTAGATAGAAATTGGGTCGCTTGTCCAATGAAAGCAATTGTTTCTTGTTTTTCAATCCTTGGCTTTTGTACGATGCATTATTTCTTTGTCATTGAAGTAATGGAATCTTTATTGATCTTTATAAATTGTTCTATTAATTTTTCCCCATATATTTGCTTTGTCTTTGTTCTGCAACTTGCTTCTTCCCAGTTAATGACAGTATTTGTTTTGGCAGCCAAACTGTATCATACTGGCCATATCACCAGCCAATCAGGATATTGCAACATCTGATGCTATTAAACTTGCTAGAGAGGTTGATCCATCAGGTAGACTCTGTTACTAATGCTGACTTCGTGTAGAATCATAGATTCGGTAGTATTTCTATATCAATATCAATCTCATGTTTAACCTATACTGGACCATGATGTTTAGGTGATAGGACTTTTGGAGTTTTGACGAAGCTAGATTTGATGGACAAGGGGACCAATGCCCTGGATGTAAGCTATGAGAATCTTTCCATAATATTATTTGATGTATTCACATGTCCACATATGTTTTAAGGGTTTTTCTGCTCAACATTGATGTAGAGTTCACCTTTTTTTGTTTGTCTTACTTTGGTTCTGAATTTGAGTTATTAGGAACATAAACCATCCAAAATTTCTCAATGTGGTCTCTAACCTTTTAGGAGTTTAGCCATTGTTCTTGTTGGTCGTTGGCGTAGTTCATTTTTAAGGTTGTATAGACATTGAGCTGATCATTTATGACAATCTTTCAAGGTGCTTGAAGGAAGATCCTATCGGCTGCGACAGCCTTGGGTTGGAATTGTCAACCGTTCGCAAGCAGATATCAACAGGAATGTCGACATGATGGCTGCTAGGCGAAGGGAGCGAGATTACTTTACAAGCAGTCCTGATTATGGTCATTTGGCTAGTGTGATGGGTTCAGAATATCTTGCCAAACTGCTGTCAGGGGTAAAGTTCTGTTGAAATTAATTAAATCACCTGATATTGTAGCATGTAAAGTAACTTATTTAAATGTTTATGGTTTCAGCACTTGGAGTCTGTGATCAGGGCACGGATTCCAAGCATTTTATCCTTGATAAATAAAAGTATTGATGAGCTGGAAGGGGAGATGAACCATCTTGGGCGGCCCATTGCTGTTGATGCAGGAGTGAGTTTTATTTTATATCTTATTTGCTTGCCCATAAAGTTGGAATAGATGGGTATGGTGTTTGATAATAAATTAATGAACGACTGTTTATCTTCAGGCACAACTGTACACTATACTAGAACTCTGTCGAGCATTTGATCGGATATTCAAGGAGCATTTAGATGGAGGGTAAACAAGAACTTTTTTTCTTTCACTTTGATACAATCTTCTTGGAAATTTTTAGAAAAATGATCTGACATTTGGTTGCTTTTGTATTTTTGCTGTCCTTGTACTTTCTGATGTGATCCCCAAATGTTTCATAGATAAAACATGCGAACACTAGGACCATACATTTATAGATCATTATGTTTGAGATTATCACTTTTCCGGTTCTGGATGATATTCGGTAATATGTTTCTTTTCATGGGCTAATGGAGATTTAAGATTCACCACCCCCACCTTGGGTGGCACACAAAAAACTCATAAAGCTGAATCAAACTTGATTGATGGAAGAGGTGACCTGGGTTGTGAGATACCCAGTCTGTGATCCGTTTTGGATCTGTGAAGAATTCATCTGCTGGGTTGATAATTGTGCGGTAGCATTACATTCACCAGATGTTGACATCTTAATAATATGAATATATTTATTAATAATTGGAGCTGTGAAGAGTCCATCTGCTGGGTTGATAGTCGTGTCATGTGCGCTAGCATACCATTCATCAGAGGTTGAAATCTTAATCATGTGCATATTTATTAATGTTTTAATAAATATTTGGATGCATAGAAATATTTCAAAATTCTAGGATGAAGAGGTGAATGGGGTATTAATAAGAAAAATCACCTGCCCCGGAACTTGGATCTGCGTTTGACTCAACCTGTCACTTTGACTTGTGTCTTTGTTCATTGGTATCATGGAATACATTTTCTGAACTCTAAAAATAGTTCAGATTCATTCATATATGTATTTGTGCTCGATAATGATATAGTAGCATGAACAATTGGACAAAATTTTGAGAGCAGGTAATTGCCAACAAGGCAAATAAGCCTACCTACTCTCTTCTGGTGTGTGACTTAGGAGTCCTACTAATCATTGAAGCAAATTCACTTGGTTTGCATGTCACTAGTTCTCTGCTCTAAAATCTACTTGGAAGAGGATAGCCTTCTCTTTAAAGAGGTCTAGGTTTCAAGTCATGGTTCGGTTAGTTGTAATAACATGAACGATTAGACAAAAATGTTAAGAACAGGTTATTGCTAGCAAGACAAACAGGCCCACTTACTCTCTTCTGTTATGAAACTTGGAATCAGTTACTTTGTTTGCATGTCACTAGTTCTCTGCTATAGACTCTACTGGTTGGGTGCATTCTTGCCGTTGTTTTTGTATTTACTTGGAAGATGATAACCTCCTCTTTTCAAAGATCTTATATCAAGTATTGGTCTTATTAGACAAAAAAAAAATATCACTTCTGCATCCTTTTTCTATTGATAACTACACATTCTTAATTTTGTGCGCATCATCTTCTCAACCCATTAATCTGATTCATCTGCCAATATGAGCATAGGCGACCTGGTGGTGATAAGATATATGGAGTCTTTGACAACCAACTCCCCATGGCTCTGAGAAAGCTTCCATTTGACCGGCATCTCTCCATTCAGAATGTCAAAAAAGTAGTTTCGGAGGCAGATGGTTATCAGCCTCATTTGATTGCTCCTGAGCAAGGTTACAGGCGCCTCATTGAGAGTTCTCTCAATTATTTCCGAGGCCCAGCTGAAGCATCAGTAGATGCTGTAAGTACCTCTATATGATGGGCTATCGATGTCTACTATTTCAAGTGGTTTCCTTCTTAATTTGCACTTATTTCTGGTATATGAATTTATTCCAGGTCCACTTCGTTTTAAAAGAACTAGTAAGAAGGTCTATTGGAGAAACTCAGGTGGGAAACATGTGATTCAGACAAATATTTAGAACTTCAGTGATGACCAACTTATCTGATGATTATTTTTTTAACTGCATACTGTACAGGAGCTAAAGCGATTTCCTACCCTCCAAGCTGAATTAGCAGCCGCCTCCTTTGAAGCTCTCGAGAGATTCCGTGAAGACAGCCGTAAGACAACATTGCGACTGGTGGAGATGGAAGCTTCCTACCTGACAGTGGACTTCTTCCGGAAGCTTCCTCAAGAAGCAGAGAAGGGAGGGAATCCGCAAGCCTCCACCGTGGACCGGTACACAGACGGGCATTTCAGGAGGATTGCGTCAAACGTGTCATCATATATAACGATGGTGTCTGACACACTCAGGAACACCATCCCAAAATCCGTTGTGTACTGTCAAGTTCGGGAGGCCAAGCGGTCTTTACTCAACCACTTCTACACCCAAGTGGGGAAAAAGGAGGTAAATATACTTCGTGCTTTTTGCAACACAAATGGGAAGGGAAAACGTTACACTTAGTCATTATACCGGTCATTTTTGCACAATTTGAGTTATTTGAAATATATATTTGTCTAATTAAGTACGTGGTTTCAAAAAAAGTGTACTATGAATGCATGCATATTTAAATATCACATTAGATGACATGGCATCTATAGAACTGCCTGGGTACAGCGCCTGTGATGGAATATAATTTTATCACCCATTGTTGATGCAGGGAAGGCAACTTGTTTTACTTTTAAATGAGGACCCGGCACTGATGGAGAGGAGAGTGCAATGTGCGAAGAGGCTTGATCTGTACAAATCTGCCAGGGATGAAATCGATTCGGTGGCGTGGGTGAGGTGAGATCGATTCTGACTGTATTCCGACTTTAGACACTAATATTCCTTTTTTTCTTTTAGTGTCTCGTTCTATAGTGTGAATCTATTTTCCTTATTGCTTACTTCCTCAGTTCCTCAGCATGTGGGTTGTTTTGTATATGATCTATTGAAAACATTCATGTCATATCAATGTTATGGGTTTACTAATCATATACACTGTTAATCTTGTGAAACTGTTGTGCATGTTGAAATACAATGTGTCCTCTGATGTCCTCCGTCCCCCCCCCCCCCCCCCCCCCCCCCCAAAAAAAAAAAAAATTGATCAGTGGGGATAGGAGAGATGGTTGGTGGGAATAGACCTTCCTTTTGAATTAATTGGCGTAGTCTATTCCAGCCACTTCACTCAGGAATTATTATTGGAACTTATGCTATATTAAAACTTTTTGGCCCTATCAGGTCCTAACATGTATGGTGCTACACAAATGAGGGGTAAAAGATGAAGGCACTAGTATAACCATGAAGTTTAATCTCCTCATCTATCACCATGCCTAAGCAATAGAAAATCAATTATTGTAACACCACATAACTGTCTCTCATAGAAATCATAGTGTACCAAAGAATGTTTATGATGGTATAAATATTGGCAACCAATGTATCCATATCACCTATTTGGATTGCTAATAAAAGCTTTGTATTGTCACCAAGAAAAAAAAAATTACCCTCTTCAAGGATCATATTTTTGATGTTCCTTCAACTGCCACTTTGTCTTGCTCTTCCAGTGCCATCCACAACTTAGGGTCATTAAAATCCTTGATGAGAATTGTCGGGTTCGCTTCCATCAGTAAGTGTTCGGGATTCTGCGTGGTCATACCTATCACTGGCATCCCAGCAGCAACTCCAGCTTTAATTCCGGACACGGAATCCTTGCAAAACAGGCATAGAACATCTGAATTTAGCAAACTGAACACTAGCTCAGCCATTCCTTCCTAATCTAATATATGATTTGTGTTAGAAAGAATGACTGTTCCCAACATTTTTCTAAAGTTTAGGAGGGAAACCTCAAATACAAATGAGTGTTCTGCGGATGCCTGGAGCCCCTTGAGGGCCTTCAAGTAAGGGTCTGGATATGGTTTGGCGCGTTCGCACTCGCCACCAACGATGAGAAGCTCAAAGAAATCTGTCAGGCCTAGGATTGATATCATTAGCTCGGCGTTCGCTCTTGGGGCGTTTGTCACCGCCGCACGCTTTATTCCTTGATCCTCTATCCATTTGCACAGTTTAGAGAGGCCGTCAACGGGTTTTAGTTGCTTGGAAACCAACCTGTGTGTTCTCACCCAAAATAAGACCACTTGTTATACACCAAAATAAATGGATATGCATTTACGTGTTTTCTTGTTTACCTCCGAAACATAGCTTCCTTGTCATCCATGAATTGCATGGCCTTCTGATGATCCCAATCAGGGAAAAGGATGGCGCCGATATCCTCGTTGTGCTTGCCACTGATTTTCTCTATGAAGAAGTCTTCTGTGATGGGAACACCACCATTGAAGCCAATCTACAGAACAACTCATGTTTGATATTACAACAGTACAACCTCCAAAGATTTTTTTTTTAAATTAACGTAGGATATTGTAACATATATGAACTTGATTACTCTTTATCTTTATCTATACGTCTATTATAATTACCAATTTTACAAAATTTATGGCAATAAAATAGGGAGAGGCGATTGATGCACCTTTTTTTATTATTAATATTACATAGAGTTATTTACTTTGTCTACATCAGTGGGTGAAAAAAGTGATATGAATCTTAGGGTGTGTTTGGTTGCGTGATTGCAAAACTGATTATGCAGGAAACTTATTTTCTCAGCCTTTTGAAATCACAATTTTTGAGCACTATTTGTCTGAAATCTGTGTGCAGGAAGCTGCTACAGTAAAACTGTTTGGTTGCACGATTGCAAACGCAGCTTCTTACGATCGCAAACGTTACGTAATCGCGCAACCAAACGCACGCTTAATCCATCTTTCAGGTAGTCTAGTTAAATTGAAGTTTGAAGACCATAGCACTTTTATTGTGAAATGGTATTAGAATATCATTTTAATTTTATATCATCATTATATCAGTTATTGCACAACTGTCAAAGGGGGGCTGAAAAGAATATAAAGATATTTACGTGAATTACTACTGTATGTGTTATTGATCTAGGAAATGTACCTCTTGAAGCATTTCACGGAATGCAAAGTAATGGAGGGGGTCTGAATCACAGAGTGTTCCATCAATATCGAACAAAATGGCTTGAATGGGTGCAATTACAGAAAAAGAGCATCCATTGCTGCACCAGAGGGAAAACAATCCAACCATCAGAGCGACTAAAGAAAACAAAAACAGGTGATTCATGCATCACAGCCTCACAATACTTGAAAATAACAAATGAATACATGTTCAAACAATGGAACCAAATAAAAAATCTATACAGGAAGGCAGGAACAAAATATCAATATACATTGTCATGAATCCAATGCTACAGAGACCTCAATGGAGATGGTAATATCCTACACAAAACCACGGGAATCCAACCCAACAGTTCCACCATTCAGTATAAAATAAGATTAACAAAATTAAGCAACATTATGAGATGATTCTATGAGATGGGATCCGGTTAGTGTTTGATCCCCTCAGTTCTTGTCTGTTTTCACAACTGAAAATATCACAAAACTGACTTGTTAAAAAATATGAAGTGACACATGTCAATCTATCTTTGAAGATTGAAGAGTGGTAGAATCTGATTAGATCCCATCTTGAATACCAATGAAATTAGTAAAAGAAAGAAATCCAGTCTATATGAAAATCATCTTTTTGTTCCTTACAAACCACATCCGATGTCTACTTCTCTTGTGGCTATGCTGGATCTTGCATTGTACATCTTGCTTCATTTAAGCTAAACCACATAGAAAACAATAACAACAAAAAAAAAAAAATCTACACAATCTCCCTGTATTAAGCCATGGAAGAATCCAAGAGGTTTCGTGAGCAAAACAGATTTTTGGACGCCCCCAACGTAAATCACAGCAGATCTTTGTCCATATCGAAGAAGAAGATCAAATGGGTCTTTTTTCCCAACCCAAAAATCAATCTTCCATGAAGAACAGATATAAATCACATACCAAAATGAAGAGAAGAGAGAAAGACTCCAACAAACCCAGATCAGAAAAATGAAGAACAGATAGAGATCACAAACACAGAGATGCAAAAGATTGGAAAAAAAAACATAATATGTATACCTTTCTGAAGAAACCGACATGTTGCAAGGAGAAGAGACGGAGATAAACAAGGCTTTTGATTTGTGGTTGCGACTTGGCGAATGTGAGGAGGATTATTCATTTATGGTTTGGTTGTTTTGGAAAGGTTTGCAAAAGAAAGTAAAAGAAATGAAGGAATCGTTTGGGAATTAAAAAATTGGAGATTCGGGGGAGTCTAATCTCTTCAAACACTTGTCCCCTGCTCCGCTCACATTTCCGGGAAAATTTGAACGGATGTACGGTCCCGATGAACGACAGCGCCTGACCGCACCCAACCCGATTCGGCCCAGCCCGACTGATGACTAACGGGCCGGGTGACCTAGAAATTTTTTTTCTGGCGCTGATACAGACCATTTTGCAGCTCGTTTTACTGTCCCATATGTTATATGATGTTCTATAATAGTGTATGAACTATTTTTTTTAATTTTTCAAAGTGAAAAAAATGCAGCATTGTATTCCAGTATATACTTTATTTTATAAAATAGTATGTATTTCAATGAGAGAGTGTGTGGATTTAAAATAAAATATAAACGGTGTGAACTACAATGGGGGTTGGACGTATAATTTTCTTTTTTCTTTTTTAACTTTGTTACGTTCAGTGTTTTTTTATAATTCTAAATATGTATATTCATTTCCACTATAACAGGTCTATGTCTCATTGAAAATTTATCTTATTTAGTTTTATAGATGGAATCATTCAATTCACTAGAATATATATTTTATTTTTTTATAAAAATATATATCTCAATAGATGAAATATATATTTTTTTTAAAAAAAAAGTAAAAAGTGTGTGGTTGAATTGTCGAAAGGCAGTTTGGAAACCCGTTTAAAAAGTATGATTTTGTATAAATTTTGATTCCAAGAAATCTCACTTTCTTTGTTTGTTAAAAAGCAATTGTTTTTCAAAAATTTAAACAAATTTTTTAATTAAGTACATTTATTTAAGAACAATTGGAAACATGTTTGAGCCTTTTGATTTCTGTAAAAATAAAAGTGTGTACAAAACATGATTCTAAACAGCTATGAGTGAAACATTTTCCCTTAAAAAACCTGTCTCATACTCATCCCTAAGAAAAAGTTATGTTAAATCTATTTTTATGTCTAGACCGCACATGTTTTTATATTTTATAAATTATATATAGATAAAATATGTATTTTTATAAAAGATGAAGAATATATTTTAATGAATTAAATAATATTATTAATAAAAAATGCGAAAAATTTATAAAGAGGTACATAGTTGCATATGCCAGAGCTCCGTCCCTAATCACAACCCGATTTGACCCAGCCCAACCCATGACTAACGGGCCGGGTCGGGCCAGGCCGGGCCATCCAAATCACAACCATCCACCTCTCTCTCTCTCTCTCTATCTCGATCTTTCTCCAAACCTAACCCTCATCGCGCGCACAGATCCGCTACGAAGCACCTCCGTTCGCTCATCGCGCACAGATCCGCCGTCCGATCAGAGATCAACGGCGTGATTCGGGTCTCTCGTCAGGATGGCTAACAGACCTCAGATTCCGACAAACAATTCGGCTCTCATCGCCATGATCGCTGACGAGGTAAAACACGAGATCTGAGGAAAACATTTACTGACCTAGTTTTCAATTCATAGATTTCCTCCATCAGTTCTGAAGATCTGTTGTTTGATATTGTCAAAGGACACCGTGACCGGGTTCTTGTTGGCCGGTGTCGGCAACGTAGACATACGGAGGAAGACGAACTACCTCATCGTGGACTCAAGTTTGTAGCCCCTATTGTTTGTGGTTTCTTTTTGTGTTTGTTTGATTTATCTATGTATTCTGATATGTTTTTTTTTTAATGTCTATGTAAATTTGGTTTAGAATATGAAATTATGAATACATGTTTTTTCCCCTTTTGCTATGTTTAACCTGGGTGATGCCTCATCTCTTGGGCTTGCTTTGTTTTGTTTTGTTTTGGGATTTCATGTGATTAATAAATGAGCTCTGCTACACTCAATCATTTTTACAGTCTCAAATGTAGTTTTATATATCTTGTTAGCCCTCTCCACTATAAAATGATATCATTCAATTCATAGGAATATATACTTCACATTTTATAAATGCACATGCCTCGTTACATGAGGTACATGATATTTTTAAAAAATGAAAATATGTGCGGTCTGCATTTTGGATTGTAATATGGACTGAGTGTAACATTTTCCTTAATAAATTAGGTGGCGCGCTCCCACCATATTTCAACTAAAAAAGTGGTAAAACTTGTGGGATTTTCCACTTTCTCAGCTGGTCCAATTGAGTCTTCTTGCATATGCCAGGACGGGAAGGTGTTAAGATTTCCCATGTCAAGGTTGCACCATGTCTTGATTTTTTATTGCAAATTTTGTCAAATGATTAACAGTTATCAGCTTCTCACATACTCAGAAATATACTTGTGGCCAGAAAGGGCTGTTCTACATTAAACTTTATGCTTGTTTGGGGTAGTTGCTCATTCTATAGAGAAGAATTTACCTTTGAGGGTTGTCTGTGCATAATCCCAAAAGCAAGCAGAACCCCATTTGACTTTGTTTCACTTCGGAAAGTGTTCAGAAGGAAACTTGTTTACCTATTGATTAACTTCTTGGGTTTGTGCATGTCATGGAAAACAGTAGAATATTAGAATGGGACAAGAGGTTTCTCAGAGGGAAAGTTAGTGGGAGAGTAATTGAGCTGAGTAATACCTCAAGAAAATTTATTTTCTTTTTAAAATAAAGATCCTAATAAAACAAGGTTATAGGGTGACAGAAAATCACTTTCCCTTTGAAATTGTGGCACAGACAACAAGATTTTGTATGGTCAGATAAAAAAATGTCTGTTCTTCCCCTCTTCCCCTAGTTTTGTTGCTGATACATACAAGTTGTAGATACGAGCATGTGTGAGGATGGCATCACAATTTTGATCCTTTTAGTCCTCGATTGTTGCTTTACAGTAAACATAGAATCTTCGGTAAATTGACTTGATCTTATTTTCTGCGATTTTCACTTAGATGGGAACTTGATTGAACAATGCAAAAGAAACTTTACCACTTAAGTTGACGTCGCTGGAGATGGATACTTGCCGAGCACTCTGGGTTTCAGTATGAAACCATGCTGAGTAAACTCATGAATATCCACATATGGATACAGACATGGACACTGATGTATGATGCTGAAAAGAACTGTTGCACATAATCAATTGAGTTTATGATTTTTTTTTTCTAGATATATATCTCCTTTCAATCACATGAATATTTGAACATAGCTTGACATGTGATGGGAGTCCTGAAAGTTACATGTCATTGTACTGGTATTGATTATAGAAACCAAATGCATGGATGGAAAATATTCTTGATGATGTTACGGTGAAGTAAAATGTATAACTTATGGGTTTCTTATAACATTTTGAGATATATTTATCAACTGTCTGTGTCCTGTTTCTTTTGGATGATGATTAAGATGATGTTCATGTTTTTTGAATTTCCACTTGTTTCAGAGACAACAGTGAAAGCCATTGAGGATGCCTTCAAAGAGTTCACCACAAAGGAGGACATTGCTATCGTGTTGATTAGCCAATATGTAAGTTATTTGGAGTATGCCAATTTGAATCTTGTTCCATTTGTGACTTGATATCAAGTATGCACCTGTCTGTAAAGTTTTATATAATAGATATAACATGAGCGTGATTTATGAGGTTTCCTTTTTGTTTGTCTGATAAACATATTGGCCAAAAAGTCTATTTATTCTCACAGAACTCATTCTGGTTTGAATTCAAGTTTTCGCTTTCTTGTGAATCTCTTTAGTTTTCCGAACATTGTCAAATGTTCAAAAAAGTATTCTGATTGGATTTCTCCCATACCCATCAGCCAAACATACTTCTATTAATCGAATTTTGCATTTAGTACTTCAAAATCCATTGTTTGTATGATTTAACACTGTTTTCATAATTTGAAATACCAATCTTTATTGTCTCATCACTTTCATGCCCAACAATTTTTTAGTCTCTTTCTTAAAATGCATATAAAAAATAGCTAATCATCTCTGTCATATGAATTATGAATGTGCACATACTCTATCGTATAGAATCACTGCTGAATATCTGCCATACATGAACTGTGTGACCATGATTTACATGCCTGAAAGAGTAGCTCTTATTTCAATAATTCGTGTCACATGCCTGCAATTGATTGTCCTTGTAAACACATGTATTCAATGATAAACTGTATGTACTCTGAATCAACGACACACATTAATCCTCCCTCTGTTTTGGTTATCAGGTTGCGAATATGATACGATTTCTCGTCGACAGCTATAACAATCCCATCCCTGCGATTTTAGAGATCCCCTCCAAGGACCACCCATACGATCCAGCTCATGATTCTGTCCTCTCCCGTGTGAAGTATTTGTTCTCCGCAGAATCCGTGGCGTCCGACAGGCGCTGAATTACAATTCCAGTATATCACTTTGCTGCTTTTGCAGATGTGCCACTTCTTATAGCTTCATGACTTCTGTACACAGATTTACTTGAATAAGGTCCCCTGTTTTTAAAAAAATTCGAATACCGCACTTGTTTGAGAACCTCTGTTTATCTTGGAATAACTGATTCAACGGCTCTGATGCTCTTATATGAAAGTATGTGTTTTTTTTTTTTTTTTTTAATGTGATGTGGTCTTCGAAAGCGATCGAAATGAACGGTCATGATTCACTGTCGTCTGATTTCGTCTGTCCAATCACGGCATAGTCAGACATCAATATCACAAAAACGCAACACGACACAGAAACTCACCTTATAATCGCCGACCCAAAAAAACAAAAACCCAAAAACAGGAATAACTTCATCAGATCTGTTACCATGGCGTCGCTTCCGATCCAAGCCTCCCCCCTGACCGTCCGATCCTTCCGTCCCCCGATCGTCCTCTTCGCCAATCTGCAGTCAATCCCGACCGTCCGTCTTCTCCAGCGGAGGAATCAGACGGTTAGGGTTGCGGCGACGATCAAGTACGAAGGGACGAAGAGGAGGGAGAGGGACCTGGCGGCGATGATAGAGAAGAAGGTGGAGGAGGCGAAGGAGGTCTGCGAGGAGGAGCCGGCGTCGGCCGAGTGCAAGGTGGCCTGGGATGAGGTGGAGGAGGTCAGCCAGGCCAAGGCGGATCTCCGGCGGAAGCTCGGGGAATCCAAGGACCCACTCGAGTCGTTCTGCGCCGAGAACCCAGAGACCGACGAGTGCCGGGTCTACGAGGATTGATCGATCGGGACCGTCCGATCTTTTTCTGTGCTTTCGTTTTCTTCTTGTGCTTTTTTTTTTGTTGTTGTTCGGATAGGGTTGTGTTTTCGTGGATTTGGGTGTTTGGGTGCTTAGGATAACTGTGGTTGGTGGATAAGCATATGGCAGGGGTGGGGTCCACCGTCCACGGTTTTAAAGTTGCATAGCTGAAATTTGACGTCTGTAATGGAAGGTGTTTTTATGGTCTATATATTTTTTTTTCTTTTTCTTTTTTTCGGTTTTAAAGGCCTTTCGTATGCTTATATATACATGGACGGTGCGTTTAAATGTGAAGTTAAAATTTTTATATTTTTAAAATTTTATGTTTTAAATCTAGTTTTTAAAAAATCATGTTTTATTAGATTTTTAATCCTAATATTTTTTAATTTAAAAAAAAATGAAGATTGTGATTTGAAAAACTAAACGCTAAAAATTTGTTTGAATTTGAGTTTAAGAATTTTTAATTTTTCAAATGTATAATCTATTTAAATGGACCCTTAATCTATCAAAATTGTAGGATATATCATGTATATCAATAATGAGTTAAGGACTAATTCAAGCACGAATATGTGATTTAAGGAGTGTATTAAAGATGAACACTCTTTAGAAATAGGGTGGTCCTACTCTCTTCCCTTGTAATATCTTCACAATAGTCTGGGCATCACTGTAGACATGAAAATCATTTGGTATGTTATGATTTCAATCAGAGTTAGTTGGATAGAATTTCATGGAATTATTTGGATTTACACGTGTTTTTGGAGAGTTGTATGAATTTTAAGAAAAATCAGATGATTATATTTATTTCAAGTAGTTTACAAGGGTTTATTTGACTTCTTTTTTATTAAAAAAAAAAAGTTAATATTTTATGCAATGAATATATATTATTTAATTATAAAACCCCACTTACTCTAATAAAACATAAATCCCATCCAATTAAAAAAATACAAACTACGCACAGTGAGAACGCGTGTAACAAAATAAACGGTCATAATCCATCTCAAAAAATAAAACGGTCATAAATAAACCCTAATCCATCGAACGATTGAGATTCGACAGGCTTGAATCAGACGTCTCACAGTTTTGGCTCAAAGAAGGAAAACCGAGGGATCAAAAACCCCCTAACAAGCACACATGTAAGCGATAGGGTTTCATCAAAGAAATTCAATCAAAACGAAAATAACTTCACCCAAAAAGCCACGGTTAAAACACGAGGCCCTCTTTTGTTGGCTTTGTTGAAGAGATTGGGTTGGGATGAACTGCAGCAAGACCTTCTTCTTCCTCCAACAATGTCGATTCCCTCCTTCCAAACCCTCTCCGAACTACTTTCATCTTCACAGAGGTCTCTCTCTCTCTCTCTCTCATGTTTCGTTGTGAATTCTGAGAGTGGTTGACGATGCAGGACTTCACGAGAGCCTCCGTGTGACTCCTCCTCGGTGTTCCAGGGGAATTTGGTCGAGTGAGGTTGTCAGAAAGTCCGGCGGATCCGCACCCCGTGACGGTGAAGATGTTAGGCCTAAGGTATAATCGCTTATCGCTGTTTTGATTCGTTGTAACTTATGTTGAATTGTTGATGTTGTGATTTGGCAAGGAAGGAATCCGAATTGAATTGATTAGGGTTGGCTGTTTTGCTATATGTTTTTTTGTGTATTTTGGTCTCAATTTGGTGGTTCCTGTTGATGTCTGTGCTCGATTTGATTGTGTCTAGGGTTAATAATCGACGGTACTTAATTTTTTTTTTTCGAACTAAATATCAAGTATTAGATTCTGAAACGGTTTCTTGTAACTTAGCAAGTCGCCTCCACATAAATAATTGCCATTGCCCAAATCGATTTTTGTTCTATGATTTTGTCATATGTTTTGATGGCTCAATAATTATCTATCCTTATCATAATTGAAGGGTGATTTTCCTTAGTTATAAAGTGATGATCATGTTTTGTGTGTTTGCAAGCAAAATGTATAAGAATATATTTAAGTGGGGTTGAGAACCTCTGAAATCCTCTGAGAAGTGTAACGTTGGTTGTACTGTTTACGAAGAATTTTGCATCTGAACTTCTAGGAGTTCTTGGATAATAATTTGCTTGCTTTTTCATGATTAAGATCATTAATGACAAATAACTGCCGCACAATGAGCTAGATTATTTTTGTTTAAAGGATAATACTTCAAAAAAGGATGAGACGATTGGAGCATTTCAGAAGTTGCCCATGGTAATGCCTGCAGTTGATATACTTGCTTCAGCTTTGAGAAAAGCAAAAAAAGTTTCTCCTACAAAGGGTAATTGATAACAGTTTTGCTTTGTTAAATGAATATTATATCAAATCCTTTACTGAGCTTGTAGTTGTTATACTTTTGTTTGTTGACATCAAAGGTATTGTAAACATTGCCAAGCGAGAAAGAAACAGAGGTGCAAAGCAACTTGATGCATTAATGAAAGTGAGTATCTAAAATTCAAATTTGATATTTGTATTTTAAATTCAATATTACGTCATGCTGTCACCTTGATTGTCTGACTTATGTTGTATAGAGAACCTAACAAGAAGAAATCTTTTGATTGTGTACATCAAACACTTTTTTCTCTGTTCAGGAATTAGTTGTTCCTCTGAGAGGGTACATGGAGAACTTTCCTAAGAGGTGGACTCTGCATCCTTATGAGCGATCTCTTATTGAATTAACTTTTGGAGAAGGAATTTATGAAGAGGTAGACACTTGACAATTGTGCTCATACTCGTTTAATCGTCTTTGAAAACCTATACCAAATTATCCTTGTCTTTATTGTTGCTTGGTCACTAGTCTTTGTATATCCTGTCTGTTTCAGCATCAAAAGTTTGAGTGATACCAAAATTTTACATATCAAAATTGAAACATTGTAAGCTCAGATGTTTAGTGTGTGGTTTATATATAATTTGGTTAGCTACGTGTTTTTGCTTTATGAAGGCGGATATAGAAAAAGGAAAACGTGTGGAATCTTACATTCAAATTGCAAGCTATGCAGTGTTCTTCACTTCTTCTATAATTTGAGGTTGCTAGGTGAAAGGAACTGCAGAGAGACTTGAGTGATGAGAAAACTGTCTGATTATCTGGTTTTCCTTCAGTGTTGTTGATTTTATCATAAGTTAGATGTATTTCAGTTCTTGAATTATTAGTATTAAACAAAGATGATAAACCTCTAGGACAATTATTATATCGCATGCAAGTATGAAGCTTGTCAATTTTGGATACATTATAGTTTGCATTCTTACCTACTTTTAGCTATCTCGTTTTCTTGAAAAGGATCCATTATGTTGATGTGTTGATTCGTCTTAGATTTAGTTTTTTTTTTTTTTTTTGGTGGGGTTGTATGTGCAGTGGTGTCTCATCCGGAGTTTATTGTTCTCCAACTTCTGTTAACATATTCTTGCATTTTTCACCATCATGAAAGTATCTCTTTGATATTATCTACTTTTCACTGAATAATACATCCATGTTATTGAGATATGTGGTATGTACTTTGATTTAATGGTCTGTTTCTCTGACATAATATGTGGAGAATGTTGACCAGCTTAGTGTTTACTAACCACTGATAATTTTATGGTATCTTTTGGGAGTCAATAGGCTTTGAAAAAGGTTGATTCCCTCAGGAAGAAGATCACACGTGTTGGAAAGGAACATGCTTCTCTTTGTGCGCAGGTTTGAGTAATGTTAGCTGAGAAACAGTGCTGCATTTCTTAATTGGATGTGTGAATGCATGGAAATGAAATATGTTAATGTGAGCTTAGTATCTTGCAATGGAAAGATTTAAGTAATATAAGAACAACCTTATAATTAATTTTTATTCTTTGTGGTTGTATGCTTCTCATTTCTTGGAGTAAATTATAATAATACTCTTCAAATTGCCTTTAAAATAGTTATTATTGATTTAGATAATTCATCATACAAGATGGTGGTAATTATATACTGAATAATACCCATCATTTAATTCTGACATCATGTTATTTATGGTAACTAGAAGTTGAATCTTGACATGTTTCACCCGGATGAGACAAGCAGCAGGAGACAAGCCCTTCTTGATCTCATTGAATAGTTCTCTCTCTTTGATGCATTTTGGTTTTGGAAAAAATATCCTAGAAATGACCTGTATTGTAATTTTATGTAAATGTCATTCTGATAAATCAAGAATTTATTAATATATGTATTTCCCCTATAATGGAAAAGATTTATACTCAGGTTGGATATTTAAATTTGACAGTCCTCCTTAAAGCGTGAAGCAGAAGAAAGATTGAATGAGGTTAGTTCTTGCTTTTCATATCTGTGTGTTTGTTATCTTCTAAAAAAATTCTTTGTTCAGCTCTGATTATATTTATTTTTAATTTTCAACTTCCATTGCATCTTCTCTTATAATGGCTTTGGCCATCAAATTTAATGAGCAATGCATCTCTTTATGCAGGGTATGAAAAGACTAGAAGAAGTTTTCCAAGAGGATAGAAATGCTATTGAAGATCTTCTCCATATAACAAAGGTTCCTTGTACTCTTGCCCGCTATGCCCACCATTTTTCCTGTTATCATGCAATGTGTATGCTCAAATTTCTGTAAAGTGAAAGCTGCCTAAATTTTGATGGTTTCTTTGAATCTCCATTCTGTCCTAATAAACTGCTATTTCTAAAACCACAAAGCTATGCTCACATTTCTTCTTCTTTTTTTTCTGCTGGTTTATGGTTTCTGTGTCCTTTCTTTCTTTCTTTCTTTCTTATTCTTTTCTTTTTTTGTTCCTCTTTCTTGCCTGTACCATGTGAATTTAAATTTAAATACTGGAAGTAATTGGAAACTGGACATGATTTATGAATGAAGTTTATTATTGATTTTTGAGCATGTTATAATTAGTTAATGATCTCAACAGGCATTGCGTGCCATGCCAGTAGTCGATCCAGAAACTCCAACACTGAGTCTTGTAGGTGCGCCTAATGTGGGCAAATCATCTTTGGTTCGCATACTCTCTTCAGGGAAGCCAGAGGTATTTTTTATGGTGAACGAATATCTATTATTGTAATGGGGTTTTTATTAGCATAGTGATGGAAGCTTGTCTAGTAGTAAATAATCATTTCAATGCTCCATGGAGAATACTTTACTTTTTTGGTGTTTTGGTAAACCTTCTTGAACCTGCGGAAAAAGCTGACAATAGCCATACATGGAAGACATGATGCGTGATTTAATCTTCAAACAGTTTACTTGAGGTGTGGATCCATGTGTATCATTTGTATATGTAAATGCCAGTCTGGAGTTTATGGCATGTAAGATCGATAATTCTGACTCAAAATCCAGAAAAACATCATGCTGAAAAAGGTTGTTGCATGTGTGGATTGTGTTCTTTGTATATCACTCTTTCAAGTATCCTATTAATATATACACATATTACATTTATATGCTATATATCACTTTCATTGGATGTTGCTAAGGCCATGTTTGGCTACAAAAGCTTAAAGCAGCTTTTAGGTTTTGCAGTCACATCAAGTCAAATACATCATCATTTAAAGCTAAAAGTTAAAAGTTGTTACCAAACATGTCAACTTAAATACATCATCATTACTAGATTTTATCTCTAAACTGTACCACGAAATTTGTGTTTTATAAAGCAGCTATCATCATTACACCCTCAAATCATTATCATTATACCCTCAAAAGCTAAAAAGCTGCAAAAGTTAAAAGTTAATTTTCAAACTGTGTTTCCAAACGCTACCTAAGTAAAGCAATAATCATATTTGCATATTTTTTATTCTTCATTTTCCCACTAAGCTCCTTTCTTTGATACAGCCTTTGTAATCTTGATCCCTTCATAGGTTTGTAACTACCCTTTCACAACCAGAGGGATTCTGATGGGTCACATCATGCTAAACTATGAGCGATTTCAGGTAAAGGAACTTCTCATCTTTTATCCTCCATTTTCTTATTTATTTAATCAAAAACAAATTTTTCATGTGCAATTAAATTTTTCACAGGTGACCGACACTCCTGGCCTTCTGAGGAGACATGATGGTAAGTTAGGCCACTTTTACTTGGAAGGCATGCAGTGATAAATTTACTGTTCTTTATATATCCGCTCATCTAATTTTCCTTCTTTGGAAAATGTCTTCACTCATGTAATGTACACTTAATCTAAGATGACAGGAACAACTTGGAGAAGTTGACACTTGCAGTCCTCACACATCTGCCTACTGCTGTACTGTATGTTCATGACCTAACTGGAGAGTGCGGGATGTCTCCTTCCGATCAGGTAGTGTCTGGTTTTTTTCTTCATTTCTCACCTAGTTTTGCTTTCATGTATTGGCATGTCTTGGTTTAATTTGTGCAATAGTTCAACACAAAGTGGGATATCAACATTTAGGATCTTGTTAGTTTAAGCAACTTTGCTCAAGCCTCACACATTATTCTTTGCTTGCCTACACGAAGCCCTCCAACATTGAGACCCCATTCCAAACAAACTTGAGAATCTCCTTCACCTGGCCTCTAATGTGTATTTGGGTTTCCAATTTATGAGATACTTTTTCAGGTTGTCAATTTTTTAAAAACTGACCGAGAATTTATGTGACTACTAATATAACTTCACATGTGAATGATATATTTATTGCATACAAATGTAAGCAATCTATATATAAACAAGCTACAATGTGTTGAGCATGGTATTTTCCATGGACATATAAATAGGTAAAAATTTGGATGAAACTAGGTTATTTAAGAAACTTGGATGGTGTTGGAATGAGTGTGCATCCAAGGAAACTATGGGGGGAACTTTCGAAGGATATAAACTAAACCGAGAATCAGTTGAAATTGTGTGGTCATGAACGTTTGCTTAGACACCAGTGAAGGGGGGAACTGATAAGGGGTAAAATCTTGGGAAGGAGGAAACACCTGCAAGACCTGGAAGGAAGCAGTTATATGAAAAATTTCTCGACATATGCATAAGAGCATGACTCACACATACAAACCCCTTATTTCAGATGAAAGCCCTTGAAGAAAATACTGAATCGGTGACACCTTGAGGATCACTGAGAAATATCCACAGTTGGCTGTTTTGCATTCTGTGGATTCTAACGTGGTGACCTGAGTGTATATAATTCTCTTGGGCTTTCTTGTTGTCGTCTTTTAGCATGTTGTTCTTCATAGTTCTATGCCTCTACTATGGCTGGCTGCTAACAGAATATACATAACGTATGAAAACAGTTAATCATCTACAAAGAAATAAAGGAGAGGTTCAAGGATCATTTTTGGCTTGACGTTGTTTCCAAATGTGATCTGTTGCAAAACTCGCGAGGCACGTACGCTGACAACGACGAGTTGGAAAGATACAAGAGATTTGGACCTGATGAAGCACTCCATGTATCTGTGAAGAACCAAGTTGGTATTGATGAGGTTAGCATGATGGATCCCCTTTTTTTTCCACCCGAATAGATCTGCATTTAACATCAATTGTTTAGCTTTGGTACTGATATTGCAATTAAAATTATTGCTTCAGCTGAAGGTTAGAGTTCAAGAACTTCTGCAATTGCAAATGGAAAGGATCAAAAGCCAAAAATGTAATGAAGAAAACCATTTAACAGCTTCTGTCTGATCACCCTCTCTCGAAGCTGGAGCTGTTGGTGCCTTTTTCCCCATAGAATTTCAGTCAAGTGTTCATGGCTTTCTACACAAAAAAATTGTTGAACTGAACCTCTGTTTATTTTTATTTTTTCTTTTCAACAAGAATTGCATCCTTTCTCTTGTATAACAATTTAAATTTTAATACACAATGTTTAAACAGAAAATCATTTTTTTCTTTTAAACAAGAAATTCATAATGGGTCTTTCTTTTGAACAGAAAGTGCATCCTTTCTCTTGTTGGTGAAAGAGATGCCTAGGCATAACATTTTAATTTTTTTTTTTTTTTTTTACAAAATTAAATTGGTCCTTACAAAATTAAATGTATAATGACCAAGTAACCGTTATGACTCAAAATTTAATCCAAACTAAATCATAACCTTAAAAAAAAAAACTAAATCATTATTTGACAACTCATCCTTTTTAACCCGAGTTTAGATGCAGGTAGGACTGGATTTGGTCAAGTCTTATTATTATTGAGCTGCACAGTCTATGAATCGAATTGTACAGTCAATTATTGAATGCGTGCTTCACTCTCTTATTGAATAAAGGTGGTTCTTAAGAATCCATATTTATCCCATTGTTAATCGGATTCAATAAAAGAGTGAAATTTTTAACAAATGATTTGCTGTATAGTTTGATTTATAAATTGTATAATTCGATTTATAGCAGTTCTATGCGAGACTAAGCCGGTTAGATCCGGACTTAAATCCCTCCCTGTGGTGTTTTGATGTCATGTTCTTTTATGACAGGATCAAAACCCATGAATTCATGAACCATATACAAAACAAAACACAAATTTATGGGAGCCCAAAATGAAGCTAAGAACGAGAACCCCCACCACCATCACATCATCATCATCAACAAATCTCAGCCATCCAATCCTCCACGCCCTCGAATCATGCGACGCCGCCTCCCCCCACTTCGACCAAATCCACGCCCAGCTCACCCTCTCCGGCCTCCTCCACCACCCCTTCTTCGCCGGCCGCGCCATCAAAAAACTCTGCTCCTCCCCCCTCCTCGTAAACCGCGCCGTCTCGGTCTTCGCGCGCCTCGACTCCCCCGACGCCTTCATCTGCAACACCATCATCCGAACCCTCATCAGATCCAAAGACCCTCGCAAGGCCCTCGATTTCTACAACCACCAAATGCTCCCCCGATCGATCCCTCCCAACCACTTCACTCACCCCCTCCTCTCCAAAGCCTGCGCCGACCTCCGCCTCGTCGCAGACGGCGAGAAGTCCCACGCCGTCGCCTTGAAGTCCGGCCTGGCCTCCGACCTCTTCGTCTTCAATTCGCTCATCCACATGTACTCCTCCTTCGGCCGCGTCGACTCCGCCCGCCGCGTCTTCTGCGCGAATCACGAGGCGGCGGACGTCGTTACCTGGAATTCGATGATCGACGCCTACGCGAAGAACGGCATGGTTTCCGAGGCGCGTAAGGCGTTCGACGGAATGCCTCGCAGAGACAGAGTGAGCTGGAATTCGATGATCGCCGCGTACGCGGCGGTCGGGGACGTGGAGGCGGCAATGGCGCTGTTTACGAGGATGCCGGAGAGGGACGCGGTGTCTTGGAATTCGGTGATCGACGTGCACGCGCGGGCCGGGGAGGTCGCGAAGGCGAGGGAGCTGTTCGATCGGATGCCGAGGCGGAGCGCGGTCTCTTACAATGTCGTGCTCGCGCTTTATGTGAGGGTGAGAGACTATCGCGCGTGTTTGGGATTGTTTGAGGAGATGTTGAATGAAGCGGAGCCGAATGAGGCGACGCTCGTGAGCGTATTGACCGCCTGCGCGAACTCGGGGTCTCTCGAGAGGGGGCGGTGGGTCCACTCGTACATCCGAGGCGAGGAGGATCGGATCAGGCCCGACGTGCTGCTCTCGACGACGCTCTTGACGATGTACGCGAAATGCGGGGACATGGGGTCCGCGAGGGAGGTGTTCGATCGGATGGCGGACAAGAGCGTCGTGTCGTGGAATTCGATGATCATGGGGTATGGCGTGCACGGCGAGGGCGAGAGGGCGGTCGAGGTGTTCTTGGAGATGGAGAGGGAGGGGCCGAGGCCGAACGGGGCGACGTTCGTGTGCGTGTTGTGCGCGTGCGCGCATGCGGGGTTGGTTGTCGAGGGTTGGTGGTGCTTCGACCGGATGGTGCGGGTTTACGGGATCGAGCCCGGGGTGGACCACTATGGGTGCATGGTTGATCTACTCGGGCGAGCCGGGTTGGTTGAAGATTCAAAGGCGCTCGTGGGGGTGATGAGCGTGAGGCCTGGGAAGGCGTTTTGGAGCGCGCTTGTGTCGGCTTGTGGGGAGCATGGGAATTGCAAGCTCGGGGAGAGGGTGTGCCGGAGGCTGATGGAGGTGGATCCAGATGATATTTGCCCTTACGTGCTTTTGTCAAACATGTACGCGGCGGTGGGGCGGTGGGAGGATGTGGAGAAGGTGAGGGAGATGGTGAGAGAGAAGGGTATGCAAAAGAATGTTGGAGTGAGTAGGGTTGATTTGGGTGGGTTTGGTTGGGAGCTTTCTTTGGAGGGTTGTGAGATGTCCATGCCTAAGAAGAGGATTGTGGAATCCATGTTCAGAGACGTGGAAACTCAAAGGAAGGTATCATGTTTACAAAAATGATAAATAACCATGAGAGTCGCATCACGATTTAGGCCTCGTTTGGTTGTGCGTTTGGGCGCGTGTTTGTTTTTTAAAAAGCTGAAAATTAAAATCGTGCAGCTAAACGGAACAGTTTTTTGCAGAATCGGAAGCTGGATTCCTTTTAATTTTTCTCTCGAAATCCGTGTTTTAAAAAGCTCAAAAACAATGCTTTTTTGTTGGAATCAATTTTTTGAATTGAAAAGCAACTTTCACTACCAAACATTAAACTCCTTTCAAATATTGATTCCTGAATTAAAAAAAAATATTCTAAAAAAATCAAGGTCTAAAATCATCTTAAAAAACAGCTTTATTCTAAAAACTACTTTTCAACTTGTGTTTCTAAACGAACCCTTAGTCACACATACATCATCTAGCTAGCAAGGGTCCAGTGTGTTTGTATGTGAACACAATTCTTATACACGACAGATAACATGACTACCAGCCCACTATGTACAACTCTTTTGAGGTATTGCATCTCTCTGAACCATTTCAAGATGCAATACCATTAACTTCATAATATTGAATTATCATAACTGGTATATAATGTTACAAAATTTCAAAGTTGTGTGCGCTTACAATGGCCAATAAATGAAACTGATATGACAAATATAAAAGAGATGAAAAAAGCATGTTGACAACTCGAAGATCGCCGTTACTCCGTTCTGTTCTGCTCTTCATTCCTGGGCTTTTGCTGAACACATGGAGCTGCACTACAAACAATATGTTACAAGAGAGAATATATATCTTGTACAAGCCCCCACAACAGGCAGAAGAAGAAGCTTTAGAGGGCCTATCACTTCTCCTCAAACTCGACATCGATGATGTCGGGCCCAGAATTTGATGGTGGATTCCTGCTTGATGGTGGATTCCTGCCTCTTCCATTTCCAGGCTGCCATACAATGTTTCTGCAACCCGTACAGCGGATGATCTGATTACGATAGCCCGTGAACCGCCTCTTACATGCTGGACAGGTACCCTGCAATCAGACAAGTTTGGCAGCTATAAAGGATGAAATATACTTTTCTTCATATACCAGTTATTCTTGTAAAAATTGAGTTATAACTGATCACTCTTAAATTTCTACATTGGGATGTAAAACTGTAAATAAGGAAAAGTAGACCGGGGCATCAAATAACAGGCGTGGCAGAGGGCAATCTCTAATCCATCTTGTTAAGTCATGGACATTCACATATATTCATTATTTCGAACAGATGTGGATCTCTTGAATGCTCCTAAGCATTTACTGGAGACTTTTTACACACTGACTACATTAGATCATCTTATGGACTAACCACCCATATGAATATAACTTGAGGGCATGAGATCAGAGAATTCCATTTGATGGTAGATTTTGAAGATCAAAGCCCTGTCCCCTCCCCATGATTCTTGAAACAATAATTAAAAAAATCAAATGAAAGGCATGAAGAATAGTGTGCGCGGCACGCATGTGAATGTATGAATCATCGTGATTAAGTTTAAAAGAAATTATGGAAAAAATGCATGTTTGAATTGGGTATGCAGATATTCAATTTTTAGAATGAGGAATTCAAAAGTAAAATTAAATCAAGCAAGACCAATCAACATACCTCAATGACAAAGTTGTTAGCCACAGTTCCAATTAGGAGAGGAGCAGCAAAGGGAAGCACCCACGTTGCTATAATCAGGAACCTAAACAACCACCCAGATAACGCGAACCAAAGGAAGAAAACCGTCTACAAAAACAAGGCTACATGGTCAGGCTGACGCTAACTGTCATAACCTACTAGGTAAAAATGCATCACTGGATCGGGTGTGAAAAATAAAATAAGCTTGCTCAGGGTTTCAAATTTTTTTAGAGAACTGATTTATGTTTCAATTTCATGAATTCATTAAAAGAATGCACATTGACCAATTACATGCTAAAACTATGCTCAAACAAGCAAACATAACACATCCAAATGCATATAATTGAAGTTTTAACCATAATGAAAAAAAATGTGCCATGGTGTTATGGTGCCTTGAAGCACACATTAGCCATCAAGGTTACAAGATAACAAAGTACTAAAGTTTGCATAACATGTTTACCATACGCATATGATTATTCAATAGCCTGATAAGCCGACAAGGTACAGTAAAAAACTAGAGGTGACCATTTTTTTCACCCCTTCGGCTGAACATCATCAAGGGCATAAAAGATAATTATTTAAGATGGCTGAATGTACCTCCCTCCCTATCCATGCCTGACTAGATCATCAAGTGAAACCAGGCCCACACTACCTTGTTAAAGAAAAATACAATAGAGTAAAAGGAAAGGGCAGCTCACAAAAACAAGCCGATCAAGATTTTAATGTTGTTATTTAGCTAGCTTTGTATTCAGGTAAAATAAGAAAATAGATGTATTTGTGGTTCTCCTTTCTCTAATCTGCTTTTGAGGGAAACGGTAGACAAATGCTACCCTATAATCTGCAAGTTAAATAGACTGCTTTCCCAAAAAAATTTAAATACTTTTTAATTGTCTTTTCCTCCATAAGCATATAAGTTAATGTACAAGGGTCACAAAAAGACAGTTTTTCAGGTATTTCAGGTTTTAGCTAATACAGTTGCGGTCCGCACACCTTCACTCAACAAAAAAAGGGCGATATTCAAGGGTCAAAAGTCAAAAAATAGTTCATTGAGAATATATATATATAGTACAAAAAGCCATGGTTTTTATTCAAAGTACTTTACTAAAGTTTTCCCACGAAGTGAGTTTAAAATAACCATAAAGAACGAAATGATTTTTAGTGTTCACTCACTTTGAGTATTCATGCATTTACTCTTACTGAGGGTATCTTTTAACTCTGCGCTCTTCAAAAAAAACCATTTTTTCTTAATAGTAGAAGCACGTAAAATGGAAAAATTTATTAGTAACACTTAAATGATCATCTGACACACAAAGTTCGGCAGAGGTGACTGATCAAGATAAGTATATTTAATACAACAAAGCTTTATAAATCAATTAGTTCCGTCACAAGTGAGAAACAAAACTGAAAACGGTACTTCAATGCTGGCAATGTTTATAAAATCATGTAACCAGATCACTGAAATATAGTATGTAAGAAAAATCCTGAAGTCCAAGACAAATACTATTTTATATCATACTCACAGTGAAACCTTTTCCAAGTGGTGTACCCATAAATCCATTCAGCTCCTTCCTGTACTGCAAGAAGAATAGTAACGAAACATTCATAAATAACCATTCTGATATTCAAGGAAAATATTCCTCACATGCCTAGAAAAATGTTCATTTACACTAGTGAATAAACCAAGTATTATGTTCCTGTTGTGCCATTATAACATTTCCAAAGAACAATCTATTTGTTCTCTATGTCAGGTGACACAATAGGGGACGGTTATTTAAACCCCCATTTAATGGAAAACCACACCGCTAGGAAAGCCAACCAACTAATTTTTTGAAACCTATAAAATCACCCGCTAATAAATACTACTGTGTAAAACCACCACAACCCATTTAACAAAACTATTTCTCTCTCTTCGACCCATCTCCACCCGTGCACCATTTTGATCGCCAGCCACGATGCCCACTGGTCACCGTCCCCTGCTTCACCCGTCTTTCCTCTCTTTCCTTCGCCACTCCGATATTGTTCCACCCGCCGGTCACCGTCCTTTGTTCGGCATCGAAGTGTAAGATAAATATACTTCCTCTATCTTCTTTTTCATCTTCTTCTTGTTGTTGTTGGCGTTGTTTGTGTTATATTTTGTCCTTTGAAACCCTAGTTGATCAATTATTTTGATTCATTTCCTAATTATGAGTTTGATATAATTTTTTTTTTGTCTATATTCAAACCAGGCTGGCAATATAAACTAAGGACTCATTTTATTCAAATATGTGATTGATGTTAGTTTGAAAAGCATAACACTTTTGTTTTGTGTGTACATGATCCTACTGGGTATGTAACTCTTAATTTCTTATATATGATTGAATATTTACTTAATTTTTTACAATGCAGTATGACTTCCAAGGAACGTATTCGACTTACAGCTTTCAATCGAAAAAATTGTTCCAATGACATGGCATCGAGTTCTCGAGATGATGAAGTTCAAGCAAATATATAAGTAGCAGCTTGCGATTATTTGTTGGTATCGACAGTCACTATCAACCATTGACACTTTTCTCAACATCTCATGTGTCGACCAATACTTATTTTTTTATTTTTCAATAATCTGCTAGTATTGACACTCTGCTTGGCAACATATTTAACACATCAACTGCACATGTGTCGATATTATAACAGAAAAAAATGTTTATGTAACCCTTTAGATCGACATTAGAAGTGTCGACATATGTAGCATTGGTTGACACTACATTTGTCGAACAGTATAGGGGGTAGGTTTGGTTCAAAATGGGGTGTGGTTGGTAGGGGTGGTTTTCCTTTAGTTTCGGATGCATAAAAACTATTAATCATAGGGTGATTCTCTCATTATATGGGGTGGGTATATAATCCCCCGACACAATAAAGATACACACACACAAACATATACATATATGTAACATATACATGATGTGAAAATATGTAAATAAATAATGTGAAATAAAAATGGAAATGGCTAGGATCAACCTATGTTTGTTTTGCCTGGATTTACATCACTTTTGTTTTGAGAAAAGGTGGGAGCACATTGTCCAAATTTTAATGATTAGTGAACTCCAAGTCCAAGAGGAAGACAAGGAGTCAAGCTTCAAGAGAACAGTAAAAGAAAAAAAAAGACGGGACAAGAAGTCACCAACAGGAACAAAATGGAAAAAAAACAGAGAGCAAAAGAAAAGAACTTAAATATTGTCTGCCAGAAAAGAGGCTAATCACAATGATCACAAAGCATATGATCCAAAATAGGACTAACAATGGAAAGAGCTTAAAAAGTAACTGGCAACACCAGAAGTCATTATTTGGAAATACATGTTGGATTATCAATCTTCCTATACATCCCCAAGCATTGTCACTCTTCGATGTGAAGTCACCTACTTTGTCTAAATTTGTCATTCTAAACTGAGGATATTTTGGTACAAGAGGAATGCTGGGATCTTTTAAATCTGATTCAAGAATCCCAGATGATGAGACTCATCAGAATCAATGGGGAGAACTAAAAAAAAACTCCCAACTGCCATAAAATTAAAGGTTCATTCTATCAAGGGGAAAAATAGAGAGCACAGAGGTACTCATGAGTAAAGAACTACCAACTCATTAAACTTTACGAGATTGAAGTTGCAATGGACGTAGACTGAAGCCATAGTGGTTCCTACAATATCACTCTTTAACTTTGAAACTTGAAAAATACCACCATAAGGAACTCCCACATTCATGACCTCATGTTAATGGACTCATCCAAGGATTTGTCATTATATAACATGAGCCATCTCTAATTCCTTTCCTTCCTAGCACATATATGGGAATCCCACTCCCACACATTAATGTCCTGTCTAATCTTAAGGAAACAAGTTTTCCTTTTACACACAGTCCTCAAGCAGACAGAAAACGGAAAAAAGTCATGTCAGGATCAAATTCTACATTTTTCATCCAAAGTTTTGATAATACTGCACAATCCACAGTGACCATGATCAGCGACGATTGCCACTTCAATCTCGAAATGATCACTTCAATCTGTAATTATCTTTACTGATGGAAGTAACTTGCAGGGCCGTTTTCTTCCCCTTGACAAAATGAAGTCCTTGTATCGTGTCTTCCAAGCAAAGAAATGTACAGTTTTCCTAAGCAAAAACAGTCACCGTCTTACGTGGCAGGTCGTTCCATGGGTAGCGGCGAGATCTAAAGCGCTCTGTTTGGTAATAGGCTCTGAGGGAAAATATTTAGTGCATGGAAGACCGCAATTTCCAAGCAATGGAGGTGTAAATATCATTCCATGCAAGGACATCCAAGTATTTAATGATGCTACAGATGCATGTAGAAGGAAATTCGAGTATGGCATTGGAAATAGTTGCCAGAGATATCACGCAGCAGATCCAAAGCACTGGCTTCTAAGGCTGTTCTACGAAGGCTCGCTTTCATGAAGAACTTCCAAATTTTCATTCATTGCATCAAAGTACAGCACTTAAGCAAAATTATCCCCAGAAACCAAAGGAGCCCCTCATCAAGACTCAATTTCAATGTTGTAGGCCAAAGAGTGAAGATAAGTCCACTTCCCAGTTCCCACAGGGACTAATTTTCATTTTGGGGTCTGAAGGGATCCAATTCTTTCATGCAATGAATATATGGTGGCACCGAACACCATCCCTTCATAACATCCTAAACCTTTGGTTTCTGTCTCACGCATACTTAGCAATTTGTGGCATAATTGTCGCAACACAGAGATCACCAGAAATGCAATTGAGAGATCCCAGTGCCGTCAATAGATTTCATGCTTAGAATGGATAACAAATCAGATATTTGACCACCATCATAAAAATTATAAGTACAGTTAGGATGAATGATAAATCCCCTTCACCTACAACCCGACAAAGCCGCCTATTTGTATCGATTTGTCATTTATGTGACAAGCTTGAATTAGCAAGTTGCAGCTCCTCTAACCAAAAGGCAAGTTAGGAACCACTATTTCCCTCAGTTAAAAAATGACTAAATCCAGTCTATCACTCATCATCCAACATATTTATCATGCAAAAGAGACTCTGAATCCCAAAGATGACGACATCGACTTCTCTCCTGGCTTCGCAACAATTTATACAATCAAAAGGCAATTGGAATTCACGGAAAGAAAAAATAGGGAAGGAAGAAGGACATGCTGACCCTGGGCCAGTTCCGAGAGAAATCAATCGAGAAAGTCCTCCACCGCCGTCCGATCCCGAGATCCCGATCGAGCTCCCGGGCCCTATCCCCCGCCGATCGTGCGGCGGACTCGAGGCGGCGGGATATGGAGTAGCGGCTGTCGAGCCGCTCGGCCGCCCTTCGAGCGTCGTAGACGAGCTGCTCGAACCCGTCGTTGGCGCTCCTCCAGGCGTCCCTCAGCGCCTCCCCGGAAGCCACTCGCTTGGCGAACCCGTCGAAGTCGCTTCGTTGGAAGGCGCGGACGGAGACGACGTGGGGGTATGGGAGGCGTTGATTGGGGGACGGGCGGTGGTGGTGGGACCTGTGTTGGGGGACGTGGAGGGGGTGGCATCGCAAGGTTGCCGCCATGGCTGATGGAGCTTGGTGTGAGAGGAGACGATAGAAATTGCGAAGGAAGGGTTAATAAACGCTTCGGCGTTTCGGTGTGAGTTTGATATAACCTGATTAACGAGAGATCCATGGTAGATAAAATCATGGCCTTACATTTGGTATCAGACGGTCTTAATCACATCGATTTTTTTTTTTTTTGGTGGGTGTGACGTAAAAGAACCGGGGACCGATTTAAAGCCGCAAGTTTCAACGTACATATGATTATTATTATTATTATATAATATTTTAAAAATGGTGATTTATATAAATATGTAATAAGATTAATTTATTTACAAACATTGCCTCCTTGAAAATGGAAAAAATCTATGGGACGGTTATTTTAATTCCTTTATTTTCAATCCCACCCCGTTATAAGATCCACCCCATTCAAAATTTATGAATCGCAAAACCCACCCCTATATAGGTCATACACAATTGACACAAACCCTGAACCCCACCCCTCCTCCTCCATCAGATTCTTCCTTCCACCATCACCATCTCCGACGACATTAGACCCTCTCACCAACCTCACCTGTCTCTATTCCGCCCTCACCTCCCACTTCACGCCCGCGAGGCCTCTATCCCCTCCTCCGAGTCCTCTGCCGCCGTCACAACACCGCCCTCTCCAACCTTGCCGTCCCCTCCTCTGAGATGAGAAGAGAGCGGTGAGGGTGGCAGAGGTTTTGAAGGGTAGGGTGGAGGAGAGAGAATGGAGGGTGGGGAAGAGAAGGAGACATCGGAGGGGCAGCTCTTCTTGCATGTGGTGGCGGTGTTAGGGTGACAGGAGAGATTCAAGGAAAGGTACGCCGAGGAAGGAGTGGGTTTTTCTTTATTTCAGAAGACAAGATTCAATTTGTTTTTGTTTTTTTAAATTGAGTGGTGTTCTGATTCCATGGGGTGGGTATATAATCCTCTAGAAGTCAATCTCAAACTAGAGATTTCTTGATGCATAAAGAAAGAAATTAAATATATATTACTCGTACGCCAATAAATAATCTTATAAAAGAACAATATTTAATATTATTAGTTTGAGTGATAGAAAAGATGTTGTTCAAACTTATACCATCTTCCTTCTTTATTCAAACTTATATTCAAATTTTATTTAAAATTTAAATAAAAACTTCCTGGCTAAAAATATAATGATTAGTTAAGCTGTTGAGTTCAAATTCTTAAAACCAATAATAGGAGCAATAATGTGAATTTTACGTATAAGTTTTAAGAAGCAAAAACATTTACTGAGATCTGAGTAAATGGAAGATGCATAAATTCAATAGCATAAAGCCATAAACAATCACCTTCGAAAACTGATTGCGAAGCAGGATAAATTTTTTTTTTCCCAATTCCTGCAAATTTTACATGAACTTTCCTGCAGAAAGTAACACATAGCTACATAGGTATTAAAATATTTTAATATTTTTAAGAGTCAAATAATGCCTGCAGAGGTTCTTTTATGTGCATTTCTGTCTACATGCACCAGTTCACTTCGTGTGTACCTCATTCTCATATGTAAAAGATCTATGAGAGATAGACCTGTATGACATAACACAAAGGCCATAGAATATGACCTTCAATTCTTTTTCATGACATGCTTAAACAAAATCTGAAAGCAAAGAGATATTACGACCATCACAGGGAATGATCGAATTTTGTCCTACAAAACACACACACAAAAGAGGTTCAAATTTTTTTACAAAACCCATCACAGGAAGAAGGGGGGAAAGAAAATAACAGTAGTGATAGAGAAGAGCATACACTAGACATGGAGTCCATTCTGCAATGCATCCAATGATCTGAGGTCAGCTTTCTCAAGCATCCCCGCACAACCTTATCACAAGTCTGTACTGTTTCAACACAAACCAGTGCAATTTCAAAATGAATTAAAACGAATCCAACAAAATTATACCCCACAAAAGCAAAACAGAGAGGACATTTAGTACCTCGGTGTGCTATCCCCGAACAGATGATAGACCTGCATGCCTCCCCTTGCATTGAGCAATAGAACTGAAAGAAGAATAACTGAGAGAGGGAGATGCTAACAATGCCATCAATGGAGTCGAACCAGACGTGTCATAGATAATAATTGGACAAGCTGAAGCCTTAAAAGGAGTGATAAAAACCATATGGATGTTTCACATCAACAGATCCTAGATACTCTTCGTTGAAAGAAAAATCTATGGGAAAAAAATCAAATCGAAATTTAGCAAATATTTTACAGCACTGAACAGTTTCTTTTTCTTTTGGTTCAGAACATGGACAACACTAAATTACATCATGTTGCACCAGAATATTAAGCAAAACTCTGCATAAATAGTTCTAACAAATCTTTCTAGTTTAAAGACTGTTGTGGTGTCAGAAACTAGCCATAAGCCAACCAAAACTTCAAGTCGGGGTAGTATTGCCTCCAAGCTCCATTAATCATTTCATGAAATCCTAGAATAGGAGTAAGATGAGAAAAATTTGCACACTTGATCAAGAAAGTGGAAGGAAGCTGAGTTTCCAATCCCAATGTATTTGCTGCTACAGGCATCGATTTTGAAGCAAAAGATGTTTTTTTTACCTGAAAATCATATGGAAACGATATGAATGATGTCTAAAAAATTAATGTGTCAGTGATTCCACTTACTGAAACAAGAGAAAGAAAGGAAGAAGTTGCTCACATATACATAGAAAACATGAAAAAGGAACTCCATCTACAATGTAATGCATGCGGTTATAGAATCATCAGGCGAGTTGTGATTCAAGGTGTAAAGTTCTACACAATCACTCCTAATTCAACCAGTTATCCGAGATATGCGGTTATCCGAGAGTAGTGACCTTGTCAAACCAGTTACCCATGGAAATAACAACTACCACCGTTATTCAAAATAAGTTGAATTGCTAAAGCAGGATGATTGATGTAACTTTATTGCCCTGCTAAGGGAGAACCAGAAAGCCAAGCTAAACTTTGTGGTTGGGGGGTGCGAGCAAGCATAAGAGTGATATTAATCGCATTGCATGCAGAATTCGATTGATAAAACAATCTGCCAGTTGTTTATTATGGAGGTTGACATGACAGTGAAAAAAAATGTAAGCACCTTATTTTAAACCTAAGAAAAGTGTGTACTGTTATGATGAAGTCCAATCAATAAGTTAGGGGATATATTAGCAAGAAAAAAATAGTATAAACCGGCTATGATCGTTGAAATCAGTAGGCACATCACTATATATAACAACTCTGACTATGCAAAATCTATGCCTAACATACTGGTTGACATACAAAAAAAGTCAATTGTTCCTAATTCAGTTCAAGTCTCTTCTTCTTTCCTTGGAACTATTGCATACTGTTTAGATGAAATAGACAACCTTCTGTCTTCTATTCTATTCATTTTTAGTAAAGGTAGCAATACAGCATTCAAGCTTTTGTCCTAGAGACAGAAATACTCAACTGAATGAATCTTTTTGAAGTGAACAACAATTTAGGTGTCACAATGGATAATCTGACAGTTGCACAGGTCATTCCAATTGTTAAAAACAATCTTAGGCTATCACCTTAGTTGTAGAAAAGCCTTCTCCACCAAAGAGCAGGCTATTGTTATGTATCTGTATCAAAGGATCATAAGTAAATTTGCAAGATGGCATTATTGGAAGCTTTATAGGAAACAGCCATCATCATAGAAAAATAAATCATAATTTTTTTATGAAAGCATATTAATTTTGTTCTGTTACGACAGAGGAAAAAGAACAATCAAGCTGGCTGATTGGTAAATAGAATGTAGGAAAAAAAAAATAGTAAATCAACAACATAGTATGTCATACACAGAGAAGAAGCAGATGACTGAATATAATAAATAAATAACTGAAAATAAGCAGTGCAGCGAGTTAAAAAGAGGAATAGGAGGGAATAACCTGCTCTGCCAATTATCATGAGTACGATCATGTAATGTGCAAATTAATGGCTCAATGGGAGCATGTATAGAAAACCTCATCAACCATCAACATAGGAGATTTCCCAAAGGTTTTGGGTAGGCTTATATCCAAGTAAGCCACAAGGTTAATACCAAATCATCCTTCTCTGTTCGAGATATTCATATAATGATCTACCGTGCTCCAACTTGGCACAAAACCCTTCTTGTGCATTTCCTCTATCCACATGGAAGCCTCCTCCTTCCTATCCAGCTTACTGAATCCATGCACAATCACATCATAACTCCATCGATTGGGCTGATATCCCTTCCTCCACATTCTATTGAATAGATCACAAGCATCATCCATTCTGCCTTCCATACAAAGCAACTTCATCAATAGATTGTATGTGTAAATATCCACTGGGAAGTACCTCTCCACCATCTCATCCAAATTCTCAAAATGCTCCTTCTTCCTGAGACCGCCTGAGAATGCAGCCACAAGCTCCCCAAGTGATACCCTCCCGGCATCATGCAAGCCCTCCCTTTCAACATCATTCATTGAAGACCTCACCCAAGCTGACCAGAGATCCCGTGACCTGTGTGAGTGAAAGATAAGGATGTTGCACAAAAAAGAGGAGACCGGACGCTTAGTCGCCTCAAAATCCCTAATCACCTCAACTGCGGCATCATAATTATATGAGTTACACAAGGAAAACATAAGCTCCTCATAGCATTCAAGGCTTAATATCAGACCCTTCTCCTTCGCTTCCCTCCAGAAGACCAAGGCTTGCTCGGGCTTCCCCGCCTGGCTGAGGCCAATAATGAAGGCATTGTATAATTTCATGCTCGGAGGCCTCTCCTTACGCAAATCATAGAAATAAGTGAGTGCATCACCGAAGCGCCCCCCATGGAGGTAACTCCTCAACAGCAGCACATGCGACCATGAGGTAGGCTGGACCCCGCTCCTCACCATCTTCTCAAACACCTCCTTTGAAAGCATCGGCTGCTTTGCCCGCCCTGCCCCGTCAATAAAACAATTGTAAATCTCAGCCTTGCTCCCAAAATTGAGCCCCGCATTCCGCACCAGCTGTATCTCCAGCAGATTGAGCACATGCCCAAGCAAACCCATCTCACAAAGGCAACAAACAACCGACTTGTACAACTTCTGGCTTGGGGGGTAACCCTTCTCCTGCATCTCAATCAAAAGCCTTGCCGCTTTTTCTCCCCTCTTTGCTTTGACAAACCCTGTCACCAGATTACTATACACCTGCCCATCTAGAACCACATTGGATTGCCTCATCTTCTCCGGAAACAACAAATACCCCTCCTCAGTCTGACCTGCCTTGCACAATGCGGTAATATAATTCCCAAACACCCCACCTGACGGGACAATGTGCTGTTTCAGAGCCTTGTCAACAAGCTTGCTCAGCTTGTCCAATTTCCCATCTCGATAAAGAGCCTCAGTGAGTATCCCAAAAGTCCTCCTCCCGGGGAAGTAACCATGCTCGATCGACTCATCCAAGACCCTGCAAGCCTCGTCTAAGTTCCCTTCCCCACAGAGCGCATTTATGAAGTGCATGTACAACACGCTGTTCGGACTGAGGCCGAAGTCCTTCCTGGCATTGTAGAGCTCTCGTGCAACATCAACCATCCCAGCCTTGCAGAAGAAGCGGAGGGCAGCATTCATCGTGATGTCATCAGGCGAGATCTTCTGCTCATGCATTTCGATAAGCATGTCGAAGACCTCCTCGAGACGGTTTTCATTCAATAACCTGAAGAGCAGCTTGTTGTACTCAATAATGCCGGGGACGAAATTCTCCGTTTCCTTCTTCTCCTTCAAGAATCCGATGGCAGTGGAAGTTCTTTGCGTCTCGATGAGGTTGCTCAACAACTCCTCGTAAGCTCGGGAGACCGGGAAATCCGGCAGCCTCCCGAGCTCCTCAACGAGCGCGTTTGCCTCATTAAACCTGTCATTCTTGCAAAGCGCACTGATGAGATTCGCCGCGATCCGACCGCGTGACTTGTGCTTGCTGTTCTGAACCTCGATAAAGTACTCCTTCGCCTCGTCGAGGCGGCCCTGCTTGCACAGGCTCTTCACCTTGATCCCGGATGTGGCCGGGGTGGTCAGCCCCCGCGTCTCGATCTGCCTCAGCACGAATTCCGAGACGTCGAAGGCCCCCACCTCGACGAGCGAGTTGAGGAGCACGTGGTAGGCGACGGCGTCGAGGTCGTGGCCGTTGAACCGCATCCTCGCCTGGATCCCGAGGGCCAGGTCCGGCTTGCCCGCGGCGGCGTACCCCATCGCGAGCGTGTTGTGGAAGCGGACTTTCTCGGACATGGAGACGGCGAGGGCGGCGCGACCGATGGCGGAGAAGGAGCCGAGCCAGTCGAGGAGGACGGAGAAGAGACCGGCGCGGGTGAGAGTGTGGAAGATCGCGTTGTAGGCGGCGCGCGTGTGGCGGTAGCTCGAGCCGCCGCGGGCCCGGCCGGCCCAGTCGAAGAACCGGAGGTTGAGGAGGACCTCGCGAGGGCGGTGGCGGAGGACGCCGATAACGAGCGACTCGTCGAGGCGGAGGTTGAGGTCTCCCAGGGCGGCGTCGAGGGAGGCGCCGTCTTCGTTGGCGGCGAGGGCGGCGAAGATCCGGTCGTAGACGGTGGTCAGGGGGGTGGCGGAGATGGTGCTCCCCGTGAGGAACCATTCCTTGAAGGAGTCCGCGAGGAGCTTCGTGTTCAGGCCGTCGGTGGTGGAGGAGGAGGGAAGGAACGGAGAGAGAGGCGGCACAAGCTCCCGTCGCGGCGGCGGCGGAAGATGAGGGGGAGGGAGGGATGAGGCGGCGGCGGCGGCCGAGAAGGAGAGGAGTCTCGATAGGCGGTGATTGTTCTTCAGTCCATGATTTACGAAGGCCAGCATTTTTTTTTCTCTCCCGGACTGAGAGAGGGACGAAAATGGGCGTCCGTGGTTGATTTAATGAAATCGAACTTCAACTTTAGAAGAAAAAAAAAGTTACGTTTTTGTGTGTCTGTTCTCAAAATACCCCCATATCAATTGAAAATTATTACAGACTAATATACATTACATCAGAAGCTATCACGCAAAAATAAAAATAAAAAACTTTAGAAGCTACTAAAACATTCAATGCAGAATCACTAATCCCCACATAAATTGAAATTTTACATGTTAAAATACATAACATCAGAAGCTATCGCATCAAAAAACATTAGAAGCTATTAAAACATTCAGTGCAGAATCACTATTGTATTTTTAGAGATACAAGGACCTGATCATATATACATTTGAGTCCACAAATTTAACAAGGTTCATCAGCTATCTAAAAAAGAAGAGAGGAAACAACAATTCCAAATTGTTCAAAACTCGCCGATCCTGGAATCATCTGTTGAAGATAAATTGGTCTTCGGTTGCAGGAGTGACTAACGACTTGAATGAGAGTAAACTTTATGAGGTTGGAATCAACAGAATGCAATTGATCAGTGATTCCAACCTATATAAATGAGAACAAAAATTTCTCCCAGGTCAAGCAACTGGTCTGCATCTGTGAAACATGGGGTGATACGAGCGATCGAACCAGCAAAGATTAGCAGCTACAAAGGTGATCCCCTTATCTTGTGTTGAACATGAGTTCATTTACATGGTTGATGCCTATATCAGAGATTGGGTCGATGGGTCGCTCCTCTCCATCCACTGGATTTATAAAAGTTGGACGTTCTCTACTGTATTGATCTGCAAAGAAAATGAAGGAAATAGAATCACATATACATATCAGTAAAGATATCCATGAGGGAGGTTGATTCAAGACTTGTTGAACTATTGATGCTGTTACAGGAACACCAAGATTCATGTTTGCGTAACACATGAAAAGTTCCAGAGTGGGCTAGTAAAAACCAATAAAACAAACATAAGAACAAGAAACCAGTGGACGATTTTGCAATGGAAAAGCATTCCAATCTATTAGTTTACAATTTAATAAGAAATCAGTTCAGCTTGACACCTTGTGATCTTTTTAATATAACATCTTGGGGTCCAACAATCATAGGAATCCCATTTCAATCAGTAGAATAATTCAAATGATATACTATGAATTGATTATGTTCTTGATAAAAATTTCATCTCCACTAAACCGAGATGATTCAAAAAGTTGCGATTAGTGCCATCTGAGACACTATGACGGTTCCAATGAAAATCAAGAACTGTGTTAAAGTTTTATGCAATCTGGAAAGTACTAAAGACCACCTTCATAACAAAAAAAAAAAGAAGGGAAGGAAAAAAACAAATTAGAAAATGACTCCACTGCCCACAGAACACAAGATTTCTGTGACTAGGATAACATTGCTAAAAGACACCATTATAATTACTTTCAAATGATTTCATATATTCAACTACATGTTGATACTAGATTCCATGTGTAGTGTGAAACTTACCAAACATCGTATTGAATGACGTTGGAGGAGGCGTGACCATAAAGTTCAATCCCAGATAAAATGCAAGTGCTAACACAATTGTCACCATAGCATAAGTTGGCACTGCCAGTGCCCAGTATCTGGAAAGGAAAAACACCATATCAGTATCTCTGCAGAAGGAATAATTCCTGGGACAAGCTAGACATGTAGTGCTGCTTGAATTCCAGGAAAAAACAGCAAGAGTGGTAGTGCAAAAAATTCATCTAAGAAGCTAAGAAGTCAATGAAAAATGAACCATGATGTTTCGGTTAGACTGAAAATCTGACCAATTTCAAGGAGCTCACCAAGGAATTGTGCTAAACTTGGTATCATGCTGAAAATATTTTTTTGTAACATACAGTTGTCCTATATGTAAGAGGAGTTGAAATTAAAAAGAATTGGCTTCCAAGAAACCTCCTGAATTTTAAGTAATAAACTCTATGGAATCATAAACAGATGCTTGGTTTTCCTGTATGATGAAATTTGTTTTTGAAAAGTGGGTTTTGGAAATTGCATAGGCTGCATATTCATCACATCTGCTAACTCGAACAAGCACAAATTGGATTGGAGTGTGACAGACATGCATATTCTAAAGTCAGATTACAGGTAGGATGACCCTGTCAGCATTAGGAAGATTCCACACATCAAATGTAATATATATGGCAACCCACATTTTGCATTCACAAATAGCACTCCACTTTGATGATTATGCCAGAAAGCATGCAGTAAATTCTTCCAGTGCTTTCTCACTACTCTGATTTTGGAGGTTATATAGCACTTTCCTACCCAGAGAACAAAAGTTACATGGAAAACTTTCCAAATCACATGCAGGAAATCCTTTTGGAAATCACATTAGTACTCTGATGCGGCAAGAATTTCACTGATCTTGATCTTAGCTCTCAAATTCAACCAAGGACAGATAAACTTTTGTCCACGACCGTTTCTTCTTAAATATATGAATTATGATTTGGTAATGTGTGTGTATGAAACTACATAAAAGCTAAAAGCAGAAAAAAGGAGAAAAATTGTGGGCGGCTATGTACAAAATCTCAGTTAGATTTAATTTCATGATCAAATGATCCTAGGAAGAAATGGACACTTCAATAGACATGACACTTGATGCATTGGACATTTGTTGAACATGTCCCATGTGTCCAAATTTCAACAACAAAAAAAAAAATCTGAATTTCAGACATGGATGGACATGGGATGGCCTCAGTGTGGGCACATAAGACTTAATACGGCAGGATACTGTAACTTTTTTCTTCTTAATATTCATTGTAAAGTTTATATCGCATGAAGTCAAATGATGTTACAAATCTTAATAAAGTTGACATTTGACACATTTTTGCAGTCTTATCATCTTTTTATATTTTCTGGATTGCGCGCTCATTTTTTTTTCCAGATATTCTATCTTTCTTGTGTCAATGTCCTAGTCTCCTAGATTTTCTAGAATTTTCATGCCACTCCATGTCATGTGTTCCACAGGAAGGATCTCAACCGTTTTCCTTAAATTTTCCAACTCTTCCCACAAACCTTGCTGAAATTTCAAATTGGTGTTGAGAGTGATTACATGGCCACAATTACTGTAACTGAATTGCTAGGGGCAAAGAATTTTCACTTTCAGAACTAATTTTTGGCTATTGAGATTGAAATATATGATTCAATGACACAAAAATTCAAACTGAGAATAAATTTCACAACTCGGATAGCATTTGCAGTGAATCATCTGAAACAAATTGACTGAAAATCATGCACAGCTGAAGTTATTCCATTCAAGTTCCACAACATAATTTGAGGAATCAATTGCAAATTTTCATCCAAAGTTCAAATTGAAGAAGAGAAGCGTACAAAAAAAACCACAGAAGAATAAAAAAAAATACCTGCTTGGATAGTAAGTGATGCCCAGTGAGTGAAGCCATGGTTCGGGAATGTAAGCCCAGACGAAAAAGATGACCGTAGCGACGATGGTCGAGATTAATCCGACGAACCCGTAGACTTCCGACGGCTTGGGGCCTCCCCGGAGGCTCTGTGGCTGGGGGGACCTGGGCGACGCGACGTCCTCCGCTTCAGCCGATATGGAAACCCTAGCTCTCTCCCTCCGCGAGAAGCTGAGTGTTCTTCGACCCGATGTGGGGCTGTTTAAAGGCGACGACTGGGATTCCGCCATTGAAGCGGCTTCGACGGGGACGATGGAGGAGCGGGCGATCTACACCGTCGATGAAGGGACGGGGACGATGAGGGTCTATGATTTTTTTGCGAGAGGGACAGATGGACGGACTTGATAGAGTCAAGAGACCCGGTCCAAACGCTGGCTTGATCCAGACCGGCAGGACAATTGAAACCGGGCATAAAGAATAGTGAAATGACGAGAATGCCATTTCCCAAACCTTTGAACAGGAAGATTTTGCGCATGTTCTTCATACACAACTAACCAAAGTTTATTATTCAATGAATTCGATCTCCCTCTCATTTTAATCTCTCCCTCAGATCTCGATTCGATCCCGTTCTTCCCTCTTTTATAACCCTATTTAAGACAAAAGCAAGATCTCTCTCTCTCTCTCTCTCTCTGATTCGATCCTTCGCCGAAGCTCCTCTTCGTCTGCTCCTGATCTCTTCAGGTACGGATCGGATCTCGGCTCCCCAGTAGGTTTTTTGTTCGGATCTGATTCGGGCTTGGTTGAAATCTTCGTTTTGGATGGTTTTATGTACTTGGCTACTTGCATTGTCGGGATTTCTATGAATCTTTGATGTAGATCTGTGATTTGTTTGGTTTAAATCTATTTTGCTTGTTTTCGTTGTTAGATTGCGTTGTCGAGTGAACTGTGTCTGTTTTACGCGACAACTTGAATCTGATCGGTGGATCTGAAACTAAATACATAAGAAGAAAGACTTAATGCAGGAGAGGTTTTCTTTAGGGGTTTTGAGGAAGGAAGGGAGTTTGCTCAAATTTATCCAGTGATAGACGAAGAGAGAAGTCATTCATAACTAATCAAACTGGACAGAAACAAATCATAAATTTAAATGTCTTGAAATTCAATATATACAAATCCAAACACCTGATCAACTCTTTATGCAATAAAAATCAGAACTTTACCACACAAACAACACATACAGAGAGTAACGATGGTGATATACCCGGTGATGATATGAATGAGTTTCTCATTTCTTTCGTTCACTCACTAACACCCAAAACCCCCATGTGATCTGGCTCAGAGACCTTACTTAATTCATTATCATATATTACAATCGATGAATCAAATGGATTCAGATATGGAATTGGATACTGGGGTATCCGCTTTGAAAAATTTACGTATATGAGGATTATTATATTATGTATTTATTATTAATAATTTTGTTTTATGCTTAAAAATATATATTACAAATATGATATTTTGAGGAAAATATATAGTAGAATATTATAATTTGATAATTTCAATAATTATCAGATAATCCATCTGGATAAGGTTTTGGATTTGGATACTCAACAAATTCAGACAGGGATCTGTTAACAAGCCTAGTCCCCCCTCCGTCGGCTCCATCTCCAGCACCATTGCCTCTGGAGGCTTGGAATGTGAAGCCAAGACCACTGAAGATCCAACATGGCCCTTCCTTGAGAAGCTTAGTGTTTCGTTGCTTCCACTCATCCTCCCTTAGCGGGAGGAGAATCTAGGGCAGCTACAAAGCTGAGATGTCCGTGGCAGATTCAAAGATTCAATCAAAGTAGACTAAGACAGGAAGGGAATTTTTTTTTTTTTCACAAAGAGTGATGTTTTCCATAGTGATTTCGGATTTTTTTGTCACTCAAAACAGATTTGTTAGGTTTGGCTACTTAGTTTTTTGAGTTGATTTGATTTAATCCAATTTGCATTGAATTATCATGCAGTATGATACTATATTAGCAGCCATGACTTGTAGATTTTGCTTGACATCGTATTTTTCCATCTAGTCCAGGTGTGATATTCAAAGATAATTGTAATAAGCACTAATGGGCAGTGTGGTTGATGCTCCTTCAGCAGATTTAACCAAGGTAAATTTTTGTATTTAGTGTGAATGATTCAGATGTTTCAGGTCCCTTTGTTCATTCTTTGGTACTTAACCTTTAGTTTGTGCAGTGCTTCATGCTTTGTGTAGCTTCGTAGACCAAAATTGTTGGATTACCAATTTATATGTTTATTTCATTTCTTATGTTATGACTGTCTTGATATTCTAAATGCTGAATATTAGTTATTTGTAATTTGGTGCACATGAAAATACTTTGTTTTAAAAAAGAAATTCTTTACACCGTAGGCAGCAATTTAAAGTTTAAATTTGTAACTGCATCTATTTTTCTAAAATTTAATATAGGCTGCATTTCATAGATCTCCATCAGATTTTAAATGTTTTGACATTTAAAAATTATCTTAACTCCTTTTCTCTCTCAGCATATCATATAATCTATGCTATAAACCAACACTTTTGTTAGAATATGCACCATTTCTTGTTGGTGATTAGACTCTTAGCTACACATTGACTTACAATCCATAACCTCTAAATATGATTCAACATTATAAATGATATATTTTCTTTTAATTTCAGTCATAAAATCACTACAAGTATATATCTGTAGCTAAGAGCATAGAAATACTTGTTCAATTTTATGATGAAGAATTCTAGTCTGCTCAAACTGATGGATGACGGGTTCAAAAACAATGAGCACTTTGTCTGCTATTAGTACTACTCTGCTGTGTATGTTGCATTATATAATAAACCAAGCATGCTTTGGAAAGGTTATGAAGGCTTTGCTTGTTTACTGACTTTTATCATCATTGAATTCTCGAAATGGGATTATGGATATGTCTTTTTATGATGCCATGTGATGCCCACATTTGGTAGCCATATGATTGGTATGTTTTTTATGTGCAGGTCGTGAACGGATGCCTTTCAAATGACAAGAAAGTTACAGTTGTTTTTGTTTTGGGTGAGAAATTCTATGATTTGAAATCTGCATATTTAATCTAAAATAGTTAAATTTCTGAGTCCCCTTAAAATTTAATTTTTTGTCTGTTACAATATCGACGCTGCTCTTCATATAATTGATTGATGTGTTTGTATAGATCACTTTAGTGAGAAAACATTGTTCCTTTCATACATTAAAGAATAAAAAATGAAAGGAAGTTGTATTTTCCTTGCTAGAGTTGGATTCTGTTTGTGATGGATAATCGATGTTGATCACTTTGAAGCATATAATTGTGGGCTCAGATACCTAGCATGAATCTTCATTGTTCATCCAGATCATGAAGAATCTGTAGCTTTGCAATCTAATGGTTTTTTTATATATATGAAAAGATTGGGACCCTACCACCATATTTTATAGATGAAAATGTAATAGAGTGCCAGAGAGAATAGAACATAAAGAAAAGAATTTTGAAGCATACAATTGTGGGTCAGGTACCTAGCATGAATCTTCACTGTGCGTCCAGATCTTGAAGAATCTGTAGCTTTGCAATCAAATGTTTTTTTTTTTTTTTGGAAGGAAAAGATGGGAACCCTTGCTCCATATTTCATAGATGAAAATGGGATAGAGTGAGAGAGAAAAAATAACATAAAGAAAAGAAGGGGAAAAGCATTAAGATTAAGGAGAAAAGATAACAATCTGTTTCTCGTTTTATGCGTAATGATGTTCAATCACACATCTAGGGGCCTTTCCATGTGATGTCTTCTCAGGTGAGTGCCATCAGTTGCCACATGGAAAGCAAAGAACGACACCGTTGGCTGCATTAATATGCTTAGTTAGAAAAACTGAGAGATGAACCTAGGCTCTCTGTATGTGCGAAGGTTTTCCATGAAATTTGTAATTTTTATGCCTCTACAGCCATAACTGAAGAGAGGGAAACTGAGGGCTGGATGTTTATTGTGTGTGAATGCAGGATAAGTTGGCTCAAAATTGTAAATATTTTAATATCTATAAAGATAGTTTTAAAATTTAATAAGTAGAGTTTTTATTATATTCATCAAACCTCTCCAGCTGTTTTTTTTTAAAAAAAATTGAATTAGTTTCCGAAACAGTGAGATTGATAAAAATGATTTGACTTCTTTTTAAATTTTAGGTGAAGGTCATCTATCAGCATTAAAATAAACTGTTGTGAGAAAAGTGCTAAATGGGAGTATAAATTGTTAATGATGTATTATATTTTAGGTATCTTAAATATATCTGGAATTTGAAGTCGACAATGCAAATAGAATAACAATTCATATCTTATCGTCATGTTTTTTTTTTTATTATTGCTGGATTCTCTGTAACAAATGGCGAAAAAAATTTGAGCAGGTGGTCCTGGCAGTGGAAAGGGCACCCAATGTGCAAGCATAGTCAAAAACTTTGGATTCACCCATTTGAGTGCTGGAGATCTTCTTCGAGCTGAAATTAAATCTGGTTCAGAAAATGGGTATGTAAAAGCTCATTTTTCTATTTGATACCCAGCATGTTATCCGACACCTCATGAATAAAATTCTCTCTGGAAAAATATCTCATTTTGATAGCACTGGTTTATTACAGCCTGAGACTAATACATGCCATATCTTGGAACAGATTTCTCATATTTACTTTCTTAAGTTTTTATTCATGTTGTTTTCCACTTTTCCTTATCTAGTGTGATAGCATGTCCTCCATATTCGTGTATGGATATTATCTTCCAATTTCATTAAATGTGGATTTTATTTGACTTGACTACTCTTTTTGACATGCTGCTACTCTTCACATTTTGTGTCACAGAACCATGATCCAGAACATGATAAAAGAGGGAAAGATTGTTCCCTCTGAGGTAACTGTGAAGCTTCTCCAACGGGCAATGCAGGAGAGCGGAAACACCAAATTTCTTATTGATGGCTTTCCCAGGAACGAAGAAAACCGTGATGCATTTGAGAAAGTTGTAAGTCTTCAGTTCAACAGAAAAAAACATTTATTCTGTCTTTTCTGTATTTCAGTTCAAAAATTGACTTAAATGGTGAGGGAAAGTGAAAAGAAAATGTTCAATTATATGGTCAAAAAAATTATTCAGAATAATGTGGGCCATATTGCAGACTGGGATCGAGCCAGAATTTGTTCTCTTTTTTGATTGTTCAGAAGAGGAGATGGAGAGGCGTCTTCTAAGCAGAAACCAGGTTAGTGGAGACTGGTTTCATTTTTTTAAAATTGATGTATCATCATCGCCTTTCATCCTCTAATCTTATTGTTATTTTTTGGTCATCAAGGGAAGGGACGATGATAACATTGAAACTATAAGGAAAAGGTTTAAGGTTTTTGTAGAATCCAGTGTACCTGTGGTGGAGTATTATGACGCGAAATTCAAAGTTCGAAAGGTAATTCTAAAAGAACAAAACTTGTGAATCACACTCTTGATGTGTAAAGTTTGCAGTAAGATGACTAACTGGTCTTTGCTTCATGTAGATCAATGCTGGAAAATCCATAGATGAGGTCTTTGAGGCAGTGAAAACCATTTTCACCCCAGCCAATTAGTAAGTCATCTCAGTTTAAATTGACTTATCATATTTTCCCAGGGGTCATGGCAATGGCAAGACATATACATAACTGAATGGCAGTTTTTGAAAAGTCAGATGCGAATCATAAGAGCTGGCTAAACATATTTTATTCATAGGATAGTTTTTAAATCGTGTGTTTTTTTTGTTTTTTTGTTTTTGTAAGTACTTTTATTGATTTTGGAATGTATGTACAATATTTCCAAAGAATGACAATGAATGTTTTCACAAAAAAGGAAAAGGAGGGGAACCAAGCCTTGCTTATCTGCATCCCTTCTCTTTATTTGTTAAGCCCAAATCTAACTTATATTTCTAACACGAAGCACCCCAATGATTGTTGTTGAAGATTCCTAAATTATCATAGACCCAATATATGTGATTAGCAATAATTATTGGTCATTGAAAATGTGGTATTCCCACCTTGTTGTGGGCTAATAGCACATGACTTGTGTGATTAGCAGAAAGAAGGAAAAAAACCAATTTTTTCCCCTCTAAAAAAAGAATATATATGTTACAAGTAGGCTTGCACTGCATAGTATAATTTATGCTAAAAATGATCTGATTGTTAATGTCTTGGCAGGTTCTCTAGAATTGAAAGAGACATCATACAACACATTGATTTAAGGTATTACTTAACAATATTCTTCTTCTTCTTCTTTTCTTTTTGGATGCTTAGAATGCTCTGCGAATAGTAGTAGTAACAATTGCTGCATCAATGATTTTTCATATTTTTGCGATCTGAGTTTTGCAGGCATGTAATACGGAGTACCCCCCTACATAAGCATGTTATATGGATCCAGCTCTTAGGGGCATACAAGCTGGTCAGTGAAAAAGTGTACCTCATTACACTGCAACCTTGATTTGTATTAACATGTGACTTTTATGCATCTAATAATTTATCCCTTATTGTGGATATTTATGTTCTTGACATTGGAAAATGATGATATTTTTTTTGTCAAAGAGATTATTTCTATGGTTCATGCGATTATTCAAGGGTAATCTCTTTGTTCTTTTCTTTTGTTTCTTGGTTGTCCACTGATTTTAGATTTTGGATGCAAGACCTGCTTTTTGTGATTGTGATCCAACAAAAATATTTACTTGTTTATTTATTGGTTCGTAGGAAATTAGGAATCAAGAGTCTCCTGCACACAAAAATGCAGCATATTTTATCTTATTTGATATTTTCATTCTTCTTAAGCACAAACACTAAAGCCTCTCATCCTTATTGGCTTCAACGCGAAAACTTCTCCCTCTTTTTCGACCTCTTTGAATCCCTTCGCATGGATGCGATGTGACTTCTTTTGTGCATATCTTGTATTAGTGGGTCGGCGTTGTCACTTTCATTATAGCAATGTTTTTCACACACACAAATAGGTTCAAGCTTTTGTTTTCATCAATGGACTCCTTCATATACGTTCACGTATATGAAGGAGTGGTTGGTTCGTCAAATTCTGACCTCTATATCTATCTATGAAATCTTTTGACAACCTTTAAATAAAATGATTCTGTTTTTAATTTAGTAGAAAGTTGAAAAGTGTTGTCAAATGCATTATAAAAAACAGGTTTAATTAAAAAATATTTACATATTTTAGTGCAGAAATATTGTTTTTTAAAAAACGTAGAAAATGTGTTTTTTGAGGAATCAGGTTTATTTAAGTCATTTTATTAAATAAAGCCATTTTATTTTTAAAACGTGTTTTTAAATGGACTTATGGTTTAACCGTAAACATGTTGAAGAGAAATGTTATCCAGGCTCGAACTAAGACATAATTTTTACCAAAAGTTTATTGTGATCTTTTTGTTCAAATAACAATTTGTGCTTATTATCAGTGTTTTAAAAGTTGTTTGAACATGTTGAATCTTCATCCGTCTTGATTTCTGGATCAGTTTATATTCAAAAACCTGATGGTATAAGAAATTCATAAAAATAATTAACCCCAAGTTGAACCAATAAACCCCGTTGATTAAATCAGTTGATTTTTTACTCACAGAAATTATAATTAATTATTTGTTAAATATTAAATGTAATAAAATTTTACATATTATATAATAAAATCATGTTACGTTGTTAAATAAAAACTTAAGAAGTATTCAAATTCATAATTTGATAATTTACAAAGATATTTTTTACATATTTTTTTGAAATATATTATTATTATTATTATTATTATTATTATTATTTATGTCATAAAAATATCCCTATTCAAACCCGGTTAAACCATTGACCCAATTCAATTTTCCAATTCAATCAGGTATTTTAAATCATAAGCATAGTAGGTCAGCATAAATCATCAGTCTCAATCGAAACCCCCCCAACCCCCCACCCCAAAAAAAAACAAAAAAAGAAAGTTAAGCCAGCATGAGATTCTGCTGCATCTTCTAGGCTGCCTGCTTCAATAAAACACATTCCTTGCTCCATTCTTCCGTGAAGCAAAATCCATGTTATTCTATTTAACCAAAAAACAAAAAATCCATGTTATTCTATTCAATGGTTTGATCATTGAATCACATCAAGAAATCCCAACATATTCTGAAAAGTTGCAAGGGTGCATCACAAAGTTGTGTAGAACACCATTGCATCTCTTCGAAGAGCTATAGATAATAAAAACAAAAACAAATGATTCCACAAACATGACCATTGACCAGACCAAGTGCATGATCTTTAAAATAAGCAATTCAATTCCTACATCCGTCTCTTTTTCTTCTTTTTTCTTTTAGCCCACGTAAGTTTGTTAAAAAAAACTCAAAAATTCAGACACCCTGAGAATAAAATTCAAATAGCCAAAACTACAAAAACGACTACTACTAAAATTTGTGTTTCACTCCTGATCAAACTCATAAGGCAATACCTCTTCTGTGACTTCCACGACTTCCTCGACTTCCACTTCCTTGGCCTCGTATACTTCCTCTTCATCGCTGGCCTCACCGTCCCTCAACATCTGCCTGATCGCCTTCTCTTCCTCGTGCATTCGCTTCCACTTCTTCACCCAGCCTTCCCATTCTTCCAGGAGTTGCTTCCGCTTCTCCCGATCCTGTTCGCTCAGAAGCAGTGAAGCGTCCTGGTCTTCTGCCTCGTATTTCTTGCTATACTTCTTCAGGTTCTTCGCGATCTCTTCCTCCTTTTCCACAGTCAATAGTGATGGTGGCCTTGGACGCCACAGGAACTATTTATGGTCCATGGCCGAAAATTTAGTATGTCAAATTTGGGGATTACAATAAGCGCTATTTCCAAATGAATATCATGATAACTTACCTGAATGAAATGGTCCCTTGGTAGCCTGTAAAGGAGCTTTCCGTGGAATGACCACATGTTGAAACCATTCTCCATCTCATGGACTGAAGTGACGGATGTCGCAACATATCTACAAACAAATGAATATTGTTTCAAGTCAATGCCAATTCTTGCCATGTTTATTAATGGTATTGAGGGGGGGGGGGAATACTGCAATGACTACCAATAGTTTATAAAAATGATTTTACCTTCCTGTAGGATCCCATTCAATGTCGGTGGCCATGAAATGCTCATTAGTGGACATAGTCTCTAGTTCATCGACATTGTAAAACTCCAACTGACCATTAAAACCCTTCAGGCCTGCGAGGATGATGAACCGACCAGCAGGAGACCAGAAGAGCGCATTAGCCTGCTTTCCCTTGAGTGTCGTGAGCTTCGAAACTCGACCAGTTTTCATGGAGTAAAAGCTTACATCAGGCCTGGGGTTGTCTCCATGGATAACTGCAAACCTGTGGCCCTTGGGTTCCCAAGCAAACGCTAGAATTTTGTCATTTTTATTCTCAAGTTCCAAGGCCTCACTAGGGATGTCCCTTTCTTTTATGCGGAATAGCTCAAAGCCAGGATAAGTGCTCTTTTTAGTCTTTGTGTATCGATCAACCTTAGCAGCAAGGTATTCCCCATTGCTTTGCCAATACATTTTACAATCACCAATATTATAAAAGTTCTTTTGCCTGAGTTCCTCTTTTCCAGGGATTTGAACAAGACTTACCTGTTAAAAATAACACCATAAAAAAGTGTTAAAGAGTGAGAGAGAGAGAAGACAGAGAGAGTGAGAGAGAGAGAGAGATCAACTGAACAATTGTGCAACCCTCCTCAGTAATCTCTCATACCTTGGCAGGCTGATTGCCTATCTCTGGAACAAAGTAAGCAAGGATAGGATCGGTGGGTGACCAACTGAAGTCTACTACATTGTCAACCTTCAAGGATTTCTTATCAATAAGGGTGAAAGTCTCTGTTTCATATACAGAGATTACATTTTTCCCAATCCTCGCAAAGTATTTATCCTCTTTTCCACCTCCCCATCTGAAAAATACACATAACAAGAATTCATGATTACAATAAAATGATCAATGTAGATGTACATAAGGTTGTAAGTGATTCATATAAAAGTGTCCAATGACTTAGCACTTGAAGTCACCTGAATACAGGCCATGAAACTCCAGCAACACCCCCAGCTCCACCAGCAGAAAACTCATCAGCATTTCCTTTAAAATCTCGCATAACTTTTCCGGTCCTCACATCAAAAATATTCAGTACCACTCTCTGAAACAGAAAAAAAAAGAAGGAAAATTATAAAATCTACCTATCTAGAGCGAAAAGGAAATTTAGTTTAAGGAATCTTTTCTTACATGTGAATCACGAGGATTGTTCGGTTCATGGTCACTGCATGTGACCAGGAACTTTTCCCCGGGAGAGAAGTCAATAAACTTAACCTGTGAATAATTGCATGAAACCAGCATAAGAAATTGGAGAGAAAAAAAGCCAAACTAGATGAAAGGGAAAATAGAATGGTAGGGAAACCTGGGGATGAGCATAGCGCATTAAGCGGTTAAAGGTATTGGCACCACCCCAAACAGCTGCACCTTGCCGGTGAACTGTGGCTAAGTATGTTCCAAGTGGAGACCACTGCACGAAACTCTCAGTCCAGAACTGCAACAGAAATGCAGCAATTGTGAGCCTGATATGCATGTCAGTTTTCCGTGCAATTTATTTATATTTCTTTACTTCTTTCATTATTCTTCCCTTAATAAACTGAGATGTAAACATTCAAACCTCAAACTTACCCCAAAACTGAAGTCATTCGCACTGACCAGTGGATCAATTGCCAATATATGAATACAATCAAGTTATTAAAATAAGAATACTTCAAAAATAAGTATATCACCCTTTCAAAAACATATGATAATCAACACAACAGAAGGTAGCTTTAGTAAGTTGAACTTCGTAAAATCCACAGGGGTTTGGTTAGCAAAGACCAAAGGGATATACAAAAAAAAATGGAAAAACTTATTGGAGAAAACCACAGCACATATTAACTAAAATGTAAGCCTACATAGTCCATCCAATGTAAACGATGAGTTTCATAGTTCTGACCAATAAAAAAGAAAGAAAAGTTAAAGTTACTTATAGCAAAACATGATGTTAAATCACCAAGAAAAAAAAAACATTCGTGTTCTTACAAGTACAAACAGCAAAAGGCAGAGCACATGTTTCACAAAGCATCATATGTCATAGGGGATCATGATGCTGCTTTTGGTTTTACCAAACATTTTTGGAAAAAAGGCTTTTGGCTTTGCCGAACATTAAGATTACATGCCTTGTATAAATGAGACAGAGGTAAAAATATAAGGTCTACATAAGACCTGAACATGTCAGTTAATAAGCATACAACATGGATCTGATTCATATCACAATAAACACACACATCAGAAACAGCTCAAAATGAAACTTTCTTGGAAAACAGGAGACCAGCAATTATAATGACAGCTGACCATAAGACAATTATACTTTATTAGTGTCATTCATATAAAACAATGCCCGATGGAGTTTGCTGCATAGTTCAAAACCATGTGCGGTGGGGCCCGCACATGGCATATGCGGCCGCATGTACCAAACATGCGGTCGCACATAGGGTAAGGCAATCGTTCGAACCCCCGTTCAAACTGAATTCGAACATCCTCTGGACGTTCGAACGACAATCCAAACTCAGAGGAAGGTTTTACCGTTTGAAGTCAGTTCAAACTAAACTTCGAACGTGCTCCGCATATGGGATGGAATGTGCGCTCGGGGGTGCACATCAGCATGTGCGGCCACACGTACCGGTACATGCGGCCGCACTTCAAACTATGGTTTGCTAATATGCATATGTATCCGCATCTGATTTGTTAATGTATAGTTTTACTATATTCTGAGCAAATATGATAATTTTGGTTATGTCATGTCCAATAATTTAAAACATGCACCACACTGGTGCTTTTCTACAATTATCATATGAATATAATGTCCTCTTAATTACATTCAATGGAACTTAAGCTCGATTTTCCAAACAATAACACAACAATTTTCTTGTACTACATATTTCCATGTGTAAGTATAAAGTGTTGTGTGACTTGTGTCCAACCGTGGTCAGGCACAGCTCAATCACAGGAGAAAGGATGTCCCTACTATATAGCTATTTCTTAGTTTAGGATAAACAGGCTAATGACAGAAGAAAACTATAATGTAGCTTGGATCACATGCTAAATTTCTTTAGATGGCCTGAGTTTACATCCTTACGCCCCATAACACATTGTGGCATGGAAGACCAGTGATACACACTGCAACAATAACTCAAAAAGACATAATAGCATGGTCAGACGTCTAGTTATAGCACTTCTGGAGGGTGAGAATCATGTAGGAAACAAACCATTTGAGATAGACCAAACGTCACTACAAGGAAGTAACACAATGAAAATACAATAGGAAGATGCTTCAATCTGATCTTGGGTAATCATATGCAGGCACTTCTCTTACAGGGGTCTGATTAAATACATGCATGCCACCATGTGGCTATGCAAGTATGTCAGTATCATTAAGATATTTAAGCAATAAATCCTAGAAACAGCTATAGAGGGGAAAAAGGTATCAACTTACAGTACGTCGATAAACAAGCTCAGGCTTCAACTGCCTGGGGTCATTCCACATGACTTCTGTCTCTGAGGCAGCACAGATGACAAATTGGTCTCTAGCTTTTTCATCCGTCAACCACTGCTGGAGATTTTCCTGCATAATGTACATACACAAATAATTTGTAAGAATTCAGTTATTCAGAGAATCAGCAACACAGAGGAGAAAAATGTTTTCACCATTCAAAGCATGACATAACTTTCACGAAGAAATTAGTACGATCTTTTTGTTCAGATAATGTATACGAAAATAACGACTACAATGAGAGATCTAATCTTCACTAACCCCCCATTTGGGATGAGGCATAACTAGGGAATAGAGGGAAATAAGGCAAAAAGAAATTGTTTGTTTTAGAAGAATAAACCCGATGGCTAGGTCTAGATAAGCTAGAAATGTGTCTGATAAATTTTATAGGGAGTTACTAGAATTGTTTATCAGAGTTTATTTATGCCAAGTCGCCAATGGATAAAAATATCCTTTTGTGCCATTTTAAAAAAAATATATCTTACAACACTCACACATCCCAAAAACATGTCACATTTATCATATCACACACATCTCTCACACTTATTCTCAAACATAAACAATTTATGCAGGGATATAGTTGTCAATTAAAAAATTATAACCTCTTATCCACCACTTATCCGGTTATTCTCATTTTATCCAATGTGAATCAAACAACAAAAATCACGTTTACATTTCTCAATGAGAATAACAGAAAAGACAACCACACAAAACTTTACTTATTCTGCATGGATTGTTTTTATCCTGATATAGCTATTAAAGGCGAATAACTCTATATCACACCTAAAATGGCAGGTAAGAATATGGCATCCACGGGTGTGCTGATGTGAAAGATTAAGTGTAGCTTACTATAAGTACATTCTTAAGGGGGGAAGAGAAGATAAAAAACAATGAATAAAAAAATAATGATTATAGGTAACCATCTAAGGACACAGAAAAGGATTCCAAATTATATGCAACACAAACAATTTATTCAAATGCATGCAAATATAATCAAACAAGAAATGTAATCACTTCTATCATTCTCTCAAAAAGAGATGTAATCAACTAATAAGAACAATACAATCACTTTCTTAATTGGACTTAAATCTCTGAGATTTTACTATGATGTACTCATTATCATTTCACCAAAGGTCTTGTTTATTATGTAAACAAATTTCCACTCCTTGAATCCACTTGGAAGGGATTAATGGAGTAATGGATTTCCTCCTCAGAGGTCTCGAGTTCAAATCACTCCAGGCTTACCTGATGCACAGGGTTTGTAGATTAATAGTGTGCATGTGAGGTTTTCTCAACCAACGTTGGGGTTCTTTATCACTGGAAAAACATTTCAGGATTTGAAACACCTATCCTCATACGAGCATGGCTATGATAGCCAATTATATATATAGAGGATGAAATGATAGCCCAATCCAACCCATAAGTTAAGATGCAACATCAAGTGAAGAAAAAAAACACTTAAAATTGAATATTCACTCAGGTCTCAGGGACTATTGTCTTTATTTTTCTGAGGAAAAGGTAGGAACCTTCTACCAAACTTTTATTAAGATTATGGCCTACAACTCAAAAATAGCAAAAAGTATAGCAGGTGAGGACGGGAATCATTTTCTTTAAAGATGATAGTATAAAATTGAAAATCTCTCTCAAGTAATCGATAGTTGATCCTCAAGTGCAAGAAAGATCATTCTCAGTGAATAATCTATCACTATCATGGCAAGAAAGATCATTTGATCCTCAAGTGCAGAATCACTAAATAGGAACTAAGGACAATAACCCAATTTGGATGAATTGGAAGGAGAAAATATATTAATAGTTCGAAGCAACATTAAATGTCGAATCAGGAGGCTTATACAACAACACGCAAAACTTATCAGTAACTACATAATATATGAACAACATAGAATAGTAATTAGTACGCAAGTAAAAAAATTTCAAAATTCAAGTAATTCCGAGCAGTTCCTAGAAACCCATTCAACAGCAGAAGCAAATGAAGGTAAATTCAACTCCCTGACTCACACCCACTAGAAAATAAAGGAGATCAATTTAAGCTACAGAGAGGCTCACCCCAGGTGTGTACGGTTTAATCTCCGCAGGAGTCCACTCATCAGGCACCCTCATGAATCTATCAAAGTCATCGAACAGATTCACCGTGAAGACATGAGCCCTGTCAAGCTTATACCCATGCGTCTTCTCCTTCGCGAGCTCTGCTTCCTGCACTCAAACCCTCCAAAGCATTTAAAACAAAATACCCCCGCTTCCGAACATCAAAATCTCCAGTTACGATTCAAAACCTGAGGAGTGTTGTATTCGATGAAGCAGTAACCAAGTGTCTTCTCGGTCTGCGGGTCCTTGGGCATCCAGAGCCCTCCCTCCCTGATCGTCCCGATCTGGCTGTAGATTTTGCGGATAACCCCCTCCAGCTTATCAAATTTCTCCTGCGGCACCACCGGGAGGTTGTCGACGATGATCACGTTCCCAAACCCCGCCTCGAACTCCGGCGGCTCCTCCCGTTGTAGAATCTCCTCATCATCGCTTCACAAACACAAAAAAAAAAAAAAATCACCAAAAACAGATGAATAAACACGATGAGAGCGATATACGGTGAAAAATTAGGGTTTCTCTGTTGGGGCACCTCGGGATCCCGAAATCTTCCCCGGGAGGGAGGACGATGGAGTCGAGGTTGACGGTGGAGAGGTCGATCCCGAGGTTGCTCGCCACCAATTCAATGGACGCCATGTCCATGGCCCTCGCCACCAAATCAATGGACGCCACGTCCATGACACTCGCCGCCGCCATGTTTGGATGTCGAGATCTGTTTAGACGGACGGATGTGATTTGTAGGGTTTCAGCGCCGATGGATTGGATTGTTGGGGCTGAAGAACACGACGGACGGCAGAACTGTAGAAGAGGCGAGCGAGAGTTACAGAGACGGAGAGAGTGAGAGTCACGGAAGGGGGAGGGGGACGCAAGGATCTCCTGAGAAGAAAAGGAAAATATAAAGAACTTGAGATTCTAGGGTCACGGTCAGATGAATGGTCTAGATCTGATCACACAAAATCAATGGTTTGAATTGATTGGTATGCTTTTCCAATCGGGTGGGGGGGTGGGGTGTTCAGGCATATGAATCAAACGGTAAAGCCTCGATTGATGTCCTTCCGTCATCAACGGATCAAATTGATTGGTACAATGTGAATGAGTAGCTCATTTATCCCTGTTTGGATGGAGGTATAAGAAGAACAAGCATGGATAAGGGGAAAACTGATATAACAATTTCAGAGTCCCCCTAGTTAGGCTTATATCACCTTATCTATGTCTTTGGCATTTAGAAGGTATAAACTTTATATCTACCACTTATCCTTCATCTATTTTTAATCCATTTTGAGTCAAACTAACAAATAAAAATTAATTTATCACATTTTTCTAATGAAAATAACTGAAAATACAAACAAATAGAATATCTCTCATTCTTGTGGAATCGCTATATATATTAATATAGTTATCTATTCAGAATAACTCAATTCCTCCATCCAAACAAGACCAAGGCAAATGATTGAATACCATCAAAAGGGCCCACGCACCACGCTTCAAATGGTTTTGAATTTTCTTTTCTTTAAAACCATTTCAGTTTGGGATTGAACATGAGAAATCTGACCCGTTCTGAATCCAACACAACACGAAATGGGTTTGGATTGGGTTGAGTTCTGATCATGTTGACCTCGACGACCAAAGATGACATTGGATCATAATCAACCCCCCTAAGTTACTCTCTTAAAACAAAAGTTTTATAGATGATTTCAAACATCAACAAATATGCATATGCAATGCAAAAAAAATAAAAATAAAATAAAATCTAAAACATATTATCATAATTCTAAAAAAATTCAACATCAAGTGAAACCGATAGGATATTAAAAATTATTTAACATATAGGAAAGTGAGAAAAACAAATAAGGGATTGAAAATTCAGATATAATATTGCTTTAAGTGATATCTACATTCAAAAAATGAAAAATATATTAGAAATCATTAACATCTAAAAATAAATAAATAACAAATAAATAACTAAATATCTTAATCTGAAATTTTCTCACAATTTTTTTTTTTGGGAATTCAATTTAAATAATAGAACTTTTTAGGGGATCTTAGGCATGTAATATGATACACGTACAATTCCAGTTATATTATCAAATCATAATAAATTATGTTTAGATCTTAAACTTGACAAACAATTAAATTAGGGTTTTTTGTATGCATACCATAAAAAAATATGGTATTTATTTTTAGACCGCTTCAAATATCATATTTAATTTTATACCATTATAATTTTTCTTAATGTAAAAATGTGTTCCCCTTTTATCATTTTTAACCAAAATGAACATTAACTATAGTTACTTTTTTAACCAAGAAGTAAAAATGAAAAAAATAACTTTAACATATAATAATTTTTGTCATAATGTAAATAATTAAACATCATAATCTAATTAATTTTATGTTCTTTTTAAATCAATCATAAGCCATTCAACCTTATCCCTTTTTTTATTTTCTTCCAATCAAGATCTAATTTAAAAAAAAAATTGTATTTGTAATATATATTATTAATTGTTTTCAAAATAATTTTCTTGCATTTTTACTAAGTATTAATAATCATTATATCATTGCTACTAAATAGTTTGTATGGTTAAATTTTTATGTTTTTAGATTTTAGATGAAATTTATCATTTTTATGTTAAAATTAATATTTTTATTTTTATAAATATTGTATTTGATAAGGTTAAATATGCAAAAAAAGGATAATTTAGTATTTTCTCCAAGACTTTAACGGTTTTAGTGAAAATTTGAATGGAAGTTAATTAGGATGGTAAATATACATAAATTATACGTATTTTAATGGTATAAAAATAAATAGATTATTTAAAGTGGTATAAATTTAAATAGCATGTTTTTTAATGATATACATGAAAAAAAAAACCCATTAAGTTATTATTAAAATTCTTTAAAAAAATTATAATTTTTCAAGTATAACTCCGATTGAGGTGGGGCGATCAATAACTCATTAGAAAGAACATGTGATATATACTTTGACTGTAAAATACAATTTTAACACATCTTAAATTTTTTTTAAATAAACTAAAAATGCATACATTTATCTAATAAAATACGTTCTTTTATGAAAAGTAAAATATATACTTAAAATAACTCAATTCACAAACCAATCAGACAAATCATATATACTCTGTTAAAACAACAAAAATGACAATCAGCGCCCCTGGTTCCTATAAAAGGGAGATGCACAACAAATGAACAAACGCTCAGTAGAAACTCTATAAACAAATCATTCTCCATCAAACAATGACACAGCACCATCAGTACTAAAGAAGTCTCACAAACAATGGAAAAATGCTTTACAAGATGAAATAAAATGAAGATCTCATCATATGATCTCTCCAAACATGAGAGACTCAGATGGAGGGCACTGCTTCATACGCCAAATATCCAAAGCTCAGAATGCGCTGTACTCATTCTCGGTGCTCATCTGCATGTAAAAAATTATGGCCAACACGAAAACGAAAAAAGAAGACAGCTCCATTGCCAGAGCTCCCCAGCAAATGACATCCGCGTGCTTTAAAATTGCTGGAATTGCAATGCTCCCAACCGCTGAAGCTCCAGTCATAAATTTCGTAGCATCTACCCAGCTGTCATCGACAAAGCGAAAGCAAAACAACAGGTTTCAAAATCTACTATGCAAGGAACAACATCTGTGTTTTTGTGATGATGACGTATAGGTTCTTACCTATCCCCACCACTAGACATGAGAGAGGAGGTATCTGATCCGATAAAGAACATCAATGGCATTGGAAGCATCACGTACATCAGCACTGCAGTGAGATAAATTCCAATGTTAGAGCTTGGAAAATACGTTTAAAATCAACAAAAGGAATCCCATCTGATTTGGATATCACCTGTCAGCATAGGCCACCAATTATTATACACGGCGCATGCCTGTGGGACAGGAAAAAATTACTAAAGGTTCAATTGCATCAACATGAAGTAATTAAACCGTAGCATTATATGATACGATGCAAATACATGCTTCTAATCACTTCTTTTCATATTTCTCTAGATGAATTTCAAGATAACAAAAAAGTGGTTAACTCAGCAATGTTCTATTATACAATGGAACGAAGTTTCTCTCCCTCTTCCTCCGGGTGAATCTTTTCATAATGATGTAAAATGTAACACTGTGTGACTTCTGTTGTTGCCTTACTGCACCTGAGGGTTATAGATGCAGTAAATCTCCCTTCAGAGTTCCATCCATAACAAGCATAGCACATCTAGTGGACAAGTTCAGTGAACTGAATTAGGTTATTTATCTAAAAATTGCAAAACTATGGTTAAAACTCAGTTATAGACAAAGGGAAACAAATGGTTTTCTGGTCAAAAGTTGCAGAATCACTGGGAAAGTCTATCCTGCAATACATAAAAACATCGATGTATGACTGCCCATCTCTATCCTGGAAAATAAGGTCAAATTTCTCTAAAATCATGAAGATTGGAGAACGAGATTTTGGAATTATGCAGCTTCAAATTGCTCTGATGTCATTTTTTTTAATTTTAAAATTAGATGACCTTTTACTCTAAAAAATAAAATAAGAGAAAAATTAGATGACTTTAGATATAACAAAGGATCATGTAATTTTTTAATGGTTAAATAAACACCAAATGTCATGTGCATACTAACCAAAATTTGCAATACAATTCCAGCAGAAACAAAAATAGCCAGCAAAGCGAGTTTTCCTGTGTGCAGGCAGGTAACCATATAACCTGGCAAGCCTGGCATTTTTTATATTGGTTCTTGAATCAAAAGAAGTCCCAACCCTATCATGATTCAGTAAAATAATTACATTAGCATCATCAATGAAAGAAGATCCACACAAATATAAAATAGATGGGGAAACATGAACATAAAGCACAGATGTCACCAATCAAGACAACAATTGATATATTGTTAAAGAATAGTTTTACTCAATCTTTAGAGCCAAGTTGATGCCCATTCTCCTAGTAAATTTCTTTGCAAAACCTAAGTCAATTCAGATTGCAGAAATGTAACTTTTTAAGACCTTCCACAGTTTCAAGTGTTGAACAATATGGAATGGATGTAGAGTTCTTGCAAACTTAGTCTGGATGCTTTGTCGCTAAGCCGGAAGTCAAGGTTTAATTCATATAAATAATATAGAATTGGATAATATTTTACATTCGCAATTTTTTGTGCCAGATGGGAAAGAATCCGCTCCTCGCTTCTTTCTATTGTATCTTTTAAATTCATGAAGATGAAATGCAATAATCTCAATTGCATCTTTTACCTAAAAAAAAAATGAATTGCGCAGACCGGTGTGCGCATGCACGATCTAAGATGCATATACTACAAAGGGCGCATATAAATTCGGATATACCATTGTAATTCGTTGCAAAGCAAACCGGTATGTAACCACTCATATCAGATGACCAGAGATCAACCTCAAATCCCATAAAACCCACGGTTGAACCTTCCCACAAGAGATAATCATCTGAACCCACAATTCCTTAATCAAGAAAAACCATTTAATCTATAGACCCAGCTGAATTAGGACCTCGAACTTAATTTGCCTAACCCGCCTATCTGGTAGGCATTATTTGATAGTATAGCAGACATTCAAATGTTCCATCTCTTTAGATAAAAATGCATGTAGAATAACCTCATCAAACATGATGACAAACCAGCATCTACATTCAATACATGGATCAAAAAATTCCATCTTTCACCAGAACAAAGTCGCTGCGAATTATTTTACTATAATAATCCTCTTGGGCACCAATAAAGATCCATCTTTTCCTCCCATAATTTGCACCATTAGACAAAGTTCCAGTTCTCTCCAGATCGGAAACCCTTGCCCTAGATTTCGAAATCTCAGATGCAATTCAAATCTAAAACATGTACTTTTTTTAATTGAAGACAATGAAATCGATCCCGAAAGCAGATTCACAAAAGATTACCCAGTTCAAACAACATGAATTTCAATCAGACAAAAAAAATTATGAATTACGAAGAACCTGATACGGTGTGTCAAACCCCTCCCAGAAATCTAGAGGTCCCGAGTCTTCTGAACCCTTTTTTTGTGTTTCATCCACCACTCTGTCTTCCCCTCCGACGAAAACGAAAAAGAAATACAGAGAGATCAAAAGCCACTCCTTAAACACCTATCGCTTTATTATCCCGAAATTTAATTAGGATATTTTTTTTATTGGAAAAATCGTTGTAGCTCCCTGCAAATTTATGAAAATCAGAAAAAATCCCTGAAAAATCGATAAATCTTCTCATATTCCTATCTTGTTAGACAATACTTATTTTAGTCTCTACGTGGTTAAACATAACCATATATGATAAATTATTATAATAATATTTTAATGTTTATTTTCTTTCTTAAAAAAATATATATATAATTCCTTTAAAACTTATGAAAATAAATAAAAGGTCCCTTACAAATTTTTTAAAATCATTTATTATCATAAATAGTTATTTATTCTCCTAATCTTATTATACGATGTACTATATTTTATCAATTTTATATAAAATCAGTTTCTCTACAAATTAATAAAAATTAATTAGAAATCTATATTGCATATTTAATAAATCGCATTACATTTTTAAAAAATTTATAGCTTTAATGCAAATATAAAAAAATTTAAGATAGGATTTTAAAATCTGTATTTAAAATGAAAAAACATAATTTTCTAACCATACGAGACTTCTCAGTGGAGATGATAAGGACATTTTTGACATTTCTTCGTATCAAGGGTGTTTTGGTCATAAAAATGATTTATTTAGATTTTATAAGTTTTCTGGTGGGACTTATTCAAATATTGTTTTCAAATATTATGTTATTTAAATGGAATATTCATGGAATATGTTTCTTGCGCTAATGAAATGTTGATTCTGAAACTAAAATCATTAACTGAGACAAATATATATGAATCTAAGGGGATTTATTAATTGTAAAGATTTTTTTTTCATAAGTTTCCAGAAAAGTATATGAATTTTTTCTTTTATTTTATTTTATTGAAATGAGCCATGTCTCATGAATATTACATTATTATTATATATATACATTTACTACGTAGTTTTATTCTATGTTTATAAGAAAAATATATTATAAATGTGATCCTCAAAGGAAATATATGTTTACATTAATTTGAGGTAGGGATGACATTACTTTACCCTCAATCAGGTACCCCTCATGGGGGTATTAGAAGTAAACGAGATTTTAGTATTAAAGATTCAAAATATTCATATACTTAATAATAAAACAGTATCATTACATAAAAATGTTTAAAAGCACATGCAATGATTTATTCACGTAAAGCAAATTTGAAATGAATATATTCTATCACATGTACTATTGCTTTTTCATTGACACTATAAGAATTATGTAATTATGTATGTATTATATAGAGTATCCAGACTATCATACAAGATTGAATAAAAATCAACGATTTCAAAGCGGAAGTGACATCCTATTAACCCACTTTGAACCGCGTACATTCCATTTTAACTAAAAACTCAAAACTTATATAGTTTATCCAAATATATTAGAAAAGACATTTATATGTTATGTCATTCATATATGATCATTTCTCTTAATTCATAACCTAGTTTTGTTTAGTCAAATAAATACAAGATTAGGCGAATGTGTACTCAATTTTAAAAAGCAAAAATGTTATTTATTCAAATAATTTAAATATATATTTCATTTTTTTGTAAGGGTGTGTATCGTATATCGTAAAACATATTAAAATTAATTGTTTTTAATAAAAAAAATTTCCAAACCTATTCGAATATGAAATTTATTTGACACCAAACCCTTCCCACTCAAACCATCTAAAAACTTAAGGTAGGACGATATGAGTTCACAAGTTGGAATAGATCTCCAACACAAAAGTCAAATATTTTTTTGTGATTATAAAGAAGAGATTTATATTGTTGATGTCAATTCATATTATTCTGCACATTTTTTTTTACACAGACTTGTTATTTGTTATTAAAGGTGTTCCCTATAATAAGGAATGAATGATTTATTTTTATTGTTTTATGATTAATATCCAATGACTTCAATCTTAGATGCATTCTAAGGCCGTCCAATTTTATTATGGATCCGTTTGGATATGAGTTTAGATTTTACGTTTAAAAAGTTAAAAATTTTTAAACTCACACATTTTTTACGTTTAATTTTTTAAACCACAGATCATTTTTATGTCAAAAAAATGGTAAAAAATCTAATAAAATATAATTTTTTATAAACCGGGTTTGATAAATTTAAAATCTCAGCATCCTATCTTAATATCTAATAATCAAGTTTTAGGTAATTGGATAAGTCAATAAATTAAATCCTTGAAAGGTCTAAAGAAAACATCGAATGGTTTCGAAGACAAATTTAAACCATCTGATTATCAAATGAAAAATCATTCTCATATTCACCGCGTGTGATAACATCGGGTTCTATAGTGCTTCGCCGATATTTAAACACACTCAGCACCACCAACCCATCGCATGCGCAGCTTCGCTTCTCCCTCTAACGTTCTTCCTTCCCCCGCCACCGATGTCTTCGAATGCGAGGACGAAAAGGCGCGCCAAATCGACGGTCGTGTCTCCATCTCCGCCGCTCCCCTTCCTCGGAGAACCGTCCGAGTCGCTGTACCCTTCGAGGGAGGAGCTGTGGAGGCTCCTCGCGGTGGTCGCCATCGCCGCCTCGGTCATCGTCGCCTGCAACTTCGTCATCGGAGTCCTCAATCGGAAGCCGAAACCCTTTTGCGACAGCGTCGGCGAATCCTCCACCGCCGATTCCCTCTCCGGTGAGTTCGAGGAGGTCCAAGTTTTCTCCACAGATTTTGGTTTCTCTTCTTTCGAGTATTTAGGGTAAAAGTTATTATTTTTTGTTTTGCATGTAATTTTTTTTTAGTTATATCGTGAATTGATGTTGGATTGAGTAATCTTGCTATGGTTTTGAAAATTATATTAAATATACCCTTAAATCAGTGATATACATCATATAGTTCAAATGTGGGAAGCAAATGGAAATGATCGAACAAATATTAAAAGGACATGTGATAATGGTATAGAAGTGCATAAGCCCTCGAAATTCGAAAAGATTGAATCTTTATTGCATTCTCAATCAGAACAGGAGCATTTTGAGAAAAATTAGTTGAATGTGCCTTAGGTTATCAGACCATTCTTATGGAATCTTTAGCAGTTGTACCCTCCTGTGTTCCAAGGAACCTATTATAGACTGTTCTTGCGTTTGGATCTATTTGTTGGTTCCAAACCGTACATTTCTGTTTTCAATCTCTAAAAACTGTTGGCCTTTACTATTGTCCGGGTTGAAACCAATTTTTTGAGAAGCTGGTGAGAGAGAGTTTTTTTTTTTTCTTTAAAAAATTATTTTTCCTATTTTTCCAACTAATCCTTTTCCTTTTTTTTAATTGCTCTCTACCTTTGCCACTGAGTTCTTTCTGGACTAGTGCAAATTGTGAATTTGATATTAGCTGAGATGTACTCCCCCTTCTCCAAGTTGTGATCCCATCAGATTGTTGGAGTACAGTTTCAATGCAAAATTTAATCTGGACATTCTTTTGCAGTCAAACAATCATTTAACCGTTCTTGCCATTGATATAGGACCTCAGTCATTTTTGCTCTTTATGCTCTATCAAACCAATTTCACCGGGAACTTGTAGAATTCTTATTATTGTTTGAACAAATGGCATGACTCACAATCTCTTATATTGTTACTTGTGAATTGTGATGCCCTATGGCTATGCACCTTCTTAACCATATGGTACTGTTTCAGATTTTTGTGAGCCTTGTCCCAAGAATGGAGTGTGTTCTAATGGAGAATTGGAATGTGTTCATGGATACAAGAAGCTTGGGAGGACATGTGTAGAAGATGGAGAGATAAATCAAACAGCTAAGAAACTTGTACGTCTTAAACAATCTCACTTATTATATTATGTTTTCATTATGGTAATTAATAGTATGTCTTCAACAAGCTTGTTTATTCTGTATTGTTCGCAGTCGGAACAAATAGAGCTTCGTCTCTGTCAATCACATGCTCAGCATCTGTGCGAAGGAACTGGGGCAATTTGGGTATGTCATCAGGACAATTCTCTTGACTGACACTCAGGCAGATTATGTTGAGGAATCTCCTATGATAATGAATGCTATAAAACTAAATGCTGGCTCTGTTGTTTGCGTTTGTCTTCATTGGTCATGAGAAACTAAAAGGAGCTTGCTTGAATTCCAGTTGTTCTGAACATGCTATCATTTTGCAGTTTCAGGATGTGGATATATTGAAGGAACTCGATGAGCAAATGTTGATGGGGAACAGTGGCTTAACAAAAGAGATTTTCATATATGCAAAGCAAAGGGCAATGGGGATTATTGAAAGCTCCTTGGAGGTGCAAATTAGTGATGGGTACATATCTGATTACAGTTTTTAATGGGCCTGTATAAGATGTTTTTGAAAATGGCAATAATTATTTCTTTATTTTCTGCAGTGTTAAATTGCTGAAGTGTCCAGAGCAGCTGGCAGTACTCTATAGATCACGGTTATGCTGCATCCGTCAGTGGATCCATCGGAATGCTTTAATTGTATTGCCTGTCCCATTCTTGGTATGTCCTTGAGAATTTTTTTCCGAGTTTTCTCTTGTATTTGTTGCATCATCTTACATGGCATTTGGTTTGCAGCTCATAATACTGATGAAGTTGTTACGCAAAATTCGCAGGAGTCGATATCTGTCAACTAGAGCAGAAGAACTTTATGAACAGGTAATCATGAATCATAGAACTATACAATGATCATGGTTGTTTCTTTTTCCACCATATTCCTAGCAGCATTTTTCTCTCTTTTTTTAATGATCCACTCTTAGGTTATTACAATTACAACTGAACCGCCTTCTTATGTCCACTTGCATTCCACTGAAAGCTTTGAATTTGTGCCACATAGCAAACTTCTCTTGAGTTAGATTTTGTTGCATTTTAAGTTTTTTCATGTATCCTAGTGGCCGTGGCACATGGCCAGGAAACACATAATTTATGTTGCACTAAGAAACTGGTAGAAGGTTTTGATTATGAAATCTTTGAGAAGTGTAATTACTGTTATATGCATTTTTATCCCACTATTTTGGAAATGATTAATTTCTTTTCATGCTTGTCATAAAAGTATAAAACACAATGATTGCATGGAAGAGGAAGTCTAACTAGGAATAAATAAGCCATCAGAACTTAGCGGTACACATGATATTAGTCTTTCTCATTGCTTTGTTGATTTTCATGAAATACATTGTTTCATGGACGTTTTAGAAACTTATCATATGTTTGATAATTCACAAGTGATTGCAGGAAACTTATTTGAGTTATTCATCTGTCAGGAACTTCATACTGTGTGCATGGTTTGTATGTCACGTACAAATGGTGGTGGGTTTGAGAGGTGCTTTATTAGATTAACACTGGTTCTGAATCATTATTTTTATCATTTATTTTTCCTCAGCCCATTTGCTCTGCTTTGTTTGAATTAATCAGGCGTCATCTTTGCCCTCATCAGCCAACTTAATCACTATGCTTTGGTTCATTTAATAGGATAAATAAACTACATGAAAATAGTGCACTAGTCTCCATAACTAGATAAGTGGTTTCCAGGTGTTATTTATTCATCTTTTGCTCAGTGTACGGAAAATGAGCTGTAACATCTCATATGACAACCTTTGTGATGTGGTTTCTGGAATCCATTTGCAGCATGGAAGTGGCATGAATCATAGTTTTTGAATAAGATCCAACCTGGTCTTGCGAGAGGGATGAATAAAATATATAGACTATTTGACCTATTTTCAGCAGGATGAGGATGAATGCTAATCGTTAAATCACATCCAAGGTCTGATCATGCAATATAATATCTCCGAAAAATGAGAAATCCATGCATTACTTTGTGTTAAGAACAATTACTTGTACTGATTCCTGATCTGATCATGCAATATAATATCTCCGAAAAATGAGAAATCCATGCATTACTTTGTGTTAAGAACAATTACTTGTACTGATTCCTGATCAGTATTTCTAATGTTCATATAAATCATGAAATTTTGGCAATTTCACTTGTTTTAAATTTTCCCATGCCTGCAAATCTTGTAGGTCTGTGACATACTCGAAGAGAATGCAATGTCATCCAAAACCACAAGTGGTGAACAGGAATGTTGGGTGGTTGCATCTCAGTTACGAGATCATCTACTACTGCCAAAGGAAAGGAAGGATGCCGTATTATGGAAAAAGGTATTTTCCTATACCGTGAATTGCTGGCTTTAGAATTTGATTATGTACTTTCTGAGGAAATGTGTTTATTATTATATTTAAAGTAATTAATTTGTTATCTTGACTGGCAAGATTATTAAGAATCTGACACCTACAGTATTTCAACAAGAAGATTGTTGGTGTAGGCATTACAAATTGTAGGCTGTTCTTAATCTGTTTATCCCACATGACAGGCCATATCATTCATGAACCGTGGATGAAAATTAATGTGCTAATTGAATTTTTAGAAATGAGTGTATCTCCATGTCACCTTATATTTAACAATTTTACCTTGTACTGTCTGGAAGCAAGTCAGCTGGTCCCTTTCTTCCAGTTTCATAGAATGAGATAGTCTTAGCCCCTGTTTGTGTAGCATCATCCCCCATAAGCCTTGGTAGAAAAATTGTTTATTTTGTTAGTATAAAATTTTGATAACTTAAGATAAGTCCTAATAGCTATGCATTGATAACTTAAGATAAGCCCCTGATAGTTATTTTAAGGGGGGCTAAAACTTGCTTACCAAAGTTTATCTATGTCAATGAATTAAAATACACTTACATATTATTTTAAAAAATATTTTATCTAATGCTCTTAGACACATCCCAAAACATGTAACATCTTTCACATCCATCACACATATCTCTAACACACATTTTGAAACACAAACAAGTAACATAGGAGTATAGTTGCCATTTAAAAGACATGACCTTATCCACCTCTTATCCGCTATCTTGAAGTGAACCATACAACAAAAAATGACTTTTTATTTTCCATTGGGAATAATAAAAAAGGCAACCACACAAAAATTTGCTTATTCCGCGTGTAGTGCTATTTATCTATATGGTGGTTCCCAAACAGGGTTTTAATTGTTTTATTATCCTCATCATGTATTGGAAAATCGATAATTGACAGCATTTTAGCATAAAACTGTTAGTTGTTTTTTTTCCTTAAAAAAAAACTTTGGTATCTTGAGTTGAGAATATGCCAACATAAGTTTTTCTTCTGTCTATTATTCTAAAGGTAGAAGAGCTTATTCAAGAAGATTCTCGCATAGATCAATATCCGAAGCTGATCAAGGGCGAGTCGAAAATAGTCTTTGAATGGCAAGGTGAGACATTTCTATCTTAAAAGTTAGCGCCGGTATGTTGTCCTTCAATTGTTTATCATCTTAACATTCAAAGTCGTCCATGATTGAAGCTTCTCTAAGCTCAAGAACAAGAATGAAACGAGCCACGAGAATGGAGAAACTGGTGAACAATGCATTCGACTCTCCTCTTAAGCAACAAAGGAAGCTGGAGGACAATAAATTTTCCTATGCTGAAGGTTCTTGAATACGGAGCTTCTCTATGCATTCTGTGGATGTCACTCATCAACAGTTTTGGGATGATCAAGTAAAAACTCCTGATACATGATGTCAGAGAAAATTGAAGGGCAAGTGTGAAGTTCATTCATTTTCAGCTCCGGGGGGCATATTACACCGTATGGATGCATGCAGCTAGATTTTTTACACCATTTGCAAATCATCATCGATGTATTTGACCCTGACCAGTGTATAAAATAAAAATGAGTTCCATAACTGTCCCCTGTATTTGGATGAACAACTCAAAATCTAAAAGCACTGTTGATGGTAGTGATCCCATTGTAGAAAAGGAAATGTTATACTTGGTCACTTTACTTCTGTAATCACTTTTGCAAATCACACTTGATTTGAAAATTTTTGAGGTATATACTTGTCAAATGAAATATGCACTTTTACAAAAACATTGAAGTTATATTTGAATGAATGGAATGCATATGCTTTTACATTTTTATAATAGAGTATATACTCATCCAGGGGAATATATATTCTGTCAAGTGATTTTACATATTTCCTTAGGTGACTCGTTGCGTTCTTCTATAAAATTCAGTGTAGGTGGATTTTGCCAGATTTTGAAAATTCAGATCTTTCCCATGAAGATGCACAAGTACTGGGTGGTGACAAATAGTAACCTCATGTATTGAATATATATAAAAAAAGGATAATGTTAGTTACAATCTTAAATGCAATTTTTATATCTTTTAATTTTTTTTTAAAAAATAAATATCATTTAATAAAATATATGTTTTGATGAAAAGTGTAAATCGCTTTATTTCAAATTGAATGAACTTATTTTTAACAAATATATAAAAAAAAATTAACAAGATCTCAGCTAAGAAGATATATACGTTATTGGATGATTAAATAGGTATATGAAATTGCATTTGAGACGGTAAAAAGATTGTTTGTAACATAGCCCATAAAGAAGTGTTATATATATATATATATTCATAATTTTTTTTTATATTTTTATATAAAGCTGGTTAGTGCACACATGCATTGCACGTAAATTTTTTCAATATTATTTGTGATCATTATTTTTTTTATTATTCAATTAAGATATCTGAAATAAAAACATAAACAATAATGATTCTTGGGCCCCAATTGATAGACCCCATACTAAGCCCCATGAGGTGGCAAGTGTGAATTTCCTACATTACCCCCCTCACAATCAAGCCCTTCATTGATTCCCGTAAATGAAGATCCCATCACCCGATAATTACGAGGTTAGTTACGAATCGGAAATCATTCTTCTCTATCACAACGAGTTTGTTTTATTTTTTCATAAACATCAATTTTTTATCGACGGATTGTTGGAACGAAAACAAACATCAAATTTTTGTTTTATTTCGTATATTATCGGCGGAGAAGAGAAGACAAAAAAGAAACTCGTTTTTCTGTTTGTGCGATCTGTTTGTGGTGCAAACATTCAGGTTAGGCCAATCGGAACCCCCAAAAATTGACGATTTAGAATTTTTAGATCCAGTTTTATTTGTGAAACTGAAAACAAACATCGTAATTTTTTTTTTAGTTTGATCGGTTGAGACTATAAGATTTTTTACACGGTTGCGGTGGAAACAATGGCGATCCATTCAGGTTAGACTGTTTTAGATCTGAATAATTTACATTGTATTGATTTTTTAATAGTTCATTTGACTTTAAATTAAGATACATGGTGTGTATCTGAATTCTGTTAGTGAGAGTTAAAACAAACATAGTAATTGTTTTTTTTTTTCAGTTTGATTGGTTGAAAATATAAGATTTACACGGTTGTGGTGGAACCAATGGCGATCCATTCAGGTTAGACTGTTTTTAGATCTTAATAATTCAATTTGATACGATTTTTTTCACTGTCCCTTTGAACCATCATATTCTTTAAATTAAGATACACATGGTGTATCTGAATTCTGTTGGTGAGAGTTAAAACAAACATAGTAATTGTTTTTTTTTTCAGTTTGATTGGTCGAAAATATAAGATTTACACGGTTGTGGTGGAACCAATGGCGATCCATTCAGGTTAGACTGTTTTTAGATCTGAATAATTCAATTTGATACGATTTTTTTCACTGTCCCTTTGAATCATCATATTCTTTAAATTAAAATACTTGTTGTGTATCTGAATTCTGTTGCATTCTTTAAACAGCTTGATTCTTTGTATGATGACTTGACAAAAGCAAATACTGACTATAGTGTTGGTGATGAGGTGCCAGATTCAATTGTTCACTCGCCTTTCAAGGTTCGAAGTAAAGGACGATCACCGTCAAGAAGGAAGGCACCCAAGGTGTATAAGCCGAGAAACAAGAAGGCGAAAATACCTGAAAGCTCTAATTGTTAGTAGGTTGTAGAGGGCTTTTTGATTTTCTCCATTGTACAACACATTTGATGTCAATGTGCTCCGTGAATGTGTTTTTCACTTTTTTCTCAAAGTGTTTAGGTTTTTATTTAATGTTTTTAGATACATCTTATGTTTTCAGATACATCACATTTTATGTACACATGACAGTTTATTCAAATCATGTCTTCTGACATTCAGGTTTTCAGATACAGTGTGTAAAATTCAGATACACAATTTGATGCCAATCATTCTGTCTTCTAACATACGGGTTTTCAGATACAGTGTGTAAAATTCAGATACATACACATCTAGGCAATAAGCTTGTACTTAATATGTGAAAGATATACACAATTTGATATGATTCAATTGAATTAAGATACATTCAAATAAAAAGAACCATATTTTGATAAGTACAGAAATTCAGATACATACATTCACAATTTTGATAAGTTGAAAACATTGTTGGCTAGTAATATAGGTTTTTATTTTATGTTCTTAGATACAGCTTATGTTTTCAGATACATCACATTTTATATACACATGACAGTTTAGATTTAAATCATTCTGTCTTCTGACATTCAGGTTTTCAGATACAGTGTGTAAAATTCAGATACACAATTTAAATTCAATCATTATGTCTTCTGACATACAGGTTTTCAGATACAGTGTGTAAAATTCAGATACATACACAATTTGATGTCAATCATTCTGTCTTCTAACATACAGGTTTTCAGATACAGTGTGTAAAATTCAGATACATACACATCTAGGCAATAAGCTTGTACTTAACATGTGAAAGATATACACAATTTGATATGATTCAATTGAATTAAGATACATTCAAATAAAAATAACCATATTTTGATAAGTACAGAAATTCAGATACACACATTCACAATTTTGATAAGTTGAAAACATTGTTGGTTAGTAATATAGTTTTTATTTAATGTTTTTAGATACAACTTATGTTTTCAGATACATCACATTTTATACACACATGACAGTTTAGATTCAAATCATTCTGTCTTCTGACATTCAGGTTTTCAGATACAGTGTTTGAATGCGCTGGTTGAAGAAGAAGAAGAAGAAGAAGAAGAAGAAGGCCTCCGCGACGAGAGGAGCAATCGCTGCTTGAAAGTGCTCAACAGCTTCTCGAGATCATCGGATTTTGGGGTCACGTGTTTCGTGATGGATGGAGAGATTCTCATCCCACCCATTACAGAGTCGGAGAAGGAAATGATGGATGAAAAAATTAGTTCGTGGAGACGACGATTGCAGTTCGTCTTGGCCGCGCGATTTTTGGGATTCCGTAAATGAAGATTAATGGCGGTATTAATCGGAGCCAATTTTGAAATTGCTCACGAGGGTATGTTAGTCATTGCATTTTTAAGGGTTTGAAAAAGTCAATCAAGCAACTATTAGGATTGTGCCACCTCATGGGGCTTACCAATGGGGCTTAATTTTTGGGGCCTGGGTAGTAGCACAAACATAAAAGCAAACATTAACATATATTAAAATTCGTACATTGCGTTATATCACAATAATTCAATAAAAAAAATTACAGTTAAATTTATATGGTTAAATTTGGATTGTTAAATTTCACACTTCCAAAATTTTCAAATATAATTTAAAATAAAATTAATTTTATACTTGAAACTTAGTTTTTATATAAAATGAATCTACGCATATTTCCGGCAGATTCAACGATCTGGTTGACAAAGTAATAAAAATGTCCATATGAAACAAAATATCAAACTATACATCACAATTTTGATCCAGTAACAACAGCCAATATTAATTCTCTCAAACAACCTTTTATAAAGAGCAGAAGAGCATCAGCCCCACCACTCATCCACTGAGCCATGGCTGATGCTCAAAAAAACCTGGAAAACTCTTTCAAGCCACAGCAGCCACTGATGTCCCCTGCTCTTCCTCTTTCAAAACAACAAGCTTTCCCTCCGAAAACTCGCAAGCCGGGACTTCAATTCCCAGCTGCCTCCGCAGCTTCTTCACCACAAACACCTCCGCCTCTTCACACAAAGTCACAACACTCCCCTTCCGCCCGAGCCTCCCCGCCCTCCCCGCGCGGTGCGTGTAGTGAACGGAGTCCGTCGGCAGGTCCAAATTCACCACCAAATCGCACTCCGCGACGTCCAACCCTCTCGCGGACAGCTCGTTTGTCACGAGCACCCTCGCCTCCCCGTTCTTGAACCTCCTCAGCGTCGTCGCCCGCGCGAGCTTCCCCAGATCCCCGTGCATCTCCACCGCCCCGATCCCCCGCGCCTCCAGTTTGTGCACCACGTCCTTCAACCGCTTCGAGTGGTTCATGAACACGATCACGGACTTCGCCTCGAGCGCGTGCAAACACTTCCTCAGCACGTCCACCTTGCGATGCGCCTTCGCCATGCAGAAGTAGTGCTTCAGTGCCGGCGGCAGGCTCTCGCCCGAGGCGGCGGTGGTCGGGGTATTAGGCGCGGGCACGGACTCGAGAGGGGCCACGCCGTTCGCGCGCACGAGGAGGGGGTCCCGCCCCCAGCTCCGGGCAGCGCGCACCACCGAGAACGGGACCGTCGCGGACACCATGATCGTCCGCCGCCCGTTCCGCCCGACGTGCTCAAGTATCCGGTGCATGTCCTCCCGGAAATTGAAGGCGAGGAGCTGGTCGACCTCGTCGAGCACGAGGAACCGGCACCCGTGCGTGTGGAGCTTCCCCGTCGCGGAGATCTCCGCGATGCGCCCGGGCGTTCCGACTACAATGGAGGGCTTGTTCTTCCTCAGCGCCTCCTCCTGCCTAGACCGGTTCGCGCCCCCGACGAGCTGCTGGACCGACCGCCTCTCCGAGGGGCCCAAAAGCTTCTCCGTCTCGCGCACGATCTGCATCCCGAGCTCTCGCGAGGGGGCGACGATGACCGCATCAATGCCGCCGGGTCTGCGGTCGGATGCGGGCGGGGGGTTCGAGTGAATTACGCGGGAGAGGATCGGGAGGAGGTAGGCGAGGGTCTTGCCGGAGCCGGTGTAGGATTGGATGATGACGTCGCGGTCGGAGAGGATGACGGGGATGGCGGAGGACTGGATGTCGGTGGGGACGGTGAGGTTCTCGTTGTGGAGGTGTTTGAGGAGTGGGGGGGAGAGGGCGAGGTCGGAGAAGGACTTGGCGGTGGTGGGGGCGGTGAAAGGGGCGGAATTGATGTTGGGTTCGGATGAATTCCTGAAAGCTGGGGCCTTTGGGGGTTTGGGTTTGGTTTTTGGAGGGTTGGATTCGAAGCCGAGGGTGGCGAGAGTGAGAGGAGGGTTTGGGGAGGTTGAGATGCGGTGAAGTCTTGCGATGGTGGAGGCGGCGGAGAGCCTCGTTAGGGGGAGGTGGTCGCCGATGGAGGAGAATGTACGGGGAGATATGAATGTCAGCATTGTTTTTGGAGACTTTGCGCGCTGAAATGCTGAAGAGACAAAATGACAAACAGTTGGTGCACTAAAAAGAAGGATTGATTTGGGTCTGTTTGGAAAAACAAACAGAGAAAGATTTTTTTTTTTTTTTTTTGGGTTCGGATTTTGTTAGAATTGATAGAGAATCTGAAGAAAAGGAAATTATGATTGAAGAAGAAGCCGTTATATAAAATCGAAAACCATACCTTTCGGAGTGGAAAAATTAGGGTTTTGGAAGAGACGAAAACGAAAGAAAAAAATCTGTTCTGTTCCAATAAAACGATATCCGGGCCGGGTAGGGCGGGCCGACGCGGAACGGGCCGGGCTGGGCCAAGTTGCGGGCCACTCCAGCCTGGTCACCGGCATTAGTGATGCAGCTTTTGTGACCGGTTCTGTTTGAACAAGAAGCGACAACCAATCTCAGCCGTCCAAGTTGAGGGCCCAGCAATTCTTCGAGCGGGCGCCGGAGTTTTGGCACAAAATAGGCCCCGACAATTAGACCAAGTGGAAGCATGGCATCACGAAACGATATAGAGAACGGGGAGGTTATTTCAACCCCATTAACTCTTCCACCCACCCCTTAATTTTTTTTTTTTTTTGTAATCCTAACCCACCCTCGATGAGCGGAGCATCCACGAGGGGTCGCTCACGAAAGCGTGGTGGATTGCGTCACCGCCGACGGGGGAGGACGAGGTCGCCGTCACTGTTGCCTCCTCTCCACCTTCCCCTCCCCCTCCGTCGTCGATCAGGTGGCCCGAGAGCTCTGTCGTCTCCATCTTCAACATCCTTCACTCCTCCTCCCTCTCCTCTGTCAACGGCGACGCCGTCCACCACGCCTTCGCGAGCGATCCCTAGTGAATGCTTTGCTAGTCTGGGGTGAGTTAGGATCACAAAAAAAAAAAATTTAAGAGGTGGGTGGAGGAGTTGGTGGGGTTGAAATAATCGCCCCTATAGAGAAAATGATGCGTCGAATCTGGTGCAGCTACTAATCGTTTTTCCTGAATAGATTCATGTAAATTGTATGAAATATGATAATATCTAGTTTTTCCAGAAATCCATATAATCCCTTAAAACACTTATGTAAGTTCTAATAACCTCATAAATTAAACTTTATTTGACAGAAGAACAATATTATGTGAATATTTAGTTTGGTTAACTTTGGGTGAAAACAACAGTATATCAAAAACCCCTTACAAAGCTACAATGTATTAAAAAACAAAAAAATGATTAGAAATGACAATTATACCTCTCTAGAAATTGTTAATATTGTGTTATATGAATATTAGCCCGTAGCTAGTTCTAAAAATCCGTTGGTTTAACTGGTGTGTTGATTAAGTTTTACGAGTTTATTTATACAATCGGATTTTATAAATAAGGTCCAATCAGGTTTTAAAACGCAACATGGAACATTTGAACCCTCTTTTAACAATTTTAGGCTTAGTTTGACAAGAAGATAATGTTTTGAGGATAAATTATCTTAATTTTAAATAATAAAAAATTTATTAATTTTGTTCATATTTACATTTGTCAAAATTAAGATAAAAAATAAAGATAAATGCCATATGGTATAAGGAAAAAGAAAAAAGATAAACCATGAATAATTATCCGTACTTTAAGAGAAAATGTGGAGATATTTATTCTAGGTAAAAGTGGAATAGACTTTAACCCCATTTTTTAACCTCATTTTGTAAAACATGAACAACATTTATGATTGCCTTTCTCAAAAAAATAAAAAACTTTGTAAAAATCAAAACCAACAATATTAATGCCCCTTTAATAGAAATGGTAGACTTGATATTTCTATTTTTTTTTTAAGTCATCCCATATTTTACATCATGTGATCCAAATGCAAAGTTAAGAATAAGAACACAAAAAACTAAGGATAACAAAATGCATCACAAAATTTAAATATGAATAAAAATAATGATTTTTTTATTCTCATAAATTAGATTAACTTATCCTAAATATTTATCCTTTTACTAAACTAAGTCTAAATGGAACAAAATATTCTTATTTTCATTTTAAAATCAAAACAACTTACAGTAGTTTATCCCAATTATTTTTTTATACCGCATGAAAATAACATATTCTCTCACGTAATTATCTTTATAATTATTTTTTATTGTAAAGATGAATACGTCCCCATCAAACACCGTACATTCTCTGTAGACACCTTGGCCGGTTCACGTCACGCCACGTCGACAAGAGCACGTGGTCTTATACGTCAAGTTGGGGGGGGGGGGGGACCGCGAGAAAGTTGGTACGACAAAATTCCCCGGTGGGCTTATTTTTATTTATTTATAAATATACGGTGCTGGAATTTTGTTGACTTTTCTGGTGAATCCATCCAAAGAATCTTTGGTTTTGTGTTGGATTGATGAATGGTTTATTTTAGGATATCGGGGAACAGTTTGTTTGCTTTCGTGAAGCGACGTTTTGGAGCATTGTATGACCTGGTACTCGACACGTGTTTGTAAATCCACCTGTGTATGTATATAAATTTTTAATTTTTGTAATTTTTTTTTTTTTTTTTAAACGAAAAGACGGAGTGGTTCATATGACTTTAGATCTTAAAAAATATACAAGAGTTAAATTAATATCAAGATTCAATATTAAAATTTATCTTTAATACAAGTAAGTCTTGATCAGTGTTATAAGATAAAAAAGATATGAATTTACGACTTGTGAGTTCTCCATAAAAGATGTTTGAGCTGATGAATGAATTGAATGATGAGATGACAAGAGTTTCTTATTCTTGTACTGATGAGATTGGAAATGATAATTAGACGATCTCATGAGTTGGTTATATTGAGCTTAGATTAAATTGGTTTGAGACACATGACTAAATTAAAAAGTCCATGCTAGCTTGTCTATGTCACTATTCAATTCATTAATATATCACGTGTTGGCTTGTTATTGATCCATGTAGACTACAAATATGCTTATACCTATTTAAAAAAAAGAAGAAGAAATATTCTTTCATTTATTGACAGTCAATTAAAACATTCCAGGTCGCTTCAATGAGTGATTTTTGACATGCAGTCCAAGTCTAGGTGACACTCATTAGGCGATTTGCGCACAATCACATTCCAGCTCTCCCAACACTATTTAATTCAAAATAAAGTTTCACAAAATAATGAATAACGATTCTACAATATGGAGAAATAACTAACTAGCAGAGAAGTTTGGTTCATTTTGTTCTATTAATTCAATTTTTTTTTGGAATGTGCAATCAATTCTAATTTAGATCAATTTAATTAATTTTTCAGCCTGTTGAACAAATATTAATCCAAATATGAAAAAAAAAGTTTTCATCGGTTCAAATTTGATTCAACCAATCCAAATTGCACCCTCATCAGTATTATTGCAATACAAAAACATGAATTTGAATCTATCATGGATTCCAAAGTCGTACATACAAACAGAGCACCGTAACTTCTTCAAGAATGACTGGCTGTAAAGTACAGAGAGAGATTCCAACAGCAGGAAGTAAAATTTGTTGTGATGTCAAAATAATTTTCATCATGCAAACTTTTTCAGGTCTCCAAAATCCTACCATGGTACCCAATTTCACATAACATTACAAAACTATCCTCCCTGGCTCCTCATCTTTATTTACTTTTTATGGCACTACCTTATCTTTTCATGTTCCACTTTGTTAGCTTTATATACTTTGCAGCTTTGCTTTGAATCACATGGTGGTGCCCTAATATTCAGGTCATCTGATTTTGATGATCTACAATTCCCCCAAAACATTGTCCCTGCCTCTCTTAAATTTGATTCACAAACCACAAAAGAAAAAAGTGGATCTAATAAGAGACTTTTTAGTGTTATCTAGTACAAGCCAAAAAGGCTAACACAGACTTAACCTTTTGGGCATTTTTTTATAAATCATTTTTAATCATTGGTTGATATTTGGTACATTTTGTACATCTTTTTTTAAATACTAATTTCACTCTCAAGTAAAATATGTGGTGATATAAAAAAGGACATTAATTGATATATCTATTGTTTATTAATATTTTATGTGGTGATGTTATTATCAATTACATTGGGAGGGAAGTAATTAATATTCTAATTCAATTATCTGTGGATTTGTTAAACCACTGTTTGACTTATGAGTGTCATTTTATGAGAAATATTGTTAATAATTTTATGGTCGAAACACTCCGCAATGATTCAAAAATTTCAAATGTCTTAAAAAAAGACTTGAAACAACACATCACTCATAGTCCATTTTCTAATCTAACATATCTAATTAGCATATACTCACGTAATCACGTTGATAAGATATATATCTCGTTCAAAAATACACATTTTTTTAAAAATAGATCAATTCAGTTCATCAAACCATATGTTTAATAGACATAATATATAATTCATTAGATAAAATATAATATTTTTAAAAATATATAGTATTTAAAAAAAAAAAAAGAGTTGAAAATAAAATAAAAATTGTCCATAACATTTTCCTATGTTTTTAAATGTCATCACATACTCCCCCACCCCGACGCACTTCAAATGTGCAAACCCTAACACACAAAACAAACACCATAATAAAATAATAATTAGTCTGTAATCAATTTCATAGCATGGCACATGTCACACCACTTTCAAATAGGATTTCAGCATAAGAGAGAATATTATTCCAATTAACCCCCATCCGTACAAAACAAACCAAAAACCCAAACCGTAAATAATATTATAATACACACAGTACAAACACCTAATAAGGCCAATATCATGCGAGATACGTACGCACCGCCGCTTGTGTTCAAAACAATCGGCCAAAAATAGCCGCCCCAAATAATCCAAAAAAAAAAACATCTTCTTTGATTGTTCCGAACCAAAAAAAAAAAAAAAAAAAAAAATCACCCTCTCATTGGCTGGAGAGGGATTCACAGGATTTCTTCATCACCTGATATAGAGGGGCTCAGTGAGAGTCAGATTCTATTCCTTTTTCTTTGGGGGGGTAGTGTGTGAGAGAGGGAGAGGAGGAGACATGTATGGGACTTTCACAGATGCATCAAGTAAGCTCTCATGAAACTGTAGTTATGAAAATCTTGGTTGATGTATGTTTGGGTTGTCTTGGTGAATGGTACTAGAATGTGAAACAAAAACTTAGAAAGTGTGCAGTGATTGGGTGGTGTTTTCATCAATGTGTGTTGCATTCCCTCAACAGCACTAGAAGAAACTGTTTATATAGTGTTTTTTAAATGTCTGTTCTCTAGGGTGCCATAGTTCAGCTGTGAATTCCTTTTACGCTGGTTGCGTTTAGAACCAATCATCAGCTGAAAAATCAATTTTCTGATAATCGGTTCTAAATGGGTGTTTTCAAATTTTAGTTTTAACTTTTCGGAACAAGTGAACTAGTTTTGTAGCTGAAAAGATACATGAGGGGCTCGTAATGTGACGATATGGCCTGGCTTAACAAACTGGACTAAAACTGAAATCTAGGAGACAGATCTCATAATGCACTTTTGTGGAGAAAGGTCTAAGGAATCCACTTGAAAATAATACCAAAGTAAATTTTTTTGAGCTCTCCCTGATTGTTCTTCTCTGCCTAATCTGTTTTTTTCTTTCTTTCTTTCTTCTGTCTTATTCACCAATGAGAATAAAATTCCAATCTCTCAAGCCTGTAGAGCATAAGTATTTGTATCTGGCTGTGCGCTTAGTACTGGTTGAAGTTGTGTATCTGATTTTCTTTGAATTCCGTCCATTTCATTGCAGTCAGTTTTCTAGGAATATTTCCTAGACGTTGTAGAGGTACATTACCACCATTTTGTCTCTAGCTGAACCAATCCCAAATAGATTGCATTACAGTAGCAAATATTGATCTCAGCCTAAACTTCAGATTTATATAGGAAAATGGCTGCTGTCTCCAACACATTTTAAACGGTTTAATTTCAAATTTTCAAAGTTTTTGTTGACAGTCTGCATAATTTAAATAAGTTACTGGTTTATTTCAATATCCAAACACCAAAATAGAAGGGGAAAAAAGATTCAAAGAAATATAACACTACTCATATATTGGATGTAGCGTGTCAACAGTAAACTAAATAATTTATCAAAATTACCACAATAAAAAAAGGAAACCATGAAAAAAATAGTATATATAATACTGCATTAAGGCGACTCACTGAAATGGATGCATTTATTTAGACTCTGCTTCAGAAACCTTTTCAATATGTGGAGAAGGAAGAAATTTAGATACTTGCATGATGCATCAAATTTTCTACATTTACCTCTCCTTCCTCTAACTGTAATTGTTTCATGCCTGGCAGAGTTTGAATTTCTTCGATATTTGGAAACATCAACATGGACAAGCTATTTATCCTCCTGGGATGTCGTTGTGCTTCTCCAACTTTTTTTCCTTGGAAGCTTATTAGTTCTGTTCCTACAAAAAAAAGTCATCCAATGCATATGGGGATCAAAAAATACAGAAAACAAAGCAGAGATGTACACTAGGGAGGAATATATAACTTGTAGCCCCCTCTATCGAGTAACCATTGGCTGTTGCATTGCATTATCGGCGAGTCACTTCATACGACTTCTGTTGATATTGAAACACAATAAAATCCCAGTGGAGAACAATCTTCCATTTTTTATAGCAGAAATCACACAGACAGTTACATGGTTAATCACATCGATCGTGGTTCTCCATTTTCAGAAAGTGGGAACATTAAAGATTCCTTGGATAATACGAGCATGGTGGATATGTTGCTTTATTCAGTCAATAGTTTTCACAGCTCTGGATATAACTTCCATCATCACCAATGGAGGATTATGGCGAATGGATGATTGCATGGATCTACTTAATGTGCTGGCATGCATGTACCTGTTTGTTGTCTCTATTAGAGGAAGAACAGGCATCAGCGTGTCCTGGAATGGACTCACAGATCCTCTTCTGCATGAAACAACAGAAGACAAATGGGATTCCCCATATGGGAGAGCAACTTTTATCCAGCTAGTCACTTTCTCATGGCTCAACCCTCTCTTCGCTGCCGGGATCAAGAAACCTCTTGAGCAGGATGAAATACCAGATGTTGATGTAAAGGACTCCGCCAAGTTTTCCTCTCATTCTTTTGATGACAGCCTGAACAATGCCAAGGAGAGAAATGGTGGCTCACACAAGCCTTCATCTATCTACAAAGCAATCTTTATCTTTGTCAGGCGAAAAGCTGCAATAAATGCGTCTTTCGCCGTTGTCAGTGCAGCCACTTCTTATGTTGGACCTTCCTTGATTGATGATTTTGTAAAATTCCTGAATGACAAGAAGAATCGGAATTTAAAGAGTGGGTACCTTCTTGCACTTGCATTCCTGAGTGCTAAAATGATTGAAGTGGTGGCTCAGAGGCAATGGATCTTCGGAGCCCGGCAACTAGGGTGCCGGCTCAGGGCAGCTCTAATATCTCAAATATACAAAAAGGGTCTGCGCCTTTCAAGCCAGTCTCGTCAGGGCCATACAAGTGGAGAAATCATCAATTATATGAGTGTCGATATCCAAAGAATCACAGACTTAATGTGGTATGCGAACACAATATGGATGCTTCCCATACAGATTTCGCTCGCCATATATGTCCTTTACACAAATCTAGGCCTTGGGTCGTTGGCAGGATTAGCTGCAACAGCCTTGGTGATGGCATGCAATGTACCTCTTACAAGAATACAGAAGAGACTGCAGTCAAAGATCATGGAAGCAAAGGATGAACGCATGAAAGCAACTTCAGAGGTCCTCCGAAACATGAGATCTCTGAAACTTCAGGCCTGGGACATGCGGTATCTCCACAAACTGGATGGGCTAAGAAAAATCGAATGTAGTTGGCTGTGGAAGTCAGCCCGTTTAAATGCGCTCTCAGCGTTCATCTTTTGGGGATCACCCACATTAATATCAGCAGCAACCTTTGGTGCATGCATTCTGATGGGGATTCCTCTAACGGCAGGCAGAGTGCTGTCTGCACTGGCAACATTTCGAATGTTGCAGGACCCGATTTTTAATCTTCCAGACTTGCTCTCGGTGCTGGCCATGGCTAAAGTTTCTGGGGATCGAATTGCATCATACCTCCAGGAAGACGAAATTCATTCAGATGCAGTTGAGTCTCTTCCGAGGAATGAAGCGGAGTTTGAGATTGAGATCAACAATGGAAGGTTTAGTTGGGACCTGGGGAGCTCTGACGGACCAACACTATCTGGCATACATCTTAACATTAAGAGAGGGATGAAAGTGGCCATCTGTGGGGCAGTCGGCTCGGGGAAGTCTAGTCTGCTATCTTGCATACTTGGAGAGATTCCAAAGCTTTCAGGGAAAGTGAAAATTAGTGGCACTAAAGCTTATGTTCCTCAGTCACCTTGGATATTGACAGGGAATGTCAGGGAGAACATTCTCTTTGGGAAACCTTTTGATAATGGGAAATATCAAAAGACAGTTGAAGCTTGTGCTCTGATGAAAGATTTTGAACTATTTGCCACAGGGGACCTGACAGAAATTGGAGAAAGAGGCATCAATATGAGTGGAGGTCAAAAGCAACGGATACAAATTGCAAGAGCGGTTTACCAGGATGCGGATATATATCTTCTTGATGACCCTTTTAGTGCTGTAGATGCTCACACTGGCACCCAACTATTCAAGGTTCTTCATTTTTCCACATACTTTTCTTATTTGGAATAGCATCAATCTGTAAGATCACAGCGCTGTGATCATCAATAAACAGCAGATTTAAATTCTGTCATTGTGAAATAAAAATTTCTAATGTATGTTAGCACCATTCATTTGATACCCCTATAAAAGGCTTATTCTTTGTCAGCATGGAATAACCTAAAACTTATATGTTGTGCAGAACTGCCTGATGGGGATGCTCAAAGAGAAGACTGTACTTTATGTTACCCACCAAGTTGAGTTCCTTCCAGCAGCAGACCTCATTCTGGTAAATCTTATCTATATCATTTGACAGATTCAATTGAGCACGTTTATTTCACGTGTAATAACATAAAAAAAAAATAGATTGCTGTTCCACAGATATAATGACGTTGAAAAGAGAGTGCAGAACTTTCAGAAGCATTGCTAAATCAAACAGAGATTTTTCTTCATACTCGCAATAAAGGTTTTGGACTATTTTATTAATGAAATATGCTCTTTGACAGGTGATGCAGAATGGACAGATCACACAAGCAGGAAAATTTGATGAACTTCTACAACAAAATGTAGGGTTTGAGGTGTTAGTTGGAGCTCATAGTCAAGCACTTGAGACCATCCAAAGTGCTGAAATTTCAAGCAGAAGGGCAATGAAACTTTTAACAGATGATAACATGGATACAGATGCAGAATCTACAGCGACGGTGCAGTTTCAGAATGGTGATAAACATAACTCTGGACATAATCTGTGCCCAGAGATAGAGAGAACAGATAAAGGAGGGAGATTGACACAAGATGAAGAAAGAGAGAAAGGAAGCATAGGCAAAGATGTCTATTGGGCTTACTTGACAGCAGTGAAGGGTGGAGCACTTGTTCCAATCATATTAACTGCACAGTCACTCTTCCAAACATTGCAGATTGCAAGCAACTACTGGATAACATGGGCTTCTCCTCCCACGAAAACCTCAGAATCCAAAGTGACAATGAATGTCCTTTTCATGGTATACATTCTGCTCTCTGTTGGAAGCGCACTATGTGTGCTTGTCCGAGCATCACTAGTAGCAATAGTTGGCCTAAGAACATCCCAAAAATTCTTCATGAACATGCTTCAAAGCATCCTTCACGCTCCAATGTCTTTCTTCGATTCAACGCCAACTGGGAGAATACTAAACAGGGTTAGTATATGCACAAAAATACACTTAGCTCATGTCTATATGAAATCAGAAGAATTAGAACCTCAAGAATGATGAAAACCTTCCTTTTGATAGGTGTCAATGGACCAAAGTGTTTTAGACTTGGAGATGCCAGGCAAATTGGGTTGGTGTGCTTTCTCAGTGATACAAATTCTGGGGACAATTGCAGTTATGTCACAAGTAGCATGGCAAGTTTTTGCAATATTCATTCCGGTGACAGCGATCTGCATATGGTATCAGGTATCGCCTTAAAGCAATGTGGTGATGGGTTTATGAAAATAATATACATCAAATAATAACCCATTACAAGTCAACAGAAATTACGAAAACTAACCCATTATTAGACAGCAATTTCCCATCTTATTTATGAGTGATTTTTGAAGGCAAAAGGTTTATGATAATATTGAAAGTTAATTAAGAATTAAGAAACTCAGGAATGTGTTTTAATTGCTTAATAGAGAAGGATTATTTAAAATATTTCTTATATTTTCTATTTCAGAAACTTGATAATTGTTTTTGCAGCAATACTATATACCAACAGCAAGAGAACTTGCTCGTTTAGCAGGAATTCAAAGAGCTCCCATCCTGCATCACTTTGCAGAATCACTTACAGGTGCTGCAACAATAAGGGCCTTTAATCAGGAAGATCGTTTCATAAACACGAATCTTAACCTCATCGACAACCACTCCAGGCCATGGTTCCACAATGTCTCCGCAATGGAGTGGCTCTCTTTCAGGCTCAACTTGCTATCAAATTTTGTTTTTGCATTTTCGTTAGTCTTGCTTGTGAGCCTCCCGGAAGGCATTATCAGTCCAAGTAATATGTACTTCAGTTGTTGGGTAACTTTTCTGTTATGTATGACAAATACTGACAAGAGCTTATTTCATACCACTGATCATACAGGTCTAGCGGGACTGGCTGTAACATACGGTCTTAATCTCAACGTGCTACAAGCATCTGTCATTTGGAACATTTGCAATGCAGAGAATAAGATGATATCCGTAGAAAGAATTCAGCAATATTCAAGAATTGTCAGTGAAGCACCATTGGTGATTGAGGAATGCAGACCACCACCCAATTGGCCAGCTTTTGGGACTATATGTTTCAAGAATCTGCAGGTATAGCATCTAACTTAATCGCATGATATTGAAATGGCAAAAAAAAAAAGTGATGGAATGAATGTGGGCAAGAACACCAGGTCTTATATTTTAAAGGCAGAACAAATGGAATAGTAGGAACTACTCATGGAAAACCATAACCAAACAGCTTTTGTAGACAATTGAACACTCCAACATTAAGCCGAGGAGAACCTTCAGCAAAATGAAAACCCAATCCAAACACTATCATCTTAAAGTGGTTTTTAGAGTAATAAAAAACTGGATTTCACTTTTCTGGCCTGTGAACAATGCATAACTTTTTAAATAGCTTCCATAAACATGATACCTGATCAACTGGGATGCAGCAATCTTAAAAAAAATGCCAAACCTGGTACATGAAAAACTCAAAAATCATCTGAAGTATGTGCAACTAACTGAATTTTGTTTGTTGGCTTTAATCGGTGTGGGAATCCATTGAGCATCGATCACATCAACCAGAATTTTAAAAATAACCATGAAAATAGTTTCGACCCATAGCAGTCTAATAACAAATATTGGTAATTACAACTTTAACTCTTACCTGCATCCACATGAGAACCGATTGACAATGTAATCATGTTCACCTGTTGCTATGATTAAAACATACATAAAACTGATGCATATAAAAATGCAAGATTTCAACAATTTAATACAAGTGTGATTTTGCCACAGGTCCGCTACGCTGAACATCTACCATCTGTATTGAAGAACATCACATGTACATTTCCAGGAAAGATGAAGGTAGGGGTTGTAGGACGAACAGGTAGTGGGAAATCAACTCTCATTCAGGCAATTTTCCGCATTGTGGAACCGAGAGAAGGGAGCATAGTGATTGATGATGTGGATATCTGCAAGATAGGCCTTCATGACCTCAGATCCAGGCTTAGCATCATTCCACAGGACCCAACAATGTTCGAGGGAACAGTAAGAGGCAATCTAGACCCATTGGAAGAACACCAAGATGATAGAGTATGGGAGGCAAGTAAACTACATCCTAGATCATTTATTATTGTTGAAGATTATACTACTATAATGTAGAATTGACTACATCAGATTACTCTAGAAGGTCATCCTTTTCATAAATGATGTCTGTTGACTTTTAACACATAAAAATCAAAATCCAAACCAAAAGCTAAAATTTAAAAACAAACCATTTGGAATTGATTATCTGAAAACTGATTTCGCAGATGCAGATGCAGAATCAGTTTAACCATTGATTCTAAACAGGGCCTAAATGCAAAAACTATGTGGGGACTGTCAATTTTACTATTCACAATGAAAATGTGTCCAAACGAGTAACTGCACATCTGAATTAATTTCTAGCATCACATCAGAAACTATAACATGAGTTTCTTTTTTTGATTCAGTTTATTGTGCCGTTTTCAGAAAACCTCAATCATGACAAAGAAAAATAAAAATATCATAGAAGTCATGGCCACAATCAAATATTACGCATGCTAAACATAGGATCTGAATTACCTGTCATGTTCAGGCTCTGGATAAATGCCAACTGGGTGACGTGATACGCGCAAAGGAGAAGAAGCTCGATTCACCAGGTCGGTCGATTCACTCCATCAACGCAAAGAACCCAGTCACCAAAAATCGTTCTTGAGTCTAAAAAATCTCTTTTTTTTTTTCTTTTTTTCAAATTTCTTGCAGTGGTGGAGAACGGAGAGAACTGGAGCGTCGGCCAGAGGCAGCTGTTCTGCCTCGGACGAGCCCTGCTGAGGAGGAGCAGCATCTTAGTCCTCGACGAAGCGACGGCCTCCGTCGACTCTGCCACCGACGGCGTCATACAGCAGATCATCCGGCAGGAGTTCAGGGACCGCACCGTGGTCACGATCGCGCACAGGATCCACACCGTCATAGACAGCGATCTCGTCCTCGTCCTCAGCGAAGGTAACCCCGTTTTCGCGTTGCGCAGGCGCGCATATGTAATCGATGTTGTTTTTATTTTTGTTTGTTGGGACGATTTGTCGAGCAGGGAGAGTGCATGAATTCGACGCGCCGGAGAATCTGCTGGAGAGGGAGGACTCGGCGTTCTCCAAGCTCATCAGGGAGTACTCGCTGAGGTCGCGCGGGCTGACGAATTGACATGGATGACGGACGCCATTGAAGAGTTGAAGATGATCCGACGAACTCCAGGAATTAATAATAGTAATGTTTCTTGATTGAAATGTGTGCGTTTTGTCATTAACATTTCAAGAATTCGAAGTTTTAAAGAAGTGAATAGATGTCTGAATTAGGGTTTTAATTAACTAGGTCGGTTTTGCGTGCTAAACCAAATTGAACTGAATTACACCCGCTCCGTAACAAACGAATCAAACCAAATCGAATTATAAATTATGTTTTATAATCCCACTAGAATATATAAATTTATACAAGGCAAGATATCTAAAAAAAAATCTTTTAAAAATTGAAAATACTCGAATCAATTACTTTTTTAAATTGTATCTCTGAAAGTTTTGTTTCTCAATTTTAAAAACTAAAAAAACTATTATACCTTTATTTAATTTTTAATCGTATTTAAAACTTTTCATAATCATCAACTAATTAAAAAAATAATATCAATATAAGAAATGATTTTTATTAGAGAGTGATTTTACATGTTGTTAAATTTTTTAAGTATGATATTAAAATGTTAAAATTGTTATTAATACATTTACAAGTTTTTTTTGAATTTTTTTCTAACTTTTTAAGTTTTTTTCAATATTTTTGTTATTTCTATTTTATAAATATATTGCATAAGAATGTTTTTTTTGTATAATGTTAAACATACGTAAGTGTTTCAAAAGATTTTATAAAACTTTGGAATGTCTAAAAATAATCTTATAACAAAAAATTTAATTTTTTACAATTTAACTCTTAATGGTATATTTATATATACAAAAAAATAATAACAAAAGTCATGCACAAATTTTAAAAATATTTTATTATTTATTAATATTTTTTAATTGAGGTGTTAAACAATTATATATATATGATGATGTTTAAATAAGAGATTAATAACATAGAGATAATCAATTCATTTTACTTTTTAAAATTATGAAAAGAGATTTTTTTTAATAGAATTGAAAAAAATGACTGATTTAGATATTTTCAATACTTAAATAACTTTTTTTTATATATGTTTTCCCTTTATACAACATATCATCACAAATAAATTATTTTAAAATAGAATTTATACCAAAATCTGAAAAATGAATGGTGAAAAGTGAATATACAAAATAACCAAGAGTTCAAAGAATAAATAGTGATTATGCAATATAAAAAAGACAACCACACTAGTTAGAGAAATTTGATTATGTTCAATTCAGTTTAATTCAATGTTTTGATGGGGATACTAAATCCATACTGAATTTGATTGCTTTATTAATTTTCAATCTATAATTGAAAAAAGTTGAATAAATATTAATCTTTAGATTAATTGGGATTCAATTTAAGTGTTTTAACTAACCAAAGTTGCACCACTGGTCTGAACCACTGTTGACATTGTAACAAGACTCAAGTAGCAGAGCTGAGCCAACCATGAGTAAAAATTATACATGAGCTAGATCAAATGAAAGTTATGTATTGAGTTCTCTTGTAAAATCAAGTGAAGAACCATTTTATACCAAAAAAAGAAAGAAAGTGAAGAACCATTGAGTAAAACTTGGATCCAAACATGTTTCCTGAGTTATGCAACTACAACACAAAATCAACCTTAAATATTATAAAAAAATGTTAAACATCAAAATAGGAATAAACTTTCAATGCAGCAACAAAAAACAACACTATTTACATCCTGACACAACCAGCAAAAATACCACTTGGATTATAGCCAGAATCAAAGTTCAGCAATAACATGATGACACCACCAGTGTGTGACATTTGTAAGAAAAAATGGACAAAAGTGAGTATTCTGGGTCACATTTTGAGAACTCCGTTCTTGGTAGAGGCTGGTGTTTGATTCCTAGAATCCCGACGAGAAAATTAAAAGGTTGCACCATAACAATCCTATCTCGACCATCAGGAGGTCAATCGCCTTCCATGGCTTCAAGGTCCTTCTTTGCAATCTGCCATACAAAGGAACACTTCTATGTATCATGCAGAACATAAACATGGACTGACCATTGATCCCATAATTCATTGAATCTACAGATGCCTTTTGCCACTTTCTATAATTTACTATAAGATCATAATAACATTCTACGAAGGAAAAACAAAGCATTTATATGTTATCTGTTCTCAGAGAGAAAACTAATAAACTTAATCCATGAGATATTATAGAGTTTCCAAATCCACTGATGATCTAGAAGATAATAAAGAACATAATTGACTGATGCTGTGTCTAGCAAATCTACTACGTCAAGTTCAATGGCAACATCTAATATCAGCAACTGAACAGAACAATAAAAGCTTAAATAGATGCTGGTTATTTGACCGGAGGCATTTCAACAGATTTTTATTAACAGAAATTAGGAAGAGACAAATCCAGTTAGGTCCATAGATGCACATATCCATGTGCAATATCATTTATGTCAAGCCTAAAACTTCAATATGTGCTAAAGCTTAAAAAAATGCAATTGACTAAAAAGAACCGATCACAACAAATATTCTGGACCAATAGAATATACATTGGGTGGTTTCTCCTACAAATTGTTGTCCATAGAGGGTCCAGTCAATCTTCAAAAAGAAATTTATGTAGTATGTCTAGAAGAAAAATTGAATATCATCCAAGTTAACAGGAGAATGCGTTGTCTATATTTTTAATGAAAACCAGAAAGTTTGATGACATCAGGAAGATCACCAAGAGTTAAGGAAAATAAGCGTCTTCGGTTCTAGTATATTCAGTTATATTGTTAAAGTGGCCACCTCGGTCTCCAACTATAGGAAATTGTCATTCCTAAACAATAGCAAGGAAATATAACTCTGGGCATTACGAATGAACCGCATGACTTGGCCAGTTGTTAACATTAGAAATCCAAAAAAGAAAATGAATCAACCAGATATACAGAGATGCCAAGGCCCAATTAAATTGCATCCACGTAGAGTTAGGGAAAATGTGAAGTCTACTGAGCAAAACCTATAACACCTATAAGTTAATAAGAGGGTTCAGCAGTAATGGGAGTCTGACGCAATTAAAACCCTAGCAACTTTAATCCTCACATTAGATCTTCCTGTTTAAGTTTTCCTTGTGAGAAGAGATGCAACGATAAACTGAATAGAAAGCCTTACCGATCAAAATGAGTTCATTTATCAAAGAATCAAAATCGTCAGTAGACATATTTATTATAGTTGTTGAAAAACAGCAGATAAGGGGTCTGTCATAATTTACATCAACATGCTTTGTGATTTGGTTTGTGGGTATATAAGGGGTCTGTCATACAATCCTTGGCCAAAACCATATGGTCATAGTAATACTGGACCTTAAAGTTATGCATATTAAGCTAATGCAGTTGAGAAGCGACCCAGTATCTCACCTAGAAAAGCATATAGACTCCAGGCAAATGTGAAGAACCTACACTTTAGAGCCAGTTTAATAACTCCGGTCCAGAATGAGTATGCCTCCTTCCCCAAGTATACAAGTTCAATAGATTCCATTGGAAGGAGGAATGAATTTTTTTTTCCGTGGGTCCTCTAGGAATGAGGAGAATGGGAATGAACCCCAAACGGATCCTTAATATACACTTATTAAAGGCTGTGTAGAGCATATTAGCCTAATCAAACATGAAAGTATTACCAACTAAAAAGTGAAAATTCCCCATTCATATTCATCATACCTGTGCTATGTAATCTTTCAGTTTCTTGCTGACAGCTTCATCCAGTGCTCTTTCTGCAAGTCCATACATCATAGTGTTACCTTCAGGCCCGTTGATTTTGTCCTTCTGCAAATACCTATTAAGTGCATATACAACAAGGAAAATATCTTTAAAAAGGATGAAGTATTGGGAGAATGTGATTCATTAACTAACATTAGTTAATGTTGATACATAATAGGGATAGATCCCCAACCTTTGCTGGACAAGGGCCTCCAAGGCTTGTTTAATATTTCCAAAAACTGGATGGTTCTCGTCACTTTCATTCAGTCCCACACGCTTTAAATGTTGCCAGAGGTTTTCTGCATTGACTCACATTGTATGAATCATCTACTCTACAACTAATGCGAGAGGTGGGACTATAAATTTAGAATCCAAACTAAAGATAAGAACATGCCTTCTGAGATTTGGCCTCCGCCAAGATGTATAATGCCCAGCACCACAAAAGCAAAACCAGATGCATGACATGTCCCCTTATCCTCAACAAATTTGCAATATATATCAGAAGGTAATCGACTCGTTATGACATATGATTTTGCATCTGAATGAATAAATAGTTACATATTTAACGTCAGTAAGTCAACCACTCATATGAATAAATGAATAAATAGTACTAGTACCACGCACATCCTAGAAGCACATGGTATATGGTGCAAGAAGAACATGTTCAATAAACATTATATATATATATATATATATATATATGACAGAATATCTAAAAGCATGTGATTTATCATGCAAAAAAAAAAAAATCATGAATACAATGCTACAAAGAGTAAATACATTGATATGTGAAAATTTTCAATATGTTTAATACAAAGAAACATAAATAAGGTGAATATATGATTACAAGTCATAGTTATGTGGGAGGGAAAATTAAAGTGTGAAAGTGAAACTATTTCTCTTTAATATATAAGGTAAAAGAAATATTTAAAAGAATGTTAATAAATGCATGAATGACAAACCTTGTTGAGAAGAACGGGCCTGCTTGGTCGATGAAGCACGAGAACGTTGGAGCTCTTTCATTTCATACCCAAAAATGCTCAGTAGCTTCTCTTTTGCGTCATTTAGAATTAGCGACGGAAGGGTATACTGTCGGTAGTTCTTTGTTATCAACTGGGTCAGATCTTCTCGTTTGATGGGACAGCCTGAGCTCTGGTAGGTCTTGAAGAGAACATGCCGAATTACCTCTGCAACTAGTTTGTCCTTCTCCTAAATTGCCCATCACACATTGCATCACTAATAACTAACATTTCTTTCAACACAGTGGGTACTAAATCAACTAGAAATATTATAAGCAAATATAAATATATCACCTCTCGAGAGATGCCCAATCGCAACAACTCCTCCTCATCACACACTGACATCCCGAGTCCCTGACTGCTGTTTCATGATTAAAAAAAAAAAAAAAAAAAAAAACCTATTATCTTCTTCAGATTTTTCCTAAAACAAAGTCGAGAAAACAAACTTGCATTTTTTTTGGTAGCATCACCCAGTCTGTTTGCAGCCTATTTACAGTCACCACATAATTAATACATTATATGAAATAAATGCAATATATATTCTACTGTGTCAGTGTATACTTTAAACGCAAAATATAAAAATACATGCATTCAATTTATGAGTATATAAATTGTTTTTTCTAAAAGAATGTGCTTCATTATGAAGTACATATACATATATACTTAAAAAAAAATGTGTAGCTGCAAACAATATTGCAAAAAAAGATTGAAAGTAACATTTTCCCAATAACAAACAATCAACAATCCCAAAACAAAAGAAAACCAATATTATATTAATATTAAATCCATAAATGTACAAAAATCTTCTTCGCGTTCAAGGAGTAGAATCATCACAAGGATCAACAAAATGGATCACTGAAATCTATGAATATATGGATTAACAGCAGTTCTAAAGAAAAAATAAAAAACTATGGAAAAAAAATACAACATTTCAATGATCGCAATGCGCAGAATAACAAATTAGTATATCTGAATTTGGGACAAACTAAAACAAGTACAAGACCCATATTGAGATACCCACCCTTTTTGAAGAATTTAGTGACAAAAATTGAAAGTCTAAATAATATTTTCGTCTCCTCCGGATTGTTTTTTTTTTTGTTCAGTTTGGAGGAAAGATTGGGGAAGCAAGGGTTTTCAATCCATGCCCCTGTATACTATGCATCAGAAGCTTGGTTGGAGGTTGCAACGAAACATGTTTTCTTATCGTGGGATATCTAGTTGTGTTGCACAAAGATTAAAGAGGGGCATGGGTAGCTACTTGAAGTATTCTAGAATAAATAAATTATTTTTTATTTGTTTGTATTTTTAGTTATTCTCATAAAAAAAAAAAATATTTTTTGTTTGGTTGATCATGAATTAATTGTGGAGCAAAAACGAATAAGAGATTGATAATGAATTTAAAAAAAAAATGATATGAAATATAGGGCTATCACTCTATTGTTGAAATATATTGAGTGGAATAATATATTTTCACAAGGGATTTTACATACCAATGATAACTTATTATCACATATTTTGACATAGTTATATCTATTTCTATTTATTCTTTATAGACAAACACGTTTTTTGTGCTTATTCACCTTTATTCCACTCTATTTTCAAGCTATTATGCTACCCAAATAGGGGCTATATCAGTCCCCAATCTAAATTTGGTATTTGTTTAAATAATCCAAATCAGACCTAAATCTTTAAATAGCAAGTAGGGGTGCACTTAAGTTGGTTGGGTCGGGTTAAAGATCTGCTCAAAACCAACCTACAAAATAATACACCTGACACGAACCCGACCTTCATCCAAACTATTGTTACTATTGCTTTTATTAAAAACAAGCTCTCCATCCTCCATGAAAAACGATCTACACCTACCTCTTTGTGTGAAGAATGACTCAATGCTTTGGATCTCAAGCAGGCCTTCTTGGTAGGGATAGTAGTCAAGGTGATTGCTAGGGGCAAGCAATAAATCCTATAGCAAAGATAGTTGATTGTCCCCTGCCTGGCCTTGTTCCAATGGTAGATGACACCTCTGTCTCCCTGACGGGGCTGGTTTCAAACCTTGAATCCAGCAAGGAGTGGCAAAAAAGCCCCTGTGGGCTTGGATGTTACATGGGCTTTGGTCCCATGTCAGTTTGAATATGTAATAGTAGTTCTTGTACTACTAGTTAGTATGTACATATTTGTTCACTATGTACATATTTGTTCTAGTTTGTCAGGATTTTGTAGCCCTTCAGAGCCTTTGTGTACCATAAAAAAAGAGAAAAAGATGGTTGATGAAACATCATTTGAAAGATGAATGTGATGGATGCCGAGACAACAATGATAAACTCGACAACATAGGAGAAATAAACAGGGAATAAAGCAAAGAAATGCTAGGGTGAATATGGACGGCTATGATCTCAAATTAGAAATTCAAGGGATCAGATTTATGATATAATGTGATGCAACAATTCTTTTTACTAAACTATTATGTTATCTCTGGGTTGGGGTGAACCCGTGTAACTCGACCCTCTAACCCGAACCTGACCCAAATTAGGTTCGTAAAATATATAAAATCTAAGGCTATCACTCTATCAGTAAAATATATTGAGTGGAATAATATATTTTTATATATTTCATATATTTTACAAGCCTAATTCGGGTCAGGGTCGGGCAACACAGGTTCAACCCGATCCTAGAGATAACATAACAGTTTAGTAAAAAACAATTGTTGCAGTACATTATATCACAAATCTGATCCCTTGAATTTCTAATTTGAGATCATAGCCGTCCATTTTCACCCTAACATTTCCTTGCTTTATTCATTGTTTATTTCTCTTGTGTTGTCCGGTTTATCATTGTTGTCTCGGCATTTATCACGTTCATCTTCCATACAATGTTTCATCAACCATCTTTTTTTTTTTTTGGCACACAAAGGCTCCGAAGGGCTACAAAATCCTGACAAACTAGAACAAATATGTACATTCTGACTAGTAGTACAAGAACTACTATTTCACAACTTATTCATGATAAACCAAACAAAAAAATTTATTATTATTTTTTAACAAGAACATCTAAAAATATAAAACAAAAAATAATTTATTTATTGTCTATACCGAAATAGTTATTTATTCTAGAATAGTTAAAGTCGCTACTCATGCCCCTCTCTAATCTTTGTGCAACACAACTAGATATCCCACGATAAGAAAACTTGTTCCGTCATAGCCCCCAACCAAGCTTCTGATATAGAGTATATAGGAGGCATAGATTAAAAACCATTGTTTCCCCAATCTTCCCTCCAAACTGAACACAAAAACACGATCTGAAGGAGACGAAAATATTATTTAGACTTTCAATTTTTGTCACTAAATTCTTCAAAAATGGTGGGTATCTCAATATGAGTTATGTATTTGTTTTAGTTAGTCCCAAATTCAGATGTACTAAATTGTTATTCTACGCATTGCAATAATTGAAATGTTGTATTTTTTTCCATAGTTTTTAATTTTTTCTTTTTTTCTTCTTCTTTTGAACAGCTATTAATCCATATATTCATAGATTTCAGTGACCCATGTTATTGATCATTCTGATGATTCTACTCATGGAACGCAAAGAAGATTTTTGTACATTTATGGATTTAATATAATATTGGTTTTCTTTTGTTTTGGGATTGTTGATTGTTTGTTATTGAGAAAATGTTACTTTCAATCTTTTTTTGCAATATTGTTTGTTGCTGCACATTTTTTTTCAGTGAACCCACCTATAAGTCGGGTTGGGTCAGACTTAACTCGCCCAAGTTGCACCCCTAATAGCAGGGGGGGACTAGAAATTTCTCTGCCCTGTTTGGTGCGGGGCCGTTTGGTTCAGCGGAATGCTGATTTTAAGTGCCGATTCATAAGTGTAGATTATATAAGTTTTAATCAGTTAAAAAAAACTGTTTGGTTCAGCAAAAATTATAAGCACTTATGAAGATAAGTGTGTTTGGTTCACCACTGAATAGTAGAGTTTATCAGAAGGGTATTTTGATCCATTTAATAACCGTTGAATGTTATTTGATGTTTGGTTAAAAACTTGAAGATTTGCTTATTTTTTCTATTTAATAAAACAAGATACTTTGGTATGGTGATTAAAATACATGTATTAAACCACTGCAATTTGATTACTTAGGAACACTAGATGGAAGCTTATACAGATTTTTAAAAAATAACATGGGACATATGTCTATTTATGCCACGATAAATATGCAATCTACATCTACCATATTTGAAAACCTTGTAATCATATGTGATGCTGATAAAGGAAAACCTTTCATCAAAATATTTAGACACCAAATATAACAGACATCCCACCATTGAAAAAAAAAAACCAATTATGTGAAGCTGACAAGGAAACCTTTCCAACTATTTAGGTTGCATAAACAAAATTCAATCATCTTGACATTTCAAACATGCTTTTTAGTTAGGCCTTGTGAACTAGTTTCAGTCGGCCATTCTTTGTAGGCTTTACATGTGTTTCAACCAAGTTAGGTCCCACCACCACATAATAAATACAAACTAGACTAGAGATACGGACCTGAGATCTATCTGGTTATAAAAGTAAAATCTAGTGCCAATCTAAAAAATCACACATTATATAAGAACATGATATCTCATTATATAAGAACATGATATCTCATAAAATAATGTATAAATTAACCCTGCATCAGGAATATATTAAGGGTGTGAGCAGCATCAACCTGACCGCTACTTCAAGTCTGTCATAAACTGTGTTAGCTAATTGAAGATATAAACCAGAATCCTTGATCATCCTTGGTGAGTAGAGCTATTTCGTAGATCATACCTTATAAAGTCTCATTTATGGTTCATTGCGATTAGTTATTTATCTTACCAAAATTCTTTTATAATTAAATAATTGACAAAATTGGAGTACTAAAAACTGTTAATTATTTGGACCAAAATAAGGATCCTGGTGGACATTGCATTGGAAATTCAAAATTTGGACAGAGAAAAATGAAAGTTCATTGTTGTCACCAGTAACTCAGATTATTCCTACTAACTCATATATACTAATCTTTCAGACAGTGAATTATGAAATAAATTGAAACATTAAAAATAAAAATCAATGATCCAACATTTGATTTTCTGAACCAAAAATACTCAAACTATCTACCAAATGAACCATCAACAATATCTACCAAAACCAATTCATAACAATGGGCACCAATATCTAGTTAGAAATAACCCATTATATGAACAAACCCTAAACAGTGTTTCATCGACGGATCTGAAGATATACATGATGGCAGGAGATGTGCACAAGGGTTTTACCTAGATCGTTGGCTGGGGAGGAGATCCAAAGAGGACGAAGCAGATCTGAGTGTCGGACGGTGTGTTGGAGACGGTGAGAGAGATATCGGAGTGTCAGCTAGGGTTTCGTGAGGGGGAAGCAGATCGGAGTGTCAGCAAGGGTTTCGAGAGGACACCGATCGACCGGAGATAGCCGCTTTCATCATGTGTTCCGCGACGGTGGTGAGGATCCGATGTCTAGGGTTTTGAAATTTTTAAGGAGCAGTCGAAGAAGATTGATGCATAGCAGCTCGAACAGATCGTATTTTTAGGCCAGTCGAAAGAGGGTTTTCGGCAGAGAGAGAGAGAGAGAGGTGAGGAGGGAGAAGTGTTTGGTTAAAAGAGGGGTTTAAATACCCTGTGTAAATACCAAAGACTTTCAGGGGCAGTCTGGTCTTTTCACATGGCTGAGGGAAATTATCAGCATTTATAACACATCCAACCAAATGGACCTGGAAGTATGTAATTTGACTGATAGTAATTTTGATAATTATTGTGAGTCTAATAGATTTAGAATCAAGACATTTTTTTATGATAATTTTAAAATCCATCAATATGATTAAATTAGATAATTATTATATCATTTATAAAATAATTAAATTATCATCTAAGTCCCTTTTATATATAAAATAAAATGTCTCACCTATGTTTTTCTTATCCACAACCACTTTTTTTTTTCCTTTTTCCTTTACAAAATTTAGAACATTCATCGAACATCATATATGATTCGATTAAATATGATTTTTTTAAAAAAATTTGTTTGATTTTTTAAATGTAATATAATTTTGTGATATGGGTAATATATATATATATAATAGTAAATCTATTTTAAATATTTAAATCAGATTCCTTTATATTTTTTTATGTATAAATCAAACACTGAAAAATGATTCTGTATATAAATCCACCAGCCAACCAAACAATTTGATAGAATCTGGATTACTGATAAAATGATTCATATTAAATAAATTCATATAAAAATGACACGAACCAAACGAGGGTTATTAAGCTTGAGATTTAAAACTCCCCAGTAAAATTTTCTTATAGGAATCTCATATGGCTACCGAAAACTATAAACCGAATGTCACCGTCCTCAATAGTTTCTCTCCCTCCAGAAGTAACAGAGAAGTCATGCGAATAAAATTTCATTAACAATCCAAATAATTCATTAGCAAAAAGCTTTCGTTCCAGAATTCAATCGCAGTATGCACATATTTTTTTATTTTTTAATATATATCTAATTATTAAAATTCATATATTCGTTCATAAAAATTAAAATACATATTTATATAAATTGAATATATATATAGTTTTATAGTTTTTATTATAAAATATAGGAAAAAATCTTCCTAACTCCTTGAAATATTTTAAAATCACATAAAGTCACTCTAAAATTAAAAAATCTTCATAAGCCCCATAAAGTATAAATGGTTAATGAATTTATTCTCTCGGTAAAAAATATATCGAAATAACTCCCCATAAATTTATTAAAATTGAATTCAATCCCTACAAATTTTATAAAATTCAATTCAGTCATTTTGTAAGATAAAAATACCCGATTTTGTAGGTCAATTTGTTGAAAAAAACCTTATAATGGAGATTAATTTGTTGTAAAATCTTTATATTTTGATTCTCAAATTTTGGAATTGCTGAAACTATAGAGAGAGAGAGAGATTATGAAAGAGAGAGAGAGAGAGATATATGATTATGTTTAACCACACATTTGATTAATTTTAAAAAATATTATCCGACAAGATAAGGACCTAAGGAGATTTATCAATTTTATAGAAACTATTTCTGATTTTCATAAATTTTTAAGACCTATATCAATTTTTCCTAAAGATATAATACTGAGATAATAGACCATATCTCTTATTAAACAATCCGTCGTAATCACAAATATTTTTTTTTTTGGTAGATAAAGCTGTAAAGGGCTACAAGTCTCACCTTACAATACTATTACAAACTATTTGTCGGTCGGGTCAACAAGGACCCATACACTTGAGCCTGGGCGAAAGCCCATATAACAAGCCCACCGGGCTTTTCCACTCTTTTTTCCTGCTGCCGATGGAATCGAAACGGCGTCAGTTTGATGTTATTCTCATTCCCTGTTCACAACCGATTTTTTCGGTAGGATTCTATTTTTTGGACAGAGAGAAAGTTGGGGTGTAAAATAAGAGATTCATGTGTCGGAGGACCACACCATGAAAACCCCACCAACCCACACCCCCAATTCAAGGGATCACTCGTCGACAAATGACTAAAAATGAGCGCTAGTTGGATTGACAGGTGACGCTACCCGACAAAAACAACTCTGCTGTTATCATTTGAGCCGATCAGCACCTGTCACACGAGTCGAGCCGAGCCGAACGAGCCGGCACAGCCGTTGAGAATCATATCCCACCGTCCATCTCTATAAGGATTCACTCACATTCCTCCACGTGTACGCACGCGCCGCGCGTGACATAGACCCAAAAAAAGAAGAAACATTAAAAAAAAAAACGAAAAACCGACCTTCTCTCTGTGACGCAAAAATATCCGATCGAAAACCATTAAAAAAAGCTCGAAAAATCGTTTATGCTTCTCTGATCCCGAATTTCGAACCCTAATTCGGAGGGATCGGACGGTCAGGATGGCGTGTCGGGGTTTCTGGGAGTGTCTGTTGAAGCTCCTCAACTTCTTGTTGACCCTCGCTGGGCTGGCGATGGTGGGGTACGGGATCTATCTTCTCGTCGAATGGAACAGAGTCTCGTCGGAGGACGATCCGGAGGTGCCGCCGCCTTTCGGAGATAGTCCAGAGTTGTCGAAGCTCGGCCGTCCGATGCTGATGATGGTGACCTTGTCGGCGAGCTTCCTCGATAAGCTCCCGAAGGCTTGGTATGGAACGGGTTTTGTTTGATCTTTTTATGAATTTTGAATAGATAGAGATGGAATTGAAACTGTTATTCGGGTTCTTAAGTTTTCTTTTAAGATGATGTATTGTTTTAGAATGATCGGTAACTTAGATTCTCCTATGGAATTGTTTGATTGGGAACACTTGAATTCTCATCTAAGGCTATGTTTGACAAAGAATTGTTAAACAATGTTAGAGAGGTGGCGTAAATCCATTTTTTTGCTTGATAAATGAGCTTCAACTGATGTGCGTTGGTGTGGAACCTGTAAATGAAGCTTCAGATGTAGAGTGTAGTTGGAACACAAGATTAACAATAGGCGTACTTAGAACCCCTTTGGTAGCTGGTTAGGATTTTGTTGGTAGCCAAATTTCAAGGGCTTATTCTTCATGCCATATGATGGGGAATTTGGCACTTGTGTAATGAATGCATTTTGGAACACAAGATTAACCTATTAGAATATAGAAGAATCTGTAAGTTATCGTGCTTCTATGGGAGGAATCACTATCTGCTATTATGGGTAAAAATTGGCATGGGCTGCGAGTCTTCTCGGTTTAGGCATTGCAGGGCTATCCTTGCTTAGGGGTTGATTCTTCTTTTTCTGCTTGTTTATCGTTTTTAACTCTTTTTCGGAGATCCCTTGTCATCTCCATTTTGTTTGAGGGGTATCCTTTATGCTAATGGATGCTTTAACATCTTTTCAAAAAAAGAAAAAAAAAGTATACTTAAATGTGGGGTATTTTTAATACTCTTGAACTTAAACCCACTGTTGTCTTTGGAAACTTAACAAGTTAGTAATGTTATATAAACACTTTCATCTTTGGTTGGCCTTTGGTATAATTTGTACATTTATGAAAATGAGTGATTGATACACATTTTTTTATGTAAGGGTATTCATATTATCTATTTCAGTGGGTGAAAAAATGTTATAAATCCTACTCAATCTCTCAAGTGGATTAATTAAACCACTGTTTGAGAATAAAAAATGGTATTCTAATAACATAGATATTTTCAATGTCTTTGTTGTCAAATGGTATTAGAATACCATTTTAGCTTTATCCCATGATCATACCAGTGAATATACACCATTCTCAAAAGGTCCTTAAAGTTTTGTGAGTGTGAAATATATTGGCCCGGCCTATGTGGTAAAAGAATTTTGTGCCAAGTGAGATCAATGAGAAAACATTTTTTTCCTTGTGTGGTAATTAAGAAGATGGGTGTTTATGAACATGGGGAAATTATAGGAGGTATGATTTGTAGTCTGAGTTTCCTTTAGTCTCTGGTGGAGTTGGGGAAATGGAAGTTATGAAAAACGTGGTAAAGGTTTTCATGCGTTAGTCATGGAATTGTATCTCCTTAGATCACAGCCCCCAAACTGTCAAAGAAAGTAATAATTCATTCTGGTTTGGTTTTTTCTTTCTTGCATTCTAGGGAAAAAAATAGAAGGCCTTCTTTATACATTGCAATGGTTTATTAAGTTGCTTTGATATACTTGAATATAAATAATTTTGAACTATTTAAAAGTTAGCTGATCATTGTCATACTAAAATGTTCATAAAATTTACTGTGCCAGATGTGGATGCATTAGCCTCTATGTGTACTTTATCAGTCTGATGCTGTATAGTGTTTTTTTCTCTCTTTTTTTTTTTTTTTTTTATAACATTTGCAGGTCATCAGGCATTAGATTTTTGTTATTAGTGTACACTTACTCTTTTTTAGTCCTCCTGCCTGTACTTCCTCTTTTTTTTTTTTTGTGTGTGTGTAATATTTGTATGCTATGTATTACAAGCTGAAGTGACAAGCCATGAACACCAATGAATTCTATCGAGAAAAAAAACCAGCTCCTTCAACTTCTTGGCCTGCGTACCTACTATGTGCATCAAGTTACGGTTGAGATTTTAAACTTGCATAATATTACGTGGTAAAGAAAGTTGATAATTTGTAGAATTCCTTTTAGAGTTAAAACAATTTCAGCTTGGATCGTGTTCCTCTAGCAATCTCTCGCAACATTACCTGTTGTCACTGCTGTCTATGATGTTTGCAGGTTCATTTATTTATTCATTGCTGTTGGAGTTATTCTCTTTATCATATCCTGCTGTGGATGCATTGGAACAGTACTGAGGAATGGATGCTGCCTGTCCTGCGTATCCTTATTAGCCAATCACTTTCTGAGATATGATATCTGTATTTTCTTACAGTGGTGTTGCTTGAAATAAATATTTCATGTGTAAGATATGGGTGCAATATCAATATTATTCTTGTGATAGCTTAAGTTGCATTTCTGATGAATCTTTCAAATTTGGGATTTAGCTTTGTTGTTCAGCGGTTTTTATCTCTTTATCCAGTAATGCTTGAAATTAATGAACTTATCAGTTTTGTGCGCCATACATTTACTGGATCAGGAAGAACATGGCTTTCCTCTATCAGTGGGATCAATTTTTGTCCTTTTTTTTATGTTTGTTCATCTGTGTTCTGCAGTTGTTAGGATTGCTTCAAATCCATCACTTTCTGAGATATGATATCTGTATTTTCTTACAGTGGTGTTGCTTGAAATAAATATTTCATGTGTAAGATATGGGTGCAATATCAATATTATTCTTGTGATAGCTTAAGTTGCATTTCTGATGAATCTTTCAAATTTGGGATTTAGCTTTGTTGTTCAGCGGTTTTTATCTCTTTATCCAGTAATGCTTGAAATTAATGAACTTATCAGTTTTGTGCGCCATACATTTACTGGATCAGGAAGAACATGGCTTTCCTCTATCAGTGGGATCAATTTTTGTCCTTTTTTTTATGTTTGTTCATCTGTGTTCTGCAGTTGTTAGGATTGCTTCAAATCCATCTCTACATGGAGATGAAGAAAAACCTAAAATTTTGATATCTTTCAAGAACATGAAAGGATACAAAAGATATATTTCAAGAGGAATGCTATCTAATATGCATCCCGCAAAACACATTAAAATCATCATGCATATAGGATTTTTTTGTCATCCATTCAGATTTTGCTCTTAGTGTCAGTTATAATATAATTGATAACTTGTACTTTATCAAGTAGATAGAAATGTTTTGGCTTACAAGCAATGTCTGTAATACTCTTCATTGTTCCTCCTTCAAAGTTTATTCCCTTAATTGAACCAGTATTCCATTTTGGTGGTCTTACTTATACTTTTGGAGCTGGGATGTGCTGCTTTTATTTTCTTTGACCACAGCTGGAAAGATGTAAATCTTCTTTTGTCTCTACATAATTACAAAATGTCATATTATATCTTTCTTTTTGTTCTTAACTATCTCCGAAGCCACTGGCTTCTGTAGGTAATTCCTGCTGACAAGACTGGTGACTTCGACATGATCTATGATTTCTTGGATGATAACTGGAAAATTGCAAAATGGGTGATACTAGGGGTGGTGGTTTTGCAGGTATGTGATATTGGGATTTCCTATGTAACATGCATGTGGAAATGTCAGCAACCATAATTAACAATTTGCAGGCATGCTGATTCAAATAAGTCTCGATCTTTTAATATGTCCATATGTTTATTGCAGATAATTTTTATACTATTCCCATACAAAATAGAGAAAAGATATTAATATCTCTTCAAAATAGTGATTTGTTTCATATATATGTTTTAGTGTTAATTGTATCCTGAGTGTTCTGTACTCCAACTGAGGAATTTGTAGCCAAATATTTATAGTCTTGTCGCACAGGTAGTATTGCATTTGGATAATTTTGCTGATAGTGGAAAGGCCTAAACGGCATTGATAACTGTAAAGGAAATAAAACAACTAATAGTCTACGCAAGCATGCAACAAACTAAATCATGTCATAGCTCAATGCATAAATTTGCTGACGAATAAGTTTCATTATTCTGTAGATGTAATCGTCATGCTCAGCTTTGATGGTCTTAGATTTTGAACTGGGTCATTGTCACCCAGCATGGTGTGAAATGCCTCAAATTTTAATTACTGTTTCCCTTTTAGCTCTTTGAATTTACTGTCTTTTAACCTTAACTTATGGAGGGTTTATATTTTATTTTATGCCATGACATAAGTATGATGATGGTCACTTTAAGAATTTTTTTTTCCTTCCAAAAACATGCTTTTAGCATTACATTTCTCCTGTGTGGAATGTTTAGAGGTGAGTGTAAGGGAAAATAATTAATGAAGTAATTGCATGCCTTTTTTTTTTTTGGTAATTTTCAGGCACTGGCATTCCTGCTGGCCCTTATAGTGAGAGCCGCAAATAAGCCAGCAGAATACGACAGTGACGATGAGTACATCGCCCCGAGAACTGCAGTTCGGCAGCCACTGATCAACAGGCAGGGAATCCCTGCAACTGGTGTTCCTGTTCCAACTCTCGACCAGCGGCCCAGCAGGAATGATGCCTGGAGTACTCGGATGAGGGAGAAGGTCTGCTCCCTGTTTAACACCTCCATTTCCTTTTTTTTTTTTAAGGTTCAGTTTGGTAACTCTGTTAAGCTTCTTTCATAGTAACAAAAGAAATTGAGGGAAATTTGCCTGATCTGCCCAGGAATAGTCACAGGAGCTACCAAACTGGCTTGAAGTGATTTATTTGTTCACAATAAATTATGGTTGCTTTTGCTGTTGTTTTGGACAGTATGGTCTCGATACCTCGGAGTTCACATACAACCCAGCGGACCCAAGCAGGTATCAACAGGGTGCCGTTCAGCCTGCTGAGGAAAGAGGACGCTGCGCCATACTGTGAGAGGTTCTTAGGTTTTGCATTGGATGAGGCTTTGCTCGACAGTGTGTGTGGCCAACTGGTCGATTTCGCCGGTTTGGTCTCTGTGTTATTTTCATGTCCTGATGAGTTTCCAGTGAGTTCTCTCACTTTGTAATTTGATTGTAAACAGAACTGCTTTCCTCATGTTTATAATTTGGATGCTCATGCCCTGCGTACTGTCAGATCATCTCGCAACATACATGTAAGGTTCGTTAGGAGAAATGCCTTATTATTATTATTATTATTATTATGGCGTTCCCACATTGTGCTGTGTATTTTTCACGAGTTTTGTTAAACTCAGTCCTTTTAAGTTTTAAATCCAGTATTATATATCTCGTTAGTTTTTTACATTTACTGTATTGAAATATATATTTTGTTGAATTTTTTTATATTTTTTATATATGGTATCTTTCAATTAATTTGCATATATGTTTCATCAATTATGATAGAAATACATATCTTATTAAAGTATATGATGTAAAAAAATAAAAAACAAGTGTAGTTAGTGTTTTAGACGGTAAAATAAATCGAGTGTGATATTTTTCAATTTTGATATTTTAAAGTTTAACTTACTCACCGTACTACAAACATTTGCTTTGGGCTGCGCTCCGGTTTACTCATGTTTGTGGTGGATCGAGTTTGACATTTTAAAGATTTTATTTTTAAATATTAAAATTAAAAAGACTAATATTTATATATATTATTATATAAAAGACTCAACAACATGGTATTATGTAAAATAAAATTTTGTTATTATATGATCATGAGGGAAGAGGTTGTAGTGTGTTGGGTCGGGTTGAACCAACCCACCCAAGTAGACACCGATTTATTAGACCCTCCATTCACTCTCAAGCCCCATCAAACCACAACACATAGAGACATGATTGCACGCTCCACAACGACATTCACCCGCCACAATCCAAATCCAAAACCCATCACCAAAACCCTCACTCCCTCCCCACCACCCAACACGAACAACATCAACCACCTCAAACAAATCCACGCCAACCTGATCCGAAGCGGCCAACTCTCAAATCCCCTCATCGTCGGAAAGCTCGTCTCCGACATCGCCCTCTCCTCCCCCTCCAACATCATCTACGCGCGTTCGATCTTCGACCGCATCGCCATCTCCCCCAACACCTTCACCTGGAACTCCCTCATCCGCGCCTACTCCCGCGGCCCCACCCCGATCGAGGCCCTCCGCCTCTACCTCCACATGCAGACCCTCGGCTATCCCCCCAACAACTACACCTTCCCTTTCGCGCTCAAAGCGTCCACCGAATCCTCGGCCCGCGCCGCCGGTCTCTCCCTCCACGGCTCCCTCGTCAAGCGCGGCTTCGAAGACAACGACGTCTTCATCCAGACCTCCCTCATCGACTTCTACGGCTCATTCGGGTTCGCGGATCTGGCACGGGACCTGTTCGATCGGATTCCCAATAGAGACGTCACTTGCTGGAACGCCCTCATGAAGGCCTACGTCAGATCCGACCGAGCCGAGGACGCCGTCCGCTCGTTCCGCGCGATGACGCGATCACGACCGCCCGTCCGCGCGGACGAGATCACCGCCCTCACCGTGGCCACAGCTTGCGGCGCCGTCGGGGCCCTCGACGTCGGGCGTTGGATCCACGGTTACGTCAGGCGGAGCCGTTTGGACTTGGGCGTGAATCTCGGGACGGCGTTGATCGACATGTACGCGAAGTGCGGGGACATCGATGCGGCGCGCGCGGTTTTTGAGGCGGTGCGGGGGAGGGGGGACGCGAGGGCGTGGGGCGCGATGATCGGGGGGCTCGCGGTCCACGGCCTCGCGAGGGAGGCGCTCGGTCTGTTCTATGATATGCGGACGGTTGATCCGGACTCGGTGGTGCTCACGGCCGCGCTTAGCGCGTGCAGTCACGCGGGGCTTGTTCGAGAAGGGCTTCGAATCCTGTACGGGATGCGCGAGGCATATGGCGTTGAACCGACGATCGAGCACTATGGGTGCGCTGTTGATCTTCTCGGCCGCGCAGGGAGGCTGTCTGAGGCGTTCGAGCTGATCGCGCGGATGCCGATGGAGCCCGACGTCGTGTTGTGGGGGTCGTTGTTGGTTGCGTGTCGCGTCCACCGCAACATTGAGATGGGGGAGCGAGTGGCAAAGGAGATGCTTAAATTGGATCCTGAACATGCGGGGGCGCATGTGTTCCTGTTCAATGTGTATGCCTCGGCCGGCGAGTGGGGTCGCGCGGAGCACGTGCGGGGCTCGATGTGGGATCGAAGGGTTAAAAAGCCGCCGGGATCGAGCCTCATTGAGCTTGGGGGGTGCGTGCACAGATTTGTCGCGGGGGACGCTTCGCACCCTCTGATGGTTCGGATTGAGGTGATGATGGAGGAGATTAATCGGATTGTTAGGCTCAGAGGGCACTCGCCGAGGACGGAAGGGGTTGTGAATTTTGATGTGGAGGAGGAGGAGAAGGAGCGGAACCTCTCGTGGCACAGCGAGAAGCTCGCACTGGCGTTCGGGCTGATTAACACGGAGAGGGGGGCGATCATTCGCATTGTGAAGAACCTACGCGTGTGCGAGGACTGTCACACAGTGATGAAGATTGTTTCAGAGGCGTTCGATCGGGTTCTGGTTGTCAGGGACCGGAATCGGTTCCACCATTTCAAAGATGGGAGCTGTTCTTGCAAGGATTACTGGTGAATTTAGGTCCCATTCAATAGCTGGTTTATTCATAATTTATATTTAGTTGAAGACTGGAAATGCAGTGGTGTGAATCATGAGTGCCGAAGGTGATCGATGAGGTGAAGATGACAACATAAACAACTAACAACTGAAATTACATTGTGCTGGAAAGATCAGCATGTGATTATATGATGCTGCTGCACTGACTTGCACCCATAAGGCCATAAATAAGGTCAGATGGCTCATATTTTTCTTACAATAATCACAATTCTTCTACTTTGGTTGGGCTTGCTTGAATTGGTGCATGTAATCATTGTGAGATGTCTTACATTGTAGCAAAAGAGAGCATATTCTTCAAAGCCCGTACCGGGATTCAGGAGCATCCTTGACCTGAATTTTTGTAAGGATAATTTAGTTTTTTATACCATTCATTGTTTAGTCTCTTGTTAGGATTTAAAAAATATTAATTTTTGTGAGAGGTGGCTACATAGTGTTGTTATATGAGAAAGGGACAGTGGTGAAGTGGGGTTGGAGGTTTTTTTATTTATTTATTTATTAATATGTTGAATCAATTCTTCCTCTGTTGCGTAGGCAAATTGTCGAACCCTGTATAATCTATTTGTTTTGTGTATTTTATCTACATTAGTAAGGCATCTTTGCATCAACAGCAATGACTTCTCTTGAGCGACAATACCCAGTTTAATGTCACATGCAGCAGCATTGCTTAGTCTCCACTAATTGGGCTTTGTACCACAAATTGCAATTACTTTGAAATGAAGATTTTCATGCATTTTTAGTGAGTTGTTTAGATTCCTTTCTGAAAGAAGAATGGGCAATGTAAAAGGGAATAGCTGATCCAATGCACAGTATTGGGAATTTTGATTAGGGGGGAAATAGTGGTTATGAGTCCTATTCATCAACCGTATCATATTCTGTTCCTGAAAACAAAGTCCCATTATCTTCACTATTTTTCCTTTTGATATCCAAAGGTACAGATCCCTGGATGAATAGACACTTTAGAACCTTGTTCCACTTTTGTAAGTACTTTATATTATTCCAGTGGCTGGCATAATCACAAAGTTGGTCAATGATTGGAGATAATTGGCTCACTGAGATCAAGTCTTCTTCCTCTTATACTGTGTTTTGTATTTTTACCTGTGAATATTGCCTTGATTTTATCCCTTGTTTGGACTATTTATTTGATGGATTATTTACTTGCAAAAGGGCGTCTGTAATCATTTATTTCTGTTGTCATTCCAGACAACCCAAACAATTGTTTTTCCATTTCTCGTTCTTACAGCATTTATTAGAACTGGATCCTTGGAATTGTGATATTCTCTTTTTGAACCAGAGTTATCAAATTGGCCCCTAACCAGCTAATAAAACAAAGTACATACCCACAAGCAGTCTCCAACACTGTTTTTTTCAGTTGGTTTACCTTTTTTCTCACTGTTTTTTCTCCAGTGAGGTGAAAAAAAGTAAAAAACACACCCTTGTTGATGGAATAAGAGATGAAAGAGAGTTCTAATGACCAATTATTTTTTGTTATCAGGGTTAATCTTGATCTTAAACGGGATCAGTGGTCCAAGTCGATCTAGTACCCTACTAGGAAAAAAAACTAGAAATGTATGCGTGGTGCGTCATTTTAAGAATTCATTTAGAACCTAAACTAAACTGTTTGAAGTCAATCTTGTTCGTCATGTTTGATTCATTTCCATTAAACTTAAGTAATCAATTCACTAATACAAATATAAAAAAAGAGCTATTCAGTTCAGAGCTGGATGATCAGAGAATACATTGTATGTTTCATTCACAAAAACTATGACAATGAAACAAGAAAGAAAAAGTTATTCCACATAGGTGAAAAGCAAAATAACTTTTCAGAAGCTTAAAAACTCATTTTCATTCAATAATCAACATCAACATAATAGTTATTCTTGTTCAGCCCTCTAACAAAAAGCAGCGATATTATATACAATCTTTTTTACAGCCTCAAATGCATTTTCATATATCTCATTAAATATAAAGCTAGGTGTACCTATTTGTGTGAGATATGTATCTCGTTATTTTTTTTATTTGTTAAAAATGATTCAATTTCATTCGAAATAGAATAATATACCATTTTTATTAAAATATATATAATTTTTATATACCTCATTAGTTGACTTTTACAAATCTTAAAAATCAAACTGCTCCTCACATTTTTCAAAAAAAGAAAAGAAAAAAGGGTTATTTAGTTTCCACCCCTTCTAAAACATAATATTATTATAAACTCCCTTTAAATGTTAACTGAATTTGTAAAAAACTCAAATGAGTTATTTTTTAACGGAATAGGTTATTAAATGATGGATTGACAATTATACCCTTACTAAAAAATCCTAACTTGATAGAAAAAAAATGTTATTTAGTTTTTACCCCTTCTAAAAAAGAAATTATTAAAAATAACACTATAAAACACAATATCATTATAAACCCCCTTTAAATATTAACTGGATTTGTAAAACCCAACAGTCAACAAAATAAAAAGAAATTAGTACTCCCAAAATTTTCTATCAAGTTAGGATATTTTTTAGCAAGGGTATTATTGTCACTCCATTATTTAATAACATGTTCCGTAAAAAAATAACTTATTTGAGTTTTTTACAAATTCAGTTAACATTTAAAAGGAGTTTATAATAATATTATGTTTTGGAGGGGGTTTTTAATAATTGATTTGTTTTAGGAGTTGGGGAAACTAAATAAAAAAAAAAAAACCACAAAAAGACAATATTAATACGTTTTTGAATTTTCAACGGTCCTTTTTCGCGCTAAAACCACCTTTCCTTATTTCGTCCCCAGCAGAAAACTCTTTCTCGATTTGCTTCTCAAAAAGTTGAACAAAAAAAGCAGAATTTATGACCACAAATCGATAACCCTCTTCGAAGAAACCCCACTCTCTCTCTCAAACCCCCCATTTACTGCGCTCTTGGGTCCACCTTCGCCACCTCCATCTCGTTCTCTTCTGCTCCAACTGGACGTGAATGGTCGCTGTCACGAACCGCATCCGCCCGTCGATCTGTCGGGGTTCGCATCGTTGTCTCCGCTGTCCAATCCGATTCTGGGTCGTCGATCACTGGACCCACCAGAGGTCTTCTCGTTGTCAGTGCGGTTTCGCCAACTTGAGGAGCTATTGGTCACCTTTGGTTTTTCGTAAAAGACCTGTCTTTCTGTTATCTGGTTGATTTTTTTTGTTTGTTGTGTTTTTCTTGAAAAAGAAGTGGGTGCGAAAGGAGCTTTCGATCATGAAATCTGGGCTTGCTTTTGTTGGATACGTTTGTAGATCTGAAATGATTTTTTTAAAGAAGGTGCCTTTTTGGGGTACCTTTTTCAAACTTTTCCGTATCCGATTCTGTGGTCTTTCACTCCCCTCGCCGATTTAAAGATGCTTCTTGCATGTCTCGGAACCATGGAAGGAAGTCTAGGTCACAGTGGGGACACCCCCCATGTTGACTAGATGAGAAGGTTGTGATCTTTTGATGCTTGACGTTGTTCTTCAAATAATTGTGTGCGTTGTATTGTAGTGGAGAATGGGAAATCGAAGAGGTAGACGATCTCAGGTACTGGCCTTTTTTTCTTTTTTGATATAGGTTGGCTGCTTTGAATTTGAAAATGTGTGATTGGGTTTCTTTTGTGTGTGTGTGTGTGCAGTCATTGGGGGCTTCAATTGTGATAAAGAAATGGCTGAATATTAAGCCAAAGGTTCATGAATTCAGTGAAGATGATGAAGAAACAGAAAGCGAAGATGATGGTAGCGTCAAAATTTTTCAGCAAATTGGTTACTTAATGGTTTTTTTTTTTTTTATTATAATGAAATGTATTCTAGTTAGATCGATTAAGTGCTAGATAGACGATGATAGTCTGCTCCAACTTTGCAGTTTTAACAACATTGATCTCGATTTTCTTGTTTATGTCATCTAGTAATATAGTCAGCATAACTTTCATTTAATTGATTGTGGTCATTTATTTATTTCAAGGTGAAAGAGAGGTGGAATGGGGTCAAACAAATGGAACATTAGGGATCCATTTCCCAGATTCCATCCAAGAATTGAGTGACACTTGTGGTATTTCCCCCCCTTATATTAATATAATTATCTTCACTTTGCAATTTTGAGATCATGTTGTTGCAGCAGCTAAACTATTTTTTTGAGGTTTCACTGACTCTGATAGCATATTCAACCTTCATTTGTTTTCTGAATTATAGTTAGTTAATCTACAAACTTTTAATTTGCTGCAAATTTGAGACATATTTATCTAATTGCTTGTCCTTTTTCAAACCAGAGTTTCTATTATGGATGTGTATCTCACATACTATGATCATACGATGCACATCGTTTTTTTTTTCTTCTTCTTGTTTAATTGTACTTCTTAAATATAAGATTTAAATCTGTGCTCATCTATAAGCACATATTACCATTTATCGATTGGCAATTGGGACTAAACTGTAACACCAGCCTTGCAATGCCTCATCCCTACTTTGATGACCTTGCCCCTACCTAGACCTGTTGGATTGTAAAGAGCTCACATATGTCACCCATCAGTAGGTGATGCGGTACTGAACTATGACGCTGGACATACCACACTTTGACTCCTATTTGAGCTTATCACTAAATGAGTGACATGTGGTGCCATGGTTCAGTACCAATTCCTGGTAAGGGATGGTAGTTTTTGTTTATATGTGACCACAAATTCTTACACAATGTGTTTTGAAAATCGTGAGTATGATGGACAATGTAGACTATATCTTTTAATGTAGACCCCAAACAAGGGTGTGTTGCACTAGTATGGACTTGGCCAATAATGCAACAGGATCAATAGGCAAGGCAGATAATATTTTGTGGTGTAAGCGTTGGGTGTTACAATTGTACTATGTTTTAACGTGGCGAGTTGTTTGAAAGCATGCTATATTTGTTTCAAAGACCATTTAATTCACTTTTCTTCTTATTTCTCTATTAAGATAACCTTTGCTTTATCAATTAATGGTTCTCTTTTTCTTATCATGGTGAATTTTAACTGCCTTTTTGCTTGTAGCAAATAAAGAAAAGGCGCTTTATAATTCATAAGCATAACCAGATATTCCCTTTACATTTTTATGCACCACGTATTTTAATATTGAATCTGATGTTTTGTTCAATTTGAAAGGAATAGAAACAAAGGTATGCTTATCCAGGCACAACAGAAGAAAATCAGAAACTTTGCGTGTCCAGTACATAAGCACAAAAGATGTGAGGTAAAAGTCATCATACTACTATGCCATTTGCTTACTAAATTTCACAACTATTGTTTATACAAGTAATTTACAGACAATTATGACCTACAGGGTGATGATAGGCACATGGAATGTTGCAGGGAAGTCCCCATATTCAGATCTTGAGATCGATGAGTGGTTACGTACTAAGGAACCAGCAGATATGTATGTTATCGGGTAAGCATTTAATAAACATCTGTTGTAAAGCTCAGTATAAACTCAATATCGACTTAACCATGCCAGCAAGCGAGGCAAACATTTACCCTTTAAATCGTTCAATATCTGAGTGTTCCCTGAACCTTTCGCCAGACATTGCTGTTCCACCATGAATTCCGTTGTTAATACTTTAGTATAATTTTGACTCATAACAGGTAACTGGTTCTTGTATCTTATACTGTAGTTTCCAAGAAGTAGTTCCTTTGAATGCTGGAAATGTGTTGGGCGTGGCAGACGATGGGCCAATCCCAAAATGGGAGGCTATCATTCGTAGAACTCTTAACAAGAGCATGCTACCAAAAGAGAAATACAGAAGTTACAGCGCTCCTCCTTCCCCTGATTTGATGACATCTCCTCCAGATGACGCACTTCCAGATGAGATCAATATTGGTGGATTGGATACTGGGAGCAATCATCCCTCTATGCAAGACCTGTCTGAACTAATCAACACCAGGAAGAAACCATTTCCCTCGAAGAGAATCTACAGCATCAATGCTGAAGGCAGTTTAGACTGGCCTGAATACTCATTGGATAGGCCACCTCAAACAGCTTCTTCCGACAAACGACTAAGAAGAGTGTTGAGCAGTTCTGGAAGAATTGGCTTTGATCACATGGAGAAAACTCCATTTTTCACTCCTCAAGATTTGCCATCTCAGGGTGGTTTGAAAAGAACATACTGCAGCATGGGAAATCTTCAGTTACTCTTGACAGAACATCATGAGGAATCTGAGGATCTCGATCCGCTTCCTGAAGTTACGAATAAGTTACTGGATGAGGAATCAGATTCTCCTTTGGAGATGTCCAAGGAGAGTGATGAGGATAGAGGTGATAAAGAACAAGCTGATTCTCATGCAAGATATGTGCGTATTGTGAGCAAGCAGATGGTAGGAATCCATGTCTCAGTTTGGGTTTGTAGGAGACTGAGGCGGCATGTAAACAACTTGAAGGTTTCTCCAGTAGGAGTTGGGGTTATGGGCTGGTTGGGAAATAAGGTCCTTCCTTTTTCTCCTTATATGAAGTCGATTTAAAGAACACAATATGAGTTTGTGAATATAGGAATATGATACACTCGGTCATTTCTACAGTCCCCAACACTGTAGGAATGACTGAGTGTGTAACACCCGGTGAATATATCCACTGAGGCACTGATGGTGCTTGTGGTCTGATTGATTTTGTGGTCAGCAATGCAGGGATCTGTTTCCATCAGCATGTCGCTTTTCCAAACATGGTTATGCTTTGTTTGTTCCCATCTAGCCTCTGGTCAAAAGGAGGGTGATCATCAGAAACGCAATCTAAATGTGCAAGACATCATACAGCGTACACATTTTCCCTCTGCCATGGGTTCTGATCATCCGCAGGCAATTCTGTCCCATGAGTAAGGAATTTCTGACACTGTATTATGCTTTGGTTTCATTTATTTTAAATGCCTTACCTGTTATTATCTCTTCTATGTTGGTGACATTTCTCTTTCAATGCAACCAGTCGAATATTTTGGTTTGGTGATTTGAATTATCGTCTCAATATGCCTGCTGCGGAGATCAAGGAATTTATATCCAGGAAGCAATGCGATGTACTTATTGATAAAGACCAGGTGAATTATTTTATCTCGTGTGCTAGTATTTCTGATGTGATTGACTTTAGTCTTTAGCTTTATAATTTTTCTTAATAGTACAATTTCACAGGCCAGTAAACATGTTCGATTGAACTCATTTTGCTTTGACAGCTACGGGAAGAGCTGCAAAGTGGGCATGTCTTCAATGGATGGAATGAAGGTTTAATAAATTTCCCTCCCACCTATAAGTATGAAAAGAACTCCAACAGATATTTTGGAGAACAACCACGGGAAGGGGAAAAGAAGAGATCTCCAGCATGGTAAGATATACAGTTTACTGTGTTTGTATTTCATGACTTGGTGAATTGAATGTAGCAATTTCTATGGAATCTAGTAGTTCGATTTTTTTAAGGAATTAGATTTCAATGTGTTATAAAAATGGACTATCTGAGGTGCCGAAACCAAATAAAATTCACCATATCTTCCCACAAAATATGCTGATCACTTGTTGATTTGTCTTTCAATGGAGGATCTTGCCTTCAGCAATGATTTGTTTATCGATAATTTGCTTTGTGCTATCTATTTTTTGCTCATCTAATTTGTTTTAGATACTTTGCAATCATTCAGGTGCGATCGCATCCTCTGGTCAGGTAAGGGAATCAACCAGCTTTCATATTGGAGATCTGAAGTGACTCTGTCTGACCACCGTCCAGTGAGTGCAATCTTTTCAGTTGAAGTTGAAGTCTTCAACCATGACAAACTGCAAAAAGCCTTGAAACCTACCAATGTCGGACGATGACTCCAAGATTTCATTTATGAGGACATCAACAGTGACATGCTTGTAGAAAATGATTCAATATAAAGTATTGTTTCACATTTCATGAGTTATAACTGCTTGACTGGCAAGCATCTACATTCATTTTTTTCACTGAATATTTAGAGGAAAAAACAATGAATACGCATATATAGGGTGTTGAAACTTGGAAGATTCACTTCGGATTTTGTTTGTTTAGATGTGTATAAAAGTATGGTTGTAAATAATTGGTTATCTGCACGTATAAAATTACTCTTTCAAGTATTGTGGCCTGTGTTGTTTCTCATTGCTAGAATGAATGGAGCCATCTTCACACATAGCTTATCAACTTTGATAACTTGTGAACGTGATTGCTTACACTTATTATGATGCAGTCTTATATTACTTATTCAATACAATGATGGTTGGGATGGTTACACCACCTTTTGAATTTCCCTAATAGTGATTGTTTCTAGAATCAATAAAAAACATAACAACATTGTTTTCTTGTTATCTTGTACTCCAAGCTTGCCTGAATTCAAGTCAAAGATTGGATAACACAATAAGCAAGAATTCAGATAGCAGGGTATGTATTATGTACTCTTTTAACACCACTTCTACTCATAAAACCCTTCTCAGAAGACTCAATTGGGAAGCACTAGAATAGGATGAGATTATGCATAATTGTGTTTTTCTTTCTGTTCTTCAGAAATGAAGCATTTGATCATGAATTAGTCCTTGATTACTACAAAGAGTCATGCCCACACGCGGAGAAGATCGTGAGGGAACAAGTCGAGATTGTGGTGTTTAAGGATCCTAGAACGGCAGCCTTCCTTCTTCGTCTTCATTTTCATGATTGCTTCGTCCTGGTAATTCTCTTAAAACACATTTTAGATGTACAAATGAAACATGGAATGTCAATACACACTACACCAATATCTTTGCCTTGTGAAGCAATTTCAACTAGCCCATGCTTCAGCATTTCATGCATGCATAAAATCATGTTCAGGGATGCGATGCATCGATTCTTCTGGACGATGGAATCGGCATAGTGAGTGAAAAACAAGCCCTGCCCAACCTAAACTCCATCCGAGGATTCGACGTGATCGACCGCATCAAAGAACATCTGGAGGCAACATGTCCCACCACGGTCTCTTGTGCTGATATACTCGCCATAGCAGCTCGAGATGCTGTTTATTTGGTAAGAGACATTAGATAAAAGTAGTTTACTAACTATAGTTATTGTATCGAAATAAATTTTCGCCAAATATTTATCGTACACAAACTTTCTGGCAAATTTTGTCCTCAAAAATCTAATTTATTTTTGATCATAGAGAGGTGGTCCGAGTTGGGAGGTTGAGCTGGGGAGGAAGGATTCACTGAAAGCCAGCCTGAGCGATGCAAACCTGTCAATACCCCCACCCAATTCAACACTGGAGATGCTCGTCTCCAGCTTTTTAAAACAAGGACTTGACATCAGAGACCTGGTCACTCTCTCAGGTAACACTTTCCATACTAAAAAGGGGTCCTGTTTGAGTGTGGTGGGAACTCCCACGTTAAGGGGTTGAAACCTCGCATTTGAGAAGCGTTATTTTAGAAGCTTAAAAAAAATTGGCTGTTTTGCACATAACATGTGTGAAATGCGTTTGAAACTCCCAATGCCACTTTGTATTTGGATATGTGGTGGAGTTTTTGCTCAACGCCTGCAGCATAATCGCTCCACTGCAGATCCGAATGGGTACTAAGTTTGTTATATAGTATCATTTATAGTTATCATATCACCAACGTAATATATGAACGTAGCATATACACAACCATCTCAGTATAAACTGTTTTACGAGGATAAAAAGTTCAAAATGTTTGCGGGCCGTGAACATGGTTGGACATAATATTATGTTCATGTGGTGAATATGTTTAAGTAAAATATTACACTAAGTCTATTTTACATTAAAAAAATGCAAACCACATATATTTATTTATTTATTTTTTTAAATCATTTAACTCATCAAATGAGTTATGTATTTTTTATTTTATTTCATAAAAGATGAAGTATATATTCCAGTGACTTAAATGATATATCATTCATAGAAAATATGAAAATTTTTAAACTAGTTATATATCTCGATTCAACGAGTGATTACGAGAGACTGCATTTGAGATTGTAAATTGACATTAGGGGGTCACACCATTGGAAAGACCCGGTGCGTGAACGTCAGACAGAGAATCTACGGCACCGCCGCCGCTGAAGAAGGAGACCACTACGAGAGGAGCACGATTTTCCGACGCGTGTTGCGGTCAGTGTGCCCGTCGTCGGGGAGGGACGACAGGGTGGTCCCCCTGGACGTGTCGACCCCGGCGAGGTTTGACAACCTGTACTTCCGCGACGTCATCGAAGGGAAGGGAATCCTGGAGTCCGACGACGCCCTCGTCTCTGAGGGACACGGAGTGGACGACGTGGCGCGGATGGTGTATGACTACGCGCACGATCAGCGCCGGTTCTTCAGGGAGTTCGCGAAGTCGATGGTGCGGATGGGTCGGATCGGCGTGGTTGGTGCTGACCACGGCCAGGTCCGCCGCAACTGTCGGTTCTTGAATTCTTTGTGAAACACATGCAACCCTCTCTCCCTCTCTCAGTCTCTCTGTATCTAAGTCTTACCAAAAGTGGTTCGGGAAGTTTTGAAGGTTTTGTAAATTTAAAATGGTTGATTGGACCGGTCGAAATGAAATTATAATATCTCATGTTGTCATGTTGAAAGAGAGAAATTATGCTCATGGAGTATAGTAATGAAACTGGGCCTTGTATATAAATTATAATATCACATGTTGTCATGTTGAAAAAGAAATTATGCTCATGGAGTATAGTAATGAAACTGGGCCTTATATAATACAAGTAAAATGATAGCACATTGCAAATTTGCAACCCCAATCCCCAATAGTAGGTCACGTCGAATTTTTTTTTTTTTTTTTAAAACATACACTATCCCATTAAAGTAAATGTTGCTATATAAAATAAAGTATATACTGTTATACATTAGTGTATTTTTTTAAGGTGAAAAAATAATAAAACAATTTGCGTTATACACTATGATAGATCCCATACACTATAATAGTACAGTATATACTATGTTATCATAGTGCATGTGGCTGCAAAACTGACTGAGTGTATTAGTGCTGTTACACTCAGTTTTTTTTATAATATAAAATACAGTCTTATATGCATTGTTAAAAATTCAATAATTCATGTATCTCGTTAAATGATGCATATACATCGTTAAATATTTTCTTACACTTATTAAAAATGAGTTCATTCAATTTGAAATGGAGCGATATACATTTTTTATCCATGTATAAATTACATTAGATGATGTTTACTATTTTAAAAAAAATGAAAATATGTGTGGTATGAGATTTAGTTGGTAAAAATGACCCAATCTAACATTTTACATAATATAATTGATATTAAGATGCAATTCAAGATTTTGTTCTGGTGCACGAAGGTTTCAATGGACTACAAGTTCTTTTACATGTATAATGTATTAGACATGTCACTGCTAATGTTAGAAACAGTAAAATCAATACGGGACTCCCTCAGTTCCCCTTATTTATGAGACGTTCCACAATTTTAGAGGGAAACTTGAAAGCCAATAACAGCTTATATCTTTTAATCATGTTTTTCTAGACTTATGCATCCATTTTCTACCATATTTCACATGGATGTGTTCACTCACTCTCTGTGCAAATCTTAGGAACAAACCTTTCTGTGCATCTGTAATGCAAGACAACACGCAACTGAAAAAAAAAAAAAAAAAAAAAAAAAAGAAGGTTCTCTGTTGTATACTTGTACGGGACTTCAATAATCTCCCTAATGATTTTCATGATTAGACCCTCTCACAAGAAACCTTAATTTGACGTGTTCAGCTTTCATCGTTATTATAATATTTTTTTGAGTTTTGTTAAAGCAAGCCTCCGTTTGGTTCACCAATATCACAAGAATAAGTGAGAATTAGTTATAATAATTTTAAAATAAATATTTAAAAGATTAGAATGAATGAGAATTTGTATATCAGAATTAACTGGTATAAAGTGATATATAGAATTAATTATGTTATTCCATATTATTCAAATCAAAAGAATATGTTGGTTCACTATCAAATCATCTGTCACCACTTCTTATAAATCAACTATCATAATTAATTTTTTTATTTTTTATAAATCCTTATCCATATTTTGTTCATATTTTATCTAAATAACAAAAAATTTATTATTACGTTTCTTAACGAGAATAATTCAAAATACAGCTAAACAAAAAATAATTTTATTCTTATTTATATTAAAATGGTCATTAACCTCAGAATAATTTAATTCTATATCCACATAGGGGCTTACTTAGATATGATGCTATACTTTTATTAGTCCGCGGTGTTATACTCATTAAAATGTATAATTTTCAAATAAAAAAATATATTTAACAATTAAAAATAAAGATAAGATGTACCTTATCTTTTTTTTTTTCTTATTGAAAGTGAATAAATATACAAAGTCATGATATTTTTTTAAAAATTAGTGTTTTTTGGATTGATTCTTAATCATCTTTTACAAAAATAGTGTTAGTCAATTTTTCTAAAACTCGATTCGCTACAAAGAAATGATCATGTGTCAATGTCATTTCGTGTCGTATTTTGGAGGATTCCCGATTTAAATCTCGCAAAAAAAAATCTACGGCTGAGTTTCATGAATTTCCTGCACAAAAACAGATCCATTATGACCCCACTAAGCTAGTACTAGATAGTAATACTGAGACGTGAAATAGTTAAAATTTTGTGGTCCAATTAAACCTTTTATGTAAAAAAGAAATTTAATCTGTTTTACAGTACTCTCATCTACAATCTCATATATTAAGATAACATAATATATACTATATTATTATAGTGTATGAGTTCTATATAATGTATGTGAAATATATATATATATATATATTTTCAACTCGTGTGACTATCTGTTTTAATAGACAAATATATATATTTTTAAAATCGGAGAGGAATGCAAAAAGAGATTACACACGTAAGTCTGTTAATCGGATGGATACGGATCGGATATGCTAATATCCATATCCTAACTTTCGGATTCGGATACAGATATTAATTTTCGGATTCGGATCCCTTCGGATACATATCGGATATGGATATTTTTCGGATAATTGACATGTTTAAATATTAACATTAATTTGGATAATCAAGTAATTTTAGAGAGAAATCAAAATTAAAATTGAGATTTAAGGTTTATTCTCTCTTTCAGATATCATACATTGAAAATTTAATTGTATTATGATATATTATCAGTATGATTAATGATACAAGATAACAATATGGACAATGTATAATATAAATATATATATTTTTATAATATATGCCGAATACATATTTTTTTTAGATCAGATAGACTGATATTTATATCCACACTTTGAATCTTCAAATATCGAATATTTTTTATTTTTCATATACAAATTCATATCAGATTTTTTTTTGAAAGAATTGCCAAGCTTATGCACACACGATATCATTTTTTGAAAAGTAGAATTGCGTGTGTCAAGAATTGACAGGGATAAGGATAGATCGTCTGTGGGGACCCTACAGGGTCCTCCCTGTAGTACCCACTAAAAATTCACCACGTATAAAGTAAAAACAGACGGACCATCACCCCTAAAGTCCCAACTTGTTCATCTTTTTATAAGGACCCCATAACAAATAATATTTTCAAAATACTCTCCCACTCACCCACACGGCCACACCAATACAGGAGTTCCACTCTAAATTTTATTTTAATTATTTTTAAGTTTCTATAAACTAATATTATTCTAGTAATTAATCTCTCCTTTGTCCATATTTTTGTTTAAGTCCCCAACTTCAAACTTTTTTTGTTATTATTAGTCCCGCATCAAATTTCTGTCTGAATACTTGAAAAATATTCCATGTAACGTTTGTTTGTTTGTCAAATAAAATTTTTATTTGTGAGTCCCTATAAATTATGTTAAGAATATTTCACTTAATTTTAGTTTGTTAAAAGATCATGTTCTTTTACCCATTGTTCCTTTATCTTCTCCACCAAGCACAAATATTGAACATCGAATAAATAGGTTTTGTCTCCATTTCCTTTACATTTTTTTTTATTTTTAAGTCAATTAAATGTTGAACTGGTTGTTAATTGTTATTGACTACTAATTATAAAAAAAATATTTCATTAACTCGGGCTTCATATTTGTCTACAAGTAAAAAATAAGATAATACTGGGTACAATATTAATGCATACAACCAGTGGCGGAGCCAGAATTTTTACTTAGTGGAGGTGAATTTTAACCTAGCCTATAAATTTTCATTAAGCAATAATAATCAAATAATCAAATGATACCTTTTGTAAACATGAACGTTCATTTTTCAAGGAAAATTTTTAACACATACAATCCTCACACAATTTTAAAAATATGGGTGCTCCCCTGGATTTGATATCCTAACTTCTTACATGGAGAGGGGAGATGCTAACCAACTGATTAAAAGCTTGTAATATAAAAGTTATATTTTTAAAAATATACAAAAATATATGAAACCAAAAAATAAAATGTTAATTACATCTTTCAAAGCTATTCAAAAAATAAAAAAAAATAATGTATTAACTTCATTTGTAGTTCAAATAAGATAGAAAATAGAGATATTTTGATAAAATAAACACAAAAGATGTAAATTTAACTAAACAAATATAAATCTATTAAATCTTTTTTTTTAAAAATTATATAACTGTTTTAACCATGCTATGTATCCACATATCACACAAGAGCTAAAAAACAAAAAATAAAATAATGATGTAATACTCTTAGACATATAAATATGTATAAAATTTCTGAATCCACAATCAAAACTATCTAATACATGCCTTAATTAATTAGGATTTATTAATATTCCACCATGTACATCACATATATTGTTTAATTACCTAGTACAAAAAAGCAAACATACATGATAATGGGTTTTCAAAAGCGAACTCTTTTTTTTTTTTTTTGAGAGGGGGACTCCTGTTTTGTTGTGGGTTAATGAGAAGTAGTTTGAAAATGTTATTCGTTACGAGGTCTTTTTGAAAAGATGAGCAAGTTGGGATTTTGTGATGACCTACAAGTGGTGAATTTTTAGTGGGTGCTACAGTAAATACCATGTAACAATACACCCGATAAGGACAGCCTGTAGAGACTGGGACGTCTATGTAGAACACTGTGACACGTGACCTTCTTGTAAATCACTAATGGTTTGTGCTGCCCAGCAATATATATATCAAGAGAGAATACAAGAATCACATCATCAATGGAGGCTGTGGAGAAGACAATAATAAATGGGTCTCTTCCAGTCCCCAACGTTCAGGTTCTCTCTTCCAAGAAGTTGACAGAGATCCCCAATCTGTACATCCGTCCGGAGAGAGAAGCAGAGCCAGCGCTAGGTGCTCATCTCCAGCAGGAGATCCCCAGCGTCGATCTCTCCAAGCTTCTTGATCAACGGTTCTCGGAGGAGGAGTCGAAGAAGCTCCACTTAGCTTGCCAGGAGTGGGGGTTCTTTCATGTAAGCAAGCATAGCAGTACAAACCACTCTCTTTTTGTTTTTTTAGGCTAAAAAGATATAACGATTGAAAAGCTAGGCTGAGATTGAAATGCAAGATTTTTATGAGTGTAGCCTTAATTAATAATGTATGAATTGTTTTATGTTGTATTACAGCTTATAAACCATGGAGTTGGTGGTGAAGTGATGGAGAAGGTGAAAAGGGACACACAAGAGTTCTTCAAGCAGCCATTGGAGGTGAAAGATGCGCATTCACAACTTCCAGATAGTGTTGAAGGGTACGGTCAAGCGTTCGTGGTCTCACAAGAACAGAGGCTTGACTGGGCAGACATGCTTTCCCTGAGACTAAGACCAATCTCTTCAAGGAGGATGAGATTTTGGCCTACTCAACCCACTTCTTTCAGGTGAGTCCTCAGCACTTTCTTTTTTTTATCCATTGTGTTGTGGTTGCCAGTTGTCACTTAGGTTTAATTTTTATTGGGTGTCATAATTCAATGATTCAAAATTTGATCAATTTGTTTGGTCTCAAACCTACGATATTGTAGTAGTAAATTTTGTTGTTAACCGTTGAATCGTGGAGTCCAAGCCCCTTCATCCTATCACTATTGAGATAAATTGATCAAGTCCTGATTTAGTGACCCAAATTGATTTTGAAGTCTGAACTACGGAAGATGACATGTCATTTTATCACTTTTGATATTAATGTCATCGCAATTGAGATTGGTCCAGCTCAGTTTAATTCACCAAGTTAATTAAACTTTTGGTTTAATTGATATTTTTTTTTTGTTATTGATTCACATCAGCTTGGACCACGAAATTGTTCACCGTTCTGATTAATAGATTTTTTTATAAATAAAATTAACAGACAAAAAAATTAGTTAATGCAACGTAGACAAACTTTATTAAAAAAAAAAAAATGCAACATAGACAATATAATCGTGGGTAATGATATGAGAGATGGGTGACATATTGACACTGTTTACAAATGCAGTGAAGATGCACAAAGGGTTATTTTAAAACAAAATGTGTGTGTTTTTTGCAATGTGATATAACGTATAGACATATATATAAAAAAAGACCGTATTTGATATTTACAAGTAAAATGACCACACCTTACCTTCAAACCCCAATTCTGGCCTAACGTGTGATTGTATTTAAATTGTCACACAAATCTGGTCTCAGGGAAACACTGGAGCAATACTCATCGGAGCTGATGAAAGTCACAAATAGCCTTCTCGGAGCAATGGCGAAGAACTTGGGCGTAGATCCGGATGTGCTCATCGATAAGTTTAAAGATGGGATGCAATCAGCGCGGATAAATTACTACCCACCCTGTCCACAGCCGGACAAGGCTCTCGGACTCTCCCCACATTCGGATGCAAGTGGACTCACCATACTGCTCCAGATTAATGAAGTTCAGGGGTTGCAGATCATGAAAGATGGCAACTGGGTACCTGTTACACCATTGCCTGATTCTTTTGTCGTCAATGTTGGCGATGTCATTGAGGTAAACCCCTACAAAATTCATTAGTTTATGTTACTAGTTGAAAAACATCTTGTTATCTGGTTTCACATTGGATAAGAAATTATATGTATTTTCAAATCATGATTTATTATTGTATTAGTTTGTGTTTAGACGTGTGCATGAGAGTTGTGGGAGACGTGTGAGAGATGTGACATATGTATGAGTGTTAGGTATAAGCTAATTATTTTTTTTTAAATGATATGTAAATGTGTCCCCAAGGCTCCTTAGTGGTGAAGGGACATTGCCCCCACCTAGGGGTGGGTCCTGGTTTGGTATCTATCCAGCGAAGGTAGAAAAATGGTTTTTATATACAACCTTATCAAATTGGTTTTAGTGGCCCTTGTTGCACGTTATGGACTTTTGTTGACCCCAATATATCTAGTATTGCAGTGATGATCTATCGTACCTTACATTAGAGACCATCTCGCCTACTCAGTTCGTAAAAATAAATAAATGTAAATGTGTTTTAATTGATTGACATAAAAAAAAGGTAGATAAGCTATTCCAACCACCCTCTAGAATTACATCTTAATTAGAGTATATAGTTATCTGAGCTTGCAACCGTAAAACAATTTTTTATTATTTATTGAAGCTCTTTCACATGTATGTCTATAAGAGGCAAAACAGGGGCTAAAGAGCATAACATAATTGAAGGAACTTGCTACTCTTATGTGAGACTATTATGTCCTACATTGATTTTTTTTTTTTAATATGTAGATTCTAAGCAATGGTAAGTACAAGAGCATCAACCACAGGAGCACCGTTGACCCCGAGAAAGAACGCCTCTCCATCGCCACATTCCAGAGCCCAAGTAGTGAGGCTGATATCGGTCCGCTTCCAGAGCTTGTGAGAGATGGTGGAGAAGTGTGTTACAACAGCATGAACTATGGGCAATTTTTGAAACTTTTTACGTCTGGAAAGCTGGATGGTAAGGGCCACATGCAATTCATAAAGAAGCAGAAGCCAAGCATCACTCAGCCTTTCTTGTCATAGAGAGACTGCTGTTTTCTAAGCTTAGCTACCTCATTTGGAGTTTTATCTAATTCCACTGTTATCCTCTGCTATGTGTATTTCCTTGCAATGTACTAAAAAACAGGTTTAACAATATGTTGTTCCTTAACATGTCAAAAAATTCCCCAATTCAGACAATGTATTAATCCATTTTCGTAATGAAATCGGTTGGTGACGAGTGTCTACCCTTTTTTTTTTAAAAAAAAAACATGTCAAAAAATGTGCAATGCCTACAGCTTCATAAAAAAAAAGAAAAAAGAGTGGTTTAACAAGTCTCCGCGCACTAGTATATTTGGGGCTGAAAACGAGTACTATGCGTAGCTTTTTTTATTTTTGGAAAAAAATTCATATAACCTCTTATAAATTGTCTCAAATCTATATAATCTTTTGATTTTTCATCAAGTTTATATAATCCCATAAAAACCGTAAATACAAATAATCATCTGAATTAAATTTTTGTTGAGATATATTATGTGAATATTATGTTATACCAGAGTCTTGCTGTATGGTTTCAAAGTTTAGGCTTCATTTAGAAATTTAATAGATGTTCTTATCTCATTGGTTTCATGTTTGATTTTTTTAAAAGTTAAAAAAGGTAAAGACAATATTACACTTTCTAAGTCATCCGCCATTTCAAAAATTTATTCCGGTCGGCCTTCTCATCTTCGACGACCGGTATCACTATCCTTAGATTCCTCTCGCTGCCCTCTATCATATGAGAGGTGGTTCAATTGTTTTTCAAGCTCTTCTCTAACCTCCACCTCTATCTCCACATTTTTATTTAAAATTCAGATACATATCAAAGTGTATCTGACTTTTAAAAAGAAAAACAAAATTTGTTTAGTAACAAACAAAATATGAAAATACAATGTATCAAAAGATCACATACATTTGGAATATAATTGAATTTTAAAGAAAAATAAACATTGTTCAAAAACACAAATAAAACATGAAATATAGTGCATATAAAGTTCAAATAGATTTTGAATGTAACTGAATTTTAATGAAAAACATAAATTGCATAAAGACACAAAAATTCTAAAAATAAAATGCATATAATGTTTAGATACATTTAAAAAATAAATAAATATGATAAATATAACTGATTTTCAAAGCAACAAATAAATACAGTCTAAAAAAGAGAGTGTATAATGCATAAAAAAAAATTCAGATATATTTAAAAATGTAACTGAAATTTAAAACTTTAATGAGAGTACAAGAATCACATCATCAATGGAGGCTGTGGAGAAGACAACATTACGCGGACAACATTACGTGGGTCTCTGCTAGTCCCCGACGTTCAGGTTCTCTCTTCTAAGAAGTTGACAGAGATCCCCAATCAGAACATCCGTCCGGAGAGAGAGGCGGAGCCGGTGCTAGTTATGAAACTGGGCCTTTCATCTTTGTGTATAGAAAATAAGGACGGTATTACACTAAGTCTTTTTTTATAATAAAAAATACAGTTATATATATTCTATTAAAAATTAAATGATACATATACCCTCGTCAGATAAGATTTATACATCGTTAAATATTTTTTTACATTTACTATAAATGTGTTCTTTAAATTTAAAATTGAACAATATGTACTTTTTAATAAAATATATATTTCATTAGATGATGTTTACTATTAAAAAAAAAAAACATGTGTGATTTGATATTTTAATATTTGATTGATAAAAATGATTGAGTATAAAATTTTCTATAATATAATTGATATTAAGATGCAATTCAAGATTTTGTCTTGGTGCACGAAGGTTTTAAATGGGCTACAAGTTCTCTTACATGTATAATGTATTAGACATGTCACTGCTAATCTTAGAAACACTAAAATCAATATGGGTCTCCCTGAGTTCTCCTTATTTATAAGATGTTCATGTACCACAAATAATTTTTTTTTTTTTTTGTTATCGGACTTATATCTATATATATCTATTAAAATGATTAATCATGTTTTTCTAGACTTATTAGTATCCATGTTCTGCCATATCTCACATAGATATGTTCACTAACTAGGAACAAATCTTCTGTACTTCTGTAATGCAATTATGAAAGACAACACGCAACTATAAAAAAAAAAAATGTTGTATACTTGTACGGGACTTTAATAATCTAACTGATGATTTTCGGGATTAGACCCTCTCGTAAGAAACCTTAACTTGACGTGTTCAGCTTCATCACTATCATTTTTTTTTTTTTGAGTTTTGATAGAGCAGCCCCATTTGGTTTAAGAATAGATTGGAATAAATCAGAATTAGTTAAAATAGCTTTAAAATGAGTGTTTAGAATGTCAGGATAAATGATAATATATGTCATAATTAACTAGTATAAAGTGGTATATAGATTCTAGCCAACTCTTGTAATTAAGTTATTATAGATTATTCAAATCAAAAAAATATATTGGTTCACTATCAAATTAACTATCACTACCTCTTATAAATCAACGGTCATAATTAATTTTTTTACCTTTAATAAATCATTATCCACACCTTATTCACATTTTATCTAAACAATAAAAAATTTATTATTACGTTTCTTAATGAGAATAATTCAAAAAATAATTAAACTAAAAATAATTTTATTCTTATTTATACTAGAATTGTCATAAACCTCAGGATTAACTTAATTCTCTATCCAAATGGGGTTTACATAGATCCTATACTTTTATTAGTCCTAGATGCTATACTCATTAAATTGTATACTTTTTTTTTAAAAAAGAAGATATATTTAACAATTAAAAATAAAGATAGGATGTATCTTTATCTAATTTTTTTTCTTACTAAAAGTGAATAAATATACAAAGTCATGATTATTTTTTTAAAGATTAGTGCTCTCATGATTTGATCATTGACCATCTTTTACGGATAAGGGGTGCTAGTTGATTTTCTCAAAACTCGTTCGCTACAAAGTTACAATCACGTGTCAATGCCATTTCAATTGAGGCCTGTCATCTTTTGGAGGACCCCTGATTTAAATCGCGTAATTTTTTTATTTTTAAGTTCCCATAAATTATATGATTTATTGATCGATCCCTCACTTCTTCAAATTTCAGTTTAAATCCCTAGATTTAAAGGATATGTTTCTTTTTTGTTCCTCCCAGGGAATAAAAAGAAAACTAAATAATTTAGTGATAGGTCCCTCCCAAGTAGGGCTGGTAAACGAATCAAGCCACTCGTGCTCTGCTCAGGCTTGGCTCGGTTAGGCTCGAGACCTGGATCAAGCTTCATTTTGTATTCAAACTAGGCTCGTTTGTGTTATAAAAAACTTAGTTGAAGCTTAGCTCAACTCCTTTGTAAAATCAAAACATTAAACCAATATAAAGTTATGCTCGTTTAGGCTCATGAACTTGGCTCATGTAGGCTAAAATTTTATTTTCAATCCCTAAAAATCCTAAAATAAAGAAGAACACTAGGCTCGTTGAGACTCATGAGCTCGGTTCAGCTCAGCTCGTTTATAAACGAGTCAAGCTTGAACATATCAAAACTCGACTCGTTCAGCTCGTTTACCACCCCTACTCCCAGGAACTAATAAGAAATATACCGTTTAAATCTAGGGAGTTAAACTGAAATATGAAGAAGTGAGTGATCGATCACTAAATCATATAGTTTATAGAGACTAAAAAATAAAAAACCCATAAATCTATGGATGAGTTTCATGAATTTCCTGCACAAAAAACAGACCCCACTAAGAGTATCTCCGATCTATATGTTAGCTAAACAAGATGTTAAAGTGCCATGTCAGCACTTTATACTTCCACTACACACTCATTTACTACATTCCTATTTAATTGGTTGTTGTTGTTCCAATGGACTAGCTAAATAAACTAGCCAAACCAATAGTGGGCCCCACCTCTCCACCAACTCAACCTCTTAAATGTATTTTTTATTAATTTTTTAAGGAGAACTATCACGTAGGGCCCACATTTGGCTATCTAAAACACTAGCTACAGTTAACATGAAAGATAACATCTGACACGTGAGGCCCACATTTAGCTTCCTCTTAACATCTCCATTGGAGCAATATTTTTACATGTTATGTAACATATGACACTAACATGTTAGTTAACATATCCATTGGAGATGCTCTAAACTAGTACTGAATAGTGGTACGAGACGTCAAATAATTAAAATTTTGTGGTCCAATTAAACCTTGGGATTTTTAGTTTTAAGTCCTCACAAACCATCATATTTAGTGATCGATCTCTCCCTTCTTCGTATTTAGGTTTTAGTCCTCCGATTTAAAGGATAATTCATGGATAAGTCTCTCACAGGGACTAAAAAGTAAATTAAATAATTTATGGATAGGTCCCTCTCAGGGACTAAAAAGGAACTATCATTTAAATCTGGGGACTAAAAGCTAAATACGAAGAAGGGAGGGATCGATCACTAAATATGATGGTTTGTGGAGACTTAAAACTAAAAATCCCTTAAACCTTTTATGTCAAAAAAAAAATTTAATCTATTTTGCAGTACTTTTATCGACAGCCACATATACTATAATAACACAACATATACTGTATAATTATAGTGTATGAGCTCTATATAATGTATGTGACTATAAATTTATATATATATTAAAAAATATATATATTAGTGTATTTCAATGCATATTTTCAAGTTGTGCGACAATGTGTTTTGATAGACAAATATATATATTTTTAAAATCAGATAGGGATGTGAAAAGAGGTTATACATGCGACCAAATATATAAAGGACGGGTCTGAAAATCAAGAATTGACAATTAAGGACGGGTCTGAAAAGTCAAGAATTGACAGATAAGGACGGGTTGGGATCGTTTGTGGTGTTGGTACAGAGTCCCACCCTGAATTTTATTTTAATTATTTTTGAGCCCCTATAAACTAATTTTATTCTAGGGATTAATCTCTTCGTTTTTTCAAATTTTTATTTAAGTCCGCCATTGCAAACCTTTTTTTGTTATTATTAATCCCATTTCAAACGTCCGTCTGAATATTCAAAAAATATTCTAAGTAACATTTGTTTGTTAAATATAATTTTTATTTGTAAGTCTTTATAAACTATGTTAAAAATATACTACATAACGTTAGTTTATCAAAAGATCATGTGCTTTTACCCATTGTCCCTTTATCCTCTCCACCAAGCGCAAAGATTGAATATCGAATAAATAGGTTTTGTCTCCATTTCCTTCTTTACATTTTTATTTTTTATTTTAAGTCAATTAAATGTTGAACTGGTTGTTAATTGTTATTGACTACTAATTATAAAAAAATATTTCATTAAATTGGGCATCATATTTGTCTATAAGTAAAGAATAAGATAATATAGGGTACAATAATAATGACTACAACTAGTGACGGAGCCAAAAATTTTACTTAGTGGGGGTGAATTTTAACTTAGCCTATAAATTTTCACTATGCAATAATAATCAAATGATACATTTTTTAAGCATAAACGTTCATTTTTCAAGGAACATTTTTAACACAGACAACATTTTAAAAAAATATGGGGGCTTCCCTGACCTCTTACATGGAGAGGGAAAATGCTAGCCAATTAATCAAAAGCTTGGATTATAAAAGTTCTATTTTTAAAATGCACAAAAATATATCTCAACCTTTAGGTACAATAAAATATCTTTATTTTCATTTCAAAATTGAAACAACTCTCCTTTATATATCATGATTATTTTTTATGTCAAATAGAGATAAACATTCATGTCACTCAGTTATCCCTATAAATATCCTTTATCCCACGATTTATCCGCTTATTAAACCAGCCCATAACGACTAACAAATCAATGACCCCACTAAATCAGTACTACTTAATAATAGTCTTAACACATTGAATGCTAAACTTTGCAGTCCAATTAAACCGTTTACTTTTAAGCCATCACAATGTGTGACTATTAATTTATTATCTTCTTTAACAGAGACGGAGGCGCGTCTATAAATTAAACACGATATTTTGTGACAGAACCATAGACACTTGACCTTCTTGTGAATCTCAGTCGGATGAGAAGACTGAGAAGTTGGTTTGTGCTGCCCAGAAATATCAAGTGAGAATACAGTGAGGCATCATCAATGGAGACTGTCGAGAAGGGAATTTTTGGGTCGTCTCTGCAAATCCCCAACGTTCAGGTTCTCTCTTCCAAGAAGTTGACAGAGATCCCCAATCAGTTCATCCGTCCGGAGAGAGAGACAGAGCTGGCGCTAGGTGGTCCTCTCCAGCAGGAGATCCCCACCGTCGATCTCACCAAGCTTCTTGATCAACAGTTCGCGGAGGAGGAGTCGAAGAAGCTCCACTTAGCTTGCCAGGAGTGGGGGTTCTTTCATGTAAGCAAGCATATGCTATACGTATATGATTTTTTTCTCTCTCTCATAGTAATAGCAGTACTATTAGGCCCCATTTGGAAAAATAGTTTCAGCGGATAAATAACGCAGTGTGAAACTGATAAAAGATCCAACCAACGTTGAGATCCCATAAACTCCTTGAATCCACAAGGAAGAAAGCCCCAAAATAGAGAAAATTTGAAATATTATTGATAAAAAATTGTCAACCCTAGATTACAAGTCTGCTATTTATACTAATAACATAAAATTAAAAAATTACTAAAAATAGTAAAATTCAAAAACTAATTTTTCTGATTTTATAAGATCCTAAATGATTATAGGAATTGATAGAAATCAATTCCGATCTGTTATGATTGAGATATCACAAATCTAACTTACTAAAAATCGTAAAATCTAATTTAAAGGCCTAAATAAATGAATTTTTGAAAAATAAGAATTGTTAGTTGTATAACAACTAATCCAGAAGATCTCCTCGATATATTTCACCATGTAAAATTTCATGCGATTCTGAGATCGTGACCATTGATTTGTAATTTATCTGATGGACTTCTTTTGGTGCTCCCATCTGCATAATCTGTCCTACATCAGACTCCTCTTCTTCAAAAGAACTCGTCCTTGAGTTCTTCCGCTCTTCAATTGATGTTTCTTTGTATTTCACCTTCGGCAAGAGAAGAGATATTTTTTTGACTTCAAATTTCTTCTCAATAAAACCGATCATGTAGAAAATTGAATGTCCCTCGATTTGTAGCCCAAATTTCTTCACCACAGTAGTAGCCGCAAAGTCTTCATCGTTATCAATGTTGATGATGGCATCCAAAACATTTTTGTTGATGATGCATATATTTTGCAACACGAGCTTCTGTAGGGGCTCTTCCATCTTGGGTGTCACCGCTATGGACTGTGGAAACTACTCCTCTTGTTCTCCTCCAATGACATCTTCAGAATCACCAAAGAAAACAACATCCTTTGCTTCTTTATTGCTCATGTCCTCATCGATCTCTGGTTCAATGATGAAGTTGACCCATTCTCCTTCTTCTTCTGCGAACTCTGCGCCATCATATATATCATCAACTTTTTATTCAGCTAAAACTTCTTTCTCTTGTTGATTTTGATTTGAGCAAAGTTCTGGTTCATTGGAACCTCCATACTTCTTTGATGATGGTAGATCATAAGGGTTGGCCCTTGAATCATCTCCATATTTTGGAAGACTTGCTTTTATCACCTCTTGCGCCTTTGATATCTCCGGTCGTGATTTCACCATTATGGTTTAACGACAATTTTGATACAATTAGGGGCAAATATCGTTTATAATTTCGTGACAAAAATAGATCCATGAGGAGCTCTTTCATCCTCCACGTACGAACAAATGCTCTTCCTTGCCGTTGTTGGGTTTTCTGAAATTGGTCCCACCAAGTGACGGCACCACTTTTTAATTGAAACGCCACCAATTTGACCATCTTCTCCTCTGGAACCTCCATCATCTCAAAGAATCTCTCAACCTCTGAGATCCAATCAAGGAAGTCTTCAATCTGCATATTACTATTGAAATATGGAATATCCGCCTTCAATCGGTAATCATTGTATTTCATGCGCCGCCTCCCCGGCTGATATCCATGAAGTCCATCACCTTCATCATCCGAGTCTTCCTCATCATCAGGTTGATAACGAGTGTGACGTCGAACGATGTTCTGAGCAATAGGTCGGCCTTGGGCAACTCCCTTGGCGCGTCTCCTATCACCTTCAAGATGCCTGTTATTGGCGTTGAGGTTCAGACCAGCGATCATCGTGCAAATCTCTCGCATCTGATCGCGTTGTTCCTCGATCGCCTTCTGCACATCCACCAATCCACGACCAACGTCATTAAATTGGTTGTCTCCCCCTCCATTATTTGCCATCACAACAAGGCAAATCCTCGCTCTGATACCACCTAACGCAGCGTGAAACTGATAAAAGATCCAACCAGCGTTGAGATCTCATAAACTCCTTGAATCCACAAGGAATCCTTGAATCCACAAGGAAGAAAGCCCCAAAATAGAGAAAATTCAAAATATTATTGATAAAAAATTGTCAACCCTAGATTACAAGTCTGCTATTTATACTAATAACATAAAATTAAAAAATTACTAAAAATAGTAAAATTCGAAAACTAATTTTTCTGATTCTATGAGATCCTCAATGATCATAGGAATTGTGAGAAATCAATTCCGATCTGTTATGATTGAGATATCACAAATCTAAAACTTACTAAAAATAGTAAAATCTCTAATTTAAAGACCTAAATAAATGAATTTTTGAAAAATAAGAATTGTTAGTTGTATAACAACTAATCCAGAAGATCTCCTCGATATATTTCACCATGTAAAATTTCGTGCGATTATGAGATCGTGACCATTGATTTGTAATTTATCTGATGGACCTCTTTTGGTGCTCCCATCTGCATATTCTGTCCTACATCAATAAATTTTCAATCCTATCTCTCCTTTTTTTTTTTTTTTCAGGCTAAAAAAATCAAGCTACTAAAAAATCAACTGAGTTTTTTTTTAACAGTTGAGTTTGAAACACGAGATTTCACAAATCCTAGCGTTTCAATCAGAACGCAGCCTTAATTAATTAATAATGTATGCATTGTTTTATATTTTATTTCAGCTTATAAACCATGGAGTTGGTGGTGAAGTGATAGAGAAGATAAAAAGGGACGTAAAAGAGTTCTTCAAGCAGCCATTGGAGGTGAAAGAAGCGCATTCACAACTTCCAGATAGTGCTGAAGGGTACGGTCAAGGTTTCGTGGTCTCACAAGAACAAAGGCTGGACTGGTCAGACAAGCTTTCCCTGAGAATAAGACCAATCTCTTCGAGGATGAGATTTTGGCCTACTCAACCCACTTCTTTCAGGTGATTCCCCAACACTTTCTTTTATCCATTGTGTTGTGGTTTGCTGGTTGCCACTTGGTTTAATATTTATTTGTTGTCCTGACCAATGATTCAAAATTTGATAAACTTAATTGGATCATGACATATCATCATATCGCTTTTCTTTTAGATGAGTGTTTGGATTTGAACATGCGATATTGTGGTTGTAAATTTTATTATCAACCATAGAACTATGGGATCCAAGCCCCGTCATCCCATCACTATTGCGATAGATTGATCTGGGTCCTGATATGGGGATATATCCCAATTTTATTATCAATGATATGAAGACATGTATAAAGCAAGATTGTTTTTGGTATTTACAAGTTTTAAAAAATGAGCACACATCTTCATACCAATTCTGGCCTAATGTGTGACTATTCAAATGTGTCACACAAATCTGTTCCCAGGGAAACACTAGAGCAGTACTCATCAGAGCTGATGAAAGTCACAGATAGCCTTCTCAGAGCGACGGCGAAGAACTTGGGCGTAGACCCGGACGTGCTGATCGATAAGTTTAAAGATGGAATGCAATCAGTGCGGATGAATTACTACCCACCCTGCCCGCAGCCAGACAAGGCTCTCGGACTCTCCCCACATTCTGATGCAAGTGGACTCACCATACTACTTCAGATCAATGAAGTTCAGGGATTGCAGATCATGAAAGACGACAACTGGGTACCTGTTACCCCATTGCCTGAATCTTTTGTTGTTAACATCGGCGATGCCATCGAGGTAATCCCTGCCAAATTCATGAGTTTTTGTTATTCTCGTTGGAGAATATTTTGTTATTTGGTTCACAATGGATAAGAGTTTGTCTAACTTTATACTATTGTATTAGTTTGTGTTTAAAGATGTGTGTGTGTGAGAGATGTGACATTCTATACCTACTGAACACAGGTAATGAAATTGTTTTCACAGCCTTATGGATTGGATCTAGTAGGCCTTGTTGCACGTTTTGGACCTATGTTGACCTCAGTATACTATATATCTATTACAAGTGGTAGTGGTTCGTGAACCTATATTAGGGATTGTCTCGCCTATTCCGGACCTTCCTATAAAAAAAATAAAATGTAAATGTACCTTAATTAATTGACATAAATAAAGGTAATTAAGCGATTCCAACCACCCTTATCAAATTTCATACCATCTTTGTTAGAGAACATAACTATCAGGGTTTGTATCTGTACAGCAAACATGTTTTTATTTTTTATTTTTTATTTTTTATACACTATTGCATCTCTTTGGCCTACATATCTAAAAGTCACACAGGGGCTAGAGAGCATAACAGAATTGAGAGAACTTGCTACATTATGTGATAGACTAATATGTCCTACATTGATTTCTTTTTTCATTGTCTGTAGATTCTAAGCAATGGGAAGTACAAGAGCATCAACCACAGGGGCACAGTCGACCCCGAGAAGGAACGCCTCTCGATCGCCTCCTTCCACAGCCCAAGAAGTGATGCCGATATCGGTCCGCTTCCAGAGCTTGTGAGAGACGGTGGAGAAGTGTATTACAACAACATGAAGTATGGGCAATTTTTGAATCTTTTTCTGTCTGGAAAGCTGGATGGTAAGGGCCACATGCAGTTCATAAAGAAGCAGATGCCAAGCATCACTCAGCCTTTCTTGTCATAGAGAGAGACTGCGCTAAGCATCACTCAGCCTTTCTTGTCATAGGGAGAGACTGCTGTCTTATAAGCTTAGCTACCTAGTTTGGAGTTTTATCTAATCTAATGCCCACTGTTATCCTCTGCCATGTGCATTTCATGTTTGTTACGTGTGTAATAAAGAGAGAGAAATGACAATAAAACCCTTTTTCATTAGAGACGGATTAAAATTCTTTATACAGTACATAATAGTGTTACGTGTGTAACATACTAACAAACTAATATAATAGTAAATTAATAAAATAACAAACTAATATATAATCTAACACTTCTGCTTAAACTTCTATATATATACCTTTAGAATTTGTGAAAAAATGGTAACGAAAATCAGAATATCGTAATAAACACCCCAATCTTTAGAAAAATGAAACTTTTCTGCAAATTGCAAACGCTGATGGCGAAGGGTATCGAATCCTTTGTATAAACTGTGAATGCTGATGGCGAGGCTGCTGAAGCCTTTATGCAATATTGTACACATTGATGGCGAAGCGTACGGAATCATTTTTGCAACATTACAAATGCTGATGATGAAGCATATCAAAATCTTTCTATAACATTGCAAATGCTGATGGTGAAGCGTATCTCGAAGCCTATCTGCATGAACAGCGCGCGACGAGAGGCGCACAGATGGAGAAGAAGAAAAGAAGAAACACAACGCGAACGATGTGTGATGAGAGGCGCACAGGAGGAGAAGAAAAAAAAAAAAGCGCGACACGAACTACGACGCGAAGATGTTGAGGCATGTGGAGGGCTCACGAAGGCACTAGGAGATAGAACGCGGAAGTAGAGCTCACAGAGACAGCGAGAAGAAGTAGAGGTGGTTTTGATACCATGTTAGAATAAGAGAGAGAAATAATAATTAAACTCCTTTTCATTTAGAGAAGAATTAAAATCCTTTATATAATAATATAAGATAATGTTACACGTCTAACACAATAATAAACTAATATAAAAATAAATTAATAGAATATTAAGTAATATGTAATTTAACAGTTACAATGTCAATGCATGGTTTATTATATGTAGATGTGTGATTAAATACGTAGTTTAACCAGTCTCAGCAACAAATATAATAATATGACTATAAATTAGAATGAAAGTTTTTCTAAATGTGGAACTGAGGGGAACAAGACAAACGAAGAAGTACAAATGCAGTTGTTACACATGGTTTGGTCTCATTTACATTTCTATTTATCTAGACACGTGTTATTTTTTATAATTTTATAATAAATTCATACAATTTATTTATATATATATATAATATTTTGATGTTTATAAATATACATGTATCTTATTGAATAATTTATTTTAATTTAAATGTAAATAAATCATAGTAAGTGCAGAATAAGAGCGGAAAACGAGAATGTTTCCAACAGGTTCACGCTTAAAAGGCCTAAAACCCATATTAATAATAATATTATTAATAATATAATGACTTCTTCCGTCTAACATTTATTAATAGAGTCATGATATCCAGGCCCCACAATATAAGCCACACTCACAAGCGTGTCATCATTTGATTTGGTTGATTTGTTTGGTTTGTTGACTTTTTTAAAAAATGGTAAAATGACAAAATACAAATTTGCCCTTCATTAAAAATTTGTCTCATTAACTCAAATCCCCCATTTTCTCTATTCGGTTATGACTTTTTTATATGAATCTTAAAATCCATTTACATATTTCAAATTTTGAATTTTGAAATCATTACCTAAATTATAATTGAACCTAGATTACACAAAAAATTATCGAAAATGTTTTCATCAAAATCCTTCAAACGACCCATTTTTTCTAGGTATTTATTGTATTCAAATTTAAATAAAAAACACATATAGTTAACATATGAAACAGTTACATTTTATATTGGTAGTTACAAATACATTTTTTAAATGTTTACATCTCTCACAACGATTTGTTACATTTATATAAAAACTGATACATTTACATAGATGAAACAAACAATTACATTTATCTAAATGTCAAACAGTTATATTTACTCTTTGAAATCATGTATTTCAATTTCTAGTGCACTGCCTTCCAAAGAAAATGTATCAGAATCCTCTGCAAAAGTATGTACTTCACTGTTACATTTATACGTCATTTCTATTTGCATTGTTAAAAGAAATGCACAACATGAGATAATGTTACATTTCAGAGTGTTACATTTATAAATGTAACAAAATTGTGTAAATGAGTATCCGAGTTCGGGAGTCTAATATAAACATCACACGAACCATTAACAATTAAATGTAACAATATTAAAAGTTACATTTATGAAATCATAACGAAATAAATATAAAAAAAAGTGTGAAATAGTGATCAAAACATAAAAAAAAATTCATTTTCTGAATTGAAACATGTAACATAGATTGAATATTTGATCATAAAAAATTTAATTTAAAAAATCATATGACTTTCATTCAATAAGATCAAAAAATGATAAAAAAAATAATTGACAAACCTGATCCGTAAGATATTGTTGGAGATCCAACTCGATAAAGAACAAATCAGTTTTTCAAACTTCTCGGGATTAAAATTTCGGGACTGCTACGAATATGTTCATCGTAAATTATTAGGTTACTCTTACCTACATAAAATAGGAATGAATGATTTTACACAATGCAAGGAAGAAGAAATACAGTAATTAATGAAATCTCCACAATCCTAGGAATAAATCAAACTGTTTTTCTTGTTTAGAGGTGGTTATCAATTAGATGGTATAATAGGTAATGTCCTATTGTCACATCATAGGGCCTGTGATAGGACCTGAAAAGTTGGAGCTTGGGAATCATTATTGTTATTAATATTAACAATAATATTGTTTGATCACTTAACAGTTAGAAGAGCTGTGAAGTCATGTTCAACAACCAAAACCATCGTTGGTCTTCTGTTTCACCGACCGATCAAAAACAAATTTTTTTTATTTACATGTATATCAAAAAAATATATATTATTTATTTTTTACACCATCACAAACCGTCTATGTATTTTAATATAATTAAAATATTTAAAAATTATACATTTTTTTTCATCATAGTTAAGTTTTGTCAAGTTTTTCTATAAACCTGTTAAAATCACAGAGAAATTCCTAAAATAACCTTATTTTTTATTTTTATATTTGCGTTGACAAAACACTATATTTATTTTTATACCATAAAAAGTTATATTTATTTTTATATCATGGGAAAAACAAAAAATATTAAATTTTGCCATGAAAATGATTTAATGGTATACAAAACATAACCTGATTTTGAATGTTATATATGCAAAAAAATCTATAATTTTTTGTGATTATCAAATAGCATCAATTTTGAATATTAAAGATTATGATGCCTTTAATAATGAATAAATCTTTGATATATAAAATCTATTTTTAAATATATTTTTTTAATATTCATTTTTTATTTAAATATTAAAATTCAATGTTTTATGATATAAAAAATAATTATTTATTTATTTATAAATATTGTGGGAGAGTTTGTGCATGTGTGTGTGTGTGTGGGGTTGTGTCTATGTGTGTATGTAAAAAGACTTTGTATGTCTTAATGGTATTAATAGACATATATATTTAAAAATATGACAACCTAATTGCAGTGACAAATAAATAAAAAAAATTTATAATACAAAAATAAATATATTATTTTAATGGTATAAACATAATAACAAGTTTTAAATGATATATATGCAAAATTATTCTTTACATTATGGAAAATATTATAATAATGTTATTTTGGTAATTTTCTTTGTCTTATTACAAGTTAACTTTAGTTAAATCTGATTTTTGTTATAAAAGATAACACGATGGTACATTTTTTATTGAATAAAGATTGTAATAATATAAAAATAAATATGTTTTTTTTAATAGTATAAAAATAAATAACATATTTTTTTAATGGTATACATGCAAAAAAAAAAAAACTCAAATAAAAAGAAAAAAATAGTACGTTGTCAGGATTACGGAGTTATAATTCTATTTTTAATCTCATTTCTAATCATCAAGATATATACATTTTATTTATAAGTGTGTGTCCTTTTGTTTTTTTTTTTACCCTATTCATGAGAACATAACAAAAATGAATGTAATCTTTATATGAATGTATACACGCTGATACAAAACTAACACAAAAATAGGACTTGCATCTCAAACATACCCAAATCTGAATTGCCTGAAAAATATCAGATATATAGTACATATAGTACGAATCATAAAGTATCTTGTTTGTATCCGATTTGCTGGTGGACTCACCATACTACTACAAATCAACAAGATTCAGGGTGTGCAGATCAAGAAAGATGGTAATTAGTTTCTCGTTTCTCCGTTGCCTGACTCTTTCATCATCAACATCCGTAAAATCCTCTATTTCATTCCATATTTTGTTGGAATTTTTATTTTGTTTTTAAAATATGTCATAATATTTTTTAAAACGTATTCTCTAATCTACTATGCTCTTATTTTATTGGGATTGATCTTACCTTTTTTCTGTTTACATGAAAAAATCTTACTGGGCTAACTGTTATTTTCCATTTTTATTGTTATTTTTTTTAATCTATTTTCAAACACATGTATTGTTTTTATTATTTTTATTATTTATTGGGTCTTTTTTTAGTTACATTCAATTATGTAAAAAATTAAATTTTAAATAACTGCAAAATCTTTTTTCTTTACAGTGATCATAAAAATATTTATAAATCAAGGGCCATTACAAGATTTCATCTAGGTCCCTGACTTTTTTTTTTTTTTTGCATGATCTCAGGGCCAGCTCTACTTTGAGCGAACATAAGTCAAGAATAATTTAATTTGATTTATGAGCTATTTATATAGATTTTAAGCAATGGAAAGTTCAAGAGCATCAGCCACAAGAGCACCGTAAAAACTGAGAAGGAACGCCTCTCGCTCGCCACCTTCCAAAGCTCAAGTTATGATGCCTGCATCGGTCCGGTACCGGAGCTTGTGAGAGGTGGTGAAGCTTATTACCACAAGAGCATGGATCATGGTCAGTTTTTCAATATCTTCCTGTCTAGTAAGCTGAAAGGGAAGGGCCACATGGAAGCTGTAAAGCTACAAAATTGAAGTGTGCATGGCTTACTGATAGAAATAACACAAGATCGATGTTGAGAATTGGTCATAGACACTACCCCCTTACAATGAATTTTACAGTACAACTTGATATCACATATATCATTGATTATAATTTCAATGGCATGGATGAATAAAATGTAGATATGTTAATTGTCGGTAGATTATATGTGTTATGTCATAGTGTATTACACATATAATCGTATGTGTACTTGTATATAAAAGGATTAAACCCTAAATATAATTATAACATAGTTCAGAGCCATCTTTACAAAAACCTTATTTTATTTTTTAATTCTTCGTTGTCACCGTCGTCGTCATCGCCTCCGTCGTCGTGCGCCCTGCCAGGCAGCCCTGCCGCCGCTGTACCTGCCACGCCCTGCCATGCAACCCTACCCTGCCGCCACCGTACCTGCCCTGCCCGGTGCCCTGCCACGCCCTGCCCCCGTAGCCGGCTAACTTGTTATTAAATGAATGGTGTGCAATAATTTCGTTTGTTTTCACTGTGGGAATTCTGCATGGTAGCTCATCTCTCTAGCAATCTGAACTGCTTGCTATTGTAATGGATAATGTTATATACCAACTCTTTTTATTTAATTTTTCAGTATCAATTTCAGTCTACATATTTTTTGAATTTTTTAAAAATAGTATAAATCATGTAATAAAATCCATATTTTTATATAAAATGAAATATATACTCTAAGGAATTGAATGAATGTATTTTATAAAAAATATGAAAAATTTCAATGGAAGCATATATCTTGTTAATTGAGTATACGTTCAATTGATATTAGAATTGGGGCTGGAAAAAAAAAAAGTGTAACAACACTCGGGACTGATTTTCTAATTAAACTTCTGGGCCTTTGGCCCACTAACTGTCTAAAATGGAAAATAATACATTTAGCCCCTATTGTATCCCAAATTGTAGTCCACACCAATTTTCTTTGTTTTAAAAAAAAATCATACACTCTCCAAATGAAGTATATGCTGTTATATGAAATGAAATATATACTGAGATACATTAATGTATTTTTTTTAAGTTAAAAAAATAACAAATTGTTTTGCGTCATATAAATATAATAGCGCAGTATATACTATTTTATTATAGTATATAACGTTATAAAACAGATTGAGTGTATCATCATCACTCGTCTAAAATCTGTTGGTAGGATTATTTAGCCCATGAAGACTTTATCTTATCTGTTCGGATGATAATAATTTGTGCTCGATATTCAAAACCTTCCTATAGAAAAAAATAAAAATATACGACAAACATGGCGAATATGGTCCACCTTGTCCGCATCTATGTCATTGTTTGATGTGACAATTTTAAACATAGGTAGCTAGTGAGGTGAAGGTATATCTCTACCATTTTATCAAAAAGTTCGATTAAATAAATAAAAAAATAATATATGACGTTTTACCCACATACATACACATCCACTTTGTTATATTTTAAAAATTAGTTTAAGAATTTTATTTTTATATTTAAAAAGCCACTTAAACTGCTTTTATATAATTCTGGTTGAAGCTAGCTCTCTCAAAAATGATTATTTTGATCAATTTAAAGCATAGATTAATTATTTTTTAAAAATTGGTTCCACACGTAACTAAAGCAGGAAAGAAATGTTAAATAGACATCAAATTAACGATTCACATAACACTACAATTTTTGACATTGTGGGATTCCATAAACATGTAAAATATAAATTAAGATTATTAGGGCACATATATATATCTCACTATGTAATTTTTTTGGGGTGTAAAATTCCCATGTAATTTTGTAGAAGGTCTCAATTATTTAGAAGCGCTGATACACTCAATCCGTTTTGCAGCCCAAGCTGTAGCCTTATACATTATGATAGCTAGTGCCGGCCCTAAAAATTGATTTTTTTTTGTTGGGCCTTAGGCAAACTTTTAAAAAGGATTCTCATGTATATTTATAAAAAAATTTAATTTATTTGAATCCTGCACATCATTTTATTTAATTTTAAGATACAAATATTACAAAATCGAAACACAATATTATATAATCATTTAAATCAAGACCTTCTATGTTATCACATGCACCTAGCAAATAATATTTGGATTTTTCAATCAACTATATTTTTAAATCAACAAGAATGAGAAAATTATAAAAATCATAATAATATTTTAAGCTAGGGGTGCAACTCGAGCGGGTTGGATAGGATTAGAGAGTTGTCCAAACCCAACCCACAAGTTAAAGTACCCAACCTGAACCTAAGCCCGAACCCGACCCCAACCCAAAATAGCCAACCCGACCTTGAACCCGCGGGTTCAAGTGGGGTTCGGGTAATGCTCAGGCTCAGGTTGGGCCGGGCGGGTTCGGGTTAATATAAACAGCAGTGCATTGAAAAAATTATAAAATTTAATTTTAACTAACAAAAACCACACACTAGGAGCCCATTAACAGCCCACTCGTACAATCCATCACAGGCCTGATCCACACCCAAATTTCTTGAGGGTTTCCCTAATCACAAGCACAACCAATGCTCATGAGATTATTCATCTCCTCCACCCAAAGCAACGCTCACCTTCGCCATCAATGGTCCCTGGACAACGCCATCGTTCGCAGCCATTCCGTCTTCATCACTGGCTTCGCCGACACCGGTCCTCCTCCGCCACGCCATTCATATCCTCTGAAACACCCTCCCTGATCTACTCCGTCTTCATCACCGCCTCCACCGGCATCGTCGTCACCACCTCCACTCCTTCATCGGCCTCCTCGGAAGCCAATCCGCAGACCCCAACGAAGTCCTCCACGAGGTTCCTCGATGTTATGAGAGAAAATGAAGGAAACCAGGAGAGGACATTTTTTTGGGGTTCTCTCACTCTATTTTGTGAGAAAGAAGTGTTTTTTGTGAGTTGTAATAGCAAGTCGGCTGTCGGCAACGAAGGAGAGGAGTGGAGGAAAAGAGCAATCTAGGTTACTTGGCTACAATGGACGGTGATGATTTTATTTTGTAAAATTGGATGGTGTAGATGAGGGAGGGTGTTTCAAATGAAAAGGGTACTCTTTGGGTTCGAGTTGAACCCGACCAACCCGAGCCACTAACCCGAACCCGACCCGAATTAGGTTCGGGTTATCTCAGGTTCGGGTCGGGTTGAACCCGTTAGAGAAAAACTCCAACCCGAACCCGCCCACGAGTCGGGTTGGGTCGGGTTCAACCCGCCCAAGTTGCACCCCTATTTTAAGCACTATAGAGACAGAGTGAGGAAGAGAAAAATGGTTTTGAGCGGGATTGAGGGAGAGAGAGATAGTCTTAAATTAAAATGATTAGAAAGAGATTATAGTTGGACAGATTTTGGGAAGAGAGAAATATTAGGTTTGATTTGGGAGAGTGAATTAAAGAAACTAATAGGGGGTAGTCGATTCGGATTTTGATGAATTTCTCAGGCTTTTGTAGATCTTTATAGATTTTCACAAACTTTTGCAGGCTTTTACATAAAGACTTTCACATATGAACTTTAATCGACTCTCATAGACTTGTTTTAAGATTTTTAAAACAATAAATTCAAACACAATTTTATCCAACACCGAATGTGAGAATCATTATATAAAAATATGTCATTCAAGTATATAATGTCTATTTTATATATTCCTAAACATTATAAAAACATATATAGGCATATATTTTGTGCATAAATATAAGCATTCAAATGCAAATCAAACCATATATTATGAAATTATTATACATATAATCAACTAAATAATAAATTATATATATATATATATATATATATATATAGGGGGGGGGGCGATGGGGTGCGCCCCGTGCGCCCCCCTCGTCGACCGTGCGATCGACGCACTCGTCGATCGCACGGTCGACGTTTTTTAAAAAAAAAAACAAAAAAAAACGACGACAGCTGTCGCTGTCTCTCTCTCACGCGTCTCTCTCTCTCTCTCCCTCTCTCTCTCTCTCTCGAAATCTCTCGAACTGTCTCGCTCTCTCTCTCTCGCTCTCTCGCTGTCTCTCTCTCTCGATCTCTCGCTGTCTCTCTCTCTCTCTCGAAACCACTTTCGACCCCCGTTGAAGACGACCGTGACCCCCTGCCGACGACGCCCTTCCGACCCCCTCGACCCCCTTCCGACCTTCCGACCCCCTCGACCCCCTTCCGACCCCCGTCTCTCTCTCGAAACCACTCTCTCTCTCTCGTCGACGACGACGACCCCCATCGACGTCGCCCCCGTCACCCCCATCGACGTCGACGACCGCGACCCCCGTCGACGACTGCACGGACCGACCCCCGTCGCTCCCGTCGACGACGCGCGGGCGACGTCGACGGGGGTGACGGGGGTCGACGGGGGCGACGGGGGTCGGTCCGTGCAGTCGGTCGCGGTCGTCGTCGACGGGAGCGACGGGGGTTGGTCGGGTCGCGGTCGTCGATCGTCGATCGTCGTCGAGACAGAGAGAGAGAGAGACAGCGTGAGAGAGAGAGAGAGACAGCGAGAGAGAGAGATTTCGATCGAGAGAGAGAGAGAACAGCGAGAGAGTTCGAGAGACAGCGACGTCGAGGGTTGATTTTTTTTATTTTTTTTAATCGACCGTCCGATCGAGGTCCATCGATCGGACGGTCTGTACACGGGGCGCACGATGGGGTGCACCGTGCGCACGGTCGCACCCCATCGTCTGTGTGTGTGTGTGTGTGTGTGTATATATATATATATATATATATATATATATATATATTCTTTCTAAATAATTGTGGATCTAGGCATTATTATATATATAATAAAAAATAATAAGAATGATTGATTGCAATTCAAATAAATCCATCATTCATCGTATATATGAGATAATATCAATATTTCATACATATGCACACTTATCAAATATAAAAATAGAGATGATAAAAAGACAAATTATAAAAAATTAGAATGAATATGAAAAACCTGAGAGAACCAAATATCAATAAAAAAATGAAAATAACTTTATAAAAAAGAACATTAAAAGGATGAAGTTTTGTAAAAAAAAAATTCATAATAATAGAATGGAAGTCTACGAGAATCCCATTTATTTGGGTGGGATTTTGAAGTGATTTTTTCCTTCATATTTTTTTATTTAAAGTCCATGAAAGTCCACAAGTTAAAAATCTATCACTTATGAAAGTTTCACAAATCCTGTTGAAATTGAATAACAGATAATAATATGTCTATGATAAAAAGTTTTAATCGAACAAGCTTGACATTGTCTACGAATTAATGTCTCAATGGAATAACGCTTGACTTTTTGTCCATGAATTAATGTCTCAATCAAATAACGCTTGACTTTTTATCAACGAATTAATAATGTCTTGATCGAATAATGCTTAATTTTTTTGTCCACGAACTAATGTCATGATTGAATAACTCAGAATTAAAAAATCCATTAACATACACTTTGTGTCAATAAAAGTCTTAATTGACTAACCCCCCTTATTTACACTCTTTAATTGGGAAAGTGGCACATCTTACCGTCCACTTCTATAATTCTATTGAACAAATGATTTCTATGGTTATCTTTGGGTAGGTGGTGTCTTAGGTAATTGCTTTGATGGCCTTTGCCTAACCAACACATAGAGTACTATAAGGTTTTATAAAGTGTTTACTAAAAAGAATTTTATTTTTCTAAAATGAAAAAATATACTATTATATCTTAATATATATTTAATTTTATATAATAACATACTTTTTATACTCTACGAGAGAATGTAGGGTGTATGATGTAAAACAAAAAACAAAAAAACAAAAACCTGACGTGAAACATTTGCCCACTTTCATTCGTGAAGAAACTCCGGCTACTTTTATGACCACAGAGTGGAGCGACAAAGTTTGGACAATGAAATCAACATATTAGTCTTGGCATTCAAAGATCACATCCTAATATGTGGATGATCCGAGGATATAATTCCCTGAGATTCATATATATAAATATATAAATTGAGGAGTGGCTCTAGCTAGCTGACAAAAAAGGAAGACACCCGTCTCCTATTGGAAGGGCTGGGTTCCAAACTTCTAATATTCAAAAAGCTATCATGGAAAAGTAGAAATATGTGAGCATGGTTGGTGGCTTTTGGTCCTTGGTAGTCTGTTGGTGTGCTGTGATGGTCGTCTACTCGTCTAAATCATGCTTTAATAAAATTCATTGGTGACATGCAAGACTTAAGAGGACAGGAATTTTTGCTAAAAATATAACAATGAATCAGCACGAGATATAATATGATGCTGGGGGGAGAAAGATTTTTTTCCCATGAGAAGTGATTTTATCGTCAAGACTTGAATGCATCTGTCCAGTCACTTCACCATTTTTCAGTACATGTTTCTACACAAATCTGTGGAAAAAAAGATGCAACTAAGAAAATATTTTGTTTATTTTTCAAAAAGAAAATAATTCACGATGGTAACATTACATGGCTTTGAATCCAGTAAAGAGTAACTTTATCAATTATGTCATCACTATCAATCAATACAGCATATTAATCGAACTACACATTACATAGTCTATAAATTGAACTGCACAATTAGTTGTTGGTTATATATTCTACTTTCTTATTGGATCTAGTCAGTTATTGAATAAAATATGAATTTTTAAGTATCATCAATATTTAATAAGAGAGTTAAATATGTACCCAACAATTGATTGTGACGTTATTTTTAAAATAGCCAGACCTGACCTGATCCGGACTCATGTAATAGTGATGATGTCAACTTGTATCACATGGTCCTAGAACAAATAAAAAAATTGGTAGTCATTATGTGGTTAATTGCATATAGTATCAACCCATTTTGAATTTTAAAAATTATTTATTTATTTAATGAAACACATATATCTTCAAAAAAATTCAAATGAATCGAACACAATTTTTTTATATTTTTTAGAATCAATCTAAAAAATGTAGTTTTTGTTGTCGGTTGATCATGGATAAGTTATGGATAAAAGTTAGTGTGATTTGAATGAGGATTTAAAAAAATTAAAAAAATGATTTGACATTTCGAACCTAAAATATTAATATATTCTGGCATAGCTATACTCATATATTCATTGCAAACAAGCATGTTTTAGGGTTTTATTCCTCCATATTCTATCATATCCCCCCAATTTCTTTATTCAAAAAGGGCATTAGAGAATTCATGTATTCAATAAGGGGTCCGGGTATAATTTGATTCTCCAACACATTCTTGAACTGTCAATCTTATCACTTTCAAAAAGGCAATAAATTCAAACTCTATAAAATAAGAACCAGTTTTTATGCACGTGCCAAAGCACGTGGTATAAAATTAAGATAATAATAATAAAATTAAATAACTAATAAATAAGCCATTCAACGAAAAAAAGGAACAAAAACCAATTTGATCTATGAATATATTTTCTATTTGAAACCTATGTCATAAAAAAGAACAAAAAACAATTTGATAATAAAATTCATTATCGTATATACTTTATTTTTTTGTTAGTGGTGGTGTTAATGGTAATTGTGGACCCCACTGAAATTAAAATCATGCATGTGAAAAAATAAGGTGAAATTAAATTCTCACCATTTTTTGTGATGATTTTAAATTCCACCAAGAATCTTAAATTAGATTATTATCCTACCCTTTATCTATATTTCTTTTAAAATAAATAGCATCTTCTCTCTTTTTTTTTACTCAGCGCCTCCTCTCTTTATTTATTTTCACTCAACTAATTTAACTAATTTCAAAAAATTACTCTAAATACGTATTTAATTATACAATTATTTATATTTATATTTTATAGCTATTGCATGGAATTTTATGAATTAGAAGTTTGGAAAGATATGTTATAGATATAACACTAAGAAACTATTGCATAAAATTTTATGAATTAGAAGTTTGGGAAAATATGGACTAATTTTATAGCTATTGCATGAAATTTTATAAATTAGGAGTTTGGGAAAATATGTTATGGATATAACACTGAGAAACTATTGCATGGAATTTTATGAATTAGAAGTTTGGGAAAATATGGACGAGGCATATGTTTGTAACACAAATAGGGGTCTAATTGTGAAATTGATAGAATCTGAGGATCGACGTACAAAAAACCCATAAATGACGAAATTGGCCGGTCTTAGGAAGGGATCTAATTATAAAACTGGTATAGATTGGGGGTCCAATTGCAAATAGCCCAGAGGAGAAAAAAAACGGGTTTGTCTGAGTGAGGGACCTGATTGTTAAAAAGGTAGAAAGTGGGGGGCTTTCTGCAAAGTGGGGGGTTATGTCGTGGTTACACCGTTTTGTCCTCACATGCATCTAATTCTTTTAATAGATAGATATGTGGTATGAAATCAATAGTTTTGTTGACTTACATAACTACTCTCTGCCACTCATGGAGACTATAAATAACCATAGAAACAGAGCAAATGAAAACCAACGCAAAAATAGAAAGTTAAAAAAGAATGGGGACTGTATCTTGGGCATCTCGTCCCATGTTATCTCTCCCCTCTACGGCCATGGTTGGCAATGGTCATCACGATGTGCATGAACCATTATCGTGTGTGGGTGTCTCATCCACCAAAAAAAACAAAACAATTAGAGGTGTATCTGGGAAGATATATTGCGGTGCTTTAGCTGGGTCTAAGCCAGTGGACAACGTTCAAGATCTAGCTTTCAGGAAGTTAGGTCATATCCCCAGTAAGTACGTCAGGCCGGATACGGAGATGGAGACGGAGACGGTTCTCCGTGACCATCAGATGGAGATCCCGACCATCGATCTTTCTAAGCTTCTTGATCAACGGTTCTCCGATGAGGAGTCGAAGAAGCTCCACTTCGCTTGTGAGGAGTGGGGGTTCTTTCACGTAAGGAAACTTTTTTTTCTTTTTTTCTTTTTAAAAAGGGGAAAATCCATATAACCCCTGAAATTTGATCTAAATCCATATAACCCTATGTAATTTTCGTATATCCATATAACCCCCTGCAATCAGACTCTAAAATCTATATAACCCTCTCTGTCCGCCTTCCGTCAGCTGAGTGAACTGCGATGAATTTATGCAGGGGGTTATATGGATTTTTTCCAAATCTTTTTTTTATTTATGCTTTTTTTTTGCAAGGGGGTTATATGGATATATGAAGATTGTAGGGGGTTATATGGATTTAGGCCAGATTTTAGGGGGTTATATGAATTTTTCCCTTTTTAAAAATGATAGGCTACTACCCTATTATATTAAGGAAAACTAGACATGACACATTTTTAATTTTTATTTTTTTTTAAATCATACGTATCTGTTCCGAGGCGTTTCTAGATATTTCTACAGACGGGTCAGTCGGGTGATTTAAAAAAAAAAATTCTTTAAAAATATCTGACCCTACCACGTTATATGCGACGCCATCCCTATTTTTAATAACGTATGTATTTTTTATACAAAGTAAAATATAATCTAATGGATTTAAAAAAAAAAAAAAACAATAAGTGGTGACCACGTATAGGATTTTTTTTTTAAAAAAAAAGTCTTAGGTTTTTTTGCAAACAAATATTTGATGGGACGAGGTCATTTTTCCCCCTTTTTTAATACTTCGTAATAATATGTGAATTGGTTCAATATGTACCGCAGCTTACCAACCATGGAGTTGGTGTTGAAGTGGTAGAGAAGATGAAATTAGATATTAAAGAGTTCTTCAAGCAGCCATTCGAGGTGAAAGAGGCTCATAAACAGCTTCCGGGGAGTGTTGAAGGGTACGGACAATCGTTCGTGGTCTCAGATGAACAAAAGCTGGACTGGGCGGACATGATTTACCTAAACACAAGGCCAATCCATTTGAGGGAGATGAAATTCTGGCCTGCTCAACCCCCTTCTTTCCGGTGAGTTATTTTTATTCTTTTGCGTTGTTGATGATAGAGAGTTGTGCATCATATATACAATTGTAATCAGTAACATAAGTCATTGATGATGGATAGATAATTATTCTAATATAAATAATGAATAAATAATTTTTTGTTTGAGAAATATAATAATGAAATTTTTATTGTTTGATTCATTAAAAATAAGTTGTGGATCTATGATTTATAAAAATTGATTACAGGTGATTTAATATGTAAGCCTCTTTATACGGTGAATATAATAGATAGAATACCACAAATCAAGGGGGAACTTTGATTACTAATACATGTTTATTTACATTTATTATATCTTCCTTGCAAACAAAACAAGTAGGTTTTTAAGTTTATTCTCCCTGTTCATTGTTTCTTTAGCATAGTAGTAAAAAAAAGTCTTATTATATTCTCAGGGCCTGAATGTGTTTTAATACAAATTTTCCTTCCAAATTTGTTCTCAGAGAAACATTAGACCATTACACATTGGAGTTGGAAAAAGTCTCTCAAAGCCTTTTCGTGGCGATGGCTAAGAACTTGGGCCTGAGACCTGAAGTGCTAACAGATAATTTTAAGGAGGGGGTGCAATCAGTGAGGATTAATTACTACCCACCTTGTCCTCAAGCAGACAAGACTTTGGGACTGTCCCCACACTCTGATGTTAGTGGACTCACCATATTGCTACAGATCAATGAGGTTCAAGGATTGCAGATCAAGAAAGATGGCAACTGGGTTCCTGTTTCCCTATTGCCCGACTCTTTTGTCGTCAACGTCGGCGATGTCATCGAGGTAATCCATGATGTTTCTAGGCGTAATAAGAAAAAATTAGGGAGATAATCATCCTAACGCATATTTTTAGGGTCCGTTTAGATCCGCGTTTGTGCATTGATTAATTATTATTAAGATGAGTTCAATGACCGGCTTGCACCACATCAGTGACTTGCCCATGAATTTTTTATCATTGCTTTTTACAGTAGTAATTCAGTAATCAATTAATACAAAAAGCATTAAATTCCATTGAATATGGACCAAAGCTTATCTAGAACTACTGAAGTTCGCTGCTTCAATTTATCTTTGTCATTAATAAGTAGTACCAAACAATAGAACACAAATTAATTGAAAGAAACTGGTTGTTCTATAGGTTCTAAGCAATGGGAAGTACAAGAGCATCAACCACAGAGGAATGGTGGACAGAGAGAAAGAGCGGCTGTCGATCGCCACCTTCATGAGCCCAAGTTTTGAGACTGAATTTGGTCCACTTCCAGAGCTTGTGAGAGATGGCGAAGCCTTTTACAAGAGTATTAACTATGGCAAATTTATCAATCTCTTCGGCTCTGAAAAGCTGAATGGGAAAGGACACATGGATGCTGTGAAGTTACAAAAGTGAAAGTGCACGCCTTCCTGGTCTCAGACACATACATTTTTCCTAGTGTCCGAAAATGTAGTCCATAAAGATATAAAGGTCCTTGTGTAGAATAAAAATCTGTGGCTTTAGTTACATGTAACCTCTCAAACTATTTACTGGAGTATGTATATTTATAAAAATATATGTTGGATTACATAAAGCATATGCTTTGGACAAAATCAATGCATAAGAAAGACTGTAAAATGCACATAATTCTAGAAAAAAAAATCCCCAACTCTTCTCTCATTGGTAACGACGTGGGACGCTCAGCCAAATGTTAAGAGAGAGAAATTTAAGACCTCTTTATTTTTATTTTATTAATATTACTGTGGGCATACTTTCGTTTGATTTGGGAATAAGCACTTGGATAATCTCGGATAACCTCATATAAAGTATAAAGGGTGTTTGAAAATCTCGCGTAACCCCTGATAAAGTATACTAGAATAAAATAGTATAAAGTGGTATATTGATTCTAACCAACTTCTGGAATTAAAGTTATATTAGGTTATTCCACCCAAAGAATATGTGGGCCTACTGTCAAATCAACTGTCATCACCTCTTATAAATCACCTGTTAAATTAACTATCATTATTTTTTCACCTTTTATAAATCTTTATCCATACTTTATTCACATTTTACCCAAACAACAAAACATTTATTCTTACGTTTACCAATGTAAATAATTCAAAACACAACCAAACACAAAATCATTTTATCTTTATTTATATTCACTTATGCTTGAATAAATCTATACCCAAGAATAAATCATATTCCTGTTCCAAACGAGGGCTTAGAGACAAACTTTATGCAATTGAAATATATTTCAAAAGAAATGTAAACCGTGCATTCGATCATTGCATGGCGACGCAATCTTGCAGGAGCTCACAGTATACAACTCATTGGGGGCATCTTCTTGATTGACCCAAGCTAGTTTCCGTTCGTGTTCTCGTGGATGGCCCCACGTTGGTGGCTTGTTTCGATTGCTATTCATCTTGTCCTAAGAAGGGGCTTGTTTCGATTGCTATTCATCTTGTCCACGTTGGTGGCTTGTTCTCTTCTTCTACTTATCCCAACAATTACCTCTTATCTAATCACTTATCCTCTTGTGAAACTAGCCCTTTGTCCCATGTTTTTCCCCTCACCAACTATTTTTTATTCTTCTTTACAACAATACCTTCTTTTGCCCATACATGATCCATGCACAATGTTACGAGGACTCCAATTTTCATCTTCCCTTTTTTTTTTTTTTTATAATGTTAAGTATAACTTTATTTTTAGCCTCAATTCCAGTCTACAAGTGTTTTGAATTTTAAAAAAATAGTATACCTCATGTAATGATGTATATGATTTTGTAAAAATGAAACATATATTACAATGAATTGTATAGATGCATTAATAGAAAATATGAAAAACTTCTATCAAATATATACCTCGTCAATGTGAGTACATATACTTGAATGATTTTCTATCAACGCATATAAGCCTGAAATTGAGACTGAAAAATGTCCCCATCCCTTATTTTCCAAAAAATCTATACATCTCTCTAGAAACTTATGAAAATCAGAAAAAGTTTCTATAAAATTGATAAATCTCATTAGATCCGTATTTTATTAAACAATATTTATTTTAGTTCCTACTGTAACCGATTAACCTGATATGTGGTTAATTCAAAGCTGTGACGCCCGGCCCGTTGAGGGGGAGGCCCAACAGTTCCAAGAAGCTCATGGATTGGATGAGGGTGAGGGTTTGGTATTTAGTTCCACATCGTCTAATGGGAGGAGATAATCTGTGCTTATATGTGAGCACAACTCTTACACACCAAGACGCGTTTTAAATCCGTGAGTCCATTTACGGGCAAAGCGGACAATTTCTTGCTGTGTAAGTCTGAGGCGTTACAATTGGTATCAGAGCCTGTCCATTTCGTGATGGTGGGTGCGGCCCCACACGAGGACGTGTGGCCCATTAGGGTGGTGATTGTGACGCCCGGCCCGTTGAGGGGGAGGCCCAACAGTCCTAAGAGGCTCATGGATTGGGTGATGGTTTGATATTTAGTCTCATATCGCCTAATGGGAGGAGATAGTCTGTGCTTATATGTGAGCACAACTCTTACACACCAAGACGCGTTTTAAATCCGTGAGCCCGTTTAGGGACAAAGCGGACAATTTCTTGCTGTGTAAGCCTGGTGTGTTACAATTGTTATTAGAGTCTGTTCATTTCGTGATGGTGGTGCTGTCCCACACGAAGACGTGTGGCCCATTAAGGGGGTGATTGTGATGCCCGGCCTGTTGAGGGGGAGGCCCAACAGTCCATGGATTGGGTGAGGGTGAGGGTTTGGTATTTAATCCCATATCGCCTAATGGGAGGAGATAGTCTGTGCTTATATATGAGCACGGCTTTTACACACAAGACGCGTTTTAAATCCGTGAGCCAATTTAGGGGTAAAGCGGATAATTTTTTGCTGTGTAAGCCTGAGGCGTTACAAAAACATACATAATAAATTGTAGTACTCCTTTAAAATTTACTTGATAAATTATTTTAATATATTACTCAAATTTGCGGTTGACTTTAAAGAGATTTACTGATTTTATATGGATTTTTTTTTATTTTCATAAATTTTTGAGGAGTTATATCAAATTTTCAGGGATATAAGGGGAATTGTCAAGAAAAGACAAGGACATTTTTTTCATCAAAATAACTAAATCAGATTTTAGAGAATTATTTAATTGTTTTTATTTATGCAATAATACTAAGAGTGGTGATACCCAGGCCCCAAAATATAAGCCCCACTAACAAGCCCCATGAGGTGTCATCATCTTATTGATTGTTATTAGTTGACTTGTTGACTTTTTAAAAATGGTAAAATGGCAAAATACAAATATGTCATTCATTAAAAATCTCTCTCATTAACCCAAATCCTCCCATTTTCTCTATTCGGTTATTAACTTTCTATGTGAATCTTGAAATCCATTTAACCATTTCAAATTTTGAATTTTAAAATCCTTACCTAAATTACAATTGAACCAAAATTACACTAAAAAAGTTGGATATTTATTGTATTCAAATTTAAATAAAAAAACACATATGGTTACTATATGAATTAGTTACATCAAATACCTTTATTAAATATTTACATCTCTCATAACGATTTGTTACATTTACAGCAGAACTGTTACATTTACATAAATATAACAAACAATTTCATTTTCCTACCTAAATATTTTACATTCCATGCAATGTTTAAACAATTTAGAAACAGATTATATTTTCAATAGTCAGTTACATTTTATAGAAAATGTCAAACACTTTTTTTTATTGTGTGATACATTTAACAAACATATGTATTTGACTGTTACAGTAATAAATGTAACAAATATAAATTACTATTTACATTGAAACAAATGCAATACACGAATGAATGTTACATTCATAAATGTAACAAATATAAATCAATACATGCATGCGGTTGACTGTTACATTTACGAATGTAACAAAAATAATACAGATTTAAAAAATTACATTGTCAACAATGTAGCAGTAACATCAAACAAACTACTCATATATAAAATGTAACGGTACATTTAGATATTGAAACAAAAACAAATCAAAATGTGATAAATGACATTCAATACATGAAAAAAAAATTGTGTTTAAATATTTAAAACAAAAAGCAAAACACAATTTTTTTACGAATCTAATAATGTCAAACCTGATCCGAGAGACATTGATGTGAGATCCAAATCGAAAAAAAAAAAAAAAACGATTTCGTGCCTTCTCCTCAAAAATAGAATTTCCGATTTGCTCCCATGTATTCTTCATAAACAAAATCAATTCCGTAATGCCAAACTTCCTCATTTCGCATACAAGACAGATTTTCAATTGTTTCAACATCAATGGTTTCTCCGGTCCCTCTCAAATATTGTTGCAAGATTTTAAGAATCTATTAATGGTGAATAAATATAGAATTTTCAGAATTAAATGATACTCCACAATCATAGGGATACATGTTAAGATAGTTATCAAGTAAATGGTATAATAGATAATGTACACTTGCCACATCATGGGGCCTGTGATGGGGCCTGAAAAATTGGGGTCTAGGAATCATTATTGTAATACTAAAGGACTAAATATATTAACCATACATATTTTTTAAGATTTATGATGATTTTTTAATTTTATAAAATTAAAACTGATTCAGTTAAGAGAGTTATATCAATTTTTTTAATAAATAAATATAAAAACCATTTTTAAAATTTTTATACCGTACACAAATTTATTTAAGAAATAAGAAAACTTCAATTTTACGTGACGACATTTTAAATAATGAATAATAGTGATGTATCTTGCGTCACACACGTCGACATCAAACGACGCATGAAATAAAATCTCGAAAAAGATCGCGCCAGCTCACTAAACTTTTTAAAAGTATCCGTAAGAATTACAGTAAAAACAAATCACAAATCAGTCCCCGTCCTATGTTTGGGTGGAGAACAAATAATGGATACGAGAGAATACAGTAAAATAATATTTAAATAACTATTTGTTTAATGAGAATAAATCTTGATAGCTATATCTAGATAAGTTAGGATAAAATCTGATAATTATTTTAAGAAAATGATGGAACTGCTTATCAGGGCTAATCTATACAAATGGATAAAAATATCCTTCTTTGTCATTTTAAAAATTTTATCTAACCTAACACTCTCTGCACACATTTCAAAAACTGTCACATCTATCATATCACACACACATCTCTTATACTTATTCTCAAACACAAATTATTTATGCAGGGGTATAGTTGTTATTTAAAAAGTCATAAACTCTTATTAATCTTTTATCTACCACTTATCCTTACTTTATTTAATGTGAACCAAACAACAAAAAAATCAATTTTACATTTCCCAACGAGAATAACAGAAAAGACAACCAAACAAAAATATATCTATTCAACATGGATTGTTATCTATCCTAATATAGTTATCAGGATAATAACCTTATGTTACACCGCGAACGAGGGATATAAGTTTAATTGAACCAGACGCGATATATATTTAACAGATCACAAATCAGTCCCCAACGGCTTTGGCCGGGTGGTGAAGGACACCCCCTTCCAAGGGGATGACCTAGGTTCAATCCTTGGTAATGCCAAGGAAGAGAAAACAAATTCAGCTCTAGCTGTGACTGCTACTGATGTTGTGGGCTTTACCTATAAGTATATTCTAGGCCTATATATACGAAATCCATGTTGCTTACACAGACAAGTTCATTGACTTTTCACTGTGCTCTATTTAAGGTTTGAGGGTTCAAACAATGGGGACCATGTCTATATATATATATAGATATATATAGATAGATATATAACCATAGAAACAAAGCGGATCAAATCAAATAAGAAAAAAATAATAACATCAATAATGGGGAGTACTATATGTTCAGCATATCATCCAGTCTTGGCTCTCCCCTCTACAGCCATGGTTGGCGACGGTCATGATGTGCGAGGACCAATATCATCATGTGTGGGTGTCTCAACCAGCAAAAACAAGAAAACAAATAGAGGAGGTGCACAAGGGAAGATATGTTGCAGTGGTTTGGTTGGGTCTCTTCCGGTGGACAACGTTCAAGATCTCGCTTCCAAGAAGTTGGGTCACATCCCCACTAGGTACATCAGGCCGGAGATGGAGACGGAGACGGAGACGATTCTCCGTGGCATCCCGACCGTCGATCTTTCTAAGCTTCTCGATCAACGGTTCTCCGACGAGGAGTCGAAGAACCTCCACTTTGCTTGTGACGAGTGGGGTTTTTTTCATGTAAGCAAGCACTGCATGTTATTTTTTTTATTTTTTATTTTTGGTAAATCCTGCATCTCCACATGTTATAAAAAACAAAAAAATGATTTTGAACACTTTTTGTAAAATGGTGTTTGCATTTTTGAATTACGATTTTTTTTTTTTTTTCTTTTTAGGAAATGGGTTTGGTAAAATCGAACATGAGAATTGATTTATTTAATTGCCCAAGTGATCTTTTTAAGTGGGCTTCTATGCATATTTGATATTTTTAAAAAAGAAAAAAATTTAAATAACCCCCAAAATCTTCAGGATATCCATATGATCCCCTGTGAATAACCCTATACGATTAAAAATTCTTTAACATAGTTAAAATATTTCTGTCACATTCCATTATCTAAACGAAGATTAATAAATATGTATTCTTTTAACTCCTGACAAACAACTAATACTTCAAAAAAAAAAAATTCAATTTTATCCACCTTTACGGTTTTTTTTTTTTTTGAAATATTGACTGTTTTTAGAGGGTTTAAACAATACATATTTGTCAACCATGGCTTAGATAACACAATATGCTCAGAATATTTCAATTTTGTTAAAGAATCTTTAACTGAGAGAGGTTATTTACATTTATGGTGTGTTTACAGGAGTTTTATATGGATATATTGAGATTACAGGGGGTTATATGGATATCCGAAAGATTACAGAGGGTTATATGAATTTTTCCCTTTAAAAAAACATTGTTTGCCTGAATGTGGCACTTATAAAAGATAGGGAAAACTCCATACAACCCCCTTAAATCTGACTGAAATCCATATAACCCTCTGACTTTTTTTAAAATCCATATAATCTCCTGAAAACACCTAACAAATCCAAATAACCCTCTCAATAAAATTTTCAATAATAGATGATGAATGTTTTACAAATATTTCATTTGGTTAATCTTAATTGAAAACAAGATATACTAAAAAAAGCACTACAATATGATAAAAATATGAAAAAACCTATAAAAATTACGATTTTACCCTCTAGATATATTATAAAACCTTTTCGGAGGAGTAAAATCGTCATTTATAGAAGACTTTATGTATTTTTAACACATTGTAGGGTTCTTTAGATATACTGTGTTTTCTAACAGGGTTAACCAAATATAATATTCACATAATATTCATCATCTGTAAATGTAAATTTTATTTAGAGGGTTATTTAAATTTATTAAGTGTTTTCAGGAGGTTATATGGATTTTAATCAGTTTACAGGAGAGTTATATGGATTTTTTCCTATATAATATTATACAATCACTGGAGCTAAAACCTTTTATATTATATATGTATAGATGAGAAAGAGATTTTGGAAAGAGGGAGTCTTGAAATTGAAATAGTTAGAGAGGGGGACATTACTATCATGGTTAGAGAGATGGTAGATGAGATATTTTAGGTTTTATTTGGAAAATAAGAAATTAATAACTTTTTAATTAGAAAAATTAACACATCTTACCATCCATTTTTTTAAATTTCATTAACCACATGGTTCTTAGGGTTTTACCTAGGCAAAATTGTCTCGGTGGTCTCTGCACAAGACCGGCTCTGGGATTTGGTGAAGTTGATTTTCTATGAACTCATAAACACTCCAAACTTTTTTTCAAACGGGGCCTTAATAATGATTGAATTGGTTCATTGTGTATTGCAGCTTGTAAACCATGGAGTTAGTGTTGAGGTGATAGAGAAGATGAAATTGGATATTAAAGAATTCTTCAAGCAGCCATTGGAGGTGAAAAAGGCTTATAAACAGCTTCCGAGCAGTGTTGAAGGATATGGTCAAGCTTTTGTGGCCTCAGATGAACAAAAGCTGGATTGGGCGGACATGGTGTACCTAAACACAAGGCCGATCCATTTGAGGAAGATGAGATTCTGGCCTACTCAACCCCCTTCTTTTATGTGAGTCAGTTGATAATATTTATTTTTCACTCCTGTTGGTGCTGTTTTGATTTTTTTCCTTTTAATTCTTTAGGTAGTGCTTCAATAACTTTTGTGGTCTACACATGTTTTGAATTTTTTATAAAATTTATATATTTTTAATGAAATAATACATAGATGAAATATATATACGTATTGTCTTCATGGTATGTGAGGTGACACACACCAAACTTTAAAAACCAAGTTACACTAGAGAAAGTTACATGATCATTTCATGAAACTTTCCATCACAAACATGAACAATAAGATTAAATGACTTTCTTTCTATAAATAATGGTTTTTGACCCAGATTTCTTTTGATGGATATGTTTGCATAGCTAGTTTTCATGGTATCTCTTTTGCTCCTTCCATGATCTTGGGTACTATAGTAGGAAATTCAAATTCTCATTATAATTTTTGTGTCTCAGAGAAACGTTGGACCAATACACATTTGAGCTGAGGAAGGTGGCCGACATCCTAATCAGGGTGATGGCTAAGAACTTGGGCGTTGATGCTGATGTCCTAACTAGTAAGTTTGAGGAGGGGGTGCAATCAGTAAGGATAAATTACTACCCCCCATGTCCTCAAGCAGATAAGGCTTTGGGACTGTCCCCACACACTGATGGTATTGGACTCACCATACTACTACAGATCAATGAGGTTCAAGGATTACAGATCAAGAAAGATGACAACTGGATTCCTGTTTCACCGTCGTCGCCCGACTCTTTCATCGTGAACATCGGCGATGTCATCGAGGTAATCCATCACCTCCCTAGGTTAGATTGATTGATCTTACATTACGATCACTGATCCAACTTGGATCGGCCAATACTCGATGAGAGAGAGAAACAAAAAAAAAAAAACTTACATTGCTAACCTGATTAACAATAACCAATACCCAAAGTAATCAAATTTAGAAGTTAAAGCCCAGAGGAAGATAATTATTGATGTGATCCCCTCTTCTGCAAAACCGATTGTGATCTTTTTTTTTGTACATGTTCTTTACATTGATTTGTGTACATTTTATAATAATTTAGTAATATGCTTTGTACTTGGGTTCATTTCAAGGGTAACGAGTGCACGTTTTGTTAACATGATAGATTATGATAATAATTTTATTAGTTTACTCATGCCAACAACATAAAGTACCATCAAGTTGCCCTAAAAAATTCTTTTTTATTTAATCATGTATTTTTTTCATATTGAAATTATTATTAGTTTAAAAAGAAATCGTACTAGATTGTTGCGGGTAAGGTGGACCGACTTGAATCATTGGCTAGTAATACTTCAATTACATATAATTTCAATTTGGACAACATACGTAGAATCCTCTTCTACACGCTTTTCTGAGTCGGATTTTGGTTTTTTTTAGCTTCATTTTGTTATGTTTTCATTTCTCCCTCTGTTACTTACTCATTGAGACTTTTGTATCTTCGGTTTTAATACAAAAAAAAAAAAAAAAATGCTCACCTGATGTAAGAAACTTCACTATGTATGGTATTGCTCAAATCACTCCTTCAATTCATATATTATCACTCAGTAGTCAGTCATAACAGACAACAGAACACAAATTAATTGAGAGAGACTTCTTGTAGATTCTAAGCAACGGTAAGTACAAGAGCACCAGCCACAGAGCAATGGTGAACAAAGAGAAGGAAAGGCTGTCGATCAGCACATTCATGAGCCCAAGCTTTGATACTGACATTGGTCCACCTCCTGAGCTTGTGAGAGATGGTGAAGCCTTCTACAAGAGTATGACCTATGGCCAATTTTTCAGTCACTTCCTCTCTGGTCAGTTGAATGGCAAAGGTCACATGGAAGCTGTGAAGTCACAAAAGTGAAGTCCCTCATATATGTATTTCCCTTTTTTGTCACTACTTTTTGCCATTTAGGATATATACCTTTATCATCAAAACTCTTTTATCAAGACTCTGTTGGGCTCTTTCTGGGTATTATTCAGTGTTTCTTATTTAAGGAGGATGGTTGTATAATAAAAAAGATATGAATAAATAACAAATATTTTACTATGGCAACGTTTCAATGTGAGGTTGAACTTCAAGATTCTATAGCTTTTGAAATGTTGTTTTATTAAATTTTTCAACTTCAAAATTTTCTAACCCAAGAAAGGAATGTAGTTTGAAAAACTAAAAGTGAAAAAATGTGTTTAAATTTAAGTTTAAGAATTTTTAATTTTTTAAACGTAAAATCTACTTAAGCACGTGTCCAACCCGACCCCATATGGAATATGTTTGATTTCATATGTAGAATAGTCTCCCATTCTTGATCAAGAAATTAAATCAAATATATGAAATCTCATGTAAGCTTATCCAACCAATGCATCACAACAAACGGGCACATCATAAAAATTGAGTATATACATATTCTTTCAAACATTCATGTAAAATTAAAATTTTGATCTACTTGTAATATTCAACATCACATCATTCATGAGAGAAAAATATCAAACCCAAAATTAAACTCTCTAAAAACATGGTGAAAGCAACAACTCAGCACAACGGAATGCAAAACATTTTGAAATGAAAAATCAGATCAGAAAGGAAAAGGAGAACATACAATAAAAAATGGGGGAAACGATCAGAGAAACTCATGATAAACATCACAAAATATCAGTGGATTGACAGACTTTCATGATTTGCTTCATCACTTCGTGAATCCCCTCAATTTTCACCAATTTTAGTTAGAAAGAAAAAAAAAATAGAGAAACCTAAAAAGATGAATGGCTCAGAACTTCTTAGAGGTTTGTGTGCCATCACGGGAGAAGAAAAACCCTTCCCCTTTGGATCACTGAAAATGCTTCCTCATAGCCACATCAGCTATCACGAATTCAAAACCAAAATGAAAGAAATCAAAATTAACATGAAAGAAACACAAACTTACTTAAAAAGAGAACAGAAACCCTAGCCGCGCAAGAACAGAAGCCTTAGAGGCTAGCGGGAGAAAGAGAGGAGAAGGTGGGGTTTATATAGAGAGAGGAATAAGTAGATGATCCTCCGCTTTTTTGATAGCCAGATATCGGGAATATCTTCACCGTTCATTTCTACGTCATTTCACTTTCTTATACGCACCGAAGGTAACAACACTTCTCGTGAGCTGATATTCGGGTACATTTACAAACACATTTTTTTAAAAAAAATTTCAATAAAATGATTTAAATAATCTTTATTTTTTAACTTCCAGAAAACACATTTTATACTGTTTTTTTTAAATATTTTTTTTTAATTAAAAATGATAAATAACTTTTTAATTAAATATGTTTCATAAAACCTATTTGATAACATATTTAAATCTTCTGTTTAATTAAAAAACATAATCACCCTCTAATCGTGTTATTAAAGGGAAATTGAAAAATATCTTTTAGAATAAAGCTGCTTTTTAAGATGATTTTAGACTTTGACTTTTTTATGATGTTTTTTTTTTAATTCAGGAATCAATATTTGAAAGGAGTTTAATGTTTGGCAGAGAAAGTTGTTTTTCAATTCAAAAAATCGATTCCGATAAAAAAACGTTGTTTTTGAGCTTTTTAAAACACAGATTTCGAGGGAAAAATTAAAAGGAATCCAGCTTCTGATTCTGTAAAAAACTGCCCCGTTTGGTTGCACGATTTTAGCTTTTCAGCTTTTCAAAAAACAAAAGCACATCCCCTCGTTTGGTTGCGCGTTTGGGCGCACTTTTGCTTTTTGAAAAGCTGAAAAGCTAAAATCGTGCAGCCAAACGGGACAGTTTTTTACAGAATCGGAAGCTGGATTCCTTTTAATTTTTTTCTCGAAATCTGTATTTTAAAAAGCTCAGAAACAATGTTTTTTTTGTCGGAATCGATTTTTTGAATTGAAAAGCAACTTTCTTTACCAAACATTAAACTCTTTTCAAATATTGATTCCTGAATTAATAAAAAACATTCTAAAAAAGTCAAGGTCTAAAATCATCTTAAAAAGCAACTTTATTTCAAAAACTATTTTTTAATATGTGTAAATATGACTTTGAGAAAGGCACAGTGACCGCTATCGTCTGATACTGGGATGGTTTAGGTCCTTTGTTGTTGGGGGCGTTCATATATTTGATCTGTTTTTGGAGTCTGTCACACTCTAAGCCAATATATGTCTTCTGTTAAAAAATATATATTAATTTTTATGAGTATGTAATTTATTTATTATAAAAAAACTATACTTAAATAGTTATATATATATTTTAAAATCAAAATTACTGTAGGCAGTAAAATGAACTGCAAAAGACCTAGCAGCATCAGCATGTAATACTCCAATGAATTGACAAATCATATAAATCCACGTTAAAAAAGTAAAAATCTACATGATACTTTAATGAAATGCATGGGAATCTATATGATTACATAATCCCGATTGTATAACAAATCCCAATAATGAAATACATATTGCTAAAGAAATAAAATATTACACGTGAAGGAGATTGCATACGACAACACCCTTTGAAGGAGGTTGTTTTTCTATTTTTTATATATATATATATATATATAGTTATATCAAACTGAAAAAATTCTTTCAAATAAAAAAATACAATGGAATGGAAAATGTTAAAGGACAGCTCTTCAATCCCTGTTGCACTTTTTTAAAAATATAATGTTATATACAGCTCATTTTCTTAAACACATATATGTAATTTTTAAAAATGTTATAAAATATATGCAATGCATATTTATTTATATTTTCATAAACTGAGTATATATACTATCCCAACTTTATATATTCTTCAGAAATGCCTGCTATCAGCGTCCTTCGAAAAATGCTTAAAATAGTGTGCAAGTAACAAGACATGATGATTACATATTACATGAAGAGTTAATTTTCCATAAAGAAATTCATATGTTCCAACATTTCAAGGAACAACATTGCCAATTACTGAACATCAATGCCAATTGAGCCAGCACCCCAATATAATGTCTCCAATTCTGCCACAAGTTGGCATCATATGGAGTAGAAGTAATTTGTCTGATGAAGTAAAATATCTGGAGAGTTTCAATTAAATATACAAAAAATGTGGGTCAAAAAAATACACCACGTTATAAAGTATTACTGGTGCATGCACATATGATTAGTGTGGAGACACCCCCATCACTGCTCTATTTTGTTTGAAAGCACCAACAGAAGGAACATCAATGAAGGACCAGGCTATAACAGGGTTAACCCTGGTGTCAGCTGAATTTCTGAAACACTATTTTGATTGATATTTCAAGAAGATCACAAACCCCATAAAACAACATGGCCAAATCTGATTTATGTGTATCAACATGAAAGCACTGATCAGGTATGTCTAGGAGAGTTATTTGATTGAAAGGTGGGTGCAGGTTAATTGAAAAGGAAAAGTAGAGAACCAATGGAACTGAGAAGAAAGCTTTGTATATTAACCCATCATCTTTATTTATTCGCCCATTCAGTTTCAGTTTTTTCGAATGGCTTGATTAAGATTAATTCCTATCACTGGAAGATGCTACTCACAGAGCTATCATCATGAACACGCCATATGGTCTCCCCTAAAAGGTTCGCCACCGAGAGAACGGTGAGCTGAGGGAAATAGTTTTGCTCAGAAACTGGAATGGTGTTTGTGATGATGACTTCTTGGAATAGTCCACTAGACAACCTCTCGATTGCGGGAGGGCTGCACATAAAAGGGAAGAGAGGTAAATGTCATCATGATGAAAAAATGCCACAATAATTTGTTTTATGCTAAAAAAATAAAATCTGCAACTTATAAGTTTAAACAAACACTTAAACGGTCAAATATGTATTATAAATTAAAAGTAAATCAAATATGTATTGTATTTCAAATATTTATTATAATAGGTATTTTAAAAAACAAATACTCATCAAAGTAAAATATGTATTATGATCAAAAGATTAACAGCTAGAACAGATCAACATGCGCTTGCAGAAGTCTGAAGAAATCAAATGTCAGTATGCAGCTGGATACACATTGATACCTAAACACAGCATGTGTGCTGCATGCATAAACTTCCCTAGCTCCTTCTTTATGTAACAGTTCTGCTCCTTTTGCAATTGTCCCTACATAAACCAGTGAACTTGCAATCAGATGTTTATAAAGGTACAGCCAAATGAGTTGCACATTATTAACACAAGCAATAGGTTGCCAGGAGATTGTGGCGCATATTGTCCATGTCAACGCATGAAATGAATACTGATACAGCTACTCAATGAATATAGATGGGTAATTTTTTCAAAAATTAATAGTTTATATAAACGGTTTTAACTCATATGATCATGTGAGTTTCAAAAGTTGCATCAGCCAGTATATTATAAAAACTACGTGGACCAGTACAGAATGAAAGAAAGTTAAACCCACATCTTCCCATAAGAAGTGGTGCTCCTCTCTCCTTGTGCTTTCTACTAATGCACATACGGAGAAATAAGAGAAATTAACCATGAATTACTAATGGTTTTTTGTACAAATTAATGGGATCACCAACGGCTCAACAGTTATGGTTTCATAATGAGATTCTATGATTCCTGATATAAGCTCTAGCATGTTTATCATACACACAAAACCTCATGGAAATGAAAGAAAAGTAGTGGGAATGAAGATTGATATGATATCACTCAACTCACCAGCTGTATCAATCATATCATCCAACATGACAGCAACTTTTCCTCTAACATCGCCTATCAGATTCATGACCTGCAAGTCAACAAAAATATATTCATGCAACTCAAACTTTCGAAACTTATATAACAGTAAATATCAATGAACATCACGTCCAAACAACCAGAGAGTCCACAGAAACAGAGTACTTTCAGGTTTCCATACTACAAGCAAACATTAAGGTCCAAGAAAGTTAACATGCAGCAAATCACCTCTATCTGATGGCAGTAAAACAACACCGTTCATATATACAACCACATTTTTCTAGTTCGATAGGTAACTCTTTTATAAGTCTCTTGAGTGGAATGAAAAAAAATGACGTCCTTGAGTACACAGAAACAAAGGCTTCTATTGTTTTTTCTCAAATAAAAAACTAAATATGAAACTTGGTTTTCTCAAAAAAGAGGGGAAAAAAAAAAAACCTTTGCCCATCCATTCCTAATCCACATCCTCCAGATATGTACCCAAGTTAATCATACATGATAACAAGATTTATATTTTCTTTCTAAATCTTTTATTTTCCCCTAGTGTCTTCTATCATTGAAGAGTTACTTGACAATTTTGTGTGATTCTTCATGAAAAAGATTGCTTTTGCACAAATTTGTCATTCATAGACTATGATATACCAAAAATCAGAGCCAATTTCATATCATGATGGAACAGCTCAAAATATTAAAGAAAACTAAAAAATTTCAGTACACAGAAAGAAAGGAAAGCAATTAAACAGACAGACAGACCAACCACAACAAATTAATAATATGTTAAAAGATTTCTAGTCCATGTTGCGTGTATACTTGTACATGCTTTACAAACTGCACTTCTGACATATGGGACTTGTAGTTGTCGAGCATCTCCTGGTGCTATGCCTTGGCATATGGAACTCATAGTTGCCAGTATCTCTTGGTGCTATATCTTGCTTTTGCACATCAGACATCTTCAAATCTCTCAACAAGTAAATTTAATGTGTGCGTGTACTATTAGAATTAAGTTCTATATTTTTAGTTGGTGTGCTTAGTCTTTCTGTATTTTTGAAAAGAATGTGCATATCCTACTCAATGGATGCCCCAATTTAAAAAATGCACAAGAAATAAAAAAACAACAAATTAATATAAGATGAATTTATATATTATCAAGGTGATACTGTTATAACAAATTGTTTATAAGAAATCTGTTCAGAAGTCCTAATTATGTAATTCCAGGCTGTGGTTCATCCCTTCCAACATGTTTATCTGACCTATATATATGCATACATCATGGCTTTTAACTTTTAAGTAGAGCCTGGTTCAGATACTAGGTCAACAAGTAACTCACAAGCTAACTTCATCAAACAGTTCTGGCAAATTCTAAACAATAGCATTACAAATAGACATAAATATATGTGACATTATGTAAAATGAGTTTCATATTTAGAGATATAATCTATATGGTAGTAGAATAACTGCAACATGGAATGCAGTTGGACCAACTATATTACCTCTGCAACATTGTGTTCATGTCGCCTTTTATCAACTATAGCTAATGGGGCATCAGATAACTTTTTCGCAAAAGCCCGTGCTCTAGCAACACCTCCCACATCTGGTGAGACCACTACCAAGTCATTTGAGCAAATGGTCTTACTGGCCAGGTAGTCAAGGATCACAGGCTGCATATGCCCAAAATAAGATAACTTATTAATCAGTCAAAAAGCATTCCTTTAATTTAAAGGCTAACTTTCTATATCTAAGTCAATTATCAGAGTTAAAAATATACCTGACCATATACATGATCGATTGGAATGTCAAAGTACCCCATGGATTGACCTGAATGAAGATCACATGCAATCACACGATTTGCTCCAGCTCCTGTGATTAGGTTAGCAACAAGCTTGGCCGCAATTGACTCCCGTCCTTGAGACTGAAACAAAAAATGCAGATGGTAAAAAGAAAATTAAAGAACCTGATAAAGATCATAACTAAGCCACGAAAGTAAGAGAAACAGTGACCCTTATTTCTTTAGAAATGTATATTATTCTTCAAAGATGACCAATTAAGCTTACATGTCTAATGGATGTCAAATCTACCAATTAAATCCATTCAAGCAGCGTTTACATATTAAATGATGTCTGCAAATATAACCTGTAGTTAATAAAACAAAATACCAAACAAAATATCTTGTCGCATAGTTTTCAAACATTTGAAATGTGACATCATCACAACCATCCATCAAATGCTCCACTTTCCAAGAAAATTTGATTGTTAAGGATGTGATGGTGCTACATCTCCAGCAAGAACATTTTGTTTAGCATCACTCACATAAGAAAGCTTTTAAATATAGAAAAACCTTTGCGTAGAATTTACAGAAATTTACCTTTCTATCAGCTCTAGCATATCCAAAATAAGGAATCACAGCCGTAATGTTCTTAGCAGATGCTCTACGGCATGCATCTATCATTATCAGAAGCTCCATCAGGTTCTCATTTGCTGGTGGGCATGTTGGTTGCACCAGAAATACATCACAACCTCTTACACTCTCCTGCAACTGTACATATATCTCTCCATCGGCAAAGCGTTTTATATTGATTTTTCCAAGGTCCAAACCCATATAACACGCAATTTCCTACAGTCAAAGTACCGCGACATCATGAGTGATAAACTCACAAGATAACAAAAATTTAAAAACTAGAAACAAATGTCCCATCAAAATAAGATCAGCTTCCGTACATCTCAAAATAAAAAAAAATAAAAAATCCACAACAAGAATAATGTGGTTTGTCTACCTGAATAACCCTCCATAGATGGTACCAAGATCCTAAGAGGCCAATTGATGGGCAGGATAGAAGTCTGCCATGAAATCCTTGGCCATGACCAATTGGCGGTGAGAGACAAACCTTAATGGTTACTGTTGTTTAAGCACATGCAACAGTTTCTTCCTAAGACTCTGAATTCGTCTAAACAATGAGGTAAAAAACACATTTGATATAGGGCCTGCATTCATCTCTAAGGCAATTCATCAGCCAAAGAGTTAAACTGAAACATAGCCCTTCTAAAAACTAATAATCTAGTTGACAGTGGACATGCCAGCTGAAAAAATCACAGGATTACAAGACTCTAATGTCATATATTCTGAACAAAGTATACCAAAAATTTACTAAAGGAACCTGCAATAGTCATATTCTAAAAAATACAAATTTTACAATTATGAACCAAGCATTATCATCAGTACAATGCGCACTGGCCAGAGCCCAAATATAATTCAAAAGATGAGCCTCCCGTGATTGCATAACAAGGAGGATCATGTTGGAGAATAAGGGCGGCCAACTTGATAAAACCAAGCACGGAAACCATCACAGAACAATAATATGCAACACATTCAAAAATTCATCAGATATCAACTGGACAATTCAGCTTCCTTAAAATTGATTGATTTCAACATCAAGCATCACAGAGTTAAAGGATGGCCGAATTCATTAAAGAAAAATCCATCGACGTGAACAGACCCGGCAAGGGCTGGCTGTTGATGATCGGGATGCAAGGGGCCGCCGCCCCATTCTCCACCTTCGGAGGCTCAACGACTCTACACCTCTGAAAAACAAAACAAAACCAATCCAATACATAAGCAATCAAAGATCAAACAAAAAATCAGTGAAGAACAGAATACCCTGAATGGACTGACCAGGTCGGTTCGGGCGGGGAAGCGGTGCCGGTGCTTGGCGGAGAGGGGTCGGCTGCCGAGGCCCGTGGAGGGAGATGTGAGTGCTATTGAGAAGGCCATGCCAGTCGAAGCTTTCTCTCTCTAGAGACAGACAGAGAGAGAGAATTTATAGGGGTTTTTTTTTAATATTTTAATTTGGACGGATGACCTCTATTTGAGGAAGGCGGGATTTGGTCGGGCGGCGCATTTACAAAGCGAGGGCTCTGTATTGGGATTATCTTATTTTATTTTATTTATTATTATTAACTCGCATTTACATATTACAATCGTTTCTTTATAGGCACCGGACCACCGGGGAAATTCGTGTCAATCCATTCCGACCGTTGAATTCGTGACGGGGACTGAAGAGAAGAAAATCATGGTGTTCTTGAAAATTTAAAAGTAAATAATCCATTGAAGAACATTTTTTTTTTTTTGTGTTTATAGTTATTTTCATTGAATAAAAAATGTAATAATTGAATTTTTTTTATTGATAAATAGAAAGTAAGATGTGAATAAGAATTTATAAAAGATTAAAAATTGATTTGAGATGTGGGTGCTCAAGTGAATTTCTTTATACCCATGTAATAGATTAGGTGAAATAACATAATTTTATGGAGACCTGTAATATCAATAACAGCTTATTCTCACTTACTCTAGCATAACTATACCCATTTATTCTTTGTAAACAAATAATTTTTTTTATTTTATTCTTCTCTATTCCTCTCATGTTCTTCCATTCAAACAGGGGACTCTAGTGAATATATTTTTTTTATAAAAATGCTAAATTTTGATATTTTAAAAAATGTTAATGTACTTATACAAAACAACCCAACTATTTTTTTTAAAATATGTAACTCAAAAAAATGTATTTTTAAAATCTAAAATAAACTCCAAAAGTAAAATAGATTTAAAAAATGTGACATTCAAGTATTTAACACAAGAATGATTATTTTAAACAATTTATCTTATATTAAGTCAGGTCAATTTAAAGTTCATTTTTAACACTCTAAAAATCTTATTATAAGTGACTTCTCAAAAAAAAAAAAAAAAAAAATTCTTTTGAACCAGAGTTATTAAAATTGTACATAATTTCACGATGTAACACAAACATGAATAAATGTTGATTTTTGTTACATGTGATTGAAAGATAACGGGAAGAATAACATTAACTAATAATTATTGTTGGATCGCTTTTGGGTCTTTGTGAGTCAAATGGTCAAAATGGCTTATTTTTGGAGGTGGTGGAAATTTGGTACTGTTGAGATTGTACTTGTGTCACGATTGGCATTTGGTGGTGGTGTGGTTCGCGGAATGTCGTGGACACGTAACCTATCCATCTGCGGCCTTGACGCGCAACCGCTGAAACCGACTTGACAAAATACCGAAATTCACGTTTGACGATGCTCGTTGCACTCGTGGTTAACGTTTGAAAATAAGGATTTTTAATTTTAAGTCCCTCCAAACCATCATATTTAGTGATCGATCTTTTTTTTTTTTGTATTTAAGTTTTAGTCCTCCGATTTAAAGGATAATTCATGGATAGATCCCTCACAGGGACTAAAAAGTAAATTAAATAATTTATGAATAGATCTCTCAGGGACTAAAAAGGAACTATCATTTAAATCTGGGGACTAAAACCTAAATACGAAGAAGGGAGGGATCGATCACTAAATAAGATGGTTTGTAGGGACTTAAAACTAAAAATCCCTTGAAAATAATGTTTTAAAAATCAACAGTTCTGTCTTCTTAAATAAAAAAAAAAATTAAGAGATTAAATATTAGTATTATAAACATTACATTTTAAAGTGCATACTGTTATATGAAATAAAGTATATATTGAGATACATTAGTATATTTTTTTTCATAATGAAAAAAAAAAGATCATATATTATGATAGAATCTATATAATAGTGTAATATATATTACATTATTATAACGTATAGAGATGTAAAACGGGCTACAAAAAAAACTGCGTGTATCAACGCTCGTTGAAAATTATTAGGGGCCCATCGTATACACTCGGGATGGACCACAAAATTCATGAACCCATCTCTCTCCGTGTTGTGGTACATTAGTAATGGATGTTTATGTGCGGCCTCGTCAACCGTCCCAATTATTTTGAAATTTCGATTATTTTATCAAAATATATACACAATACACATTTAATAAAATATAAGCTATGAAAACTGAAAAGTGAAGTATACATCTAAATAAAATCAATACATATATAGTTTTTAATTTTTTAAAAGAATTTCATATACTACAATAATAAAATATATACTACACGAGGATAACATGTATAACTGACTGAAAGACCAACCGAATGTATCAGGGTCCAAAAAGGATTATCCAAAGAAAAATCTTTTGTATTCCAAAATTAAAATTTTATGGATTCAGAAATCATGTAATACTCGTATGAACTCAGATACAGACTCGGATCCTGGATATCAACCACCTGGGAAAGATATTCATTTAGATGAACGTTATTATATAAAAATAAAAATATTATAAATATGATTTTTTGAAAGAAATGTATATTCAAATTATATTAGACCAGATAACTAAGATAATCATCCGATTCAATTAACTATCCATCGACAATACTCAGACACTCGGTAATAAATTCTGACACATATTCAGATATTACATTAGACTTCTAACCATCCAAAACAATCGATTCATATTATCTATGCTTGGACATTTTCATCAATGGAGTTCCATTGAAAATGTTTTGACAAAAAACTGTTTCCAATGGCATTTTTTAGTCTTACTAATAACTAGCACAAAATAATTAAATATTCTCTCATCCACAACCAATGACATCACTCATAAAAAATTGAGCAATAGAAGCACAAATAATAATATATACAAATAATAATATATCATATTCAGCTAACACAAGCTTGAAAGTAAAAGTTGGAGAAGTCCACAATCAATCACAAGCTCGATTACATGATAGAGTAGGTAGCATAAGAGAGAACACTTTTACACTCATTGAACAATGCAATAGACTCATTACACTCATTGACTGAGACTTTGAATATTCTAGTCTTCCATCTGTAAAGAATCAATTTATGTGGATCACATCTTTATCCACACATACCTTTATTATGAAAAGAAGCTCTTGTATCCACACACACACACAGTTTTGAAAGGAACACTTGCGAGGAAAAAGTGGGATGAGAATACCTCACCTTATCATCTGCCTCTCATATTTTTCTTCCTCCACATTAGATGGTATAGCATATATGCAGCATAAGTTACGGCCAACCAGAGGATTTATGTGGGGCAAATAAAAATGCAAACCACCAAAAATAGGCATTTCATGGGAAGGACACAATATGACATGTCATTGTCAGCTAAAATGCCACCAAATTCCATCACATGTGATCTTGATATCAATTTAAGAGTAATAATTGACCAAGATTTTAGTTGACAATGACTGAAGAATCACAAAATTGATGTTTCATATTGCAAAAAAGCGAGATTGGTATATTGTGAAAAATGATTTCCACGTGATAAAGCACTCAGGAGTTCTAAAACTGTGAAAACATGTGATAAGCGCATATTAGTCATATGATTGAGTGGAAGCGTGTACGTCTTACCCGGGCCGGTGATATGCAAATGATGGTTGTAGAGGTTGGCATATTATGCAGGCAGTATAGCTGATTGAAAAGTGACAGATCAATGGATGTCACGTTTCACATGGTCCAAAGTGGTGGTTTAACCAAATCATCCCTCCCAATTTTTAAAGCTTTAGAGAAGTGTCTCCATTTCAGACTGCTGGCCCGTTGACTCGGCTTCCTGAAAAAAAGAGGGGGAAAGAAAGAAGCTGATTGACGTGGGAATGGAGAAGTAGAATGCTAGACGTTTCGATTAAACAACACATGCATTTCCAAGATCCTCAAATATCTTTAAACCATTGAAATCTTGAACTACATTTTGCAGATCAACGTGCCTATCACATCAACAAAGAAATGGGTGTGCTTCAATGTAGTTTCAGCAATACAGCTATTCCCAGTCGTTGAACAAATCCAACAATCCAGATTTTGGAGACATAACAAAGAGAAGGTCAAAGAACAACTATATGTTTAAATTTGTACGTCAATATTTCTAAAAATGCAACTCAAACTGAGAGATTTCCAACCTGGAGGGTGGATTTAAAGAGTTTCAACCAATTACATGTGTATTTATGAGAAAATTGGATTTATTACAGAACAAAGTACCAAGAGCAAAAGCCCAACAGATACCTGTAGAGGCTTATTAACTTGAAATGTGGAACTAAGCTGGCAGCTTTCCATATTTGACAGCAACTGGATTACGGTCTTCAGATGAGGACCGCTGTAGCAATCAAAACAACATTAGCTAACAAAAAAAACCGGAAACCAAACATTTCAACTCCATTAATTATCCATAAATTGAAGAGACCATAACCCAAAAAAGTCCACAATATGGACCAAAGATATGTTAACATTACTTTCTGCTTGAGACCTATAAATACTTAGATTAACAGAACCCTCCAGAGAGATTAATACAATCTGAGAGCCAAATAAATCATTCTCCAGCATTACTTAAACGGTTTCAGGGAAATGCCTAGTTAAAGGTGGCACACCACAATCAACTGTTTTAGTGTCACTCTATTGGTTAGGAGCCTCAAATTAAGCACTCAAACCTGATCAGCAGCAATTGAAAAATAAAGCATGCAACCATGACTAACAGTTTTATATAATAATGTGAGGTTTACAAGTTGATAGGCTTACAGTTATAAATATAACTTAATATATTACATTAAATCAATAACTTTGTTTAATATCTGGCGATATGTAACTGCAGTGCTATTGAAAATGAATGACAGTATCTTTTTCCCCTATGCATAGACTTGATCAAATTTTCAAAAATCAGACCATATTAGTTGGAACAACAATGCAGAAATAAATATTCTCTATGTTATGTGACGATAAGCTTCATGAGACCAAACATTGTCTAAACCACATACTCGATATAAATCCTGTATGGCATATCAAAGTACCAACATCAGACTCGTAAGTTGTGATGCACCAAATCTGAGCAAAGTGCAAATCAACATCTATGCCTGCAAAACCAAGTATCTCCTTGCTCACCAAAAACGAAGAAAATAATATAACATCCCATCCAACAATTGAGAATGACTATATGAATTCCTCTGCGATATCCACTGCAAGCAAATAATCATCCTATCCACCCTCCACTTTCATTCCAAGCACCCCCAAGTCTTTCATTGTGAAAAAGATCATTCAATCACTTAATTTATCCTTAACAAGACTTCAGAACACATGTAGCTCCAGATCATTTACTTCCCCATTATACAACTCATGTAGAGGTTGTACACGGTTAGCCCCTCATAAGTGTTCTTTCAGCATTTCACTTTTTTCATTTTGACAATCTCACTTGCTGCAACAAATAGTCGAATACCCACAGTGATAATTGATTAAAAACATCCCAACCAACACAGAACTGATAAAAATTACAAAACAATGAATATGACATGATAATAATCTAATGCAGGAAAACCAAGAGACCGACCTCTGCAAGCCACTGTCCATATGCGCATCCAATGATGAAATGACCCGAGGGAGCTGTTCTAGAACCTGTTTTCAATAACCCACCAATCAATAACCTTCACACAAATTACAAAACCTTATCAATTCTTCCTAACATAGAGGATCATCTATGCAGGGGCCTATTACTTGTCCAGTGTTCTTCACAGTGGATGCTCTCGCCAATAGGTTCTTCGGAAGCTTTGCCAAGTACGCCTGCAAAAACAAAAACTCGAGCAATTCAAGCTGTGTAATCACTCATTCAATCATTCAAACATGCGCATCTCAAATTGAACCCCCTAAAAAAAAAAGAAAACCTAGAATCGAAGGAACCCTAACAGAATTGAACGCATGAATGATGGGATCGGACGATGGGGGTGAGGGGGGGGGAGACCTGAGAAGTGGAGGAGTCCTGCATGAGGCGGAGGAGGTTGGAGGTGGACTGGACCGCCTGGCATATCTGATCGTTCACCGTCGCCTTCGCCGTCCCTTCTCTCGCTCCGCCGCTCGTCGACGCCATTGATAAACGGAGCTCTCTCTCTCTCTCGCTCTCTCTCTCTCTCATCACCGATAGAGAACTGCTGGAAGGCTTAGACTCGGGATGGGCTGGTGGGCCAAATCGGGCCGACCCGATCAAAGATATTCCATGCCTAATTGGGCAACTTATACAGGGAATGTTGCAGGCTGTGTTTGTAAAAACGCAGACCTCGTGTGCTTAAGCACGATATATGCTTTTAATGAAAGTTGAATATAGCTTTATTTCAAATTCAATGAACCTTACTGAATATAATTTTTTTAATAAATCTAACAAACTATACAGAATTGTATTTCAGACTATAAAAAGAATCAAAGTGTAACAACGCCCTTTTAAAAAGCTTACATTTTAAATTCAGTTTTTTAAAAAATATTATTTTATTATTTTTTTCAATCACTAGATTTAGAAATGAAAAATAAAAAAAGTGGTTTAAAAAATTAAATGTTGAAAATTCATTTGAATCAGTACCAAAAAATCTTCTACTTTATAAATGCAAAATCAAATAGGGATCCAAAGTGACTTGAAAATGAGCTTCTCAAAATTCATAACTAGGTTCTTGAATGTCTTTCTTTATCATTAAAATATGTTTTTTTCGTTTACTTTAATGGCTGAACTGCAAAAACATTTAAAACATTTTTCTGACTAAATATGATTCCAACCAAAACAAAATCTTTAACACTGCACAAACAAATTTTACAGCTAATTATCCAAGTGATTCAGCTTTCAGAAACTAACTCGGCCATTACAAAATCAGTTCAGGTAAATTTGTTCCCATATACCTTATTTAAACAGAGATCAACAAAACAATTTTTCTTCTAACCCAAAAAAAATCTGGAAAAACTGGTCGATTTGTTTTTGTAAAAAAGGAAGCTTATTAAGAATAGCTTTTATGAAAATCTTTTGTTTAAAAATTGGTTCCAATCAGGGGCTAAACATTTGATTAGGATATACTTTTCATACCCATTCTAAAATATGAAATCCATTTGATCATTTTAGTACCCATTCTAAGAAGCTTTTCAAATTGCTACCAACAAAAATACGCACTTTCTTATGATACATGGGTGACATAACAATCAGATGGAAGTTATTCATCTAATTACACAAAATTTTCCTTAGGTAGCCATCCCAAATTAAATTTAAATTCTGAAGAGAATCCAAATGAAGGTTTTCTTCGAAACAAAAAGATCAGTCCTCAAAAACCTTCAAAATAAACTATCAAACAAACTCCTGATTTTTGACATGAGGTGATTCCTGCAATTTGATACAAGTGAGCCTCCCTCTTCAAGTATTACACTCTGATCACAGGTCTCTTGAGGCCTCCTATAAAGAAAAAATAAATGTTGTCACAAACTTAGTATAGCACATATTCAGAAACGGAAATGGTAAGGTAGTGAGTAATGGATGAGGTGATTTGAAACTGGATTGGCCTGGATGTCAATATATATCAAATGCAATAAGAATTTGGAAACAGAATTACAATCCAGGATCTCATGCATGCAAATGTTACAAATAATGTGGGTGGGTGCATAAGAAAGGCTTTCACTTTGTAATATACATAGTTATGAGTTTTGTGGAATTGGGAAGATGTGGGTCAACCAAAGATAACTGATCCTTGTAGATTTGGATAGGTGTGCCATGTAGCTTACAAAAACTTTGTGCAGAAATACGGGCAAATTAGACACATGGCTCAATAGGACACCTGGTTACACAAGAGCAAGGAAAAAAGTACTCACATTGGATACTGTTGTGCAGTTTATGAAGAAACTCCATAGGGTAAAAGAGCAGCACCCACAGCTCTCCCTTCCTCAGTTAAAATATTATAAGTAGATGAAGCATTTCTCTGTTGAAGAATTGCAGAAGACAGTTATAATAAGCTGAGAGCGGTTTTTTTCTTCTAAACATATATCAATATCATACCGAATCAAGCACTTCTAATTTCATGCCACTGGACCGAATGAACTTTCGGAGTTCAGGATCAACTGGCTGAATAAGCCTTCCACAGCCAAGAATTAAAATCTCTACGACGAACAAAAAAATGTTAATAGAAATGTTTATGATCAAATGATAAACTACAAACATAAATGCAGCATATCAAAAAACAGAAAAAAGGGGAAAATGCATTCCATGTTTAACCACTTTCATTTGTAGAAAATGCAACACATTGCTAGATGTATTATATCAACCAGAAACATTGATCTTTCCTCAAATATAGAAAAGTTATATAAAAACTGAAAAAAAAAAAAAAGGTGCAACCGGCCTTCTTCAAGACTTCAACAGAGATGGCCTTGTAAGCAAAAGATAATGCAGTGGTATTCAGGAGAAATTTATCAACTACGAAAGGAAAGATGAGAGATACAATCTTGCCCATGAATCATGATGCTTCCTTTTTTATTCATTTAGCAGAAACTTGTTTCTTTAAGCCATCAACAAAATTTTGCAACTCTAAGAGAGTCTGCTATAGAGCCATCAAAGAGGTCTGCTTATTGTCTATAGCCCCTTAAGCAAGAAATCAAAAATGGATTTCCAATGATGAAAACAAACTGCATAGAGGCCTTGCTCAACAGATCAATTATTTTAATGGAAACATTTATCCACCATGTGAGAAAAAGGTTGGGTTTACCACTCAGTGCATACCCATCAAATATGTAAAATATCGATAGGACAGATCAAAGATCAGCTGGCTGTATTCTTGTCAACAACATTGAGTTCCATGGGCTAACAGCCAGTTGTTATACTTGTCATATTCTCCGTGATTCATCTACACTAATACATCACCAAATATTCTACTCATTTGAATTAATGTAATAAAAGGATCCAAATGAAGTTAATCCGAAAACAAATTTCCCTTAGTAAAAGAGCATAAACCTACTACAAAATTCAGCAAATCTCCCACATTGAGATACAAAGCAAAACACCAAATCACAACAAAGATGATTGTAGACTCACCAGGGACAGGGCGCAGAAACTTGAAGACAGACAAACTGCATTAAAGAAACAAAAGAAGAAAAGTTTAGTAACAGATAGTCTTGACGCAAGTTTTACGTCTTCTACTCTAATTTCCAAAGACCATCACCAACTACTAAGACACGGTAATCATATCAAATTAACATTCAAGATTCATCCCCAACTCTAACCACATAAAATATGAACTAATCACATTATAAAAGAGTCAGCCAAATAAATCTACCGATGAATTGCTAGGAAGAATCAAAAGAATTCAATTGAACAACTAAACTGCAAAAATTTTCTTTATAGATTCATCAACAGACCTGTCTGTAGTAATATCAGAGAATCTTTTTGGAAACCAAGACAGGATCAAGTTGCCGGCGCAGAGCACACCCCCTTCATATTTAACCCCATTGACTGTGAATCCATCGTCAGAATACCTAAAGAACATATGTTCATCCGAGATTCGAAGTTTCAATGGATCGAATTCAAAAGTGATTCAAATTTGATCAAACAAAACAAAACCCTAGTTACCCTTGGAAACGAAGTTGGTCCTCGGGGACGTTGTCGATGAGATTGATCTGATCATAGAGAGAGAAGGCGCGCCTGTTCAAAGATGGAAACAGAGATGTAATCAATCGAAGAGAGAGAGAGGGATGGTTTCAATGAATCATGTAAATTGAGAGGGGGAAGGGGACCTGAGGGAAGGGAGGGTCTGGATAGAGTGAAGGGAGAGATCCCTTCGAAGGTTCCTCACCAGGTGAGGCAACATCGCCGTCGCCATTTCTCTCTCTCTCTCTCTCTCTCTCGTCTGAGACTTCCATCGACGATGAATTGATGATGAAGAAGTCACCGTACGGACCGGGCATAGGCCGGGATGGGCCTCAATTTTGCCCAAGCACCGGCCCATCTGTAGCGCTAGTTTGTTTCGGGCCTGGCCCGGATGGGCTTTGGGCGGGGCTTGGTATGGGGCTAGAAAAATGTTACATTCAGGCCCTTTACAATTTTAAAACTCAAATTTGTGTGTTGAGTTTTTTAAAAGTAGCATGAAATATGTTACATTTATTCTTTTAACAGTCTCTCAGTCTCCACATTTTTTTTCTTTTTTAAAAAATCTTAATTTAATGAGATATATGATCGTAATTAAATCATTCTCCAACTTTCATAAGACAGTCATTTCATTCATAGATGAGAAGAGGTAACATTATAATCATCCATTACCACTACATAGAGGACACTAATAAAAATTACTAGAAATTCTTGATAGTCATTGATAACTTATTTATGAAAATTTTAAAAAGTGTCATCGAACCAAAGATGACATGATAACCCCAACTCAAGCAGTTGGCGAAGGCGCCGCCCCTCTCTGAGTAACGCAGAAGGCCTTGATCAAGGGATTAAAGCCGATGCTGACGAAGGGGAAGATCTTAGAGAAGCAGTTGTCGCTGATGCCCTCTATAGCCGTGCAACACTGTAGGCTGACTCTGATCCTTCCGGTGAAAAATGAGCTAAACATGTCTTGCATGCACCCTTCCGCGCCTATCACTGTCGCCCAGCATTGCTCGATGTCGTCCACAACTGTCTTGCTCTCCTCTACTACAGGGCGAGCCATTGATGGCGAGACGAAGCAAGCGAGCACCACCACCATCATCAGAGCGGTGGCTGAGATGGCTCCGACGTTCCTCATGTTTGGAATAATGGAGCTGATGTTGCTGCTACAAGTGAGGTTTGGGTGAATGTTGAAGGGATGGATGTTGAGGAGCATTGGATGGGTGGGTTTTATAAGCTTTCATTTCTTTTGATTTTAATTGTTGGTCCGTTGCATCTGAATCTGAGTAACTTAAAATTGTTTTGAATGGGCTTTAGATGGCATTTATAAGGTACTAATTAGTAGTAACACCATTTGTAACAGAAGATCCGTATCTGTTACAATGTGAATAAATATTGCATGTTCAAAAGAGGTGGACCACAAGATACTTAAATTGTCTGTAATTATCCGTGCGTTTCACGCACATAACAAGTACATAGGATATTGTCTATTCCAGTTTTTTTTCTAGTCTTTTTTCCTTTTTTTTTATTTATTATCTATTCTCCCACTATTAGTATATTATTTATTTTATTTGGTTGAAATTGAAATATAAATAACTACAGTTTATTAAAAAAAAACAAGTACTGAGAATAGATTGGGTCGATTACATGGCCTACGAATTCAAACATGGGCGGATCTATATGCAGACTGGGACCAGATTTTTCAAGAAAAATCCCTATATACCCCTTAAACCTATATCTTAATTAAATTAATCTATAACAAACACATATTTTATTTTATTTTGATCCATCGGATCAGATTTTTGGGTGAGATTTTTGTTTATTTTGCAGGAGATAAAGGTGTTGGAATGTTATTTGCATAAATAAGAACTACCCTCATTTGCCCGTTTGACAATTAATAAAAAAAAATTTTGAAAAATTGATTTTTTTGTGTGCAGTAGTATAGGACTGAGAGTACGAAAAATAAACTGAGTATATTAGTGATCACGTGAAAAATATTATAAGTGGTCATTGTTTGGCCTTTTATAACACAATAATTCTTGAAATTTTATATAGTCTTCTATTAATAATGGTGGTATCATGTTAATTATACAACATGGCGCATACCCGTAAAAGTACGAGTTCAAGATCCAAATCAATCTTTTTTCAAAACTAAATCCATGTGAGAACACAATAAAAGTCAATCTAATAAATGTGTTTTGAATCACGTAGCACCAATTTTCAAAACAGTATACTTTAAATAATAGTTAAAATAATCAATTCTGAAAATTTATTCTCAACTAATTTTTTTTTATATATATAAATTATTTTGTTGACTTTGGAATATAAAATTAAAATTTAACATAAAAGAATTGAATTAAGTTTAGAACTATCATCTAAAAATTGATTTTGCACATGCGAATTGAAATATGTTTGATAATTTGTCCCAAATAGGATCTGATCGATTGGATTATCTTGGATGAGACCAACAATATTAAAGGAAATTAAGTATTGCAGCTCACAGTGGAATTCTTTCTATGTGTGCGTTTGGATGTGAGGTTGAAACATGAAATTCTTAAAATCTTATGTTTTCTTTCTATGTGTGCGTTTGGATGTGAGGTTGAAACATGAAATTCTTAAAATCTTATGTTTCAAACTCAGCTTTTGAAAATCTATGTTTTAATAGATTTTCAATCGCAAGAGAGAGACTAATCTTCTAATGGCATAAATTATTATCAACTTCCGTAACATGTGCCATTTAGATCACAAATTAAAGGCACCCACTACATTCCCAACAGAAAGGAAATAAATGAAAATGACTAATTAGATGACAATCTTGATCATGGATCACCCTAACCCAAACATCTTGCTACCACCACCAACAATTTATTCAAAAAAAAAAAAAAAATTGAAATCCCAACATCCGAGATGGTCCGCCTATGCTCATGCTGTCGGAGGAGGTGCTGCACCGCTCTGGGAAGAGCAGAAAGACTTGAGGAGGGGATTGAAGGCAGGGTTTAAAAAGGGGAAGAACTGGAGGAAGCAGTCCTGGCTGATGCTTTCTATTGCATTGCAGCACTGTGGGCTCAAGTTCATCCTCCCAGTGAAGAACGAGCTGAAAATGTCTTGGATGCATCCCTCCGCGCTTATCAGAGCCTGCCAACACGCGAACGTCTTGCTCTCTTCCACCCGCTCAGTCGCTGGACGAGCCAACGCCACCGTGCATGAGAGCACCAGCATGAGAACAATCATCGATGTTGCTCCAGTCTTCGTCATCTTGACAAGATTATCAAACTTGAGCTACTGCTGTTGATTTTCTTTTTCTTTCTTTTGTGCTGGTGGATGTGATGGTGGTGTGTGATGTGGGGTTTATATAAGGGTTGGTGGGGATGAAGGATCTTTAAGTAACGATTTTGTTTTTCAGTTTAAATCACTCTTTAATTTAGGATGCATTTACATAGTTGGGAGTTTTTCTATTTGTTAGACGTTGGTTGCATGGGAGTTACTAGAATAGTTATCACGAGAGAAGACAATATGCGTTTGTAAATTTTTTTCTTCTATTATCAAATGAGGCCTCTCATTTAAATCATATGAGTCATATCTAATAATTGTTTAAAATTTTATTGAATTTTCTTTTTGTTAACACAAAAGGTAATTGAGTCAATTGACTAGGATCCCTTATTCTATATCTTCGTTCATCAAAACTCATTTATCTTTATAAATTTTATTAGAACGCTTGCTCTTAGGAGAAATATATATTATTAAAGCTATAACTTAGGTGGGGTCCAACTCGAACTCGATCGGTTGAACTTGGTTTTTATGCGGGTTGGGTTCTAAAAACTGGGTTTGGATTAATTGGTAATGTCTATAAAATTTGATTGGGTTTGGTTGACATCATAGATAATCCGACCTAACTCGAACCCGTATTTTACACTCATGTAATATTTTAAATGAGCCATGGACCATTGATACTTTATTTTTTACTCTAAATCTCTATCTTGGATCATAATATAATTTATTTTGGTAGACTTAGATTGTTTTAGTGGGTGGTTAAAATTAGTTAAATATGTATGTTTTTTTTATTTATTAAGAATTAAGCTTGAAAATCGGATTTCACGGGGTGGTTTGGGTTATCACGGGTTGAGTTCGGGTTAGAGTCATCGGATTGAAATTTAGGTTGGGTTGGATTAGAGTTGAACACAATCCGAACCTAACCCTCTCGAGTTGTACCCCTATATATAAATATTGGGCTGTTTAACAATTTACTTTTGAATTTTTTTCAAGATATCACGCACCTTTAATTTTAATAAAAGAAAAAGGATTATTCAGATCATAAACACATACAAGATCACCCACCAAAGAGATAAAAGTAAAAGAGATATATACATTTTCTTTTGGTATTTCAAAAAAGAACCCAAAACTACTCCTCCACGTACAGTTTATCCCCAACAAAATTCATTCATGACACCAACACAAGAGGTGCCCCAAGATTTAATAAAAAACATAATTCACATTTTTGAAATTTTGTTGGTTGATGTTACACACTTTTTGTTACAAAATTCATTCTCTTTTACTTCTATCTCTTTGGTGGGTGATCTTGTATGTGTTTATAATCTGAATAATCCTTTTTCTTTTATTAAAATTAAAGGTGCGTGGTATCTTAAAAAAAATTCAAAACTAAATGTTAAACAGTCCAATTTTTAAACAACACGTAAAGAAAATTAAAAAAAAAAAAAAAGAAAAATCCATATAACCCCCTATAATCTGCCATAAATCCATATAATCCCCTGGCCCGTTAAACAGATGGACGGAAGGTAGACGGAGGGGATTTTATGGATATAGAGGGGTGATTACAGGGGGTTATATGGATTTATGAAGATTGCAGGGGGTTATATGGATTTAGGTCAGATTACAGGAGGTTATATGAATTTTTCCCTTTTTAAAAATAGCATGAAATATGTTACATTTATTTTTTTAACAGTCTCTCAGTCTCCACATTTTTTTTTTAAAAAATCTTAATTTAATGAGATATATGATCGTAATTAAATCATTCTCCAACTTTCATAAGACAGTCATTTCATTCATAGATGAGAAGAGGTAACATTATAATCATCCATTACCACTACATAGAGGACCATTAATAAAAATTACTAGAAATTCTTGATAGTCATTGACAACTTATTTATGAAAATTTTAAAAAGTGTCATCGAACCAAAGATGACATGATAACCCCAACTCAAGCAGTTGGCGAAGGCGCCGCCCCTCTCTGAGTAACGCAGAAGGCCTTGATCAAGGGATTAAAGCCGATGCTGACGAAGGGGAAGATCTTAGAGAAGCAGTTGTCGCTGATGCCCTCTATAGCCGTGCAACACTGTGGGCTGACTCTGATCCTTCCGGTGAAAAATGAGCTAAACATGTCTTGCATGCACCCTTCCGCGCCTATCACTGTCGCCCAGCATTGCTCGATGTCGTCCACAACTGTCTTGCTCTCCTCTACTACAGGGCGAGCCATTGATGGCGAGACGATGCAAGCGAGCACCACCATAATCATCAGAGCGGTGGCTGAGATGGCTCCGACGTTCCTCATGTTTGGAATAATGGAGCTGATGTTGCTGCTACAAGTGAGGTTTGGGTGAATGTTGAAGGGATGGATGTTGAGGAGCATTGGATGGGTGGGTTTTATAAGCTTTCATTTCTTTTGATTTTAATTGTTGGTCCGTTGCATCTGAATCTGAGTAACTTAAAATTGTTTTGAATGGGCTTTAGATGGCATTTATAAGGTACTAATTAGTAGTAACACCATTTGTAACAGAAGATCCGTATCTGTTACAATGTGAATAAATATTGCATGTTCAAAAGAGGTGGACCACAAGATACTTAAATTGTCTGTAATTATCCGTGCGTTTCACGCACATAACAAGTACATAGGATATTGTCTATTCCAGTTTTTTTTCTAGTCTTTTTTCCTTTTTTATTTATTATCTATTCTCCCAAGAAAATTTGGTAGATATTGTTTCCCCGATTTCATTAAAGATTTTGAAGTACAACACTGAAGGAGGTGAGAAGAAATAGAAGAACAAAACCAAAACCAGTAAACCTGGCTGATTACATAGGAAGAAGGAAGGGAAAGGTTATCCTCGGCGGCGAGACCGGTTAGAGATATTTAACCCGGCTTAACACCGAGAAATTTACCCCATTTAAACCTCGACCACTATTAGTATATTATTTATTTTATTTGGTTGAAATTGAAATATAAATAACTACAGTTTATTAAAAAAAAACAAGTACTGAGAATAGATTGGGTCGATTACATGGCCTACGAATTCAAACATGGGCGGATCTATATGCAGACTGGGACCAGATTTTTCAAGAAAAATCCCTATATACCCCTTAAACCTATATCTTAATTAAATTAATCTATAACAAACACATATTTTATTTTATTTTGATCCATCGGATCAGATTTTTGGGTGAGATTTTTGTTTATGTTGCAGGAGATAAAGGTGTTGGAATGTTAGGATTGATGTGTGAAATAGATTTAGTGGAGAAAAATAAGAGTGTGAGGGATATGATATGGACAGTTAATTTGTTTTGTTGAAATAAAACCTATATTATTGTTTTTGTATTTTAAATGGATTAATTTAGTTGCAATAGGTGTGACACTTGGCTAAGTTTGCCCGCTAATTAAATTGTTTTGGTCTTTATTTTTTTTTTCATTTCTGTGGCATTTCATAAAATTGTCACTGTAACATTTAAAGACACTTTTTTTTATTGTCACAAAAAAGTGATGCTAAAATCACTTTTTTGGTTTGTTTTTTGTGTGATTTTTAGTGATTTTATTTTCTCTTTCTAGAATATCTATTTCAAATCTCTGTAAAGTGTGACAGTGGTTTTTTTTTTAAAAAAAATAAATAAATAGGATTTTTATCACTTCTTTCATTGAAAAAATAAGTGCAGTTCTATTTTTATATGTATTTTCTATTTATTTTTAATGTCTCATTATCAATTTCTTTTATAAAATAAAGGCAGTATTATTTTTATTGATTTTTTAGAGTAATGTTTATTTATATATTTTTTATATATCTATGTGATTCTTGAGTAGATTTTGATTATAAATTTGATTTATTTATATAAAATTTTACTTAGTGCTTTTTATCATGCATAATTTTACTTAGTGTTTTTACTAAAATTTAATTCATCCCACCCCAAAATGATTTCCTGGCTCCGCCCCTGTATCGGTTGTCTACATTATTTGTTTTTAAATAAAATATATATTGAGATATAATAGTATAATTTTTTTTTAAAATAATTTTTTTGTATCATACATTATAATAATGCAATAATATATTGTATTATGATACTATATAAGATTAGGGCTGTTAAACTAATTGAGTGTATTAGCGGTCATGCAAAAATGTTAACAGTGGTCATTGTTTGGCCTTTTTTGACACAATAATTCATGATATGGTATATAGTCTTCTATTAAAAATGGTGGTGTCGTATTAATTATTTCCAAACCCAATTTGATACGAGTGTAATAAAAAGTAATAATAACACAGAATTGGTGTTTCCACAATTAATTATACACATGGCGCGTAACCGTAAAAGCACGAGTTCAAGACCGAAATCAGTATTTTTTTCATAACTGAATCCATGTTAGAACTTAGAACACAATAAAATTCAGTGAAACAAAAGCGGACTAGTTCAAGGAGTTTATGATTCACCTGAACTAGCATTAATTAAGCCAAGATAAAGTTGGACTTAAAATTAAAATTTAACATAAAAGAATTGCATTTAGTTTAGAACTATATATAATCTAAAAACTGATTTTGCATATGCTAATTGAAAAACGTTTGATAATTTGTCCAAAATAGGATCTGATTGGATTGTCTTGAATTAGACTAACAATATTAAAGGAAATTAAGTATTGCAGCGCACAGTGGAATTCTTTGTTTGTGTGTGAGAGAGAGAGAGAGAAAGAGAGAGATTAATCTTTTAATGGCATAAATCATTATCCCACTTCCGTAACATAATCCATTTAGATCACGAGGTACCCACTACATTCCCAACCGAGGGAAATAAATGAAAATGACTAATTAGATGACTATCTTGATCATAGTCCTCCACAACCAGAACCTCCTGCTACCACCACCAACAATTTTTTAAAGAAAAAAAAATTAAAATCCCCACATCCGAGATGATCCAGCTATACTCAGGCAGCCGGGGGAGGCGCGGCTCCAGTCTGGGAGGAGCAAAAGGCCTTGAGGAGTGGATTGAAAGCAGGGTTGAAGAAAGGGAAGAACTGGAGGAAGCAATCCTGGCTGATGCTCTCTATTGCATTGCAGCATTGAGGGCTCAAATTGATCCTCCCAGTGAAGAACGAGCTGAATATGTCCTGGATGCATCCCTCCGCGCTTATCAGAGCCTGCCAACACGCGAACGTCTTGCTCTCTTCCACCCCCTTAGTCGTTGGACGAGCTAATGCCGCCGTGCATGAGAGCACCAACATCAGAACCACCATCGACATCGCTCCAGTCTTCATCATACTTGACAATATTATCAAACTTGAGCTGCTAATACTGATTTTTTTTTATTTCTTTCTTCTGCGGTGGATGTAATGGTGGTATGTGATGTGGGTTTTATATAAGGGTTGATGGATGAAGGATCTTTAAGTAACGATTTTGTTTTTTGATTTTGTTATTTCAGTTTTAAATCACTCTTTAATTTAAGATTCATTTACATGGTTGGGAGTTATTCTATTTGTTAGACGTTAGTTGCATGGGAGTTACTAGCTAGAATAGTAAATGATGAGTGAAAATTAATGAGAAGGCCATATGCGTTTGTAATTTCATTGAATTTTCTTGTTGTTTAGAAAAACAGGTAATTGAGTCAATTGACTAGGATCCCTTATTGTATATCTTGGTTAATCAAAACAAATTTATCTTTATACAAATTTTATTAGACGCTTGCTCCCACGAGAGAGATATATATATAATTGCTCAAACTGAGGATTTATATTTGAAATCTCTTATCATATTAATTGACATCATTTAGATTACATGGTTCTTTCTATATTTTTCTCGATTACATGCTCTTTGGATCATTCTCCGGTTTTGATTCTCCCTTTCAAAATCTCAATATTCTCAATAATAAAAAAGAATTATATATTATCATGTTTATCACATAATACAAAAATTAAAGAAGTAACATTTCACATGACATAAGATATACACAATAAAATTTGGGATAAGACCCACTTGTTTGAACGGATTTTCAGTGATGATTGACTTCAGTTACTGAAATGCAAGATGTAATCTTAAAAATTAATTAATTAATTTTAGACACACTTGATTTTTTTTACTGGAAAATATGTATGCCCATAGCAGTTACTTAAATTGTTGTCAATGAGTTTTATATGGCATTTACAAGGTAGCCATTGCTAACAGAAAGATCTACGTCAAGATGGGAAACTTTTCAAATTCACCTTAATTTGATAATTAATGTTCAAATAACTTTTTTTAATAATTTATTTGCATAAATAACAAGTGCCCTCATTTGTCCGTTTGACAATTAATAAAATACTCATAAAAATAACCGTTCTTAAAAATTATTAAATGTTAAAAAAAGAAGGGGACGACAACATTGATTAATCTCAATTTACTTTAATGAGATATATATATTCTGCATATTTTGTAACCCCATTTATAATTTCAATTACTCATTAACTTTCTACATTTACTTTAATGAGATATATATATCTTGTTAAAATTATTATGTTTTAATAAAAATGCAGATTTTATCATAACACAGCGTAAAACAGATAAAAAGATTCAATCAATTTTGAAACCCCATAAACTCTTTGAATCCATAAGAAATAAAACTCTAAAATGGAGAAAATTCAAAATATTATTAGTAAAAACTGAAGACCATAGGTTACAAGTTTTCTCTTTTACTAAGAACAGAAAATTAAAAATTATCAGAAATAGTAAAATAGAAATTTGTTATAACTAACCATATGAGATCTTAGAAGATCCTTAGAATTGATAGAAACCAATTATGATTTGTTATGACAGAGATATCTCAAATTTAAAAATTACTAAAAATAGTAAATTCGCTAATTTAAGGGTCAAAATGAAGAAAATTTTTAAAATTAAGCATTTTTAATTATATAACAACTAATCCAGAGGATCATCACGATATATATCTCCATATAAAAGTTTCTGCGATTCTGAGATCGTGATCTACATCAAAATCCGTTCTACATCATATTAGATAAAGTTTATTATTTTTAGAAAAATGAAAAAAAATGAAGACTGCGTTTGGGGCTAGAAGCTGATTAGTCTTAACATTTTCTTAATAAATGCAGTAACAGTTCTTCAGGTTGGTTCATGGGCTTCCAATTTACTACCTATTCCGAGTCCATGGCTCAATTATTCTCACTCCTAGTATGAAATGGTACCTACAAATTTTAATTTTTTTAATATCCTTTTAAATGAGGTACATATTTATATTTATGAAAAATAAAATATGCACTAATGAATTGTATGGATCTAGTTATAGAAAATGTAATTTTTTTAAAATAAGTTATATATCTTGTTAGTGTAACTGTATGATGCTAACGAGATATATACAGACAAAAAATATAGTTCATCACAGTCGCCGTATGTTTTTTTTGTTTCATTATAAAAATGCATACTTTGTGTAATGAAATATATATACATTTATAAAAATAGTGTGTGTATATATATATTTACATAAAAAATTACATGTTAAATTCAACGAAATATACATTTGTTGGCTATAAGTGATCGCATGATTATATTAAATATAATGCCTGCATGTGCATGTAATACCAGTATAGTACTCTATTTTGAAGAATTTCAATCAACAATCAAGAAATCATGGTTACTCAGTCACAGCATTTACCACAAAAAAAAAAAAAAAAAAAAAAAAAATCGTTAACTTTCGTAACAGAGACGATGTCATTAATTCATATATCAAAAGAGGTGAACTTAATAATTCATTCATCACCACTACATGCCCCAACTTTGAGAAAATAATAAAAATGACTTAATTAAACTTCCTGCCAATAACTTATTCATGAAAAATAAAAATAAAGAGACCCTCAGACGAAAGATGACAATCGCACTTAGACTGTTGGCGGAGGCGCTACCCCACTTTGAGTAACGCAGAAAGCCTTAAGCAAGGGATTGAAGCTGGCGCCAAGAAAGGGGAAGATCTTAGAGAAGCAGTTGTCGCTAGGCCTGTCAACGGGTCGGGTCCAGACCCGGACCCGACCCGACCCGGACCCGATTACACGTGTAATATACCCGACCCGATTCGGACCCGACCCGAGTTGGACCCGACCCGGCGGACCCGAACAAACAAACGGGTCGGGTCCGGGTCCACCCCGCCCCGACCCGTTGGACCCGTTGGACCCGACTGTTTTTTTTAATATATGTTCATATATTATAAGACCATTAGTATTAGTTGATACATAATTTTATTTCTTACTTAACTTATTTTTGTATCTACAAGTTCATAAATCATAATCATAACAAGCCTATAAATCGGTTTGTTTTGGACAATTAACTTATTAGCATTTGAATTTGTATAATTAATTAGTTTGTTGCATGATTTATGTTTATTATTTAGGTTAATATGTTAATGTTTATTGTTTTGAATGTTGTTTAGGTTAATATTGTTTTGAATGTTGTTTAGGTTAGTTATGTTTATTATTTAGGTTAATATGTTTTTTACGTTAGTGATTATTGTTTTGGATGTTGTTTAATAATTCATTTACTTCTTTTGAATTGTATAAAATTATATTCAAACATAGTCTCATTAACAATAATATTTTATTACAAAAATTTTTAAATAGAATGATAAGACAAACAAATACATGAGCTCTTCTCTTTTTTTTTTTTTACCCAACCATCCGGGTCGGGTCGGACCCGGACCCGACCCGGGTCCGACGGGTCCGGGTCCGGGTCCACATTTCTCCGGACCCGCCGGGTCCTGAGTTGGACCCGGACCCGCCGGGTCCTGTCACGGGTCGGGTCCGGGTCCACCCCGACCCGACCCGGACCCGACCCGTTGACATGCCTAGTTATCGCTGATGCCCTCTATAGCCACGCAACATTGTGCGCTGAGACTGATCCTTCCAGTAAAGAATGAGCTGAACACGTCTTGCATGCACCCTGATGCGCCTATCACTGCCGCCCAACACTGCTCAATGTCATCCACAACTGTCTTGCTCTCCTTTACTACCGGGCGAGCCATTGATGGCGAGGCAGTGCAAGCGAGCACCGCCATCATTATCAGAGCGGCGGCTGAGATGGCTCCGGCGTTCCTCATGTTTGGATTACTGGAGCGGGTGTTGCTAATACAAATGAGGTTTGGTTGAATTTCGAAGGGATGGATGTTGTGGAGCATTGGATGGGTGGGTTTTATAAACTTTCATTTCTTTTGATTTTAATTGTTGGTGTCCGTTGCTTTTGTTATACATCTGAGTAACTTAAAATTGTTTTAAAGCTTTAGAGGGCATTTAGAAGGTACTAATTAATAGTAATAGTGTAACACCATTTTTAATAACGTTTGTTACATTGTCGATAATTATATATTGTATGTTAATTGTTAAAAGGAGGAGACCGCAACGGCTACATTTAGGATCCGTTTGTTTCGATGTAAAAGCCCCTGAAAACTCTAGTTTTCAGAAAAAGTAGTTACATAGAGATGTTTGGTAGCTTTAGAAAAAAAAACGGTTATGGAAAATTATTTCTTTAACCGCTTTCAAATCCAGATTTTGACATTCGCCTTGAGGGGTTCGTACATCGTTTTTCAAGGATTCAGAACTCCATATATCAGAACTTCTCAAAAGTTTCATTAACCTTCTTTTTATTTTAAATTGTAAATAATAATTTTAAATTTTAGAAAATATCATCTAATTAAATGAAATGTATTTTTACATCTTTTAAATATAAAAAAAATTGTTTCTAAAATATTTAAATTTTTTAGATTTAATTAAATCTTAATAGTTTTTTTATTTATGATAAATATTCAGATTTTAATTAGAGAGATTTCAGAATATATATGTAGAAAAATTTATAAAATGATTTATATCTCATAACTAAAAATAGTTTTTGTAACTAAAAATCAAATTTCAAAGAATTTTAAAATATGTTCGATGTAAATTTAATTGATCAAATTTATCTCAGAATATTCTATAGTAACTATAGGATATCTAAATATCTCATATATTTTCTAGTTTGATTTCACTTTAAAATTTAAATTCAAATTTTAAATTTAAATTTAAAATTTGGATTTACATGGTATTTGAACTTTTTTGTGCTAGACATTTTCCATAAGTAAGGTAAACATAGCAGATATCTTTATTCTGAACAAAATATAATGCAATACTAATTTTTTAATAAAATTTATCAATGATTTTGATCTATTTATAGTTATTATATTTTTTATTCATAATTTGATATTAATGCCTATAGATGAAAAATAAGATTTCACATATTTGTAGAACCAAACACTAGAAGACTAATATTTTACGTGAAAACAAACAACTGAAATCATTTTCTGTAAAATAATTTCAATACAACCAAATGCTGGAAATGAATTTCATTTTTCAAGAAAACTTTTTTCTTGTAAAAGAAAATCTTTAGAAAATCAAACTACATGAAACCAAACGGACCCACTGAGAAGATGACATGGGCTGGGTGAGCCCATGAATCCGGCGAGATATGGACTTATGGCACACTCAAATCTATTTTGTGATCTGTTTGTGGTCAACTAGTCATCTTTAAGTTAGCACAATGTATGAATAGAATAACACAATATATGTCACTATATAAATATATACTCTACACAATATAATTAAGTATTATATTCATATGATTTATTTTTATTATAAAATAATATATTTTATTAATCAAGATATTTTAAAAAATAAAACAAAACATGTATGAGCTATAACCAGACTGTAAAAATGAATAAATATAACATTTTTCCAGCATTATCGTAGAGTTGTTTAGCCCCCATTTATATTTTAGTTGGACCCCTATTACACATAAATTTTTATTGCAGTCTTACTTGCAGTTGGAGCCTATAATGAAGTATATGTTTTGTTAGAAAAAAAACATAACTTTTTATAGGTGAATTTATACAATTAATTTAAATATATATTTTTTTCATTTTCATGAAGTCACAAGCTTGGATTACATTACATATAAACGATAAAAAAAATGAACACATGCAATCCTACACTATATTGGAGTATATTCAATTATTTAAAAAATATATATTTTATTTTTTAAAAAGATCGTGTTTCATCACATACCCTATATTTAGTAAAATTAAAAAAAAAAACATTCTTCAATCTCGTCATATGTTTAACCTTCACATAAAACATTATAGGTAAGGTGCGTATAATGGATGTATAATATTTTTGTATATTATATACACGCTGATAAAAAATATTATAGCTAAAATAATCAATTCTGAAAATTTATTCTCAAGTACTAATTTTTTTTTATAAAAATTATTTTGTTGACTTTAGAATAAAAATTAAAATTTCACATAAAATAATTGAATTAAGTTTAAAACTATCATCTAAAAACTGATTTTGCATATGCGAATTGAAATACGTTTGATAATTTGTCAAAAATAGGATCTAATTGGATTATCTTGAATTAGACTAACAATATTAAAGGAAATTAAGTATTGCTGCTCACAATTATGGAATTCTTTCTATGTGATTAGAAAGAGAGAGAGAGATTAATCTTCCAATGGCATAAATCATTGTCAACTTCCGTAACATGAGCCATTTAGATCACAAATTAAAGGTACTCAACTACTAACGCAGCGAAAAACTGATAAAAAGATCCAACTAGCGTTGAGATCTCATAAGCTCTTTGAATCCACAAGGAATTCTTGAATCCACAAGGAAGAAAGCCCCAAAATAGAAGAAATTCGAAATATTATTGATAAAAAACTGTCAACCCTAGATTACAAGTCTGCTATTTATACTAATAACATAAAATTAAAAAATGACTAAAAATAGTAAAATTCGAAAACTAATTTTTCTGATTCTATGAGATCCTCAATGATCATAGGAATTGATAGAAATCAATTCCGATCTGTTATGATTGAGATATCACAAATCTAAAACTTACTAAAAATAGTAAAATCGCTAATTTAAAGGCTTAAATGAATTAATTTTTAAAAAATAAGAATTGTTAGTTGTATAACAACTAATCTAGAAGATCTCCTTGATATATTTCACCATGTAAAATTTCATGCGATTCCGAGATCGTGACCATTGATTTGTAATTTATCTGATGGACTTCTTTTGGTGCTCTCATCTGCATAATCCGTCCTACATCAACTACATTCTCCCAACTAAAGGGAATGAAAAAGACTAAAATTAGATGACTATCTTGATCATAGATGACCCTAAATCCATATGAGAACACAATAAAAGTCAATCTAATAAATGCGTTTTGAATCACGTAGCACCAATTTTCAAAACAGTATATTTAAATAATAGTTAAAATAATCAATTCTGAAAATTTATTCTCAACTATTTTTTTTTTATATATATAAATTATTTTGTTGACTTTGGAATATAAAATTAAAATTTAACATAAAAGAATTGAATTAAGTTTAGAACTATCATCTAAAAATTGATTTTGCACATGCGAATTGAAATATGTTTGATAATTTGTCCCAAATAGGATCTGATCGATTGGATTATCTTGGATGAGACCAACAATATTAAAGGAAATTAAGTATTGCAGCTCACAGTGGAATTCTTTCTATGTGTGCGTTTGGATATGGGGTTGAAACATGAAATTCTTAAAATCTTATGTTTTCTTTCTATGTGTGCGTTTGGATGTGAGGTTGAAACATGAAATTCTTAAAATCTTATGTTTCAAACTCAGCTTTTGAAAATCTATTAATCGCAAGATTTTTTGGCCTAAAAATGAAAATTGTGGTTTGAAAAAGCTAAAAGTTGAAAATGTGTTTGGACATGAGTTTGAAAATTTTTAGCTTTTCAAACGTAGAATTTATCTAAATTCATATCCAAACGGACCCTAATTAGAAAGAGAGAGAGACTAATCTTCTAATGGCATAAATTATTATCAACTTCCGTAACATGTGCCATTTAGATCACAAATTAAAGGCACCCACTACATTCCCAACAGAAAGGAAATAAATGAAAATGACTAATTAGATGACTATCTTGATCATAGATCACCCTAACCAAAACATCTTGCTACCACCACCAACAATTTATTCAAAAAAAAAAAAAAAATTGAAATCTCAACATCCGAGATGGTCCGCCTATGCTCAGGCTGTCGGAGGAGGTGCTGCACCGCTCTGGGAAGAGCAGAAGGACTTGAGGAGGGGATTGAAGGCAGGGTTTAAAAAGGGGAAGAACTGGAGGAAGCAGTCCTGGCTGATGCTCTCTATTGCATTGCAGCACTGTGAGCTCAAGTTGATCCTCCCAGTGAAGAACGAGCTGAAAATGTCTTGGATGCATCCCTCCGCGCTTATCAGAGCCTGCCAACACGCGAACGTCTTGCTCTCTTCCACCCGCTCAGTCGCTGGACGAGCCAACGCCACCGTGCATGAGAGCACCAGCATGAGAACAATCATCGATGTTGCTCCAGTCTTCGTCATCTTGACAAGATTATCAAACTTGAGCTACTGCTGTTGATTTTTCTTTCTTTTGTGCTGGTGGATGTGATGGTGGTGTGTGATGTGGGGTTTATATAAGGGTTGGTGGGGATGAAGGATCTTTAAGTAACGATTTTGTTTTTCAGTTTAAATCACTCTTTAATTTAGGATGCATTTACATAGTTTGGGAGTTATTCTATTTGTTAGACGTTGGTTGCATGGGAGTTACTATAATAGTTATCAGGAGAGAAGACAATATGCGTTTGTAAATTTTTTTTCTTCTATTATCAAATGAGGCCTCTCATTTAAATCATACGAGTCATATCTAATAATTGTTTAAAATTTTATTGAATTTTCTTTTTGTTAACACAAAAGGTAATTGAGTCAATTGACTAGGATCCCTTATTCTATATCTTCTTTCATCAAAACTCATTTATCTTTATAAATTTTATTAGAACGCTTGCTCTTAGGAGAAATATATATAATTAAAGCTATAACTTAGGTGGGGTCCAACTCGAACTCGATCGGTTGAACTTGGTTTTTATGCGGGTTGGGTTCTAAAAACTGGGTTTGGATTAATTGGTAATGTCTATAAAATTTGATTGGGTTCGGTTGACATTATAGATAATCCGATCTAACTTGAACCCGTATTTTACACTCATGTAATATTTTGAATGAGCCATGGACCATTGATACTTTATTTTTTACTCTAAATCTCTATCTTGGATCATAATATAATTTATTTTGGTAGACTTAGATTGTTTTAGTGGGTGGTTAAAATTAGTTAAATATGTATGTTTTTTTTATTTATTAAGAATTAAGCTTGAAAATCGGATTTCACGGGGTGGTTTGGGTTATCACGGGTTGAGTTCGGGTTAGAGTCATCGGATTGAAATTTAGGTTGGGTTGGATTAGAGTTGAACACAATCCGAACCTAACCCTCTTGAGTTGTACCCCTATATATAAATATTGGACTGTTTAATAATTTACTTTTAAATTTTTTTCAAGATATCACGCACCTTTAATTTTAATAAAAGAAAAAGGATTATTCAGATCATAAACACATACAAGATCACCCACCAAAGAGATAGAAGTAAAAGAGATGTATACTTTTTCTTTTGGTATTTAAAAAAAAAACCCAAAACTACTCCTCCACGTACAGTTTATCCCCAACAAAATTCACTCATGACACCAACACAAGAGGTGCCTCAAGATTTAATAAAAAACATAATTCGCATTTTTGAAATTTTGTTGGTTGATGTTACACACTTTTTGTTACAAAATTCATTCTCTTTTACTTCTATCTCTTTGATGGGTGATCTTGTATGTGTTTATAATCTGAATAACCATTTTTCTTTTATTAAAATTAAAGGTGTGTGGTATCTTAAAAAAAAATTCAAAAGTAAATGTTAAACAGTCCAATTTTTAAACCACATGTAAAGAAAATTAAAAAAAAAAAGAGAAAAATCCATATAACCCCCTATAATCTGCCATAAATCCATATAACCCCCTGCCCCGTTAAACAGATGGACGGAAGGTAGACGGAGGGGATTTTATAGATATAGAGGTGATTACAGGGGGTTATATGGATTTATAAAAATTGCAGAGGGTTATATGGATTTAGGTCAGATTACAGGGGGTTATGATTTTTCTCTTTTTAAAAATAGCATGAAATATGTTACATTTATTCTTTTAACAGTCTCTCAGTCTCCACATTTTTTTTCTTTTTTAAAAAATCTTAATTTAATGAGATATATGATCGTAATTAAATCATTCTCCAACTTTCATAAGATCCGTCATTTCATTCATAGATGAGAAGAGGTAACATTATAATCATCCATTACCACTACATAGAGGACACTAATAAAAATTACTAGAAATTCTTGATAGTCATTGATAACTTATTTATGAAAATTTTAAAAAGTGTCATCGAACCAAAGATGACATGATAACCCCAACTCAAGCAGTTGGCGAAGGCGCCGCCCCTCTCTGAGTAACGCAGAAGGCCTTGATCAAGGGATTAAAGCCGATGCTGACGAAGGGGAAGATCTTAGAGAAGCAGTTGTCGCTGATGCCCTCTATAGCCGTGCAACACTGTAGGCTGACTCTGATCCTTCCGGTGAAAAATGAGCTAAACCGATTGCAACATTGCTTACATGGACAATAGATCATACTTTCGGGAGGCTTATCATTATATGCAAATTCTAGAAAATTTTTAACTCCATCCATGTATGCCTGAGAGATCCTATTTTGTGAATCGATCCAACTCTTATCCATATTTTTTCACTGTATACATAAACAAATAAGGAGACTCATGAATATTCAAGGGATAAAAAAAAATACAACAATATTCAGAATAGTAGTATCAAGTGATAGGTAATATAAAGAAGCCAACATTAAATGTAGTCAATGTAACATTTCTTTTCTGGATAAGCCAATATTACCATTAAAACATTTCATTTCATGCCTTGGATCATGAACTGATTAGCAGCAATTCTATTCTCTCCCTTTAGATATGGCTTGTTAGCAGCAATTTCCAAGTGTTACCCCACCCAATCCCGTATCTGCTATTCACAGGATCACTGTGGGTGATGATCATTTATATGAGCAGAGGTGAGGAGCTAGGATACCTAACTAAATTTGATGAACACAAGAAGAAAACATCAGAATGAGAATTGTTTTTCCTAGGAGATATTTTTAGTTTTCTAAATCAGGAAGTTGTTTTGTAGCTTTTTTGTTTATGGACTTCTGTAATACCAAAATTTCTGTTTATGTAATATTTATTTCCTCGATCAATATGGTTCCCTTGTCATTTTTAAAGTTTCAGATGAGAAACACTTTGTTTCCACCATATAATTATTTATTTGATTGCATTTTCACTTCAAATTAACAATTTTGACATCTCAGCAAAACAGATCAATTCAACATTCCCAATAGTGAAGATCAATTCAACATTCCCAATAGTGATTATATTGCGCGGCAAGATCAATTCAACATTCCCAATAGTGAAGAGCTTGAACAGATGAAAAAAGAAAATAGCAAACTACAAGAAGAGCTGGAAAAGCAAAATAAAGCAATAGGGGAAGTTGAGGCAGGTAATTTTTTTTATAAAAACTTTCTGGCTATCTAAAACATATTGGTCATTAAGTACATATAGTCTTGTATGGAATATTGTTTGACAATATTAGGTTGTGACTTGCAAGCTTCTTCTGATATAAGATGAGCAAAATGTTGGGCTTACTCGTAACTGTGACTTAATGTGCATTGTAGAAATTCGAGCTTTACAGTCAAACCTAACATTAGAGCAAATACGCATCAAGGAGACTAAACTGAAAGCAGAGGTGAGATCTCTATTTATACCGCTAGAACAAAGTGGACAGACATAAGCATCATGCAACGCAAAAGCTAAGCTAACATTATGTTCTTGTTTCTAACATTACCAGGTCAAAGAAATGGAGGAAAGACTCGCCAAGTTGAGTGAGGGGACTGCTTTAGTGAACCCAGAAGACAGAAAGGCAGTTGAAGAAATTCAAGGTCTCCTGCCCACATAATTCATATATTTAAAATTATTATCAATCTCACTCCATATAACATCAAGTTCAAGAAGATAAATTTTGGAGAATTAACAAAAATTTCCTCAACTAAGAATAAGTTAACAACAAAAAAACCTGCAACCATCAGAACTGTATTGACATGGCTTTCTCTCACACAAGCTCAGGGGAGGACCAGAGATTTTGTTAAGACTTTCATTGATATGTCAAGACAACGTGTACTATAGGGTCACTGCCTTTCGTAATTGCCAATATGTGTACTAATAACCTCTGATACAGCTCCAACTTTTATAATGGGAAAAATGCTTCCTCATCATGAAAGTACATATAATTCTTCTCTTATTGATTGAGTTCCATTATGTACAATCAACCATATATTTCTCAATGTCTATGAATGCAGCATCTTCTTTGGGAGTCAGCATCAAGTCCATCTTAGCAGAGCTCTTACTTTTTTTCAAAGTCCTCATTTAGTGCCAAAATTTTCTTGCTCGTCATGCAATTTTATATTTTGTCCATATCAAGAGATCTCCCACAGAGATCAATATTATATGTCCAAGCTTAGAGGTAGTTTTTTTCTTTTGTTTTTCATTTATCAATGCTCAAAAGGAAAGGCAAGCTAGTAATATAGTATATAAGAACAAAAAAATCACAGGTTGGAAAGAAGTTTTATTGTTATTAAGACTCGTGTATCCACCAGCAAACATGCCCAAAAATTTTAGCAAACAGAGTCATCGGAAGAAACATAATAATTCAAAACCCAAGCCAACATATATTTAACTATTGAAGACTGCCCAATATGAAAATAATTCTTGCACAGACAAGATTGATAATTCTAAACTCCGAAGATTAAGAAACATATAAAGTCATCAATTGAGGAAAAGTAGTACACATAAATGGTCTATGGAAGTAAAACCAACATGTGTGGACTCATAGTGAGCAGCAATTGAAATTTCATATTTGCTACTAAAATTTGGGATTTTAAAACAGAGAAGGCTTTAGTGAACCCAGAAGACAGAAAGGCAGTTGAAGAAATTCAAGGTCTCCTGCCCACATAATTCATATATTTAAAATTATTATCAATCTCACTCCATATAACATCAAGTTCAAGAAGATAAATTTTGGAGAATTAACAAAAATTTCCTCAACTAAGAATAAGTTAACAACAAAAAAACCTGCACTCATGTCACTTCATACAAAACATCTGTAAATGCTCACAAGTTACAAATTCAGACAGTTAACTATTAAAAAAACCTGCACCCATTGCCTTGTTCTGGTTTTCTAAAGGAGATTCCAGTTGTGCCTCTTTTTTTTTTGTGTGCTTGGCAGGGAAAATACAATGCATTGATTCTAACACATACTTCATTTTCTATGAATCTAAATGAAACAGTGAACATACATGACTATAAAACCTCTAAATAGACTCAAAAATCAGTTTCAAATGCACCTTTGATATCAGGTGTAGAAATATCGGTAAAAATATTTTTCAACAACATGTCTTTGAAGGTGAAGATCGGGCAAATCAAAGACTAAGAGAAGGGAGAGAGAGAGAGAGAGAGAGAGAGAGAGAGAGAGAGAGAGAGAGAGAGAGAGAGAGAGAGAGAGAGAGAGAGAGAGAGAGAGAGAGAGAGAGAGAGACGATCACCTTTGGGGAATCAAAGTTAGACGGCGGTGGATCGGAGACGATCGAAGTTGGACGGAGACGGTGATCGAAGTCGGATTGCGACGGCGGCTTGATCGGAGACGATCGAAGTTGGATCGAAGTCGGATTGCGACGGCGGCTTGATCGAAGTCGGCTTGATCGAAGTTGGACGGAGACGGCGATCGAAGACGGCGATCGATCGCAGACAATCGGCAGACCAAATGTGTTTCCAAGAAGTTAGGTTTTTTTTTTTTTTAATATATATTTAGAAAGATCGGACGGCTGTGATCAAAAGTGAAACAATGAACGGTTAGATCTAAATTTAATATTTGCGACGGCCAATCTTCCGTCGCCAATAGTGTATTATTTGCGACGGTATGCTATAGCCGCCGCAAATACATATTTTAAACAGCGGCTTATTTCAGCCGTCGCAAATGTCGAGAAGTATTTGAGAACCAAAAAAATAGCGTAAAAAATATAGGCATTTGCGACGGTTTTGGACATCCGTCGCAAAAAAGCGTCGCAAAAAATGGTTTTTCTTGTAGTGTGAAACTCCATAAACTCTTTGAATCCATAAGAAATAAAACTCTAAAATGGAGAAAATTCAAAATATTATTAGTAAAAACTGAAGACCATAGGTTACAAGTTTTCTCTTTTACTAAGAACAGAAAATTAAAAATTATCAAAAATAGTAAAATTGAAATTTGTTATAACTAACCCTGTGAGATCCTAGAAGATTCTTAAAATTGATAGAAACCAATTATGATTTGTTGTGACAGAGATATCTCCAATTTAAAAATTACTAAAAATAATAAATTCGCTAATTTGAGGATCTAAATGAAGAAATTTTTTAAAATTAAGCATTCTTAGTTATATAACAACTAATCCAAAAGATCATCACGATATATATCTCCATATAAAAGTTTGTGCGATTCTAAGATCGTGATCTACATCAAAATCCATCCTATATTATATTAGATAAAGTTTATTATTTTTAGAAAAATGAAAAAAGATGAAGACTGCGTTTGGGGCTAGAAGCCGATTAGTCTTAACATTTTCTTAATAAATGCAGTAACAGTTCTTCAGGTTGGTTCATGGGCTTCCAATTTACTACCTATTCCGAGTCCATGGCTCAATTATTCTCACTCCTAGTATGAAATGGTACGTGAAACTCTTTTTCTAACCCCAGTTTCAATTTGTATATATTTTAATTTTTTTAATATCTTTTCAAATGAGATACATATTTACATTTATGAAAAATGAAATATACATTAATGAATTGTATGAATCACAATCACCGTATGTTTTTTTGTTTCATTTTAAAAATGCATACTTTGTGTAATGAAATATATATACATTTATAAAAATAGTGTGTGTATATATATATTTACATAAAAAATTAAAAAATTACATGTTAAATTCAACGAAATATACATTTGTTGGCTATAAGTGATCGCATGATTATATTAAATATAATGCCTGCATGTGCATGTAATACCAGTATAGTACTCTATTTTGAAGAATTTCAATCAACAATCAAGAAATCATGGTTACTCAGTCACAGCATTTACCACAAAAAAAAAAAAAAAAAAAATTCGTTAACTTTCGTAACAGAGACGATGTCATTAATTCATATATCAAAAGAGGTGAACTTAATAATTCATTCATCACCACTACATGCCCCAATTTTGACAAAATAATAAAAATGACTTAATTAAACTTCCTGCCAATAACTTATTCATGAAAAATAAAAATAAAGAGACCCTCAAACGAAAGATGACAATCGCACTTAGACCGTTGGCGGAGGCGCTACCCCACTCTGAGTAACGCAGAAAGCCTTAAGCAAGGGATTGAAGCTGGCGCCAAGAAAGGGGAAGATCTTAGAGAAGCAGTTGTCGCTAATGCCCTCTATAGCCACGCAACATTGTGCGCTGAGACTGATCCTTCCAGTAAAGAATGAGCTGAACACGTCTTGCATGCACCCTGATGCGCCTATCACTGCCGCCCAACACTGCTCAATGTCATCCACAACTGTCTTGCTCTCCTTTACTACCGGGCGAGCCATTGATGGCGAGGCAGTGCAAGCGAGCACCGCCATCATTATCAGAGCGGCGGCTGAGATGGCTCCGGCGTTCCTCATGTTTGGATTACTGGAGCGGGTGTTGCTAATACAAATGAGGTTTGGTTGAATTTCGAAGGGATGGATGTTGTGGAGCATTGGATGGGTGGGTTTTATAAACTTTCATTTCTTTTGATTTTAATTGTTGGTGTCCGTTGCTTTTGTTATACATCTGAGTAACTTAAAATTGTTTTAAAGCTTTAGAGGGCATTTAGAAGGTACTAATTAATAGTAATAGTGTAACACCATTTTTAATAACGTTTGTTACATTGTCGATAATTATATATTGTATGTTAATTGTTACTGGGAAGATGGCATGGGCTGGGTGAGCCCATGAATCCGACCAGATATGGACATATGGCACACTCAATCTATTTTGTGATATGTTTGTAGTCAACTGGTCATCCTTAAGTTAGCACAATGTATGAATAGAATAACACAATATATGTCACTATATAAATATATACTCTACACAATATAATTAAGTATTATATTCATATGATTTATTTTTATTATAAAATAATATATTTTATTTATCAAGATATTTTAAAAAATAAAACAAAACATGTATGAGCTATAACCAGATTGTAAAAATGAATAAATATAACATTTTTCCAGCATTATCGTAGAGTTGTTTAGCCCCCATTTATATTTTAGTTGGACCCCTATTACACATAATTTTTATTGCAGTCTTACTTGCAATTGGAGCCTATAATGAAGTATATGTTTTGTTAGAAAAAAAAATAACTTTTTATAAGTGAATTTATACAATTAATTTGAATATATATTTTTTTCATTTTCATGAAGTCACAAGCTTGGATTACATTACATATAAACGATAAAAAAAAATGAACACATGCAATCCTACACTATATTGGAGTATATTCAATTATTTAAAAAATATATATTTTATTTTTTAAAAAGATCGTGTTTCATCACATACCCTATATTTAGTAAAATTAAAAAAAAAAACATTCTTCAATCTCGTCATATGTTTAACCTTCACATAAAACATTATAGGTAAGGTGCGTATAATGGATGTATAATATTTTTGTATATTATATACACGCTGATAAAAAATATTATAGCTAAAATAATCAATTCTGAAAATTTATTCTCAAGTACTAATTTTTTTTTATAAAAATTATTTTGTTGACTTTAGAATAAAAATTAAAATTTCACATAAAATAATTGAATTAAGTTTAAAACTATCATCTAAAAACTGATTTTGCATATGCGAATTGAAATACGTTTGATAATTTGTCCAAAATAGGATCTGATTGGATTGTCTTGAATTAGACTAACAATATTAAAGGAAATTAAGTATTGCTGCTCACAATTATGGAATTCTTTCTATGTGATTAGAAAGAGAGAGAGAGATTAATCTTCCAATGGCATAAATCATTGTCAACTTCCGTAACATGAGCCATTTAGATCACAAATTAAAGGTACTCAACTACATTCTCCCAACTGAAGGGAATGAAAAAGACTAAAATTAGATGACTATCTTGATCATAGATGACCCTAACCAGAACATCCTGCTACCACCACCAACAATTTATTATATAAAAAAAATTGCAATCCCAACATCCGAGATGATCCGCCTACGCTCAGGCCAGCGGAGGAGGCGCTGCACCACAATTATGAAATTCTTAAAATCTTATGTTTCAAACTCAGCTTTTGAAAATCTATGTTTTAATAGATTTTCAATCGCAAGATTTTTTGGCCTAAAAATGAATATTGTGGTTTGAAAAGCTAAAAGCTGAAAATGTGTTTGGACATGAGTTTGAGAATTTTTAGCTTTTCAAACGTAGAATTTATCTAAATTCATATCCAAACGGACCCTAATTAGAAAGAGAGAGAGACTAATCTTCTAATGGCATAAATTATTATCAACTTCCGTAACATGTGCCATTTAGATCACAAATTAAAGGCACCCACTACATTCCCAACAGAAAGGAAATAAATGAAAATGACTAATTAGATGACTATCTTGATCATAGATCACCCTAACCAAAACATCTTGCTACCACCACCAACAATTTATTCAAAAAAAAAAAAAAAAATTGAAATCTCAACATCCGAGATGGTCCGCCTATGCTCAGGCTGTCGGAGGAGGTGCTGCGCCGCTCTGGGAAGAGCAGAAGGACTTGAGGAGGGGATTGAAGGCAGGGTTTAAAAAGGGGAAGAACTGGAGGAAGCAGTCCTGGCTGATGCTTTCTATTGCATTGCAGCACTGTGGGCTCAAGTTCATCCTCCCAGTGAAGAACGAGCTGAATATGTCTTGGATGCATCCCTCCGCGCTTATCAGAGCCTGCCAACACGCGAACGTCTTGCTCTCTTCCACCTGCTCAGTCGTTGGACGAGCCAACGCCACCGTGCATGAGAGCACCAGCATGAGAACAATCATCGATGTTGCTCCAGTCTTCGTCATCTTGACAAGATTATCAAACTTGAGCTACTGCTGTTGATTTTCTTTTTCTTTCTTTTGTGCTGGTGGATGTGATGGTGGTGTGTGATGTGGGGGGTTTATATAAGGGTTGGTGGGGATGAAGGATCTTTAAGTAACGATTTTGTTTTTCAGTTTAAATCACTCTTTAATTTTGGATGCATTTACATAGTTGGGAGTTTTTCTATTTGTTAGACGTTGGTTGCATATATGGGAGTTACTAGCTAGAATAGTAAATGATGAATAAAAATTAATGAGAAGGCCATATGCGTTTGTAATTTCATTGAATTTTATTGTTGTTTACAAAAACAGGTAATTGAGTCAATTGACTAAGATCCCTTATTCTATATCTTGGTTCATCAAAACTCATTTATCTTTATACAAATTTTATTACAACGCTTCCTTCCATGAGAAATATAATTGGTCGAACAAGGCTTTATATTCGAAATCTCTGATCGTATTAATTGACATCATTTAGATTACATGGTTCTTTCTTTATTTGTCTCCATTTTTTTTTCTCCCTCTCAAAATCTCAATATTCTCTATGCTACGAAAAAAATTGTATATTATCTACAAAAATTAAAAAAACCAACATTTCACATGACATCATATATACACCATAAAATATCGGATACGACCCACTTGTTTGAATACGGAGAACCCTAGTGTAAGAATGTAAAATTAAGATCACCTTTTTGTTGCTTTTTAATTGACTTTTTTTTTTTTTTTTTGTAACAAGGCCCGCGAGAGGTAGATACAACATAACTAGACATAAGGCCTATAACCTAACACAAACTCCCATCCGTCTAAGAAGGGAGTCAGACCGAGATTGAACTCGAGTCATCCGTCTAAGAAGGGTGCATCTCATCCATCTCGCCAATGAGGGAACGTGCTTAAAAATTAGTTGACTTCAATTACAGAAATGCAAGATGTAATTTTAAAAATTAGGTAATTTTAGAAACACTTGACTTTTTTTTCCTAGAAAATATGTACGTCCATATCAATTACTTATATTGTTGTCAATGACTTTTATATGCATTTACAAGGTAACCATTGCTAACGGAAGATCAACGTCAAAGATGGGAAAATTTTCAAATTCACCTTAATTTTATAATTAATGTTAAAATAACTTTTTTAAAAAATTTATTTGCATAAATAAGAACTACCCTCATTTGCCCGTTTGACAATTAATAAAAAAAATTTTGAAAAATTGATTTTTTTGTGTGCAGTAGTATAGGACTGAGAGTATAAAATAAATTGAGTATATTAGTGATCACGTGAAAAATATTATAAGTGGTCATTGTTTACAATAATTCTTGAAATTTTATATAGTCTTCTATTAATAATGGTGGTATCATGTTAATTATACAACATGGCGCATACCCGTAAAAAGTACGAGTTCAAGATCGAAATCAATCTTTTTTCAAAACTAAATCCATGTGAGAACACAATAAAAGTCAATCTAATAAATGTGTTTTGAATCACGTAGCACCAATTTTCAAAACAGTATACTTTAAATAATAGTTAAAATAATCAATTCTCAAAATTTATTCTCAACTATTTTTTTTTTATATATAAATTATTTTGTTGACTTTGGAATATAAAATTAAAATTTAACATAAAAGAATTGAATTAAGTTTAGAACTATCATCTAAAAATTGATTTTGCACATGCGAATTGAAATATGTTTGATAATTTGTCCCAAATAGGATCTCATCGATTGGATTATCTTGGATGAGACCAACAATATTAAAGGAAATTAAGTATTCCAACTCACAGTTGAATTCTTTCTATGTGCGCATTTGGATGTGAGGTTGAAACATGAAATTCTTAAAATCTTATGTTTTCTTTCTATGTGTGCGTTTGAACGTGAGGTTGAAACATGGAAACAGAGATGTAATCAATCGAAGAGAGAGAGAGGGATGGTTTCAATGAATCATGTAAATTGAGAGGGGGAAGGGGACCTGAGGGAAGGGAGGGTCTGGATAGAGTGAAGGGAGAGATCCCTTCGAAGGTTCCTCACCAGGTGAGGCAACATCGCCGTCGCCATCTCTCTCTCTCTCTCGTCTGAGACTTCCATCGATGATGAATTGATGATGAAGAAGTCACCGTACGGACCGGGCATAGGCCGGGATGGGCCTCAATTTTGCCCAAGCTCCGGCCCATCTGTAGCGCTAGTTTGTTTCGGGCCTGGCCCGGATGGGCTTTGGGCGGGGCCTGGTATGGGGCTAGAAAAATGTTACATTCAGGCCCTTTATAATTTTAAAACTCAAACTCATATTTTTGAGTTTTTTAAAAATAGCATGAAATATGTTACATTTATTCTTTTAACAGTCTCTCAGTCTCCACATTTTTTTTCTTTTTTAAAAGATCTTAATTTAATGAGATATATGATCGTAATTAAATCATTCTCCAACTTTCATAAGACAGTCATTTCATTCATAGATGAGAAGAGGTAACATTATAATCATCCATTACCACTACATAGAGGACATTAATAAAAATTACTAGAAATTCTTGATAGTCATTGACAACTTATTTATGAAAATTTTAAAAAGTGTCATCGAACCAAAGATGACATGATAACCCCAACTCAAGCAGTTGGCGAAGGCGCCGCCCCTCTCTGAGTAACGCAGAAGGCCTTGATCAAGGGATTAAAGCCGATGCTGACGAAGGGGAAGATCTTAGAGAAGCAGTTGTCGCTGATGCCCTCTATAGCCGTGCAACACTGTAGGCTGACTCTGATCCTTCCGGTGAAAAATGAGCTAAACATGTCTTGCATGCACCCTTCCGCGCCTATCACTGTCGCCCAGCATTGCTCGATGTCGTCCACAACTGTCTTGCTCTCCTCTACTACAGGGCGAGCCATTGATGGCGAGACGATGCAAGCGAGCACCACCATAATCATCAGAGCGGTGGCTGAGATGGCTCCGACGTTCCTCATGTTTGGAATACTGGAGCTGATGTTGCTGCTACAAGTGAGGTTTGGGTGAATGTTGAAGGGATGGATGGCGAGACGATGCAAGTGAGCACCACCCAATATTGGATGGGTGGGTTTTATAAGCTTTCATTTCTTTTGATTTTAATTGTTGGTCCGTTGCATCTGAATCTGAGTAACTTAAAATTGTTTTGAATGGGCTTTAGATGGCATTTATAAGGTACTAATTAGTAGTAACACCATTTGTAACAGAAGATCCGTATCTGTTACAATGTGAATAAATATTGCATGTTCAAAAGAGGTGGACCACAAGATACTTAAATTGTCTGTAATTATAAATTGTCTGTAATTATCCGTGCGTTTCACGCACATAACAAGTACATAGGATATTGTCTATTCCAGTTTTTTTTCTAGTCTTTTTTCCCTTTTTTTAAATTTATTATCTATTCTCCCACTATTAGTATATTATTTATTTTATTTGGTTGAAATTGAAATATAAATAACTACAGTTTATTAAAAAAAAACAAGTACTGAGAATAGATTGGGTCGATTACATGGCCTACGAATTCAAATTAGATGACTATCTTGATCATAGATGACCCTAACCAGAACATCCTGCTACCACCACCAACAATTTATTATATAAAAAAAATTGCAATCCCAACATCCGAGATGATCCGCCTACGCTCAGGCCAGCGGAGGAGGCGCTGCACCGCTGTGGGAAGAGCAGAAGGACTTGAGGAGGGGATTGAAGGCAGGGTTGAAAAATGGGAAGAACTGGAGGAAACAGTCCTGGCTGATGCTCTCTATTGCATTGCAGCACTGTGAGCTCAAGTTGATCCTCCCAGTGAAGAACGAGCTGAAAATGTCTTGGATGCATCCCTCCGCGCTTATCAGAGCCTGCCAACACGCGAACGTCTTGCTCTCTTCCACCCCCTCAGTCGTTGGACGAGCCAGCGTCGCCGTGCATGAGAGCACCAGCATGAAAACAATCATCGATGTCGCTCCAGTCTTCGTCATTTTGACAAGATTATCAAACTTGAGCTATTGCTGCTTATTTTCTTTTTCTTTCTTTTGTGCTGGTGGATGTGATGGTGGTGTGTTATGTGGGGTTTATGTAAGGGTTGGTGGATGAAGGATCTTTAAGTAACGAGTTGTTTTTTCAGTTTTAAATCACTCTTTAATTTTGGATTCCTTTACATGGTTGGGAGTTATTCTATTTTGTTAGACGTTAGTTGCATATATGGGAGTTACTAGCTAGAATAGTAAATGATGAGTAAAAATTAATGATGAGTAAAATTTTTAACTTTTCAAAGACAGAATCTATCTAAATTCATATCCAAACAGATCCAAATTAGAAAGAGAGAGAGACTAATCTTCTAATGGCATAAATTATTATCAACTTCCGTAACATGTGCCATTTAGATCACAAATTAAAGGCACCCACTACATTCCCAACAGAAAGGAAACAAATGAAAATGACTAATTGGATGACTATTTTGATCATAGATCACCCTAACCAAAACATCTTGCTACCACCACCGACAATTTATTCAAAAAAAAAAAAAAAAAAATTGATATCTCAACATCCGAGATGGTCCGCCTATGCTCAGGCTGTCGGAGGAGGTGCTGCACCGCTCTGGGAAGAGCAGAAGGACTTGAGGAGGGGATTGAAGGCAGGGTTTAAAAAGGGGAAGAACTGGAGGAAGCAGTCCTGGCTGATGCTCTCTATTGCATTGCAGCACTGTGGGCTCAAGTTCATCCTCCCAGTGAAGAACGAGCTGAATATGTCTTGGATGCATCCCTCCGCGCTTATCAGAGCCTGCCAACACGCGAACGTCTTGCTCTCTTCCACCCGCTCAGTCGCTGGACGAGCCAACGCCACCGTGCATGAGAGCACCAGCATGAGAACAATCATCGATGTTGCTCCAGTCTTCGTCATCTTGACAAGATTATCAAACTTGAGCTACTGCTGTTGATTTTCTTTTTCTTTCTTTTGTGCTGGTGGATGTGATGGTGGTGTGTGATGTGGGGTTTATATAAGGGTTGGTGGGGATGAAGGATCTTTAAGTAACGATTTTGTTTTTCAGTTTAAATCACTCTTTAATTTAGGATGCATTTACATAGTTTGGGAGTTATTCTATTTTTTAGACGTTGGTTGCATGGGAGTTACTAGAATAGTTATCACGAGAGAAGACAATATGCGTTTGTAAATTTTTTTTCTTCTATTATCAAATGAGGCCTCTCATTTAAATCATATGAGTCATATCTAATAATTGTTTAAAATTTTATTGAATTTTCTTTTTGTTAACACAAAAGGTAATTGAGTCAATTGACTAGGATCCCTTATTCTATATCTTCTTTCATCAAAACTCATTTATCTTTATAAATTTTATTAGAACGCTTGCTCTTAGGAGAAATATATATAATTAAAGCTATAACTTAGGTGGGGTCCAACTCGAACTCGACCGGTCGAACTTGGTTTTTATGCGGGTTGAGTTCTAAAACTGGGTTTGGATTAATTGGTAATGTGTGTAAAATTTGATTGGGTTTGGTTGACATCATAGATAATCTGACCTAACTCGAACCCGTATTTTACACTCATATAATATTTTAAATGAGTCATGGACCATTGATATTTTATTTTTTACTCTAAATCTCTATCTTGGATCATAATATAATTTATTTTGGTAGACTTAGATTGTTTTAGTGGGTGATTAAAATTAGTGAAATATGTATGTTTTTTTTATTTATTAAAAATTAAGCTTGAAAATCGGGTTTTACAGGGTGGTTTGGGTTACCACGGGTTGAGTTCGGGTTAGAGTCATTGGATTGAAATTCAGGTTGGGTTGGATTAGAGTTGAACACAATCTGAACCTAACCCTCTCGAGTTGTACCCCTATATATAAATATTGCTCAAATGAGGTCTTATATTTGAAATCTTTGAACATATTGTTCATTGACATCATTTAAATTAGGTTTTGCATCTCTAGATTAATCATTTGAACCAATCAAATAGAGAGAAAGAAAAGAAAAACACAAAAAAATAGAGAATTTAAATGGTTCTTTCTTTATTTTCCTCGATTACATGCTCTTTGGGTCTCCACTTTTGACCCTCCCTCGTAATCTCAATATTCTCAATATATGGAATGAAAAAAATGAAGTATATACTAACATATGCCTGGATCTAGTTATAAAAATGTGATTTTTAATGAGTTATATATCTCATTAATGTAATTAGTGTATGATGTTAACAATGTAATAAATGAGCTAGAAATTGAAGCTGAAAAAAAAAATTATGCTTAACAGCGTTTAAAGAATTCAGGTGAATGGCCTATGAATTTAATGACACGGGCATGGTCACTGTTGCAGTTTTAGGTTTTCTATATGCCCCTTATGTAATCCTATTTCTTTTAACAAGATATTGATTATAGATAAAACATGATATTTTTTGTAGTTCAGAAAATATAATGTTAGACATATTTTTGAGTTATAGTTCATTGCACAATCATCGTATGTTTTTTTGTATTGGTTCAATCGTTATAATTTTTTATTTCATATTTTATTAAAAATGTATATACTTCTTTTAATGAAATACACGTGCATTTATAAAAACAAAGTGTGTGTATATATTAATTTACGTAAAAAAATAAAAAATATATATTTCATTAATCGAAATAAACATTTGTTGGCTATAAGTAACTACACGCGAGACTGAAAATAATGCCTGCATGCAGGGGTGGATCCAGGACAATATTTTGGGGTGGGCTACATAGCCTATATTAAATATTTATATGGAATTTTTTTTGTTCTTATATTTGATAGCTATATTAAATATTTATATGGAAGTTTTTGTTCTTATATTTGATGTAATTATTTATATACCAAATAGTGTGATATTTAAAAGACATATACACGTGAAGAAAAGAAAAAAATGAAATGTAATTAAAGTTGAATACTTTGATTTTGTAAGAATTGTTAGAAAAATAGGAAGAGTTGCTAGAAAAACAAGAGTTGTTTTATGGATACTAGTTGTTGTGCATGTGCAAATGCACATAAATAAAGTCTAACATTTGTTTCGATTAATATTAATGTGAAATAATTTAGTTACAATAACATCTTCATAACAATGACTCTAAATGCAAGAAATCTAATGTCTCTAGTTTATCCAATCAAATGATGAAAATAATAGTGTCAAACATAAAAAAAAACAATCATAGATTCATAGTAGACTATGTCTTATATGCATTTTTTCTAAAAATCATAAAGAAAAATATTAAATAGTTCATAAAAAAAAATACCCAGAACTCAAACCACCCTTGTATCCAAAAAAAAAAATGATCTAAGCAAGTGAATCCAATGTTTATAAATAATTAATCAATTCAAAAGCACTAAATAATCAAAAAACTTTTAGTGAGAGATATCCAAACTAAATTAAAATGAATGTCTCACCTAAAAAATGAATCGATTTAGAGGATTACCAATCAAGATTATAAGAAAATAGGTAGGGATGGTAATGAGGTGAGTTTTATTAGTAACCTGACCCAAGCCGCCTTATCGGTGGGTTTGGATTCCATGTTTTTCAAACTCACCCCAATCTGCCCAAACCTGTGTAATACATGGGTTGAGTTTGGGTTTTATGTTTAAAACCCGACCCAACCCGCGAACCAGACTTTTATTCAATCATTAGGATTTATAAAATAAATGAAAATTAATTCCTAATATAGTTAAAAAAAAAGTCAACTATCGTCATTCTTTTTTTTTCTTTACAACCAATTATTGACATTCATCTTACGAAGAAAATTCAAAATACAAAATTTTATAAAATCAATTGTCCGTCACCATAAAAATAAAAAATGCTTGATACTCTATAGTATTTTACTTTTCCCTTTTCCTTTCAACATATAAGTAAAAAAATTATTTTTTTGGTCTTATATGTAATTTTGAACTATATATATTATATATTCTAAAATATTTTAATTAATTTTCAAATATTGTATGTAATGAATGTCATAAACTATACATGATATATCTATTTTGATATTTAATATTCAAATTGAAGTTTATTTCATGAATATAATCCACATTCATGTCAAAAATAATTTTTGTATTTTTGCCTAAAGAACATAAAATTAAAATTAAAAGTAATTTCCATGAAACCCAAGAAACACATTTAAATGTTAAAAAAAAATTGTTTAAATAAAATACAAAATCACATAAGTTTAATCGAGGGTGTTCACAAGCAAATCACCTTTGTCCAATGTGAATTATTTTGAAGCCTCTCATCAGCCAATTTCACATCATGCTCCTTTACTCTCTAAAAACAAATAACTATTTTGAACTATTAAAGAATCAGCTATAAAAATGGTCAATCTTTTTAGACGATATTTATTTTAGTTCCTATCGTAATTGAAATTAACCAGATTTGTAGTTGAATTATTGTAATACCCTTTTATAATTTATTTGATAAATTACTGTAAGACACTAATCAGATTTGTCGTTGACTTTAAGGAGATTTTTATAGAAACGTTTTCCAATTTTCATGCATGATATGATGAAAATATGAATAAATTATGGATGAGATTATAATGATATGACTGGATTTTCATTGGATTAAATCTATTGTTGAACAAAGCTCAAATTTGAATTTGTCCATTTTTATAGCAATAGTTTTTTTTTGTACCAGTATTTATATGTTTTTTTTTATTGGATTGCATTTTTAATTACTGTGAATTATAACTTTTTTTGTTGGGTAGATCTTATGGACTATTGATTATTTGGGGCGTTAATAAAATAGAGAAATCCAAGTAAATAGTAAATGCTAATCAAATATGTGTGAATTAAATAAATGCTAATAGATGTGAATTACATTAATATTTGATACCTTTTTTTAATGTATCATGTTTTTGCATATGAAATGTTTCAACACATTTTTAAGATGTATTTCTTCTTCGTAATTTGTAATTCAATTGAATCGATATATACATAATAATTGAATAAATTTGATTTTATTTTAAAGATATATTATATTGTAAAAAAAGATTAAATTCTAAGGACATAATTTTTCAATATAAATATCACATAATTATACTGGGAAAAAATCACATTAAAAATATTGGATTTTTTTTTTTAATCATTAAGTTTGTTCCCCGAAAATATAAAACAAATAATATAACAATATAACGAGGAACAAAAGACACAAAAACAATATCTATGTGTATTTGAGACAAGTGATTATAAGGCCTCAATAAGGAAATATGAGGAACCCAGAAAAACAAAAGTTTGAATGAGATCTAAATCATCTCTCTCATCAAAAAATCATCATAAATCTACACATTCCCAAAGCTTTAGCTTTTCTAGTGGTTTACAAAGTACCAGCTTTTGCAACACAAAACTTCCTCGAATTTGCCCTTGAAACATGTGTTTAATACATCACAAAAATATGATGATTTGTCTTTGAATGGCTTGTCAAGCTTCTCCCTTTTTTTGCTCTTTGCTTCTTTTGCAAGCAAGTTAACACATCCATAAGTTGACAATCTCAATGGATAAACTAATGTACTATAAATCTAATTATCAATCACTCAAGTAAAAATATTATAGAAAATACAAGACATGGTAAAATACAATCAACAATATATACACAAAGTGAACATTGCATGATGTCAAAGAGAATGCATACATACCCCAAAAATTTGAAAAACGAAATGATCATGGCATATGTAGTTGACATTGTGAGGACGAATAAGATCGATCGAGAACGGCAACGTCAATTGGGTTCCTACTCAAATATACCTTCTCCTTACTTGATAGTACTGTCCTAAAGAAAGATTCAACAACCTGTTTTCAAAAAAAAATATTCATCCATTAAATTATTGTCGCCTGTCATCAGCAAATCAATAGAGAAGGTTCAGTGGACCATTTTAGTTACATGCCAAGTTCTCTGTCTCATATAAATAAGACCAAATGAATGAGGAAGCAATTAGAAAGAAAGAAGCTATCTAATGTCTAGGAAGGAATGAGTGAAGTGAGACATGGTGTAATACATAGGGATAGATGTTACAAAACTAACGCCATAATATTTGAAACAAAGAGGTAATGTTTTTGTGATATTCATTGAATGTACCAAAGATTCCCATGGTTAAAAAATGCACTAAAGAGCGTGGATTCTCGTAATGGATGGGAAATCATGACATTTCTAGAAAGTTATTGGAGTGACTTTTTTGTATTTCATAAAATTTTTAATGCTCTCATAATGGATGGGAAATCATGACATTTGTAGAAAGTTATTGGAGTGATTTTTTTTTATTTCAGAAAATTTTTAATGCCAACAATGAAACAATCTAATGATTAACAAGAGGTCACTCCAATACCAAACAACCAAGGGCCATGGGGTTGTATATATATAATACTGGTCCAAAGGTTTGGACCTGATATTGTTTGCGTGCTATATATAGTTATTGAAAGAAACCCAAAAAAATTAAGGTTAAAAATATAATTATGATAGAAAGCATGTGAGCAGGACGTTGAAGCACATTGAAGCACAGAGTGATGTGAAAAAAAAAGAAGAGATGATGAACTGAGGGATGTTTTACAACCTAACTTTCCTAAAATGAGGACGGACTTGACTCAAATTCTAAGAGGTTTGTAATAACCAATATCTTCATAAATGTCATTTACAATTGTAAGGCATATTATATATATATATATATATATATATATATATATATATATATATATATATATTATCAACATCAAGTGTCAGTAACACAACAATTTTTTAGGGAGAAACCCAACAAAGGCAGGAATACAAAGGTAAATTAAATGCAGAGAACAAAATTCATATAATATTATCAGCAAGTTCTAGCAAGAGGAATTACATTGAAAACAAAGTGTCCTCAACAGCAATCCAACCAAATTTTTGCATTTATGTTTTTATTTATATCAGTGTTTTTCCTCGTTCTGAGAAATTCAGAATAACTAAAGTTCACTTGTTTCAGATGACATAACTTCCAAGAAAGAAAAACCAAGATCTACATTCTTTTATCCCAACACTATTTCAGAAAGTGTTAGGATGCACGAGGGGGCCGCGTGTGGGGTGAGGGTGGGGGAGCAGCGACTAAGTGTTAGATGGGGCTCAGGTGGCACCAAAATGGGACGGTTTAGGCTTCAACTTTTTTTTTGGGGGGGGGGGGGGACTCTTGATCAATACTAAGAGGCGGCTAAGGCAGGGTACCCCTCGGCAGAGAGCAGAGAGGGTCAGGCAAAACACCTTGGTAGACTTGGGTCTCTTTTTGAAACAAGGCTCCAACTATCATCCAAGGTTCATAATATGATGTGATAACAAAATATCATGTCAGTGGAAGTGTTTATTTTACACCAGCCTAATTAATCCACACTTGAAGCACAATGACAGACTCACATTGACTTTTTTTCTTGAAATAAGGTAGGTATTATACAACTTCATTTCATAGAAATGATGAATACAATTCTAAGAATTTTTTTGTACTGGGGTGAGAGAGGCTCAAACTCTCGACCTTTGGATAACTTAAGAGAGGTATGAGACCTACGAGCTAGCCAATTGCAACATAATCCTCTACGGTATCATCAATTCCTGTAGACTCTAGGGAAACAAATAAGGAGATAAAGATTACTACTAAAATGACAAGAAAAATATGTCCTCTTGTTGTATGTTTGCTTTTGTTAGGACAAACAATAAGGGAAATGGATTTCATGGTTATCTATGGCAAAAACATATCAGAATGAGATCTTGAACTGATCAAGTCAATTATATGCTATATGTGCTACAACATCACATATCTAAAGCAAGAAACCAAGGAGTTTTTTTTACATCATTCACCAAAATCGTAAACAACAGAGAGATCATGAACTTTCAGTTTCACATTTTCTGCAAAAAAAATAAAATTTTTATACATATTTAATGCATAAAGATATGCAGCAATGTGTAAAAAATACTTGGAATGAGTACTACCATAGAAAGAGAGAATAAATTGTAATTCAACGTATTCTTACATCAATCATGTCCTTAATTCTTTTCCTTTTTCTTCTCTTCATCAGTTGTTTGCTATTGTGCTTTTCAATGTCATAAAAGTTCTCTATCATACCTGATAATATAATTCTTTTACCCAAAGCTCCACCCATTTGCATTGCCGCTTAAAAGAATGGATGAACCTTCTCCAATTTTCTTTTTTTAAAAAATAAAAATACAACACTCATTTCTATACAAACACCAAAATGAAAAGAGCTAATGGACATAATTAGAAAACCTAAATACCACATCAAAAACTTCCAACAAAAGAATTAGCTTACAGCGTGCCAAATGGAGAGCACATATATTTATCATTGATTAATATCTCCTCAAACATTTTTCATTATTAGGCTAAAATTTTAAATAATGCAAAAAATGGCATATCGAAATAAATATCTACTCTATCAACATAACAAAATTGACTACCATGCAACAAAACTATTTGTCTCTCACTTTCTATAAGTTGTAACATATCAGTGGAGTTTTCTTCACTTAGTTGGATCTGCATTCAAGGAATGTACAAAGTACATACATAAATAACTTTCCCAAATAACTATTCTTATCATACCTTTCCTTTTCAATTCCTGAATCAGGGGGTTAAGTGTGAATCTATTCTAAAAAAATTGCCCAATCTTTCAGTCTGATGTCATTGAGTTTTTCCATTAAACAAATAACAAAGAGTGACGAAAAATGTTTAAAACACGGAATAAGCATAAATGAAGAACAAAAAAAATAGAAGAAAATATCCAGAAATTTACTCACTGAGAAAATTAACCTTTTGAGGATTATCATGAATACCGACAGACACATCTCACTGTTACATCTTCATTAAATGGGATGACAGCAGCTTTGGAACTATGAAACCACTAAAGAAGTCGACCTTAAACAAATCTTTCAACTTCTGATCACATAGTATTCGCCTTTTATCTGTAGCATCCTTCAAATTGGAAAGTCATAGCAGCCCAAGGATGACATTGTGAAAAATGCTCAGTCTAACTAGTCAATTCATCGAAATATAATATCTATTTGTATAAAATAAATGAAAAGCTAGAAATCATGACATCATCCACAAGCGAAGATCATGTTATTGCACATGCAACAAATATGAGATCATTATCCATAAGATGCATCAGGAGTAATATCAATGAACTGAAAGGTCCAAAAAAACTCCTTGCTATATTGATGAGCAAGAGGAGCACCTTAAGTAACAATACAGTTGTTGAGCAACATGATGCTCATCATCCCTTAGAATACCAGTTTCGTATAAATCGGTGACAACACCTTATCTTATAAAAAGGTTAATTGAGTAAACCAGATTAGTTGTTACGATCCAAGTTTAGTAATGAAATAATGTGGTCTCCAACTCTCCATATTTACAAAAGTAACCTCATCTCCTGAGGCTAGTGGCAAAATATGCTTTAATTAGTCTCCGTTCATTTGGAACATGTAGATAGAAATTGACATAAAAAAATATTAAGCAATTTTTTATTTCAAGGTTATTCCTTTTGTTCTTCATTTGTTGTAAGTTGTTTGGAACCCAACCAATAAACCAAAAAAAAAAAAAAATTAAACACCTTCCTTTCATTTCCATATAAAGGGGAAAAAGAAAAAAAATACATGAAGAACATATATTCCAGATTACCATTCTCTTTCTTCCAAACAGGATCATTTGGAGCATGTCGGCTCTATCATCACTCTTTCTCTTTGACAACTGGTAGGCCACTGCGTCACCAAAAATAGAAGAGAGATTTCAAACATTATGCTGCAAGTTTAAATATAAACTAACATAATTTAATCAATGTTCATAGATCATTATACACAAAAAATGCATAGATATGTATAAGACATTTGACAAAACATTAAGTAAAAAAGATACACTAACTATCCAGAATTATAAGACAAATAAATAAGACATAAAGAAACTTTAATTATCCAGAATTATAAGAAGAATGAATAAGACTAATAAAAATCACTTAGAATATGATGTAAGATACTCAACAGACATGAAGAATAGATATTCCAGATTACCATTTTCTTTCTTCCAAACAGGATCATTTGGAGCATACCCGCCCTATCATCACTCTTTCTCTTTGACAACTGGTAGGCCACTGCGTCACAAAAAAATGAAGAGAGATTCAAACATTATGATGCAAGTTTAAATCTAAACTGACATAATTTAATCAATGTTCGTAGACCAGTATACACAAAAATGCATAGATATGTATAAGACATCTGACAAAACATTAAGTAAAAAAGATACTCTAATTATCCAGAATTATAAGACAAATAAATAAGACATAAATAAACTTTAATTATCCAGAATTATGATATGAATGAATAAGACTAATAAGAATCACTTTTTTTTCGCTTGGTAGAATACGAATCACTTAGAATATGATGTAAGACACTCAACATTGTTCCTCATATGTATAGATGATCAGACAAGTAGCAATATTTATATTCTTCTAGCAAAATCATAAAGTTCAACATATACACACACAAAACTTAATTTAAAATTTTGTTTTCTTTTTTTTAAGATTTGATTTTCCAAAGAAAAAAGAAAAAATAAGAACAAACTAACATTTACAAATATAAAAATATCTCCTTCAAACGGAAAAAATAGCAAACAAAACCAAAGAACAAATTTACTCACATAATTATCATATATGATCAAAACCCACCTCAATACACGCTGAACTTTTTTTTCCTTTTGGTGGAAGGAGAACCATACAAGGGGGAAAAAAAAGAGAGAGTAATCACTAAAATCAAATTCATGAATGCCTAATAAATATAAAAATAGTAACCCAACTAAATAAACCAAAGCCACTTTCAAAGGACCAAACTAACAAAGAAAATCTAAAAAAAAAAAAAGCTCTGAACTGAAAGACACACCATCTAAATTTTCAGGTTTTCCAGGAAGAGAAATCCAATCCTGTATTATTTAAAGTAACTCTTATTAAGATATTAGAGATAACCTTTATGGACTAATTAATAATATTTAAAGTAAATCATATTAAGATATTAGAGATAACCGCTATGATGGACTAATTTTTAGTATAAAATAATGATACGATATGCTTTACCATGGATGGCAGAAGTGCATACCTTTTTGCATACAAAGGTATTCGAAGACCATCATGTAATAATGCCACCATATACTGAGGAGAAACAATATCTCATCAAATCGGACTCATCTCTTCCTCGTGGTTGTGGTCGTATCAGATTCCACACCGGCGAAGCGATGATCGTTATCGCCAGTGGTCCGGTGAGCCTTGACGCAAAAGAGGAACTTGGGTTCTTGAAGGGGAGGGTCGTCGGCTGCTATCGGAGGTGGAGGCGGAGGCGGATGTCAGATTTTGAGAGAGAGAGAGAGAGAGGTATTAAAATGAAGAAGATGAAAGGGTTACTGTAAAAAGAAGGAAGTTGAAACGAATGAAGGTTATCGTAAAAGAAGGGTTATTGTAAAATACGTGTATTTATTTTCGGCCCATTGGGAAGGACAGAATTGTTAATTAAAAGTTAATATATAACATTGAATTTGAGGATATGTCTGGGATAATTAATATAAAAAAAAAATTATGTGGAGCTAAAAATTTTAATATGTCATGCATGATATGATGAAAATATGAATAAATTATGGATGAGATTACAATGATATGAATGGATTTTCATGGGATTGAATAGAATTTAAGGGGTAAAATGGTTGTGATTATTTTATTGTGTATTTGCAGCTGAGATTCATATCATATCCGATTTTAAAGTATTATATATATATATATATATATATTTAAAATAATAATTTTAATCAATATTGCATTGAATTATTATTTTTTGGAACACTAATCATTAAAATTGGATTTGTTGACCATTTATTTTACATGTATAATCATAACATACTTTGGAAATCTATAATGAAGATTACATTAATATTTGATACTTTTTTTGAACTGTATCATTTCTTTGCGTATGAAATGAGAATTTTTTTTTGTATGAACTATATATTCAATATATTTTCATTTTATAAGAATCCTCTTATCCTAATAATATTATGATAACCAAATAAAATTATAAGTTAATAAATATGTTACATGATGAAATGTATGTATTAGAATAAACTATGAATGAAATTAAAATGTTGTAAATGGATTTTCATGGAATTGATTAAAAATGTAGGCGTAAAATGAAAAAATGGAAGGATCCTCTTATCCTAATAACATTATGATAGTCAAATTTAACTATAATTTAATATGTTACATGATGAAATGTATGTATTAGAATAAACTATGAATGAAAATAAAATGTTGTAAATAGATTTTCATGGGATTGGATAGAGCAGGAGTATCCTAATAATATTATGATAATCAATTTTAAATATAAGTTAATAAACATGTTACATGATGAAATCCATGCATTATAGTATATTATAAATGAGATCAAAATGATGTAAATGGATTTTAATGGAATTGAATAGAAATGTAAGGGTAAAATAAATAAAAAATGGTTGTCATTAAAGTAGTGTGAATGGACTGTAATGGGATTGAATGAATTGATAAGGGCAAAAAGGTCAATAAATACGTTACATGATGAAATGTATGCATCATAGTATATTATAAATGAGATTAAAATGATGTAAATGGATTTTAATGGAATTGAATAGTTGAATAGGAATTTAAGGGTAAAATGAAAAAAAATGGTTGTCATTAAAGTGGTGTGAATGGCCTATAATGGAATTGAATGAATTGACAAGGGCAAAAAGGTCAAATGACATATTTTTGGTTTAAGAGACTTTTATATAGTAATATATAGTAATATAGATAAATGTTTCTTTATTGTTCAATTGACATTAAATTATTTTTTAAAATAATATTTGAATTTTAAAATTTAGAATTGTTAAAATTTATAATAAGATCGAGGCTACGTTGCAAAACTGATTTAAGGCAAAAGCTGGGTTTAAATATGATTTTACAAGAAGTTGTCTTGTCCACAATTTTTAGAAATTGAGGTTTTAAACACTTTTTCTCAAAAATATGTCAATGCAGCTTTTTACCCTAATTTTTTTTGTTTGGAAACAGGTTTGGGAAAATAGCTTCCTACAAACTTAAAAACTGTCCAAACCTATTTCCAAATGGGTCAGAGTTCAATTTAGTTTATTAGATTGAGATCTATTTTGTTAGAATACTGTTTGATTTGTTATTAGTTTATTAGATTGATATCTAATTTGTTAGGAATATATTTTATGTATAAAATGGAATTTATATAATATAAAATATAAATATTATAATATGTATGATCAAGTGATAAAAAAATACAAAATCTAGCCCGGCCAGCCAACTAATCCGTCTGCCTCTGCCTGCATGTGTATGTAATGTATTCTATTTTGAAGAATTTCCAATCTAAGAGTTCATGGGTACGAGTCACGGCATTAAACAAAAAAAAAAAACTCCAACTTTTATAACACAAACGATGTCATTCATATATCAAAAGAGGTGAACATGCGTAATAATTCATTGGTCGCCACTACATGCCCCAATTTTGAGACAATAATAAAAATGACTAAAACTTTCAGTTCATCATCACCAATAACTTATTTATGAAAAAATAAAAAAAGTGACTCCGAATCAAAGATGATAACCCCAATTCAAGCGGTTGGCGGAGGCGTGGCCCCACCTTGAGCAACGCAGAAGCCCTTGAGCAAAGGATTGTAACCGACGCCAAGGAAAGGGAAGATCTTAGCGAAACAGTTGTCGCTGATGCCTTCTATGGCCGCGCAACACTGTGGGCTGAGACTAATCCTTCCAGTAAAAAATGAGCTGAACACGTCTTGTATGCATCCTGACGCACCGATCACTGATGCCCAGCACTTCTCGATCTCGTCCACAACTGTCTTGCTCTCCTCCACTACCGGGCGCGCCAACAATGGTGAGGCAGCGCAAGCGAGCACCACCACCATCATCAGGGCAGCTGCTGAGATGGCTCCGGCGTTCCTCATGTTTGTTTGTGTTGGTGGGTGAGGATTGAAGGGGATGAGATGGGGTGAGGTTTTTATAGACTACTATTAACTGTTCCGTTCGTTTTGTTTGTGTATACGAGTAACTTATATTGTTGTTAATGAACTTTATATGGCATTTATAAGGTACTAACTACTAAGTAAAGGCTTAATTAACACCATTGCTAACAGAAGATCTGTAACAGATGTTATGCTGTCAAGAAGGGAAATTTTTTAAATTAAACGCTTAAAGTAATTTTTTTTGAAAAATTATTTACATAAATGATCATCTATATCATTTGACCGTTTGACAATACCATATGAGAAAGAAAAAGTGGTGCTTGCAGCTCATTTGGGCTGGTTCATGGGCCTCTGGCCCACTGTAGACTATAAAATGGAAACTATCACACTCATGTTTTTATAATCCCATTTAGGGTTCCATCTAACCCATTAGTTATCTACATTCACAATAATAAAGTATATAATGTATTTTTTTTTTCACATAGTATATAAATGAGCCCATATAATTTATTGTAGCACATAATCTATCTTTTATAAAAATATATATCTTATTAAATAAAATATATTATTTTTTAAAAATGCAAAAAGGGTGTGGATTGCATTTGGGGCCGCCCGCTTAGTGTAAACATTTTCTAAAAAATTGTAGTAGTTGTCTTTCAGGTTCTCATTTTTAGTAGTAAGGACCATGTATTATCACATTATCCCGCTTGATTGGGATGATATAGAACTTTCGTAAGAGCCTTGCACCCAAAAAAAATGAAAAATAATACGCACAGTTCCATTTTTTAGCCCAACCCTAGTCCACACGTATTTTGATTTTTTAAAAATATTATAACTCATCAAATGCCATATATGTTTTTATAAAGAAAATGAAATACCCACTTATGCATTTCATGGATCGAATTATAAAAAATGTGAATTTTTTATGAGTCATGTATATCTCGTTAATATAAATGTATAACACTAAGAATGAATATAAAACATAAATTGAAGCTGAAAAAAGAATAATCCTGTAACAACGCTAAAAAAAAACCGGGTTACTAGCCCATAAATTTAATGATATGGGCATGGTCATTGTTGCAGCTTTAGGTTTTGGAAAATGTTAGATTCAGTTTTTTTTACAGTCCAAACCTTATATGTTTTTAATTTTTTAAAATTAGTAATTAAACATCATCTAACGAGGTGTATGCTTTGATGAAAAATGTATATCGCTCCGGTTCGAGTTGAATGAACTATTTTTAGTATATATAAAAAAATTTAACGATATATATATCTCATTTAACAATGTATATATATGTTTCACTAGATTTCTAATGTATATGAAACTGCAATTTAGACAGTAAAAAAACTGTGTAACAACGCCTTTAGGTTTTGTATAAGCCTCTGTGTGTTATCTTATTTCTTTTAACAAGACAATTAATAATATATATTTAGATAAAACATGATAATTTTTTTGTATTTAGAAAAATATAATGTTACATATATTTAGGAGTTATAGTCCATCATACAATCATCATATATGCTTAGATTTCATTTTTGTTGAATATTATTTACATAATAAAAATTAAAAAATTACATATTTCATTTAATAATAAATATAAGTGACAATACGCTATACGCGACTAGAAATAATTTGGGCATGTAATAACAGTATTCTTTTTTGAAGAAGGTCCAACCAAGCTAGAGTTCATGCATGGTTACCGAGTCACTACGATAAAATTAAAAAAAAAAAAAAAAATCACTCCAACTATCTTAACACAAACGATGTCATTCATAAATAGAAAGAGGTGAACATAATAATCTCATCCATTGCCAATCTGCTCATTGATGCCCTCCATGAGAAAATCATGATTGAAGGATAGTTGATTTTATTTGTTTTATTTTTTTCATAGACCCCTTCTTTTAGACATGTTTACTTTAATTTTGAAATAAAATTAAAACGCATGTCTACTAGTCAAAAAAAAAAAAAAAAAAAAAAAAACCTAGGCTGGGTTTGATTCTTTCGTAAATCTGAAAGCATGTATAGATGATGCACATATCCCGAAAAGTAAAAATAATATTAAATAAAAAACTGTAATTACAAGCACTATATGTGTAAATTTTATTTACAAATCTTTTTTAATTAAGTAATAATTCATTGACAAAATATTTTTTTATGAAATTCAATAAAAAGGACCCACGCTACATAAGGCATCTATCAATCCAACGTGATTAAACAAAGTGGGAGAAAAAAAAAGATTGAATATAACATTCTTCAACTTTCATAATACAACGTAACCCATTTCATTCAATTCATTTGTAGGTGAAAAGAGGTGCAAAGAGGTCAACATTATAATCCATCCAATATTATCACTACATGTCCCAACTGAGGGACAATAATAACAATAAAATGACTAAAATTTTCTGCTCATCACCAACAACTTATTTATGGAATTAACCGAATAAAAAACAACTTTTATTTATGAAAAATAATAAAAAAAGACTCCGAACCAAAGATGATAACCTCAACTCAGACTGTCAACGGAGGCGTCGTCACACTTTGAGCAACGCAGAAGCCTTTGAGCAAAGAATTGAAGCCGACGCCAAGGAAGGGGAAGATCTTAGCGAAACAGTTGTCGCTGATGCCTTCTATAGCCGCGCAACACTATGGACTGAGTCTAATCCTTCCAGTGAAGAATGAGCTGAACACGTCTTGAAATAAAAAACAACTTATTTATGAAAAATAATATATAAGTTATCATTTATTTTTCATAGGACCGTATGTAGTTCAGAAATAAGTCAAATAAAATTATCATAATCCATATCCATTACATATCCAATTGAGGTATAAAAATGAAAATGACTCAACTTCTTATCAAATCCTTGATCTTACTAATCAAACTTGTTCACCAATTATTAATTTATTCAAATAGAAACGTCATCGACTCATATTGTTGGAGGAGGTGCTGCGCCGCTTTGGGTGGAACAGAAAGACTTAAGGAGTGGATTGAAATTAGGGTTGAAGAAGGGGAAGAACTGAAGGAAGCAATCTTGACTGATGCTTTCAATTGCATGGCAGCATTGTGGACCGAGGTTGATCCTTCCAGTGAAGAATGAGCTGAATATGTCTTGAATGCAACCCTCTGCGCTTATCAGAGCCTGCCAACACGCAAACGTCTTGCTCTCTTCCACCCCTTTAGTCACCGGAGCGGCTAACGTCGCCGTGCATGAGAGCATCAACATTAGACCTAACACCGACATTGCTAAGGCCTTTGTCATAGTTGAAAATATTTCAATTCTTTTGCACTTTGAATATGATGGATGTGGTGTGGGCCGTGTGATGTGGGGCTTATATAAGAGTTGGTGGGTGAAGGATCTTTATGTTAACAATTTTTTTCGGTTTTCAATCGCCCATTAATTTTGGATGCAATTGCATGGTTGTTACTAATACGTTAGATTTTTTTATTTTTAATTAAGGCTTCTCATACATATAAATTAAATAACAATATAACTCATATCGAATAGTTGTACGTTTACCCAATATTTATTGAACTTTTTTTGGTTAGGAAAACAGGTTGGGTCAATTGACTAGGACCTTTGTGTGTGTATAATCTTATTAAATTTTTTGCACTTGCTCTTACAGGAAATATAATTATTGCTTGAATCAGTGATCAAATGACGTGCTCGATCTATCTAGCAATCGAAAGCAATTTTGTGATATGAGAAACAGTGTAGGAATATTAATTTGATCATATCGACATCATTTAAATTACCTTGTGCCTTTTAATTAGATTAAACCCCATTTTGTGGGGTCTCTATTCTTTGGGAAGATATTTTTCATTGACATCGGTGCACAGGCATACACAAGCATGGTGCCATTAATAGGAGATGATTTTGAGATCCCACTTATCTATAATGCATATCATAATCAAACAAAGTTTTTGTTTTTTTTTTAATTTTCTTTTAATTTTTATTTTCACTTGTTAAGATAAGTGGACTATGATATGACGCGTGCATGTTCCACATTTTTTTTTTAATGTTTTTTAAAAATATTTATGTTCTTATTTGTCTTACCCAAAAAAATATATTTATGCTCTCATTGAAAAAATCGTCGACGCATACGCAAATGCATGTTTTGATTTTTAAAAAATATATAACTTATATTTTTTATAAAAAAATTAAAATATATATTTTAATGAATTAAATTTTTAATATACCAAAATTTTAGAAAGAAAAAAAAGACTCCAAACAAGCTACATAGAAAGATTGCTCATAATATAATCTTTTTCATAATTTTTTTATTAGAATGCATGAACTAGTATGACATATTGTCCAGATATGTGATTTTATGGTGTATTTATATAAATAGAATAATTGGTTTATTTTACATCCATAATTAATGTCAATTTATTTCATTTTAGACGGACTTGTGATAGTTCTATGGAATTGCATGTTCTCTTGTTACACGCCTTGTTGGGCTGGGCTGTTGTGGGCTTTGAACCACAAGATTGTTCTGGACCTTATGGGCCGTATCTCTTTCACCTTTTTGTAAGGATTGTGTTTGGATTGTAAGTCGTTTTGCCTGGCATTTGTATATATATATAAAAAAAAATTAAACTATTTCAATCATATTTTATTTTATCAAAATTTTATATTTAAATCAACAGATCATGATCAGTTAATCTTTTAGAGGGGAAAATATTTTGCTTCCGATAAAATCCGTGTTAAAAGTGTTAAAACTTCAGATACAGTAAAATGTGAACCTATGTTTATCTTGTGTGGTCAGCTTTTCCCACGGGTAGTTGCGGGGAAGGCAGAATTCTATTCTACTATTTTTGTTTTTGTTTATCTTTGATTATATGGACTGACTTACTGAGTTGTCTGTTAGTCAATCTGAATCCTTTTTAATTGAGCTTTAACTTTTAATGAAAATGCTTTAACCTACTTTTCAATTAAAAAAAAAAAATGTGAACTTATGAATTGATTATGTGCAGATATACATGATTGCCAAAAAAAAAAAAGTATACTAATTTTGATTAAATAATTAAAATAACATGCATGTCTAGTTGTTAACCTACGAGATATATAAGTATATTCACTGAATTCTAAAAATTAAAGAAAATCACAAGAAATGAATCAAGTCCTTGCTCATACAATTTTCCTTTCAAATCGTATGTTACTCTCAATGGGAAAAAAATGACAAGTAACATAAACCTGGTTTACATATTTACACTGATTATTTTTGTTGAATGGGAGGAGACCATATTGTCAAACTGAAACGTAAACAAGTTAAGTTACAAATTTTTAAACAAAAATTAAAAACGTAGAAGGAATGCATGAATGCATAATGTTTTATAATTCATGCCCTCTCCCCAAAAACTCTATATAAACATCACTCACAAATCACAAGTCACAACTGCTAATAAGAACACAAGCTACATTATCTGATTATTTCCAAATTAAACCACAATGAGGACTGGTGCCAGAGCGATTTCAACGACGATCCTGATGTTGGTGCTCGCATGCACGGTCGCCCGTGCCACGGCCCGCCCAGTAATGGAAGAGAGCAAGGCCTTCGATGTCGAGAAATGCTGGCAGTCGCTCGTAGGCGCAGAGGGGTGCATTCAGGACATACTCAGCTCATTCTTTACTGGAAGAATTCAACTAGGCTTAGTTTGTTGTCACTCCCTCGAAGGCATCGGTGACAGCTGCTTCATCGAGATCTTCCCCTTCTTCAGCCCCTCCTACTCTTCCCTTCTAAAAGCCTTCTGCGCCAGCCAGAGCGGACCGGCGCCGTCGCCAATGGCGTGAGGGGCGGTGGTCGCCTTGGAGAGGGAGAGATATTGGGAGGTTTATTGAATAAAATGGGTGGGTAAGGTTTGGTTAGGAAGAGCAAGAATTTTTTTTTTAAAAAAAAAAAAAACTGCCAAGGGGGGTGTTGCAGTGGATGTATCAATGCACTCTTTAAATTTGAATGGATTATTGTGAGCTTGGATTGGAGAATTGCTTGATCAGAAGTCTCTCTCTCCCTCTCTCACCCAACCTCGATAACATATTATTGGAATTTTATGAAGTTGGTCTAATACATAAAATGTTGGTGCAAATTAATATGGACCTAGCTAGGCTTGGCATGGGCTAACTAATGATAATTAAGAATATATATATATCACAAAATAGAGAAATTATATTCGTGGATTAGTCTCGCAATGGCCATATATCAAGATAAGGCTTTCCCTTCTGCACTATATATCCATGATTTGATCACCAAGAATATATATCATCAAGATAAAAAATGTTTGAGTACACAACTTGGGTTTTTATTAAAAATAGTTTATTGTGATATATTTTTGAGAGGGACACCTTTAGTCCTGCATCTGAAAAACATATGTAAGAATGGAAAAAAATGCTTAATGGCTTTTATAGTTATCCTAAATTGATCAGTTGTCGTTAAGACATCCATTGGAGTATATCTAGAGATTATTATTCGCAGTTCCACAAGATGACCACCATAAATATCATATTTATTTTTATACTATTTAAATTTTTCTTAATGTAAAAATGTGCACCTCTTTAATCCTTTCACAAAATTTTGATTGAGCTGTCCAAATGCATTTATTAGTGTGTTTTATATATATGTATATAATAAATATATCCGAGGGAATTATGAATGTTTTGTAGCCATTAAAGATTTATCTAGGCTGAACAGGGTTTGGACATTGAGATTGAATCTACAAGGAATAAAACTTTGAAGGAGAAGAAATTTAAAATATTATTGATACAAACTGATTCCTTATGTTACAAATCTTCTATTTATACTAATAACAAAAAAATTAAAAAATTATTAAAAATATTAAAATTTAAAAACTAAGTTTTCTGATTCTATATAAGATCCTAAACTAATTATAGGAATCGATAGAGATATCACAAATTTAAAACTTACTAAAAATAGTAAAATCATTAATTTGAATGCCTAAATAAATGAATTTTTAAAACAATAATTGTTAGTTGTATTACAACTAAACCAGAAGATTTCTTTGGTATTTTTTTCCATATAAAATTTTGTGGGATTCTGAGATTTTGACCCTTGATTTGTAATTTATTTGATGGACCTCTTCTGATGATCCTATCTGCATAATATGACATACATCAAGAAAAGAGAAAGAGAGCATCGATGGCAACCCATAATTCTTAAAACTTTCATTCATAATAATCCATTTGGGATAAATATGAAAAATGTCCCAACTGCCTACTTATCATCATCTCAAATATAATCCTTCATCTTACTAAATAAAACCTTCTTAACAACTATTTATTCAAAGTCAAAGACAATTAATTTCACCAACTCAAGCTGCTAGGGGAGGCGCGGCGCCGCTTTGAGTGGAGCAGAAGGCCTTGAGGAGTGGATTGAAGGCAGAGTTGAAGAAGGGGAAGAATTGGAGGAAGCATTCCTCACTGATACTCTCAATTGCATGGCAGCACTGTGAGCTGAGGTTGATCCTCCCAGTGAAGAATGAGCTGAATATGTCTTGAATGCAACCCTCTGCACTTATCAGAGCTTGCCAACACGCAAATGTTTTGCTCTCTTCCACTCCCTTAGTCACCGGACTAGCCAACACCGCAGTGTATGAGAGCACCAACATCAGACTCAACATCGACATTGCTACGGCCTTCGTCATCTGGACAAGATTATCAAATTAGAGCAACTACGGTTAATTTTATCAATTCTTTTGCACTTGGAATGTGGTGGGGTGTGATGTGAGGATTATATTGTGTTGGTGGACGATGATCTAATTAAGTAACGATTCCTTTCCTTTTTTTTATTTTAAATGGTTCGATCAGTCATATGTTTTATTTGTTCTAATATAATATAAATTAATCGGTTATCAAATAGAATTGATTTCTATCCTGAAACCATGATGCTTCAAGCGTTATGCGTCATGCGTATATGTAATTAATTTTGAAACTTCAAGTATGTGATTTTATTATTATTTATTATTACACTGACATCAGTAAGCTTCATAATTGCTAGAAAACAAATGATGCTTTTCTTTTTGGGTCGGGGAATATGTTTTTTTTTCATTACGTTCAGTCGACCATCTAAGTTTGTTATTACGTTGAGGGATTTAACACTGCACTGTACAACATATACTGCTCACATATTATAAAAATGAAAAATGATACGTTCAGCCCCTATAAATATTGATGTGCTTGGATGATTTAAAACTTTCTCACATCCATTTTTGGATGATTTTTTTAGAAATGACTATTAATTTGATCACTTAGAGCTTTAAATTCGGATATTATATATTTTAAAATTTTTTGAAGTTTGATCAAATCTCACTAAAAAAAAATAAAAAAATTGGTGAATTGCAACTCTAGTGAAAATAAAAAAAACAAAAAAAAACTCACGTCAGTGCTTAACGTACTTGCTGCCTAAAAATGTAACACTCGTAATATTATTATTTCATCATAAAAGACTATTAAATGACCTAATGACCTTGAGTTTCCGATAAGAACCAACGAAAACGCATCTCAAACGAATGAACTAACAACGATTAAAAAAATAACACTGAAAAAAAACATGTCATAACCTTCCACGGACAAGCTCCTATATGTATCTCACAAAAAAAATCCAATGAAAAACAAATAATTAAAACAGCACCATATATATCTCTACTTAGATAAACTGCTCAAATTAATAAACATGAGAAGGGAAGGACCAATGGTCTTCATGTTGGTGATCATGGTGGCTTGCGCGGCGGTGTCGGCCCGTCCGACGGTGGCGGTCGACGGGGTCATACGGTGTTGGGGGCCTCTAATGAGGGCTGAAGGATGCTTTCAGGACATATCAAGCTCCTTCTTCAACAAGAGGATAAACATAGGCCCACAATGCTGCCATGCACTCGAAGGAATAAGTGACTCATGCTTCTTCAAGCTCTTCCCTTACATCGACCATGCCTTCCCTCTCCTCCTCAAGGCCTTCTGCGGTTATCAAAGTCGCGGTGGTGGCGGTGCCGCCTCGCCTTCTCCGAATGCTTGAGTAGTGCCATACAATAGAAAGAAAAAAATTTTCATCACTTTCCATTGAAAGAGAGAAATGAATTTTTTTTTTTCTATTTCTCTCTTTAGAATTTAAGAGAAAGAAGTGAAATTTTTTTCTACCATATATATAAATGCTATGCAAGTTGATATATTTTCTTTTCATCACTTTCCTCTTATTCAAAATTCTCTAATTTTGTTTTTTATTTTTCTTTCAAATTTGTGAATAAATACACCTAAGGAATTTTTTTTTTTTTAATCTAGATGAGATTATGTTATCTATTAATGAGTCATTATTGATATTATCAAATTTGGTGAATGTTGGTTGAAGATCGTTCTTTAATTTATCTAACTGAAATGCGTTGTTTTTAAACATTTTTTTTTGGCAAACGAACCGAAGTCATCCTGTTAATTTCATGCATGCAATAGATTGTTACGCACGTGGTACAGTACTTCACAATTTAGGGGAAAAGAAAGAAGTAATAATACGATTTTCGGGTGCATAAAAAGCTATATCTGTAGTTCATAACGTGTAATTAAAAAATGATACGTACAATCCACACCGTCTTTTAAAAAAATATATATACATCCATATATATATTAAAGTAATTAAATACAACTATATGAATTGAAATATATATTGAGATACATTTTAATATATTATTAAAAAATAAAAAATTGTTGCGACATACATCTTATAGAACACTGTGCACTTTGCGATTTGCGAACTACAAGCAGAATTGTAAAATGAACTACGTGTAACAACTCTCTATGTAGTTATGTACAGTACTAATAGGGACAACCTGACAATAATGTTGTGTGCTTGAATTTTTTTTACACATGTATACACTATATAATTTTCATAAAAATAAAATATACTTCAATCATGGATGCATTGATAGAAATTTTTTTTTATGTATTTCATTTTAAAAAATATACAATCTTATGGGACTATACGATTATGTGTAACAGCACCCTTTGGTTTAGGTATTTTTTATTGGGCTTAATAACGGAAGGTCCAGTCAAGCCCAAACCTTTTAACCAATTAAAAGATCGAAACAAAATGAAAACATTAAAATTTAATCAATTCTACAATTGATGACACTGAACAGCTATTGTTTTCGACCTTACAGTTCAAATGTAATTAAACTATATGGGTGAAACCCCATTCACCAAATATAATCAAATTATTCATGAACATATATTTGTTATATAAAGTGCATGTTATCATGAAAAGTAATTAAAAAAAATATGCTTAAATAAATTAAATTTATATATTTTTATATTTTTCATAATAAAATACATACGATATACACTGAAACATATATATTTTATTAGAGATTCATATATTGTGAAAGCCAATCAAACTGAGTTTCCAATTTTTTACCCACACGTTGGGATATATACTTCATTACAATTAATCAGTTAATCAACAATTTTAATATATTTGAATAGACCAACAAATAACAGTACCTCTTGTCTCTTAATAAATCAAACAAAACGCATAACGATCTTACGTCCCATAAATCACTGAAAATAATTATAAACTTAAAAAAATTAAAGAAACGTTACCACCTTTCCTGCATGACCAACCCCAATATAAATATCACATCAGGCCCTTGATCTTCACATCTACACATCATCACACAGTAGCTAATACATTCATCAAACATGGGGAAGGCTATAGCGATGTCCATGTTGAGTCTGATGTTGATGCTCTCATGCACGGCGGCGTTGGCCAGTCCGGTGACTAAGGGGGTGGAAGAGAGTAAGACATTCGCGTGTTGGCAGGCTCTGATAAGCGCGGAGGGTTGCATTCAGGACATATTCAGCTCATTTTTTACTGGAAGAATGAACCTTAGCCCACAGTGCTGCCATGCAATACAGAGCATCAATCAGGACTGCTTCCTAGAGTTCTTCCCCTTCTTCAACCCTGATTTCAATCCACTCCTCAAGTCTTTCTGCTTCACCCAGAGTGGTGCAGTGCCTCCTTCAACCGTTTGAGTTGATGACATTTCTATTTGAATAAATTATTAGTTGGTACTTGGTAAGAGAGGATTTGGGAGACGAAGATAAATAGGAAGATTTTTCTTTTTTATATTCCTCAGTTGAGTCTGTAATGGATGGGGATTATGTTATGAATCAAGTTTTGGTGAATTATTGATCCCACTAGACTCTCTCTCTCTCTCTCTCTCTCCTCTTAATGCAAAATGGTCAAATATCGTTATTATATTTGTTATAAAACTTTTTTTTATCATATATATTATTCCATGAGATTTTTAAAGAAAATAAAAATGAATGTATTTTAACAGCTTAATGTAGTATGGGTGCTCAATCAAGTTTTTCTGAATTTTTTTCTCTTCGCTCCATGACCATTGTCGATGTATGTCATGTGCAATCTGGTCAATCAACTTCACCCTCATCAAGTTAATCAAAATGTTTCTATATAAATGAGTGTTAGAATTCATTAGTCAAAATGTTTCTATATAAATGAGTGTTAGATTTCATTAATGAAAACGAGGTAGACATAAATGAGATAGACATCTACCTATTCTTAAAAAATGGATGCTTTCACTAAAGAAAAAGAAATATACATATTGCAGCTCCATTTGCATTTTAGAAGTTGTACCCTCTATACATTGTATAAATAAATGTTATTAATATATATACTAATAATGTTTGGATAGGCTTAGTTTTTCTTACACTCGCACGTGAAAATTAAAATGTATACTTTACACACATTTGTAAAGAAATGAAAATAAAGTATATATAACAATGTATACCTCGTTAAAAGAAATAAAAATATCAGATACAATTATTCACGTAATCACTTTAATTTCACGGTTCTAAATCTTATTTTACTTTTTTGAATGTATGAATTTGCTTAAAGAAGAACATATATATCATTACAAAAATTGAAAAATAAGAGTATATACTCAAATAACTTCAGTGCATACATTTTTACAATTTTCTAATTGAATACATACTCGTCTAATTAAGCATATACTTAATTAAAATTAAAATATTAAATAGGACCACAATGTCATTGAATTAGTGGGCCGGGTCACCCGACCCATGCATGCATTCCTATAACCTACTTGCTAATTGCTGTGTGTTTCAAAACAGACGAATTAATAATGCTACAAATCTTCTGTTAGAAATGTTATCACCTTATAAATGCCACTTAATTAATTGCTCATTGACAACAATTTAAGTCAGACACCAAAACAAAACTAACGGGAAATATTAATAAATAGTCCGAGTAATGAAAACAGCATCACATTTAATCAACCCAAATTAAAAAAAAAACAAACAAAAGAATTCCACTAACACAACAAACATGAGGAACGCTTGAGTCATCTCAGCCGCCGCTCTGATGTCTCACCATCGTTCGTGAGCTGGGTACCACAAGAGAGCAAGACGGTTGTGGACGACATGCGTGGAAGACATGTTCAGCTCATACTCCACGGGGACGGGAGGATCAGAGTCAGTCCACAATGTTGCATGGCCATGCAAGGGATTAGTGACAATTGCTTCTTCAAGATCTTTCCCTATTTCAGTCATGCCTTCCTTCCCTCGCTCAAAGCTTTTTGCGTTGCTCTGAGCGGGGCGGCGACGCCTCTGCCGACGGCTTGAGTTTGGGGACCCTCAACTTTGGTTTAGAGTCTCTCTGTTTGTCATAACTTCTTCCACAAAGGTCCCACTAACGAACCATTTCTTGCTTGGAACTTATGTGATGATTTAGGTCATTTTCAGTTTTTATTCAAACCTAGGGCTACAACTTGGGTCTGATTGAACTCGAACCCGACGGATTGAACTTGATTTTTATATGGGTTAGATTGGTTAAATCGGATTCGGGTTCGGGTTGGCCAATTCGGGTTGGGTTCGGGTTGGCCTCATTCACAACCCGACCCAAACCGAACCCGTAAACTAATAGTTAAAAAAAAATCATGGTCGTTCATTCTGTAGCTCCTAATATGGGCCGTTCAAATTTTAGGTAAACCTAACTAATCTTACAGGTTGGGTCAGGGTGGTTTATTTAATTTGCACATCATGTTTAAAAATCGGGTTGGGTCGGGTTGATTTATTTAATTGCAGGTTGGGTTCAGTTCAATCCGGGTTGAAAATTGGGTTGGGTCGGGTTAGAGTTGAGTAGTTTGGAATTCGGGTTGGGTTCGAGCTGACCATAACCCGAACCCAACCCGCCCGAGTTGCAGCCATACTCAAACATATACTTAAATTTCACTTAAAATTTGAGTAAAAACTTGATTTGATATGATATGTCTCCAACCATCACTTTGTGTTCTATTCAATTTTTTTTAAAAAAATCACATTTTCTTCTAATTATTTCCTATAAACATTTTCAAAGTCCTTTCCTTTTCTTCTCTTTAAGATATTTAAATTTAAAAATTATTATGATCCAATTTTTTTTAAAAAAAAGATAAAAATATTTTTTTTTTATTGGAGTAAAAATAAGAAGTTAAAAACCAAAGATGAATACTTAAGAAAAAAGACCTTTTTTTTGGGGTGGGGGGGGTCAAGAGATGGTGAAAATTTTGCGGGGTGGGAAGGCATCTAATATAATTCAACTAAAGGTGGAGTTGAAGAAAAAAAAATGTCACATTGGAAGAAAATGTGGAGATAAAGGAAAAAAAAGAAATGTTAAAAATTTGGGAAAAGATTTGAGTCTCCCTTGATTTGGGTAAAGATTTGAGTAAAAACTTAATTTGGTATGGGTTTGGGTAAATGGTTGGAGAGGGTTTTGAGTGATTTTTATTCAAATTTAAATTTGAGTTTGAGTATAGGATTGAAAATGCACTTACATGATTTAACATTATTTGCCTACATGCAGCGAAGAGAGCCAAATACAATTAATTTATTATACCAAGTAATTGAATTATAAATCTTTCAACTTGAATCCTCAACACCACGTCTTTCTCTTAAAAAAAAATCTATCAACAATTCTCGTAAAAAATATATATATATCTTTTAACCCAACAATAAAGAGATCGGGGCAAACAGTCTGAGGTAGCATTCCCAACTAAATTTTGTTTTGTAGGGAGAGTTCTCCTCTACCATTTTTTACTTTTTGGGCATGTTTCATTTTGAATTTTGATATAAAATTTAAGATACATGTCTACCATTTACATAAAAAAATATATATATCTTTTAACCTAACCAATGAAGAGACTAAATAATAAATAAGATAAAATAAGAATAAAAAAGCTCTATAATGCTAATAAACCCTTCTTGTTATAATGTAAAGCATCTCACAACAATATAAAATAATAATCCATACGGCATTTATGGATGATTATTATTCTATGATCTTTTATACCAACTACTTGTAGTAAGGAAAAGGAAACAAATCCCAAAAAGGGATTTTCATCATTATGAATAAAAATGTCTTCGTTGCTCTATTTCCTTAATGGATTCCATGGAGTATGAGAAGAAGCGCTAAGAGAACTTCCGCAACGGTTGCGGATCGACGAAGCCACCCTTCTTGATCTTCTGTTCCAGTTATCTGTAACTCATACTAGTGTGGTGCTGTTCAACACCCTTCCGACGCTTAAATCAGTTTTCCATTAAAGAAATGAATTAAGCTTGGAGAATTCTTCCTTCTCAGGATCTTAATTTTAGTAAATTCCTGAAAAAAAAAATTTGAGTAAGAATAAATAAGGGTAATTTATTCATAATATAATTATTTTAACTTTTGTAAGATACTTTCTCAAATTTTGAGAGGTATTGTTTTTTATTTTTTTTTGATGAAATGGTAGACATTAGCTTTAATTTTGAGAGATATTGTTAATAATAGAATAGTACATCACTCAGGTTTTTTTTTTTTACAAAATGATATTTTTTCAGAGAGATTTATGAAAAAAATTCAAACATTGTAGTAACTTACATGCCATTAACGTCTAACAAATATCAGAATATATGAAATAAACTCCCTACCATGCATTTGCATTCTAAATTAATGAGCGTTTTAAAACTGAAAAAAAACATCGTTACCAAAACATGCATCCTGCCCACCAACCCTTATATAAACCCCCCTTCAATTCACATCCCCCACCACCACATTCTATCTGCAAAAATTAAAACAACATTAGCTCATCTCGTTGATTTAATAATCTTGTCAAATATGACGAAGACCGGAGCGACGTCGATGGTTTTTATGTTGGTGGTACTCTCATGCACGGCGGTGCTGGCCAGTCCAATGACTAAGGGGGTGGAAGACAGCAAGACGTTCGCGTGCTGGCAGGCTCTGATAAGCGCGGAGGGTTGCATTCAGGATATATTCAGTTCATTTTTTACTGGAAGAATCAACCTCAGCCCACAATGCTGCAATGCGATAAAAAACATTAGTGAGGATTGTTTCCTCCAATTTTTCCCCTTCTTCAACACCACCTTTAATCCCCTCCTCAAGTCTTTCTGCTCCACCCAGAGTGCACCACCGCCTCTAAAAGCCTGAGTTGGTGACATTTCGCATTGAATAAATAGTTGGTAGGAGATGGTTTGATTAGAAAGATAAACAGGCAGTTTGAGCCATTTTACATTTTAATACCTCAGTTGGGTATGTAATGGAAGGATAATGTTATGAATGAAAGTTTGAACAATTATTGATGCATGCCACTACATACTCTCTCTCTCTCTCTCTCTCTCTCTCTCTCTCAAGCTTTTTTCGATCCAGATGCGCGCGTAATGGTTATCTTATCTTGTGCTCATGTTCATTTCTTGATGTATTGTAAAGTTTGGCCACTCGACTATTGGACTATTACAACAATGAAAAAAACAATTATCATTATTTTAATAACGTTTGTAGTCTTGTATTAGTTGATTTTTTTTTTTTTAAAGTTAGTGTAATGAAAGACAATTACAAGTTACAATGGAGAAATTGAAAAGGATTATCATTCTAGAAAGAAAGAATTAATTGGCCTTCAAATTTATAATAGTCGTTGACACTTGACAGTGATCTAAACACAGAAGAAAAAAAACGGAATATATATATTTTTTTCTTGATTACTAATTAAGGATTAATTTCATTTGTCACAAATTTTCGTTTGTCTTTTAAATGCGTGTTCCTCAGGCAGTGTTTTTCATTCGAGTCTCGGATCCTATTTTTAACTATACTTGTAGGCTTACAGCCCAATATATCTTATGGAAAAAATCCGTATAACCACCTACAAACATATGACAATCTATATAACCCCCTGTCTTTTCCTTAAATCCAAATAACCCCCTAGAAACATAACAAAAAGGCAAATCAGCCCCCTGGTTAAATAAGTAGTCACATAATGAAATAATAGTGTATTTTTTGTTTTAATAAATAATTTTTTTATGTGATACACTATAAAAGAATCCTATATACTGTGCTACATAATGTATAAAACTACATATGTACCTATAAAATGGACTTAATGTATGAATTCTCAAAATTATATGTTTTGCCAGGTGAACCATCAACTATGGATTTGAGACTACACGCCCATTGCAAACTACGATTGCGTGCAACCACGCCCAAATAGAACTACAGGCAGGATCCAGTGCAACAACAGGCCCATTTCATTGAATTCGTGGGCCGGTTCACACGACCCATGCAATCCTCTACGGTAACTTGAAACGCATGGATTGGTCAATGTTGCCGTTGCTGTCCCCTTCCTTTCTCATGCAAAATATAATTTTTGACAATGTAACAGATGTTACATATCTTATGTTGAAACGGTGTTACTACTTAGTACCTTATAACTGCCATCTAATGCCCATTTACAACAATTTTAAGTTACTCAGATGTGCAACAAAAGCAACGGACCAACAAAAGAAAGGGGGGTTTTATACCTTCGTGAATATGGGATATTAGCAGGGGCATTTTGGTCTTTTCATGTAGGCGGTGAATTCACGATTGACGTGTGCGAAATAATAAGTGACCAATAGAAAGATGAAAATTTCAGGGTATTTTGGGCTGAACGAGGGTTTTTTTAAACGTTCATTGGGGTGTCAACCAAACAAAACAAGTGTCAAATAAGTACTGAACAACCAATGAACCAAACACCCTTTATAGATTTTTATCCCTTAAAATTAGGATAACATATCTTCAAAACCTTAACCTTTTATCAATATGTCCATGTCACTTAATTCGTGGGCCTATCACCCAACACATGCCATCCTCCTAATTACAGATAAATTGGTCAAATGTTTAATGTATTGGTTGCGCTCCCCTTCTTTTTAACGTGCAGAATTTATTTATAAAAAATAAAATACAATATTTATTGACAATGTACGTAACGGATGTTATCAGAAATGGTGTTACCATCGAATGCCCATTTATAACAATTTGATTTGAAGTATGGATGTATAACAAAAGCAACCGACCACCATTAAAAAATCAAATTAATGAAAGCAGATGTTTCTACGTCCCAAAAAAGCCTATAAAATGCATCCACCCATCCCAATCCTCCACACCACTCATCCCTTCAAAATTCACCAAAACCTCACTTGTAGTAGCAGCATTAGTACTTCCAGTATTCCAAACATGAGGAACGTCGGAGCCATCTCAGCAGCTGCTCTGATGATGATGGTGGTGCTCGCTTGCGCCGCCTCGCCATCTTTGGCGCGTCCGGTAGTGGAGGAGAGCAAGACGATTGTGGACGACATCGAGAAGTGCTGGGCGGCAGTGATAGGCGCGTCAGGGTGCATACAAGACGTGTTTAGCTCATTCTTCACTGGAAGGATCAATCTCAGCTCACAGTGTTGCACGGCTATAGAGGGCATTAGTGATAACTGCTTCGCTAAGATCTTCCCTTTCCTTGGCTCTGGCTTCAATCCCTTGTTGAAGGGCTTTTGCGTTGCTCAGAGTGGGGCAGCGCCTCCGCCGATGGCTTGAGTTGGGATTATCACCTTTGGTTTGGGTTATCATCTTTGGTTCGAGGACGCTTTTTTCTTTTTTTTTTTCTTTCATGAATAAGTTGTTGGTGACAAGCATGAAATTTTAGTCATTTTTATTATTGTCCCTCAATTGGGGCATTTAGTGACAATGGATGAATTATAATGTTGACATCTTTTATCTATGAATGACATGAGGTGGTGTTATGAAAGATTGATAATGCTTTTTTTCTTCTTTTTTTTCCAGGCAAATGCTAGAACACAATAATTATAAATTCATAGTTATAAATTCTACTGTCAACCAATAATCTACATATTGAGTCTAATATTTTGTGATATTAGATATTCCTATATCAATCAAAATGCATCTATCAATTTGTATCATTATTATTTGAAAGGATATTAAAATAAAAAAATCTAATGAGTGTATTTTCACATTTTATAAGGACGTGTGCTCATTCAAGATGATCTAAATTAAAAATTGTAAGTTGCAATAGATGGAAAATACACTTTTTATTAATTATTAAATAAGGATTTCATTTCGTTCGTTTTTAAAGGCAGTGCTTTTCTTTTGAGTTTCGCTGCACCCAAACTTATTGTTAGTTACACTTTTTAATCCAACAAAAGATGTATTTATTTATTTATTTTGAGAAAAAAAATAGACAATGTAATCATGGTTTTATTTCAAAATTGAAATACAAATAAAAATTTATTAATTAATTATCTTTATCAGTGTGTGTATATATTCATATGCACCGTTGATATATTGTAATATGTGAATGTTAAAAATGGGACGAGTTCAGAGAATCATTATTTGTTTAATTAAATTTTGTAGTACAGCCCACCCAATCCACGTGTTCTAGACAACGCATATATATAATGTTTGAGATAACCTTACATACAGTTTTTTATAGTCTGAGTGTTTCGATTTTATTTTTAAGTGTTATTTGTAATGGAAACATGTATCTTTTTTAAAATATAAAATATATATTTTAAGTAATTGTATATACTCCATTTCATAAAAAAAAAATGTTTTATGTAATTGTTAAATCATTAAAATAGGATTAAAAAAAATGCCATGTGTAGTCCCTCATGCTTTCATTTTTTATGGTGTATATATACTTAATGTAGCGAAACTTGTGACTTTAAAAATATCAGGGGAAATTAATTAAGACTCCTTTTGGTCACCCGTGAATTATTTTTTAGATCCCTAAAATTTTTTTTGGATGAAACCCTATTCACCAAATATAATCAAATTATTCATGAACATATATTTGTTATATAAAGTGCGTGTTATCATGAAAAGTAATTAAAAAAAAATATGCTTAAATAAATTAAATTTATATATTTTTATATTTTTCATAATAAAATACATACGATATACACTGAAACATATATATTTTATTAGAGATTCATATATTGTGAAAGCCAATCAAACTGAGTTTCCAATTTTTTACCCACACGTTGGGATATATACTTCATTACAATTAATCAGTTAATCAACAATTTTAATATATTTGAATAGACCAACAAATAACAGTACCTCTCGTCTCTTAATAAATCAAACAAAACGCATAACGATTTTACGTCCCATAAATCACTGAAAATAATTATAAACTTAAAAAAATTAAAGAAACGTTACCACCTTTCCTGCGTGATCAACCCCAATATAAATATCACATCAGGCCCTTGATCTTCACATCTACACATCATCACACAGTAGCTAATACATTCATCAAACATGGGGAAGGCTATAGCGATGTCCATGTTGAGTCTGATGTTGATGCTCTCATGCACGGCGGCGTTGGCCAGTCCGGTGACTAAGGGGGTGGAAGAGAGTAAGACATTCGCGTGTTGGCAGGCTCTGATAAGCGCGGAGGGTTGCATTCAGGACATATTCAGCTCATTTTTTACTGGAAGAATGAACCTTAGCCCACAGTGCTGCCATGCAATACAGAGCATCAATCAGGACTGCTTCCTAGAGTTCTTCCCCTTCTTCAACCCTGATTTCAATCCACTCCTCAAGTCTTTCTGCTTCACCCAGAGCGGTGCAGTGCCTCCTTCAACCGTTTGAGTTGATGACATTTCTATTTGAATAAATTATTAGTTGGTACTTGGTAAGAGAGGGTTTGATGTGTATGGTCTCAAGGATTTGGGAGACGAAGATAAATAGGAAGATTTTTCTTTTTTATACACCTCAGTTGAGTCTGTAATGGATGGGGATTATGTTATGAATCAAGGTTTGGTGAATTATTGATCCCACTAGACTCTCTCTCTCTCTCTCTCTCTCTCCTCTTAATGCAAAATGGTCAAATATCGTTATTATATTTGTTATAAAACTTTTTTTTATCATATATATTATTCCATGAGATTTTTAAAGAAAATAAAAATGAATGTATTTTAACAGCTTAATGTAGTATGGGTGCTCAATCAAGTTTTTCTGAATTTTTTTCTCTTCGCTCCATGACCATTGTCGATGTATGTCATGTGCAATCTGGTCAATCAACTTCACCCTCATCAAGTTAATCAAAATGTTTCTATATAAATGAGTGTTAGAATTCATTAGTCAAAATGTTTATATATAAATGAGTGTTAGATTTCATTAGTCAAAATGTTTCTATATGAATGAGTGTTAGATTTCATTAATGTAAACGAGGTAGACATAAATGAGGTAGACATCTACCTATTCTTAAAAAAATGGATGCTTTCACTAAAGAAAAAGAAATATACATATTGCAGCTCCATTTGCATTTTAGAAGTTGTACCCTCTATACATTGTATAAATAAATGTTATTAATATATATACTAATAATGTTTGGATAGGCTTAGTTTTTCTTACACTCACACGTGAAAATTAAAATGTATACTTTACACACATTTGTAAAGAAATGAAAATAAAGTATATATAACAATGTATACCTCGTTAAAAGAAATAAAAATATCAGATACAATTATTCACGTAATCACTTTAATTTCACGGTTCTAAATCTTATTTTACTTTTTTGAATGTATGAATTTGCTTAAAGAAGAACATACATATCATTACAAAAATTGAAAAATAAGAGTATATACTCAAATAACTTCAGTGCATACATTTTTACAATTTTCTAATTGAATACATACTCGTCTAATTAAACATATACTTAATTAAAATTAAAATATCAAATAGGACCACAATGTCATTAAATTAGTGGGCCGGGTCACTGCATTCCTATAACCTATTTGCTATGTGTGTCAAAACAGACGAATTAATAATGCTACAAATCTTCTGTTAGAAATGTTATCACCTTATAAATGCCACTTAATTAATTGCTCATTGACAACAATTTAAGTCAGACACCAAAACAAAACTTACGGGAAATATTAATAAATAGTCCGAGTAATGAAAACAGCATCACATTTAATCAACCCAAATTAAAAAAAACAAAAACAAAAGAAATCCACTAACACAACAAACATGAGGAACGCTTGAGTCATCTCAACCGCCGCTCTGATGCCTCACCATCGTTGGTGAGCTGGGTACCGCAGGAGAGCAAGACGGTTGTGGACGACATGCAGAAGTGTTGGGCACTGGTGGTGGGCGCGGATGGGTGCGTGGAAGACATGTTCAGCTCATACTCCACGGGGAGGGGAGGATCAGAGTCAGTCCACAATGTTGCATGGCCATGCAAGGGATTAGTGACAATTGCTTCTTCAAGATCTTTCCCTATTTCAGTCATGCCTTCCTTCCCTCGCTCAAAGCTTTTTGCGTTGCTCTGAGCGGGGCGGCGGCGCCTCTGCCGACGGCTTGAGTTTGGGGACCCTCAACTTTGGTTTAGAGTCTCTCTGTTTGTCATAACTTCTTCCACAAAGGTCCCACTAACGAACCATTTCTTGCTTGGAACTTATGTGATGATTTAGGTCATTTTCAGCATTTACTCAAATCTAGGGCCACAAATTGGGTCTGGTTGAACTCGAACCCGACAGATTGAACCTGAATTTTATATGGGTTGGATTGGTCAAATCGGGTTCGGGTTCGGGTTGGCCAATTCGGATTGACTCACAAATCGGGTTGGGTTCGGGTTGGCCTCACTCACAACCCGACCCAAACCGAACCCGTAAACTAATAGTTAAAAAAAAATCATGGTCGTTCATTCTGTAGCTCCTAATATGGGCCGTTCAAATTTTAGGTAAACCTAACTAATCTTACAGGTTGGGTCAGGGTGGTTTATTTAATTTGCACATCATGTTTAAAAATCGGGTTGGGTCGGATTGATTTATTTAATTGCAGGTTGGGTTCAGTTCAATCCGGGTTGAAAATTGGGTTGGGTCGGGTTAGGGTTGAGTAGTTTGGAATTCGGGTTGGGTTCGAGTTGACCATAACCCGAACCCAACCCGCCCGAGTTGCAGCCCTACTCAAACATATACCTAAATTTCACTTAAAATTTGAGTAAAAGCTTGATTTGATATGATATGTCTCCAACCATCACTTTATGTTCTATTCAATTTTTAAAAAAAATTCACATTTTCTTCTAATTATTTCCTATAAACATTTTCAAAGTCCTTTCCCCAAACATTTTTACTACTTAATTTTTTTTTCCTTTAAGATATTTAAATTTAAAAATTATTATCATCCAATTTTTTGAAAAAAAAAGATAAAAATAATTTTTTTTTATTGGAGTAAAAATAAGAAGTTAAAAAACAAAGATGAATACTTAAGAAAAAAGACCTTTTTTTTTGGGGGGGGGGGTGTTCAAGATATGGTGAAAATTTGGGGGGTGGAAAGGTATCTAATATAATTCAACTAAAGGTGGAGTTGAAGAAAAAAAAATGTCACATTGAAAGAAAATGTGGAGATAAAGAAAAAAAAAGAAATGTTAAAAATTTGGGAAAAGATTTGAGTCTCCCTTGATTTGGATAAAAATTTGAGTAAAAGTTTAATTTGGTATGGGTTTGGGTAAATGGTTGGAGAGGGTTTTGAGTGATTTTTATTCAAATTTAAATTTGAGTAAATGTTTGAGTATAGAATTGAAAATGCACTTACGTGATTTAACATTATTTGCCTACATGCAGCAAAGAGAGCCAAATACAATTAATTTATTATACCAAGTAATTGGATTATAAATCTTTCAACTTGAATCCTCAACACCACGGCTTTCTCTAAAAAAAAAAATCTATCCACAACTCTCGTAAAAAATATATATATATATATATATATATATCTTTTAACCCAACAATAAAGAGATCGGGGCAAACAGTCTGAGGTAGCATTCTCAGTTCGACTATAAGATCAGCCACGGGGGTCCCTCTGATATTAAAAAATAAAATAAAAATAAAGAGACTAAATTTTGTTTTGTAGGGAGAGTTCTCCTCTACCATTTTTTACTTTTTGGGCATGTTTCATTTTGAATTTTGATATAAAATTTAAGATACATGTCTACTATTTACATAAAAAAAATATCTTTTAACCTAACCAATGAAGAGACTAAATAATAAATAAGATAAAATAAGAATAAAAAAGCTCTATAATGCGAATAAATCCTTCATGTTATAATGTAAAGCATCTTACAACAATATGAAATAATAATCCATACGGCATTTATGGATGATTATTATTCTATGATCTTTTATACCAACTACTTGTAGTAAGGAAAAGGAAACAAATACCAAAAAGCGATTTTCATCATTATGAATAAAAAATAGTGTTTTTGTCTTCGTTGCTCTATTTCCTTAATGGATTCCATGGAGTATGAGAAGAAGCGCTAAGAGAACTTCCGCTACAGTTGTGGATCGACGAAGCCACCCTTCTTGATCTTCTGTTCCAGTTATCTGTAACTCATACCAATGTGATACTGTCCAACACCCCTCCGACACTTAAATCAGTTCTCCATTAAAGAGATGAATTAAGCTTGGAGAATTCTTCCTTCTCAGGATCCTAATTTTAGTAAATTCTTGAAAAAAAAAATTTGAGTAAGAATGAATAAGGGTAATTTATTCATAATATAATTATTTTAACTTTTGTAAGATACTTTCTCAAATTTTGAGAGGTATTGTTTTTTATTTTTTTTTGATGAAATGGTAGGCATTAGTTTTAATTTTGAGAGATATTGTTAATAATAGAATAGTACATCACTCAGGTTTTTTTTTTTTACAAAATGATATTTTTTCAGAGAGATTTATGAAAAAAATTCAAACATTGTAGTAACTTACATGCCATTAACGTCTAACAAATATCAGAATATATGAAATAAACTCCCTACCATGCATTTGCATTCTAAATTAATGAGCGATTTAAAACTGAAAAAAAACATCGTTACCAAAACATGCATCCTGCCCACCAACCCTTATATAAACCCCCCTTCAATTCACATCCCCCACCACCACATTCTATCTGCAAAAATTAAAACAACATTAGCTCATCTCGTTGATTTAATAATCTTGTCAAATATGACGAAGACCGGAGCGACCTCGATGGTTTTTATGTTGGTGGTGCTCTCATGCACGGCTGTGCTGGCCAGTCCAATGACTAAGGGGGTGGAAGAGAGCAAGACGTTCGCGTGCTGGCAGGCTCTGATAAGCGCGGAGGGTTGCATTCAGGATATATTCAGTTCATTTTTTACTGGAAGAATCAACCTCAGCCCACAGTGCTGCAATGCGATAGAAAACATTAGTGAGGATTGTTTCCTCCAATTTTTCCCCTTCTTCAACACCGCCTTTAATCCCCTCCTCAAGTCTTTCTGCTCCACCCAGAGTGCACCACCGCCTCTAAAAGCCTGAGTTGGTGACATTTCGCATTGAATAAATAGTTGGTAGGAGATGGTTTGATTAGAAAGATAAACAGGCAGTTTGAGCCATTTTACATTTTAATACCTCAGTTGGGTATGTAATGGAAGGATAATGTTATGAATGAAAGTTTGAACAATTATTGATGCATGCCACTACATACTCTCTCTCTCTCTCTCTCAAGCTTTTTTCGATCCAGATGCGCGCGTAATGGTTATCTTATCTTGTGCTCATGTTCATTTCTTGATGTATTGTTCAGTTTGGCCAGTCGACTATTGGACTATTACAACAATGAAAAAAACAATTATCATTATTTTAATAACGTTTGTAGTCTTGTATTAGTTGAATTTTTTTTTTTTTTTAAGTTAGTGTAATGAAAGACAATTACAAGTTACAATGGAGAAATTGAAAAGGATTATCATTCTAGAAAGAAAGAATTAATTGGCCTTCAAATTTATAATAGTCGTTGACACTTGACAGTGATCTAAACACAGAAGAAAAAAAACGGAATATATATATTTTTTTCTTGATTACTAATTAAGGATTAATTTCATTTGTCACAAATTTTCGTTTGTCTTTTAAATGCGTGTTCCTCAGGCAGTGTTTTTCATTTGAGTCTCGGACCATATTTTTAACTATACTTGTAGGCTTACAGCCCAATATTCTTATGAGAAAAATCATATAACACCTACAAACATATGGAAATCCATATAACCCCCTGTCTTTTCCTTAAATCCAAATAACCCCCTAGAAACATAACAAAAAGGCAAATCAGCCCCCTGGTTAAATAAGTAGTCACAGAATGAAATAATAGTGTATTTTTTGTTTTAATAAATAATTTTTTTATGTGATACACTATAAAAGAATCCTATATACTGTGCTACATAATGTATAAAACTACATTTGTACCTATAAAATGGACTTAATGTATGAATTCTCAAAATTATATGTTTTGCCAGGTGAACCATCAACTATGGATTTGAGACTACACGCCCATTGCAAACTACGATTGCGTGCAACCACGCCCAAATAGAACTACAGGCAGGCCCTATACAAGACCCAGTGCAACAACAGGCCCATTTCATTGAATTCGTGGGCCGGTTCACACGACCCATGCAATCCTCTACGGTAACTTGAAACGCATGGATTGGTCAATGTTGCCGTTGCTGTCCCCTTCCTTTCTCATGCAAAATATAATTTTTGACAATGTAACAGATGTTACATATCTTATGTTGAAACGGTGTTACTACTTAGTACCTTATAACTGGCATCTAATGCCCATTTACAACAATTTTAAGTTACTCATATGTGCAACAAAAGCAACGGACCAACAAAAGAAAGGGGGGTTTTATACCTTTGTGAATGTGGGATATTAACAGGGGCATTTTAGTCTTTTCATGTAGGCGGTGAATTCACGATTGATGTGTGCGAAATAATAAGTGACTAATAGAAAGATGAAAATTTCAGAGTGTTTTGGACTGAACGAGGGTTTTTTTAAGCGTTCATTGGGGTGTCAACCAAACAAAACAAGTGTTAAATAAGTATTGAACAACCGCTTTACGGATTATAAGTACTGAATAACCAATGAACCAAACACCCCTTATAGATTTTTATCCCTGAAAATTTGGATAACATATCTTCAAAACTTTAACTTTTTATCAAATTAGCCATATCCATGTCACTTAATTCGTGGGCCTATCACCCAACACATGCCATCCTCCTAATTACAGATAAATTGGTCAAATGTTAATGTATTGGTTGCGCTCCCCTTCTTTTTAACGTCCAGAATTTATTTTTTAAAAATAAAATACAATATTTATTGACAATGTACGTAACGGATGTTATCAGAAATGGTGTTACCATCTAGTGCCTCATAACAACCATCGAATGCCCATTTATAACAATTTGAAGTATGGATGTATAACAAAAGCAACCGACCACCATTAAAAAATCAAATTAATGAAAAGCAGATGTTTCTACGTCCCAAAAAAAGCCTATAAAATCCATCCACCCATCCAATCCTCCACACCACTCATCCCTTCAAATTCACCAAAACCTCACTTGTAGTAGCAGCATTAGTACTTCCAGTATTCCAAACATGAGGAACGTTGGAGCTATCTCAGCAACTGCTCTGATGATGATGGTGGTGCTCGCTTGCGCCGCCTCGCCATCTTTGGCGCGTCCGGTAGTGGAGGAGAGCAAGACGATTGTGGACGACATCGAGAAGTGTTGGGCGGCAGTGATAGGCGCATCAGGGTGCATACAAGACGTGTTTAGCTCATTCTTCACTGGAAGGATCAATCTCAGCTCACAGTGTTGCGCGGCTATAGAGGGCATTAGCGACAACTGCTTCGCTAAGATCTTCCCCTTCCTTAGCTCCGGCTTCAATCCCTTGCTGAAGGGTTTTTGCGTTGCTCAGAGTGGGCCAGCGCCTCCGCCGATGGCTTGAGTTGGGATTATCACCTTTGGTTTGGTTATCATCTTCGGTTCAGGGACACTTTTTTCTTCTTTTTTTTTCTTTTATGAATAAGTTGTTGGTGACAAGCATGAAATTTTAGTCATTTTTATCATTGTCCCTCAAGTGGGGCATTTAGTGACAATGGATGAATTATAATGTTGACATCTTTTATCTATGAATGACATGAGGTGGTGTTATGAAAGATTGATAATGCTTTTTTTCTTCTTTTTTTTTCAGGCAAATGCTAGAACACAATAATTATGAATTCATAGTTATAAATTCTACTGTCAACCAATAATCTACATATTGAGTTTAATATTTTGTGATATTAGATATTCCTATATCAATCAAAATGCATCTATCAATTTGTATCATTATTATTTGAAAGGATATTAAAATAAAAAAATCTAATGAGTGTATTTTCACATTTTATAAGGACGTGTGCTCATTCAAAATGATCTGAATTAAAAATTGTAAGTTGCAATAGATGGAAAATACACTTTTTATTAATTATTAAATAAGGATTTCATTTCGTTCGTTTTTAAAGGCAGAGCTTTTCTTTTGAGTTTCGCTGCACCCAAACTTATTGTTAGTTACACTTTTTAATCCAACAAAAGATGTATTTATTTATTTATTTTGAGAAAAAAAATAGACAATGTAATCATGGTTTTATTTCAAAATTGAAATACAAATAAAAATTTATTAATTAATTATCTTTATCAGTGTGTGTATATATTCATATGCACCTTTGATATATTGTAATATGTGAATGTTAAAAATGGGACGAGATCAAAGAATCATTATTTGTTTAATGTCGTTAATATGTCCGTTAAAAATACCGAAAATACCTCTCAGCCAAATTTTTTCGTATACTGTTAACACTCTCCAGTACATACATTATTAAGTATATTCAATACACTATTAACATTTTTCAGTACATTATTAACCTTCGTAAAATGTTAACGAGCATTTTCGATATTTCTGATAGACGGACTAACAACATCCGTTTCAAGAACTTAAAGATAATTTTTCCCCACTTTAGAGACCTAAAATAATTTGAAAACTTTCAGGGACCTAAAACTAATTCACAGAAGATCACAGAGACTCCTAATTAATTTTCCCAAAAATAAAGTAATATAAACTCATAAATAGTATTTGGTTCCTCTATCAAAACGTATAAATCATTATGTACTCAAACTTCAAGACTATAAACATTTGTTAAAAAAAAAAAAAGTAGGACCACAGACAAGAATTGTGTGTAACAAAGTCCAACTTAACTTATATATGAATTTTATACAATGCAGCAATTATCACGCTCAGAAGATATTATATTCGATCTATTTTACAATCTCATTTGTTGTACATACATATTTTGGGGGATTTCTTTTTATAAGTATACATCTTACTCATAAAATATATATTTTTATAAAAATGAAGTACTCACTCACATTAATTTTTTATGTTTTTATGTATTTTTGAAATAGTGTATACATATATACAAATATATATACACGCGCGCCCGCCCGCACACACATAGATATATATATTCTTGCAATACAGTGAAACGGGCTCTGACTGTATCCGCGTCGGCAATGGCCATGTCCATGTTACTGAATTGGTGGGATACACTGAGTCTATTTTGTAGCTTCATACACTATGATAGCATATGTACTGCGTTATTATAGTGCGTGGTATTCTATCATAGTATATGACACAAATTTTTTTTTTGAGTTTTTCAAAACAACAAAAAAAATTTATTATATAACAATATATACATCATTTCACCCAGCATGCACTTCAATGAAAGAGTGTATGATTTTTTTTTAAAAAAAAATGGTATACACTGCCATTGGGGCTGCAATGGGTGTTGAATATATTTTTTTCCTAATATAATTATTTATTTTTTCCTAATATAATTATTAATTGGTCAAATGTAATTGGTTATCCACTGATCCCCTTCTTTTTACCATTTAGTACCTCCATTTAGTACCTCATAAAAACCATCGAATGCCCATTTATAACAATTTGAAGTATGGATGTATAACAAAAGCAACGGACCACCATTAAAAAATCAAATTAATGAAAAGCATATGTTTCTACGTCCCAAAAAAAGCCTATAAAATCCATCCACCCATCCAATCCTCCACACCACTCATCCCTTCAAAATTCACCCAAACCTCATTTGTAGTAGCAGCATCAGTACTTCTAGTATTCCAAACATGAGGAACGCTGGAGCCATCTCAGCAGCTGCTCTCATGATGATGGTGGTGCTTGCTTGCGCCGCCTCGCCATCTTTGGCGCGTCCGGTAGTGGAGGAGAGCAAGACGATTGTGGACGACATCGAGAAGTGCTGGGCGGCAGTGATAGGCGCGTCAGGGTGCATACAAGACGTGTTTAGCTCATTCTTCACTGGAAGGATCAATCTCAGCTCACAGTGTTGCACGGCTATAGAGGGCATTAGCGACAACTGCTTCGCTAAGATCTTTCCCTTCCTTGGCTCCGGCTTCAATCCCTTGCTGAAGGGCTTTTGCGTTGCTCAGAGTGGGGCAGCGCCTCCGCCGATGGCTTGAGTTGGGATTATCACCTTTGGTTTGGGTTATCATCTTTGGTTCGAGGACGCTTTTTTCTTTTTTTTTCTTTCATGAATAAGTTGTTGGTGACAAGCATGAAATTTTAGTCATTTTTATCATTGTCCCTCAAGTGGGGCATTTAGTGACAATGGATGAATTATAATGTTGACATCTTTTATCTATGAATGACATGAGGTGGTGTTATGAAAGATTGATAATGCTTTCTTTTTTTTTCAGGCAAATGCTAGAACACAATAAATATGAATTCGTAGTTATAAATTCTACTGTCAACCAATAATCTACATATTGAGTTTAATATTTTGTGATATTAGATATTCCTATATCAATCAAAATGCATCTATCAATTTGTATCATTATTATTTGAAAGGATATTAAAATAAAAAAATCTAATGAGTGTATTTTCACATTTTATAAGGACGTGTGCTCATTCAAGATGATCTGAATTAAAAATTGTAAGTTGCAATAGATGGAAAATACACTTTTTATTAATTATTAAATAAGGATTTCATTTCGTTCGTTTTTAAAGGCAGTGCTTTTCTTTTGAGTTTCGCTGCACCCAAACTTATTGTTAGTTACACTTTTTAATCCAACAAAAGATGTATTTATTTATTTATTTATTTTGAGAAAACTATGGATAATGTAATCATGGTTTTATTTCAAAATTGAAATACAAATAAAAATTTATTAATTAATTATCTTTATCAGTGTGTGTATATATTCATATGCACCGTTGATATATTGTAATATGTGAATGTTAAAAATGGGACGAGTTCAGAGAATCATTATTTGTTTAATTAAATTTTGTAGTATTCTAGACAACGCATATATATAATGTTTGAGATAACCTTACATACAGTTTTTTATAGTCTGAGTGTTTCGATTTTATTTTGAAGTGTTATTTGTAATGGAAACATGTATCTTTTTCAAAATATAAAATATATATTTTAAGTAATTGTATATACTCTATTTCATATAAAAAAATGTTTTATGTAATTGTTAAATCATTAAAATAGGATAAAAAAAAATGCCATGTGTAGTCCCTCGAGCAGTTTCTACGTGCTTTCATTTTTTATAGTGTATATATACTTAATGTAGCGAAGCTTGTGACTTTAAAAATATCAGGGGAAATTAATTAAGAGTCCTTTTGGTCACCCGTGAATTATTTTTTAGATCCCTAAAAATTTTTAAGTTTTTTTTAGTCATTGAGGCAGTGAAAAATTATTTTTAGGTCCCCAGAACCGTATGTCGTTAATATGTCCGTTAAAAATACCGAAAATACCTCTCAGCCAATTTTTTCGTATATTGTTAACACTCTTGAATACATTATTAAGTATATTCAATACACTATTAACATTTTTCAGTACATTGTTAACCTTCGTAAAATGTTAACAAGCGACAAGGGGGCATTTCGATATTTCTGATAGACGGACTAACAACATCCGTTTCAAGGATCTAAAGATAATTTTTCACCACTTTAGAGACCTAAAATAACTTGAAAACTTTCAGGGATCTAAAATTAATTCACAGATGATTATAGGGACTCTTAATTAATTTTCTCAAAAATAAAGTAGTATAAACTCATAAATAGTATTTGGTTCTTCTATCAAAACGTATAATTCATTATGGACTCAAACTTCAAGACTACAAACATTCTAAAAAAAAAAAAAATGTAGGACCACAAACAAGAATTGTGTGTAATATACAACGAATCAACGATCACGTTCAGAAGATATTATATTCGATATATTTTACAATCTCGTTTGTTGTACATACATATTTTTGGGGTTTTTTTTTTATAAGTATACATTTTACTAATAAAATATACATTTTTATAAAAATGAAGTACCCACTCACATTAATTTTTTATGTTTTTTATTTTTGAAATAGTGTATACATATAAACAAGTATATATACATGCGCGCACTCACACACACATATATTCTTGCAATATAATGAAACGTGCTCTAATTGTATCCGCGTCGGCAACAACCTTGCCCATGTTACTGAATCGGTGGGATATACTCAGTTCATTTTGTAACCTCATACACTATGATAACATATGTACTGCGTTATCATAGTATATAATATTCTATCATAGAATATGACACAATTTTTTTTCTATTTTTTCAAAACAAATTTTTTTTATTATTATATCACAATATATACATCATTTCATACAACATGCACTTCAATGAAAAAATGTACGATTTTTTTTTAAAAGAAAATATTGTATACACTGTAATTAGGACTGCAATGGGTGCTGAATATATCTTTTTCCTAATATAATTATTAATTGGTCAAATGTAATCGGTTATCCACTGATCTCCTTCTTTTTAACATGCAATATTTATTGACAATGTAACAGGTGTTATCAGAAATGGTGTTACCATTTTAGTACCTCCATTTAGTACCTCATAACAACCATCGAATGCCCATTTATAACAATTTGAAGTATGGATGTATAACAAAAGCAACGGACCAACATTAAAAAATCAAATTAATGAAAAGCAGATGTTTCAGCGTCCCAAAAAACCCTATAAAATCCATTCACCCATCCAATCCTCCACACCACTCATCCCTTCAAAATTCACCCAAACCTCACTTGTAGTTGCAGCATCAGTACTTCCAGTACAGTCCAAAAATGAGGAACGCCGGATCCATCTCAGCAGCCACTTTGATGATGGTGGTGGTGTTCGCTTGCGTCGCCTCGCCATCGCTAGCCCGCCCGGTAGTGGAGGAGAACAAGACGGTTGTGGACGATATCGAGAAGTGTTGGGCTGCAGTGATAGGCGCATCTGGGTGCATCCAAGACGTGTTTAGCTCATTCTTCACTGGAAGGATCAGTCTCGGCCCACAGTGTTGCACGGCCATAGAGGGCATCAGTGACAACTGCTTCTCTAAGATCTTTCCCTTCCTTGGCGCCAACTTCAATCCCTTGCTTAAGGCCTTCTGGATTGCTCAGAGCGGGACTGCGCCTCCGCCAACAGCCTGAGTTGGGATTATCCTCTTTGGTTTTAGAACACTTTTTTCTTTATTTTTTCATGAATAAGTTGTTGGAGATGAGTTTTAGTCATTTTTATTATTTACCCAGAGTTGGGGTATGCAGTTGCAATGGATGGATTATATTGTTCACATCTTTTAATCTATGAATGACATGATTTGTGTTTTGAAAGACGGAGATTTTTTTTTTTTTTTTGGTAAATGCTGGGACTCAGAAATCATGAATTCATGGTTATAAATTCTATTGTGCACTAATAAGTCTAATGTTTTGTGATATTAGCTATTCCTATATCAATCAAAATGCATCTATCAATGGAACATGATGATTACGTGATTATATGATAACTTCTAACCATGTCTGTGATAGATGCCTTGTAGGGCATGGCTCCTTTTTACTTTCGATTCCGATAAAGAAATAAAATATTTAATCCAATGACTCCCCTGTGTTTTACAATAAAAAATCATAGATTAATATAACAAAATATATAATTAGTTAGAAAAATGGATTCAACGCATGGCTACATTTACCCCAAAAAAAAAACTGTGGATGGCCATAATTTTTAAGAATTATATACTTGATTAATAATAAGATTGTAAATAAAATAATGTGATTTTTATTTTTAAGTCCCCATAAACCATAGGATTTAGTGATCGATCCCTCAATGCTTCATATTTTGGTTTTAGTCCCTGGATTTAAAGGATATGTTCCTTTTTAATCCCTGGGAGAGACCTATCCTTAAATTATTTGGTTTTCTTTTTAGTCCCTCGGCATATCATTTAAATCTGAGAATTAAAACTAAAATATGAAGAAGTGAGGGATCGATCCCTAAATAGGTATGTTTACAAGGACTGAAAACTAAAAAACCCTAAATTTATAGGATATCTTGTTGGAAATTCTCTGAGGCGGGCATCCGCAAAATTCAATTTTTTGTGGATGCCCAATATGTGCGTCTATAACAGACGCATATATATACGTTCTTAAAGTTGTATGTGCGTCGATAAAAAAATATTATACATCATTGAAGCAATGGTATTACATGATGATAATAAAAAAAAAACATAAATGAAGTATGTGCATGATTATGTGATTTTTTATTTTTTTTTAGATCATGTAATACCTTCAATAAGATATGTAATATTCAATGAAATATATGTTCTTTTTAAAAATTCACAAACCTTTTTAAAGATCGTATATGCGTCCTTTATCGATGCACATACCGGGCATATGTAAAAACTGAATTTTATGGACACCCGCCTAAGATTTATTTTTAATTTTCAAGATATGTGTTTCATCCATACTGGTCGCTTATGCATTTGGATTTATGGAAATAAAAATAAAAGTAAAAAGAGGACCGGTGCAGAATTTTTTTATTTTAGGGACAGTCAATAAGAGATAAAGAGAGAGAGTTTTAAAAATCGTAAAACAAAATCAACACAAATGTTAAAAAAACAAGTTAATAAATGTATGTGATTACATCAAAAATGTTACATGTAATGTTTTTTCAAAAATAAAACTTACAAGAGTCCTACATTCAATCGAGGTCTCATGTTATGGAATTATTGAATGATATTTCCATAATCAGGGTTAGCGAAAACAAGAAGAACAACAAGAGATCACACAATAAAAAAACCTCATATAAAACGGTGATAGAATAACAAGATCACGAAAGAGTTTCTAATTAGCAGTAATTCCTCAAATACATATAAATATTGTTTCCATTCACTCAAATACTAGACAATTTAGCATAACACAATGCATCAGATCTGGTCAACTGGATGTCAAGTGGAACGATGTAAATAAGATTTACATAGTAATATTTAGGTTCTACTGGCACAAAGTCAGGGTCTAATTAGGAGTTTAATTTTTTTTTTTTTTTTAGATTGATGTCCCCTGGGTTTGCAGGAGAGTTCCAAGTTTTAACTCAAAACACAACTGAAATTACGTTTAATGTTAGCCAATTAAACAGTCAGTCCGTTTTTACTCAATTACTCACACTTCCTCACAATAATGACCAAACAAAAACTTCCAACAATGTGACGGTTTACAAGTAAATAAACAGAAACTACTGAAGAAAAAAAACACCATTAAAAGGAACTTTTGAACCACCTAATTCAATGTGCCAACGTCTATATAAACACCATCAACACCTCCACATCCATAACATTCCCTTTTCACTAACCGAAAAAAGAAAAGAGGGTCAGCAGCAGCTGTAGTGGGATTCATTCCATCAAACATGAGGAAGACTGGAGCAATGTCGATGGTTGTTTTAATGTTGGTGCTCTCATGCACAGCAGCACTGGCCGGACCCGCGACTAAGGGGCTGGAAGAGAGCAAGACATTAACATGCTGGCAAGCTCTGATAAGCGCGGAGGGTTGCATTCAGGACATTTTCAGCTCATTCTTCACCGGGAGGATCAACTTGAGCCCACAGTGCTGCCATGCCATAGAGAGCATCAGCCAGGATTGCTTCCTCGAGTTCTTCCCCTTCTTCAACCCTGCTTTCAACCCACTCCTTAAGGCCTTCTGCTCCACCCAGAGCGGCGCAGCGCCACCTCCGACAGCCTGATCAGCTAGTGACGCTTCTATTTGAATAAATTGATAGTTGGTAGAGAGGGTTTAATCAGTAAGATAAAGATTTGATCAGAAAATAGGATGTTTGAGAGACATTTTTATGCATCAGTTGGGTATGTAATGGATGGTTTATGTTATGAATGGAAATTTGACGGATAGATTATTGATTCCAATTGAGATGCACAATAGTTTATCTTATCTTTCATGCAAAAAAAATTTATCATTATTTGGAAGGATATTAATTATTTTTATAATGAGTGTATTTTCACAATTTACGAGGACGTTTGCACATTTTAGATGTGCTGAATTAAAAATTACAAGTTGCAATTAATAGACACAAAATACACTTTTTATTGATTATTAAATAAGGATTTCATTAGTCACAAATTTTGTTCATCTTTTAAGGCAGTGTTTTTCTTAAAGTTTTGCTGCACCCAAACTTATTATTAGTTACACTTTTAGTCCAACAAAAGATATATTTATTTATCTTGAGAAAAATATAAATAATGTTACCACGGTTTTATTTAAAAATTAAAGTACAAATAAAGATATGTTAATTAATTATTTGTATCGGTGTGTGTAGACATTCTTTGATATGGTACGTGTTGTATGTGAATGTTAAAAATGGGACGAGATCAAAGAATCATTATTTTTTTAATTAAATTTTGTGGTACAACCCACCCAATCCACATATTCTAGACAACGACATATAGATAATGGTAGAGATAATCTTACATACAATATTTTGATTTTCTTTTAAGGTGTTATTTGTAATGGAAACATGTATTTTTTTCAAAAAAATTAAAATATATATTATAAGTACTTGTATATACTCCATTTTATAAAAAAAAACACAATGTTTTATTTAATTGTTAAATCATTAAAACAAGATAAAAAAAAAAATGCCATATGGAGTCCCTCGTGTAGTATCCACATGCTCTCATTTTTTATGGTATATACTTAATGTAGCGAAGCTCATGACTTTAAAAATATAAGGGAAAATTAATTAGAAATCCTTGTGGTCATTGTAAATTATTTTTAGGTCCCTAAAATTTTTTAAGTATTTTTCTAGTCGTTGAGGCAGTGAATACTCCCCAATACATTATTAAGTATATTCAATGCACTATTAGCACTTTTCGGTATATTGTAAACCTTCGTAAAATGTTAACAGACGATGAGGGAGCATTTTGTAATACACTATTAATATCTTTTCAACTCGGTCCATTTTGCATATTTATACATTATGGTGGTTTAGTATATAATGCGTAATCATAGTGTGTAGAATTCTATTATAGTGTATGACACAATTTTTTTCTCAAAACAAAAAAATATAATATTGTATCTCAATATATATATCATTTCATATAAGAGCATGACTTCAATGAAAAAATATATGATTTTTGTTTTAAAAAAAAAACAATATAGATTTTAATTGGGACTGCAATGAGTGATATGTAATCGGTGGTTATCTGGTCCCCTTCTTTTTAACGTGCAATATTTATTCACAATGTAACAGGTGTTATGAGAAATGGGGTTACCATTTAGTACCTCATGAAAAAACATCTAATGCCAATTTATAACAATTTGAAGCTAAGTTAGATGTATAACAAAAGCAACGGACCAACATTAAAAAATGAAATGAATGAAGCAGATGTTTCGGCGTCCCAAAAAAGCCTATAAAATCCATCCACCCATCTAATCCTCCACACCACCCATCCCTCCAAAATTCACCCAAACCTCACTTGTTGTAGCAGCATCAGTACTTCCAGTAGGCCAAACATGAGGAACGCCGGAGCCATCTCAGCCGCTGCTCTAATGATGATGGTGGTGCTCGCTTGTGCCACCTCACCATCTTTGGCGCGCCCTGTAGTGGGGGAGAGCAAGACGGTTGTGGATGATATCGAGAAGTGCTGGGCTGCAGTGATAGGCGCATCAGGGTGCATGCAAGACGTGTTCAGCTCATTCTTCACTGGAAGGATCAGTCTCAGCACACAGTGTTGCGCGGCTATAGAGGGCATCAGCGATAATTGCTTCGCTAAGATCTTCCCTTTCCTTGGCTCTGGCTTCAACCCCTTACTCAAGGGCTTCTGCAGTGCTCAGAGTGGGGCGGCGCCTCCGTCGACAGCCTGATTTAAGGTTATCATTATCTTTGTTCCGGGACACTTTTTTCCTTTTCTTTCATGAATAAGTTGTTAGTGATGAGCATGGAGTTTTAGTCATTTCTATTATTGTACCTCAGTTGGGGCATGTAGTGGCAATGGGTGAATTATAATGTTAACATCTTTTGATCTATGAATGACATAATTTGGGTTATGAAAGATGGAGAATTTTTTTTGGGTCTGATGTTGGTGCTCTCCTGCACGGCGGCTTTGGCCGGTCCGGTGACTAAGGGGGTGAAATAGAACAAGACGTTCGCATGTTGGCAGGCTTTGATAAGCGAGGAGGGTTGCATTCATGAATGACATTTTCAGCTCATTCTTCACCGAGAGGATCAACTTGAGCCCACAGTGCTGCCATGCCATAGAGAGCATTAGCCGGGATTGCTTCCTCGAGTTTTTTTCCCTTCTTCAACCCTGCTTCCAACCCACTCCTCAAGGCCTTTTGCTCCACCCAGAGCGGCGCAGCGCCACCTTCGACAGCCTGAGCTAGTGACATTTCTATTTGAATAAATTTATAGTTGGTAGAGAAAGTTTAATTAGTAAGATCAAGGATTTGGTCAGAAAATAGGAAGTTTGAGAGAAATTTTTATACCTCAGTTGGGTATGTAATAGATGAGTTATGTTATGAATGGAAATTTGATGAATTATTGATTCCATTGCGTGCTCTGTGAAAACCTTTTATCATTGTTTGGAAGGATATTAAAAAAAAAAAAAATCTAGGGAGTGTATTTTCAAAGTTTACAAGGGCGTGTGCTCATTCGGGATGTTCAAATTAAAAATTACATGTTGCAATAGATGGAAAATACACTTTTTATTGATTATTAAATAAGGATTTCACATGGCATAAGTGTCATTCGTCTTTTATCAAAGGTAGTGCTTTTCTTTTGAGTTCTGATACATCCAAATTTATTATTATTCACACTTTTAGTTCAACAAAATGTATATTTATTTATTTTTAAAAAAAATGTAGATATTGTTATCATGATTTTGTTGAGAGTTTAAGTAGAAATAAAGTATATTAATTAATTATGTATATTAGTGTGTATATGTTCATGTGAAAATACATCCATTATGTATATTAGTGTGTATAGTGTTATACGTGAATATTAAAAATGGGGCAGGATAGAAGAATCATTATTTTTTTTCTTTATTGAAATTTGTGGTACAGCCCATCCAATCCACATAATGCTAGAGAAAATCTTATATGCAATTTTTTATTGTCTTATTTTGATTTTTTAAAGTGTGATTTATAATGGAAACATGTATTTTTAAAAATAATAAAATATTACTTCAAATAATTGTATACACTCCATTTCATTAAAAAAAAAAATGTTTTATTTATTTTTTTAAATCGTTAAAAGAAGAAAAAAATGTAGAAACTATTTCACATAGAGTCCCTTGTACAGTCTCCACATGTGTTCATTTGTTATGGTGTATACTTAATTCAATAAAGCTTGTGACTTCATAGTGATTTATAATTAAAAAAAATACATTTATAATTAAAAAAATAGCATATGCAGGCATTTATATCTAATGAATTATATACACACATTTATAATTAAAAAAAAATAGCATATGCAGGCATTCTATCAGAACATTTACTTTATTATGGACTCAAATTTCAAGTAGGACTACAAACAAGGATTGTGTGTAACAATGTCTACCTAAAATTACATGTGAACCAAAGCAGCAATGACTATGTTAAAAAGATATTATATTCAATTTGTTTTACAGTCTCTTTTATAACCCATACACATCTAGTCTTTTTTTTTATAAAGTATATACCCGACTAATAAAATATATATTTATATAAAAATGCAGTACACAAGCACATTAATTTAAAGTTTATAATTTTTATGTTTTTTAGGTGATAGAATATATACATACTAATCGGTCAAATGTAATATGTGGTCCCCTTCTTTTTAACGTGCAATATTTATTGCAATGTAACAGATGTCATTATAAATGGTGTTACCATTTAGTAGCTTATAAAAACCATCTAAAGCCTATTTATAACAATTTGAAGTTAGATGTATGACAAAGGCAACGGACCAACAATTAAAATCAAAAGAACTGAAAGCAGAAGTTTCTGCATCCCAATAAGCTTATAAAATTCATCCACCCATCGAATCCTCCACACCACCCATCCCTTTAAAAATTAACCCAACATCAATACTTCCAGTATAGTCCAACATGAGGAACTCCGGAGTTATCTCAACAGCCGCTCTGATAATAATGGTGGTGCTTGCTTGCACTGCCTCGCCATCATTGGCACGCCTGGTAGTGGAGGAGAGTAAGACGGCTGTGGACGACATCGAAAAGTGCTGGACAGCAGTGATATGCGCGTCAGGGTGCATACAAGATGTATTCAGCTCATTCTTCACTGGAAGGATCCGTCTCAGCACACAGTGTTGCGTGGCTATAGAGGGCATAAGCGATAACTGTTTCGCTAAGATCTTCCCATTCCTTGGCGTCGACTTCAATCCATTGCTCAAGAGCTTCTGCACTACTCAGAGTGGGGTGACGACTACGCCAACGGCCTAAGTTGGGGTTATCATCTTTGGTTCGGGGTTTTTTTTTTTTCATAAATAAGTTGTTGGTGATGAGCAGAAAATTTTAGTCATATTTATTATTATTGTTCGTGTGTTGGGGCATGGAGTTGTAATGGATAGATTATAATATTCGCATCTTTTGATCTATGAATGACATGTTTGTGTTATGAGAGTTGGGGAAGGTTTTTTTCTTTCTTGTTTTTGTAAGTGGTGGTAATTGCTTGGACTCAGTAATTATGAACTCTTGGTTGTACATTCATTTATCAACCATTAGTTTCTTAGCAGTTTACCAAAAACAGGGGTCCTTCCACAATGAGGTCTCATGTTATGGAATTGTTGAATGATATTTCTATGATCAGGGTTATCAAAAACAATAAGAACAACAAGATCACAAAATCAAGAATTCATATAAACCGAGATAGAATAACAAGATCACGAAAGAGTTTCTAACCAGTAAGCCCTCTCATTTTTGTAACTCCCCTGTTTTTTTTTTATTTTTTTTGTACTAACTCAGCTCCTCTGTTTAGCTGAAACAGGGGTCCTTCCTCCCTTGTTTGGAGGATTTAGTTCCTCTAAAATTTTATATAATGTAATTAGTGACTCAACGACTGTAAATAAGACTATCATTTCTCATTATGCTTATTGCTTAACCCAAGAATAATGTCACACACTATCATTTTTCAAGCCTCAAAATGAATCAACGGATGTTTTAATTTTTTTAAAAAATAGAATACATACATGAGCTGCAACAAATCTCACACACACACACACACATATATATATGAGATTTGTTGCGGCTTATGCGGTTGAATTCCTCTGTGCAGCTTGTGAGATAGGCCGTCCGATCGAGGATCCATCGATTGAAGACCCCCTCACCCGGTTTTTCAAAAAAAAATTTAACTGACCGTCCGATCGATGGGTCCTCGATCCTCACAAGCCACATAGAGGAATTCAACCGCATGAGCCACAACAAATCATCCCTCTATATATATAATCATATATATAATTTTATAAGGATGAAATATATACTTTAATTAATCATATGAACATATTTATAGGAAATATAAAAAAATTTAATAAGGTACATATACCTTGTTACGATACGCACATGACTAACAAGGTGTATATAATTGAAAATCAAGTTGGTAAAAGGATTATGTGTAACAGCTCATAACCCAATTATGGATGTCTTAGGCCAGCAAAATAAGATGGTACGTATAAATGTTAATTCAATTCACTCAAATACTTGACAATTTAGCATAAAAAATTAAAAAGGCATATGGATGTCAAGTAGAACGATGTAAATAAATTTACATAATTACAATGCATGTGTGAGGCTCTATTGGCACAAAGACATTTTAGTCTCCCTAGTTTTAACTCAAACACAAAACTGAAAATTATATTCACATTTAATGTTATCCAATTAAACAGTCGATTTTTACTCGCACTTCCTCACAATAATAACCAAAGATAAATGCACAACAATGTGAAGGTTTATAAGTAAATAAAAAAAACTGAAAACAAAAACACCATTAAAAAATACTTTTTATGTGGCAAACACCTATATAAACACCACATATCAACACCTCCTCTACATCCATAACATTTCCTTTACACTAATTAAACCCCCCCAAAAAAAAAGTTCAGCAGTAGTTGTAGTGGGATTCATTCCATCAAACATGAGGATGACTGGAGCCACTTCGATGGTTGTTCTGATGTTGGTGCTCTCATGCACGGCGGCGCTGGCTGGTCCAGCAACTAAGGGGGTAGAAGAGAGCAAGACATTCGCGTGTTGGCAGGCTTTGATAAGCGCAGAGGGTTGCATTCAAGACATATTCAGCTCATTCTTTACTGGGAGGATCAACCTCAGCCCACAGTGTTGCCATGCCATAGAGAGTATCAACCAGGACTGCTTCCTCCAGTTCTTCCCTTTCTTCAACCCTGCTTTCAATCCCCTCCTCAAGGCCTTCTGCTCCACCAAGAGCGGCGCAGCGCCATCTCCGACAGCCTAAACTAATGATGTTTCTATTTAAATAAATTGTTAGTTGGTAGAGAGGGTTTAATTAGTAAGATCAATGATTTGATCAGAAAATAGGAAGTTTGAGAGATATTTTTATATACATCAGTTGGGTATGTAATGAATGAATTATGTTATGAATGGTAATTTGACGGATTATTGATTCCAATCGAGATGCACAATAGTTATCTTGTCTTTCATTCGAACTTTTTTATCCTTATTTGAAACTATATTAAAATAAAAAAATCTAATGACTGAACCCTATACAAGGCTGCAAAGCCACGCTCAGAAGATATTATATACAGTTTGTTTTAGAGTATCGGTTGTAGTGCATGCATGTTTTGGGGTGTTTTTAAGCATATATCTTACTTGTAAAATATATATTTTTATAAAAATAAAGCACTCAATCACATTAATTATTTTGAATTTTATTTATAAGTCCCTGTAAACTATGTTATTTAGTGACCAATCTCTTCTTTCTTCATATATTTTTTTAAATCTCCAATTTCAAATGCATTATTTTTATTAGTCCATAGACAAAATGTCTGTATAATTTTATAAGTATTTAGGGGATATGTAATTTATGAATTCTAACTATCCATTAGCCTCAAATATACGGACGTTTTACGCATGAACTAATAATGAAAAAGTCGTTTGAAGTTAGAGACTTAATTAAAATGCAATATAAAAAAGGGAGGGAATGATCACTAAATAACATAGTTTGTAGGAACTTAAAAATAAAAATTTCATTTCACAAACTAACGGTATATGTACGGACGTTTGCCGGAGGGACTTTAAAAAAATATGAAGAAGGGAGAGATCGATCTCTAAACATGCATGTTTACAAGGACTTAAAACTCAAAAACCTAAATTATTTAAATTTTTTTATGTTTTTTAGAAAGAGAATATATACACACATACTTGCAACATAGTGAATAATATATTGCGTTATCGGGCTCTTTAGGTTGGTTTGATAAGGGGATAAGTGGTGGGATAAGAAGTAATTATGGGGATAAGTGAGTGGGAGGAGAGTTTATCCCCGTTTGATATAAAAAATAATTAGGATAAACTGCGGACAGTTATTCTAATTTTAAATTAAAAATAAGGATATTTTATATCATCTAAAAACCAGGATAGCATTTATCCCCACTTTTCATTCTAATTTTGACAAATAGAAATATGAAATTAATTTATAGATTTTTATCCTTTAAAATTAGGATAACATATCTTCAAAACCTTAACCTTTTATCAATATGTTCATGTCACTTAATTCGTGGGCCTATCACCCAACACATGCCATCCTCCTAATTACAGATAAATTGGTCAAATGTTAATGTATTGGTTGCGCTCCCCTTCTTTTTAACGTCCAGAATTTATTTATAAAAAATAAAATACAATATTTATTGACAATGTACGTAACGGATGTTATCAGAAATGGTGTTACCATCTAGTGCCTCATAAAAACCATCTTATGACCATTTATAACAATTTGAAGTTTAGATGTATAGCAAAAGCAACAGACCAACATTAAAAAATCAAATTAATGAAAGCAGATGTTTCTACGTCCCAAAAAAGCCTATAAAATGCATCCACCCATCCCAATCCTCCACACCACTCATCCCTTCAAAATTCACCCAAACCTCATTTGTAGTAGCAGCATTAGTACTTCCAGTATTCCAAACATGAGGAACGTCGGAGCCATCTCAGCAGCTGCTCTGATGATGATGGTGGTGCTCGCTTGCACCGCCTCGCCATCTTTGGCGCGTCCGGTAGTGGAGGAGAGCAAGACGATTGTGGACGACATCGAGAAGTGTTGGGCGGCAGTGATAGGCGCATCAGGGTGCATACAAGACGTGTTTAGCTCGTTCTTCACTGGAAGGATCAATCTCAGCTCACAGTGTTGCGCGGCTATAGAGGGCATTAGCGACAACTGCTTCGCTAAGATCTTCCCCTTCCTTGGCTCCGGCTTCAATCCCTTGCTGAAGGGCTTTTGCGTTGCTCAGAGTGGGGCGGCGCCTCCGCCGATGGCTTGAGTTGGGGTTATCACCTTTGATTTGGGTTATCATCTTTGGTTCGGGGACATTTTTTTCTTTTTTTTTCTTCCATGAATAAGTTGTTGGTGATGAGCATGAAATTTTAGTCATTTTTATCATTGTCCCTCAGTTGGGGCATTTAGTGGCAATTGATGAATTATAATGTTGACATCTTTTATCTATGAATGACATGATCTGATGTTATGAAAGATTGATAATGCTTTTTTTTCTTTTTTTTTTCATGCAAATGCTAGAACACAATAATTATGAATTCATAGTTATAAATTCTACTGTCAACCAATAATCTACATATTGAGTCTAATATTTTGTGATACTAGATATTCCTATATCAATCAAAATGCATCTATCAATTTGTATCATTATTATTTGAAAGGATATTAAAATAAAAAAATCTAATGAGTGTATTTTCACATTTTATAAGGACGTGTGCTCATTCAAAATGATCTGAATTAAAAATTGTAAGTTGCAATAGATGGAAAATACACTTTTTATTAATTATTAAATGAGGATTTCATTTCGTTCGTTTTTAAAGGCAGTGCTTTTCTTTTGAGTTTCGCTGCACTTTTTATTGTTAGTTACACTTTTTAATCCAATAAAAGATGTATTTATTTATTTATTTATTTTGAGAAAAATATAGATAATGTTATCATGGTTTTATTTTAAAATTGAAATACAAATAAAAATATATTAATTAATTATCTTTATCAGTGTGTGTAATATTCATATGCACCGTTGATATGTTGTAATATGTGAATGTTAAAAATGGGACGAGATCGAAGAATCATTATTTGTTTAATTAAATTTTGTAGTACAGCCCACCCAATCCACGTGTTCTAGACAACGCATATATATAATGTTTGAGATAACCTTACGTACAGTTTTTTATAGTCTGAGTGTTTTGATTTTATTTTGAAGTGTTATTTGTAATGGAAACATGTATCTTTTTCAAAATATAAAATATATATTTTAAGTAATTGTATATACTCCATTTTATAAAAAAAAATGTTTTATGTAATTGTTAAATCATTAAAATAGGATAAAAAAAAATGCCATGTGTAGTCCCTCGAGCAGTTTCTACGTGCTTTCATTTTTTATAGTGTATATATACTTAATGTAGCGAAGCTTGTGACTTTAAAAATATCAGGGGAAATTAATTAAGAGTCCGTGATCACCTATGAATTAATTTTTAGATCCCTAAAATGTTTTAAGTTTTTTAGTCATTGAGGCGGTGAAAAATTATTTTTAGGTCCCCGGAACCGTATGTCGTTAATATGTCCGTTAAAAATATCGAGAATACCCCCAGCCAATTTTTTTCGTACACTGTTAACACTCTTGAATATATTATTAAGTATATTCAATATACTATTAACATTTTTCAGTACATTGTTAACCTTCGTAAAATGTTAACAGAGCATTTTCGATATTTCTGATGGACGGACTAACAACATCCGTTTCGAGGACCTAAAGATAATGTTTCACCACTTTAGAGACCTAAAATAACTTGAAAACTTTCAGGGACCTAAAAATAATTCACAGATGATCACAGAGACTCTTAATTAATTTTCCCAAAAATAAAGTAATATAAACTCATAAATAGTATTTGGTTCTTCTATCAAAACGTATAATTCATTATGGACTCAAACTTCAAGACTACAAACATTTCTAAAAAAAAAAAATGTAGGACCACAAACAAGAATTGTGTGTAATAAAGTCCAACTTAACTTATATATGAATTTTATACAATGAAGCAATGATCACGTTCAGAAGATATTATATTCGATCTATTTTACAATCTCGTTTGTTGTACATACATATTTTTGAGGTTTTTTTTTATAAGTATACATTTTACTAATAAAATATATATTTTTATAAAAATGAAGTACTCACTCACATTAATTTTTTATGTTTTTATGTATTTTTGAAATAGTGTATACATATATACAAATATATATACGCGCGCGCACTCACACACATATATATATTCTTGCAATATAGTGAAACGTGCTCTAATTGTATCCGCGTCGGCAACGGCCATGCCCATATTATTGAATTGGTGGGATACACTCAGTCCATTTTGCAGCTTATACACTATGATAACATATGTATTGCGTTATCATAGTATGTGGTATTCTATCATAGTATATGACATAATTTTTTTTTTGAGTTTTTCAAAACAACAAAAAAAATTTATTATATAACAATATATACATCATTTCACCCAGCATGCACTTCAATGAAAGAATGTATGATTTTTTTAAAAAGAAAATACTGCGATTGGGGTTGCAATGAGTGCTGAATATATTTTTTTCCTAATATAATTATTAATTGGTCAAATGTAATCGGTTATCCACTGATCTCCTTCTTTTTAACATGCAATATTTATTGACAATGTAACAGGTGTTATCAGAAATGGTGTTACCGTTTTAGTACCTCCATTTAGTACCTCATAACAACCATCGAATGCCCATTTATAACAATTTTAAATTACTCAGATGTATAACAAAAGCAACGGACCAACATTAAAAATCAAATTAATGAAAAGCAGATGTTTCAGCGTCCCAAAAAAACCTATAAAATCCATCCACCCATCCAATCCTCCACACCACTCATCCCTTCAAAATTCACCAAACCTCACTTGTAGTAGCAACATTAGTACTTCCATTATTCCAAACATGAAGAACGCCGGAGCCATCTCAGCGGCTGCTCTGATGATGATGGTGGTGCTCGCTTGCGCCGCCTCGCCATCTTTGGCGCGTCCGGTAGTGGAGGAGAGCAAGACGATTGTGGACGACATCGAGAAGTGTTGGGCGGCAGTGATAGGCGCATCAGGGTGCATACAAGACGTGTTTAGCTCATTCTTCACTGGAAGGATCCGTCTCAGCACACAGTGTTGCGTGGCTATAGAGGGCATAAGTCATAACTGTTTCGCTAAGATCTTCCCATTCCTTGGCGTCGACTTCAATCCATTGCTGAAGGGCTTTTGCGTTGCTCAGAGTGGGGCGCCTCCGCCGATGGCTTGAGTTGGGGTGGGGTTATCACCTTTGATTTGGGTTATCATCTTTGGTTTGGGGACATTTTTTTCTTTTTTTTCTTTCATGAATAAGTTGTTGGTGATGAGCATGAAATTTTAGTCATTTTTATCATTGTCCCTCAGTTGGGGCATTTAGTGGCAATTGATGAATTATAATATTCGCATCTTTTGATCTATGAATGACATGTTTGTGCTATGAGAGTTGGGGAAGGTTTTTTTCTTCTTCTTTTTTGTAAGTGGTGGTAATTGCTTGGACTCAGTAATTATGAACTCTTGGTTGTAAATTCATTTATCAACCATTAGTTTCTTAGCAGTTTACCAAAAACAGGGGTCCTTCCACAATGAGGTCTCATGTTATGGAATTGTTGAATGATATTTCTATGATCAGGGTTATCAAAAACAATAAGAACAACAAGATCACAAAATCAAGAATTCATATAAACCGAGATAGAATAACAAGATCACGAAAGAGTTTCTAACCAGTAAGCCCTCTCATTTTTGTAACTCCCCTGTTTTTTTTTTTTTTTTTGTACTAACTCAGCTCCTCTGTTTAGCTGAAACAGGGGTCCTTCCTCCCTTCTTTGGAGGATTTAGTTCCTCTAAACTTTTGCTTAGGTAGGGGTGCACAAAGACAATTAGTGCTCATCCTTCCCTCTCATCTTATCAAGCGGTTAAAGTAACTTTTAGTGTAAATCAGCAAATCTCATCTTTTTTCCATCAAATATTAAAATCAAACAGTTATGACAAAAATGATTAAACTACTTAACATTTTTTTTATAATTAAACTGTTATTTTTTTCCCCTGGGTAAATAGGAAAAATATTATGTGCAAAACTCCCTTAGCCGCCTGGTCCATTTGTAGCCCACATATTTTGATTTTTTTTTTTAGAGTATATTTATATTTCAAGTATACACTTAGATAATGAATTAAATACATATTTTATAAAAAAATAATAAATTATGTACTTCTAAGAAATGAATGCATACATCTTGATTTTTTTTATAATTGAATAAATAACATAGTACATACTATATTATATAATTTTATATAATGTAATTAGTGACTCAACGACTGTAAATAAGACTATCATTTCTCATTATGCTTATTGCTTAACCCAAGAATAATGTCACGCATTACCATTTTCCAAGCCCCAAAGCGAATCCACGAATGTTTTAATTTTTTTTAAAAATAGTATACATACATGAGCTGCAACAAATCTCACACACACACACATATATATGAGATTTGTTGCGGCTTATGCGGTTGAATTCCTCTGTGCGGCTTGTGAGATCCACCGTCCGATCGATGGATCCTCGATCCTCACAAGCCACATAGAGGAATTCAACCGCATGAGCCACAACAAATCATCCCTCTATATATATAATCATATATATAATTTTATAAGGATGAAATATATACTTTAATTAATCATATGAACATATTTATAGGAAATATAAATTTTTTTAATAAGGTACATATACCTTGTTACGATACACACATGACTAACAAGGTGTATATAATTGAAAATCAAGTTGGTAAAAGGATTATGTGTAACAGCTCATAACCCAATTATGGATGTCTTAGGCCAGCAAAATAAGATGGTACGTATAAATGTTAATTCAATTCACTCAAATACTGGACAATTTAGCATAAAAAATTAAAAAGGCATATGGATGTCAAGTAGAACGATGTAAATAAATTTACATAATTACAATGCATGTGTGAGGCTCTATTGGCACAAAGACATTTTAGTCTCCCTAGTTTTAACTCAAACACAAAACTGAAAATTATATTCACATTTAATGTTATCCAATTAAACAGTCGATTTTTACTCGCACTTCCTCACAATAATAACCAAAGATAAATGCACAACAATGTGAAGGTTTATAAGTAAATAACAAAAACTGAAAACAAAAACACCATTAAAAACAACTTTTTATGTGGCAAACACCTATATAAACACCACATATCAACACCTCCTCTACATCCATAACATTTCCTTTACACTAATTAAACCCCCCCAAAAAAAAAGTTCAGCAGTAGTTGTAGTGGGATTCATTCCATCAAACATGAGGATGACTGGAGCCACTTCAATGGTTGTTCTGATGTTGGTGCTCTCATGCACGGCCGCGCTGGCTGGTCCAGCAATTAAGGGGGTAGAAGAGAGCAAGACATTCGCGTGTTGGCAGGCTTTGATAAGCGCAGAGGGTTGCATTCAAGACATATTCAGCTCATTCTTTACTGGGAGGATCAACCTCAGCCCACAGTGTTGCCATGCCATAGAGAGTATCAACCAGGACTGCTTCCTCCAGTTCTTCCCTTTCTTCAACCCTGCTTTCAATCCCCTCCTCAAGGCCTTCTGCTCCACCAAGAGCGGCGCAGCGCCATCTCCGACAGCCTAAGCTAATGATGTTTCTATTTAAATAAATTGTTAGTTGGTAGAGAGGGTTTAATTAGTAAGATCAATGATTTGATCAGAAAATAGGAAGTTTGAGAGATATTTTTATATATACATCAGTTGGGTATGTAATGAATGAATTATGTTATGAATGGTAATTTGACGGATTATTGATTCCAATCGAGATGCACAATAGTTATCTTATCTTTCATTCGAATTTTTTTATCCTTATTTGAAACTATATTAAAATAAAAAAATCTAATGACTGAACCCTATACAAGGCTGCAAAGCCACGCTCAGAAGATATTATATACAGTTTGTTTTACAGTATCGGTTGTAGTGCATACATGTTTTGGGGTTTTTTTAAGCATATATCTTACTTGTAAAATATATATTTTTATAAAAATAAAGCACTCAATCACATTAATTATTTTGAATTTTATTTATAAGTCCCTGTAAACTATGTTATTTAGTGACCAATCTCTTCTTTCTTCATATATTTTTTTAAGTCTCCAATTTCAAATGCATTATTTTTATTAGTCCATAGACAAAATGTTGTATAATTTTATAAGTATTTAGGGAATGGGTAATTTATGAATTCTAACTATCCATTAGCCTCAAATATACGGACGTTTTATGCAGGGACTAATAATGAAAAAGTCGTTTGAAGTTAGAGACTTAAAATGCAATATAAAAAAGGGAGGGAATGATCACTAAATAACATAGTTTGTAGGAACTTAAAAATAAAAATTTCATTTCACAAACTAACGGTATATGTACGGACGTTTGCCGGAGGGACTTTAAAAAAATATGAAGAAGGGAGAGATCGATCTCTAAACATGCATATTTACAAGGACTTAAAACTCAAAAACCTAAATTATTTAAATTTTTTTATGTTTTTTAGAAAGAGAATATATACACACATACTTGCAACATGGTGAATAATATATTGCGTTATCGGGCTCTTTAGGTTAGTTTGATAAGGGGATAAGTGGTGGGATAAGAAGTAATTGTGGGGATAAGTGAGTGGGAGGAGAGTTTATCCCCGTTTGATATAAAAAATAATTAAGATAAACTGTGGCCAGTTATTCCAATTTTAAATTAAAAATAAGGATATTTTATATCATCTAAAAACTAGGATAGCATTTATCCCCACTTTTCATTCTAATTTTGACAAATATAAATATGAAATTAATTTATAAATTTTTATCCCTTAAAATTAAGATAACATACCTTCAAAACCTTAACCTTTTATTAAATCAGCCATGTCCATGCAATTCAATGAAAGAGTGTATGATTTTTTTTAAAAGAAAAAATGGTATACACTGCCATTGGGGCTGCAATGGGTGTTGAATATTTTTTTTTTCTAATATAATTATTTATTTTTTCCTAATATAATTATTAATTGGTCAAATGTAATTGGTTATCCACTGATCCCCTTCTTTTTACCATTTAGTACCTCCATTTAGTACCTCATAAAAACCATCGAATGCCCATTTATAACAATTTGAAGTATGGATGTATTATGTATAACAATAGCAACGGACCAACATTAAAAAATCAAATGAATGAAAGCAGTTTCTACGTCCCAAAAAAGCCTATAAAATGCATCCACCCATCCCAATCCTCCACACCACTCATCCCTTCAAAATTCACCAAAACCTCACTTGTAGTAGCAGCATTAGTACTTCCAGTATTCCAAACATGAGGAACGTCGGAGCCATCTCAGCAGCTGCTCTGATGATGATGGTGGTGCTCGCTTGCGCCGCCTCGCCATCTTTGGCGCGTCCGGTAGTGGAGGAGAGCAAGACGATTGTGGACGACATCGAGAAGTGTTGGGCGTCAGTGATAGGCGCATCAGGGTGCATACAAGACGTGTTTAGCTCGTTCTTCACTGGAAGGATCAATCTCAGCTCACAGTGTTGCGCGGCTATAGAGGGCATTAGCGACAACTGCTTCGCTAAGATCTTCCCCTTCCTTGGCTCCGGCTTCAATCCCTTGCTGAAGGGCTTTTGCGTTGCTCAGAGTGGGGCGGCGCCTCCGCCGATGGCTTGAGTTGGGGTTATCACCTTTGATTTGGGTTATCATCTTTGGTTCGGGGACATTTTTTTCTTTTTTTTTCTTCCATGAATAAGTTGTTGGTGATGAGCATGAAATTTTAGTCATTTTTATCATTGTCCCTCAGTTGGGGCATTTAGTGGCAATTGATGAATTATAATGTTGACATCTTTTATCTATGAATGACATGATCTGATGTTATGAAAAATTGATAATGCTTTTTTTCTTCTTTTTTTTTCAGGCAAATGCTAGAACACAATAATTATGAATTCATAGTTATAAATTCTATTGTCAACCAATAATCTACATATTGAGTCTAATATTTTGCGATACTAGATATTCCTATATCAATCAAAATGCATCTATCAATTTGTATCATTATTATTTGAAAGGATATTAAAATAAAAAAAATCTAATGAGTGTATTTTCACAGTTTATAAGGACGTGTGCTCATTCAAGATAATCTGAATTAAAAATTGTAAGTTGCAATAGATGGAAAATACACTTTTTATTAATGATTAAATAAGGATTTCATTTCGTTCGTTTTTAAAGGCAGTGCTTTTCTTTTGAGTTTCGCTGCACCCAAACTTATTGTTAGTTACACTTTTTAATCCAACAAAAGATGTATTTATTTATTTATTTATTTTGAGAAAACTATAGATATTGTAATCATGGTTTTATTTCAAAATTGAAATACAAATAAAAATTTATTAATTAATTATCTTTATCAGTGTGTGTATATATTCATATGCACCGTTGATATATAATGTTTGAGATAACCTTACGTACAGTTTTTTATAGTCTCAGTGTTTTGATTTTATTTTGAAGTGTTATTTGTAATGGAAACATGTATCTTTTTCAAAATATAAAATATATATTTTAAGTAATTGTATATACTCCATTTTATAAAAAAAAATGTTTTATTTAATTGTGAAATCATTAAAACAGGATAAAAAAAAATGCCATGTGTAGTCCCTCGAGCAGTTTCTACGTGCTTTCATTTTTTATGGTGTATATATACTTAGGGTCCGTTTGGAAACATAGATTGAAAAGTAGCTTTTGGAATAAAGCTACTTTTTAAGATGATTTTAGACCTTGACTTTTTTAGGATGCTTTCTTTAAAATCAGAAATCAATATCAGGGGAAATTAATTAAGAGTCCTTTTGGTCACCCGTGAATTATTTTTTTGGATCCCTAAAAGTTTTTAAGTTTTTTTTAGTCATTGAGGCAGTGAAAAATTATTTTTAGGTCCCCGGAACCGTATGTCGTTAATATGCCAGTTAAAAATATCTAGAATACTCCCAGCCAATATTTTCGTATATTGTTAACACTCTTGAATACATTATTAAGTATATTCAATATACTATTAACATTTTCCATTACATTGTTAACCTTCGTAAAATGTTAACAAGCGACAAGAGGGCATTTTCGATATTTCTGATAGACGGACTAACAACATCCGTTTCAAGGATCTAAAGATAATTTTTCACCACTTTAAAGACCTAAAATAACTTGAAAACTTTCAGGGACCTAAAAATAATTCACAGATGATTATAGGGACTCCTAATTAATTTTCTCAAAAATAAAGTAGTATAAACTCATAAATAGTATTTGGTTCTTCTATCAAAACGCATAATTCATTATGGACTCAAACTTCAAGACTACAAACATTTCTAAAAAAAAAAATTAGGACCACAAACAAGAATTGTGTGTAATAAAGTCCAACTTAACTTATATATGAATTTTATACAACGAAGCAATGATCATGTTCAGAAGATATTATATTCGATCTATTTTACAATCTCGTTTGTTGTACATACATATTTTTGAGGTTTTTTTTTATAAGTATACATTTTACTAATAAAATATATATTTTTATAAAAATGAAGTACCCACTCACATTAATTTTTTATGTTTTTTATGTATTTTTGAAATAGTGTATACATATATACAAATATATATACGCGCGCACTCACACACATATATATTCTTGCAATATAGTGAAACGTCGGCAACAACCTTGCCCATGTTACTGAATTGATGGGATACACTTAGTCCATTTTGCAGCCTCATACACTATGATAACATATGTACTGCGTTATTATAATACGTGATATTCTATCACAGTATATGACACAATTTTTTTTTCATTTTTTCAAAACAAAAAAAAAATTATTATATCACAATATATACATCATTTCATACAGCATGCACTTCAATGAAAGAATGTATGATTTTTTTAAAAAGAAAATACTGTATACACTGCAATTGGCTGCAATGGGTGCTGAATATATCTTTTTCCTAATATAATTATTAATTGGTCAAATGTAATCGGTTATCCACTGATCTGCTTCTTTCTAACATGCAATATTTATTGACAATGTAACAGGTGTTATCAGAAATGGTGTTACCATTTTAGTACCTCCATTTAGTACCTCATAACAACCATCGAATGCCCATTTAAAACAATTTTAAGTTCCTCATATGTATAACAAAAGCAACGGACCAACATTAAAAAATCAAATTAATGAAAAGCAGATGTTTCAGCGTCTCAAAAAAGCCTATAAAATCCATCCACCCATCCAATCCTCCACACCACTCATCCCTTCAAAATTCACCCAAACCTCACTTGTAGTTGCAGCATCAGTACTTCCAGTACAGTCCAAAAATGAGGAACGTCGGATCCATCTCAGCAGCCACTTTGATGATAGTGGTGGTGTTCGCTTGCGTCGCCTCGCCATCGCTAGCCCGCCCGGTAATGGAGGAGAACAAGACGGTTGTGGACGACATCGAGAAGTGTTGGGCTGCAGTGATAGGCGCATCTGGGTGCATGCAAGACGTGTTTAGCTCATTCTTCACTGGAAGAATCAGTCTCGGCCCACAGTGTTGCACGGCCATAGAGAGCATCAGTGACAACTGCTTCTCTAAGATCTTTCCCTTCCTTGGCACCAGCTTCAATCCCTTGTTGAAGGCCTTCTGCATTGCTCAGAGTGGGACTGCGCCTCCGCCAACAGCCTGAGTTGGGATTATCCTCTTTGGTTTTAGGACACTTTTTTCTTTATTTTTTCATGAATAAGTTGTTGGAGATGAGCAGGAAATTTTAGTCATTTTTATTATTTACCCTAAGTTGGGGCATGCAGTGGCAATGGATGGATTATACTGTTCACATCTTTTAATCTATGAATGACATGATTTGTGTTTTGAAAGATGGAGATTTTTTTTTTTTTTTTGGTAAATGCTGGGACTCAGAAATCATGAATTCATGGTTATAAATTCTATTGTCCACTAATAAGTCTAATGTTTTGTGATATTAGCTATTTCTATATCAATCAAAATGCATCTATCAATGGAACATGATAATTACGTGATTATATAATAACTTCTAAACATGTCAGTGATAGATGCCTTGTAGGGCATGGCTCCTTTTTACTTTCGATTCTGATAAAGAAATAAAATATTTAATCCAGTAATTCCCCTGTGTTTTACAATAAAAAATCATAGATTAATATAACAAAATATATAATTAGTTAGAAAAATGGATTCAACACATGGCTACATTTACCCCCAAAAAAACCGTGAATGGCCATAATTTTTAAGAATTATATACTTGATTAATAATAAGATTGTAAATAAAATAATGTGATTTTTATTTTTAAGTCCCCATAAACCATAGGATTTAGTGATCTATCCTTCAATGCTTCATATTTTGATTTTAGTCTCCAGATTTAAAGGATATGTTCATTTTTAATCCCTGTGAGGGACCTATCCCTAAATTATTTGTTTTCTTTTTTAGTTCCTCGGAGAGACTAAAAATGAATAAATCCTTTAAATCTGGGTATTAAAACCAAAATATGAAGAAGTGAGGGATTGGTCCCTAAATAGGTATGTTTACAGGGACTGAAAACTAAAAAAACCCTAAATTTATAGGATATCTTGTTGGAAATTCTCTGAGGCGGGCATCCGCAAAATTCAATTTTTTGTGGATGCCCAATATGTGCGTCGATAAGGGACGCATATATATACGTTCTTAAAGATGTATGTGCGTCGATAAAAAGATATTATACATCATTGAAGATATTACATGATAATAATAAAAAAAAAACATAAATGAAGTATGTGCATTAGGCACACTGATTATGTGATTTTTTATTTTCTTTTAGATCATGGTAATACCTTCAATAAGATATGTAATATTCAATGAAGTATATGCTCTTTTTAAAAATTCACAAACCTCTTTAAACACGTATATACGTCCCTTATCGATGCACATACCGGATATATGTAAAAACTGAATTTTATGGACACCCGCCTAAGATTTATTTTTAATTTTCAAGATATGTGTTTCATCCATATTGGTCGCTTATGCATTTGGATTTATGGAAATAAAAATAAAAGTAAAAAAAGGACCGGTGCAGAATTTTTTTATTTTAGGGACAGTCAATAAGAGATGAAGAGAACGAGTTTTAAAAATCGTAAAACAAAATCAACACAAATGTTAAAAAACAAGTTAATAAATGTATGCGATTACAACAAAAATGTTACATGTAATGTTTTTTCAAAAATAAAACTTACAAGAGTCCTACATTGAATCGAGGTCTCATGTTATGGAATTAGTGAATGATATTTCCATAATCAGGGTTAGCAAAAACAAGAAGAACAACAAGAGATCACACAATAAAAAAACCTCATATATAAAACGGTGATAGAATAACAAGATCACGAAAGAGTTTCTTAGCAGTAAATCCTCAAATACATATAAATATTGTTTCCATTCACTCAAATACTAGACAATTTAGCATAACACAATGCATCAGATCTGGTCATCTGGATGTCAAGTGGAACGATGTAAATAAGATTTACATAGTAATATTTAGGTTCTACTGGCACAAAGTCAGGGTCTAATTAGGAGTTTAATTTTTTTTTTTTTTTTTTAGATTGATGTCCCCTGGGTTTGCAGGAGAGTTCCAAGTTTTAACTCAAAACACAACTGAAATTACGTTTAATGTTAGCCAATTAAACAGTCAGTCCGTTTTTACTCAATTACTCACACTTCCTCACAATAATGACCAAACAAAAACTTCCAACAATGTGACGGTTTACAAGTAAATAAACAGATGTAACAGGTGTTATCAGAAATGGTGTTACCATTTTAGTACCTCCATTTAGTACCTCATAACAACCATCGAATGCCCATTTATAACAATTTAATTATGGAATATGGATGTATAACAAAAGCAACGGACCAACATTAAAAAATCAAATTAATGAAAAGCAGATGTTTCGGTGTCCCAAAAAAGCCTATAAAATCCATCCACCCATCCAATCCTCCACACCACCCATCCCTCCAAAATTCACCCAAACCTCACTTGTAGTAGCAGCATCAGTACTTCCAGTAGTCCAAACATGAAGAACGCCGGAGCCATCTCAGCCGCCGCTCTAATGATGATGGTGGTGCTCGCTTGCGCTGCCTCGCCGTCTTTGGCGCGCCCTGTAGTGGGGGAGAACAAGACGGTTGTGGACGACATCGAGAAGTGCTGGGCTGCAGTGATAGGCGCATCAGGGTGCATACAAGACGTGTTCAGCTCATTCTTCACTGGAAGGATCAGTCTCAGCACACAGTGTTGCGCGGCTATAGAGGGCATCAGCGATAATTGCTTCGCTAAGATCTTCCCTTTCCTTGGCTCTGGTTTCAACCCCTTGCTCAAGGGCTTCTGCGTTACTCAGAGTGGGGCGGCGCCTCCGTCGACAGCCTGATTTAGGGTTATTATCATCTTTGTTCCGGGACACTTTTTTCCTTTTCTTTCATGAATAAGTTGTTAGTGATGAGCATGGAGTTTTAGTCATTTTTATTATTGTACCTCAGTTGGGCATGTAGTGGCAATGGATGAGTTATAATGTGGACATCTTTTGATCCATGAATGACATGATTTGTGTTATGAAAGATGGAGAATGTTTTTTTTTTTTTTGTAATAAGTGCTTGGATAGTAGCTAGTAATGAATTATCAACCAGAAATCTAACCAATAATCAAAGGAATCTATCAATGGACAAGAGTAAAAGTGATTATAGAATGTGGTCGTGTTTGTATAATCTCTTCTAGTCGTGCTTAATTGATATATGCCTGCTAGGACTTCTTTTTACTCTTTAATTTTTATAAAAAAAATAAAATATTTAATCCAATAAATTAAATCCCCTGTTTCACAAAAAAATAATAAAAATCATAGGTTAATTAGCAAAATGTATATTTAGTTAGAAAAATGGGATTCTAAATATGGTTACATTTGCCTCCAAAAAAATTGTTGATGGCCATAAATGATTAATGAATTATAAATTTAATTAATAATAAGATTGTAAATTAAATCACACAAAGTGTCTGTACACGCTGCATATGCATTTGGACTTACGGAAATAAAAATAAAAGTAAAAAAAAGTGTGGGTGTAATAAATCGTACAGACATGCAGGACCTTTTGTTTTTTAAGGGACAGTTTATAAGAGAGTTTTAAAAATCTTAAAACAAACTCAACACAAGTGTAAAAAAACAAGTTAATAAATGTTTGTGATTATAAAAAAATTGTTACATTTAATGTTTTAAGAAAGTGGGTGTTTTTTTTTTAAAAAAAAAAAACACACACACAGTGTGGACAGCAAATGAAGCTGTACAAAAGATTGAATATATCATTTTCCTTCCATGTATCATTGAACAACAATATGCTTGAAAAATGTTATATTCACCGTTACAAATAAAAAATCTTATATTCACCGTTTCATTTGTAAAACATGTATCTTTTATTAAGTATACCTGATACCAAAATACATGTTTTGATAAATATATATTCATATTAATTTAGTGCTTGTACTCTTACATAGAGTATATACTTATATAGTGCTTTATATAGTGAGTTAGATAATAACTGCAAACAAGTCATAAAAATGGATTGGAGGGGCCATTTGGAAATCTGATTAGATTTGCTTTTATAAAAATCGAACAAGTCAAACATATTTCCCGACACTCAAAAAAATGTTTAATAAAAAATCTTTTTCAGTACAATATATATGTTTATTAAAAATCAAAGAAAGTGAAGTTTTTAGTAGTTGAATTTTATTAAGATACTTTATTCATATAAATTCATATTGACAGTCCATGAGTGTATCCGCATTAGCAACTGCCATTTCCATTAACCATTAGAAAAGGGAAAATGTTAGACCTTTTTGAGTGTTAGGAAAAGGAAAATGTTTGGAAAAGGACCAAGTCAAGGTTGCCCCGAGAAGGAAAAGGAAAATGTTAGGAAAATTTTAGATAAAGGAAAGTAAAACAAAATGAGTGTAAGAGTGCCCCAAAAGGAAAATAACAAAATGAGTGTAAGAGTGCCCCAAAAGGAAAATAAAAAAGTTGGGAAAATGTTAGGAAAAGGAAAATGTTAACTTAGAAAACGGTATAGGAAATGATATGTCTAGCCCTTTGTTTAGCCCTATTTACAATTGACATCATTTTTTTCTTTTTTTTTAAATCATATTTTTTTTATTTAAGTATATATTATTATATGAAATGAATTATATACTGATATACACTCGTATATTTTTTTCTTTTTTGAGAAAATGAAATATTTTTTTACTTCATACGATATTATAAAACCCTATATATTATGATAACGCAGTGTGTATTATACTATCATGATATATAAAACTATAAAATGGACTGTAAAACTAACTGAGCAGGTGCGGATCTAGGAAAATATTTTGGGGTGGGCTACATAGCCTATATTAAATATTTATATAGAAGTTTTTTTGTTCTTATATTTGATAACATATATTAAATATTTATATGAAAGTTTTTTGCTCTTATATTTGATATAATTATTTATATACCAAAATAATGTGATATTCAAAAGACATGCATGTGAAGAAAAGAAAAGAAAAAAGAAATGTAATTAAAGTTGAGTACTTTGATTTTGTAAAAAATGCTAGGAAAATAGGAAGAGTTGTTTTATGGATATAAATGTTTCTTTATTGTTCAATTGACATTAATTCTTAAGATAATATTTAAATTTTAAAATTTAGAATCATTAAAATTTATAATAAGATTGGTTGCGTTTGGTTGCATGATTGCAAAACTGATTTTAGGTAAAAACTGAGTTTAAATCTGATTTTGCAAGAAGCTGTCTATCCACAGTTTCTGAAAAACTCAGGTTTTGGACACTTTTTCACAAAAATATTTATGCAGCTTCTGGCTCCAGTTTTTTTATTTGGAAACCGGTTTGGAAAAAACAGCTTCCTACAAACTCAAAAGCTGCTTTTCAAACGGGCCGGAGTTCGATTTGATTTGTTAAGTTGAGATCTAATTTGTTAGGATACTATTTGATTTGTTATTAATTTGTTAGGTTTAATTTGTTAGAAATATATTTTATGTATAAAATACAATTTATATAATATAAAATATAAATATAACATGTATCATCAAATAAATTAAAAAAAAAAAAAGCAAAATCTGACGTCCGCCTCTGACTGAGCTTATCAGCGTTCTTATGTGATTTGGTAGGCCGTGTCACCCTCTTGTTATTTATTGACGAAGCAACAGCGACGGATCATCTGATAGAAAAGGTACTGTTACTATATAGCACCTTATAAAAATTGAGCGTTGATACATTTAAATATTTATGTAGCATTATATATATTGCATTATTATAGTATATGGGGTTCTATCATAGTGTATTGATGTAAAAAATTAATCATTTATTCAATGTAAAAAAAATACACTAATGTATCTCAGTATATATATTTAATTTTATGTAACTGCATGTATTTTCAATGAGAAAGAGTATGATTTTTAAAAAAAATCGGTGTGGATTGTAATTAAGACTACACATGGGACTGGATATATCGTTTGTCTTTTAAGTTACTCAGATGTGCATTTTTTCAAAAAAAAAAAAAAAAAAAAGGCTTCTTAGATGTGCAACAAAAGCAACAGACCAAAAAATCAAACGAATGAAAGCAGATGTTTCTGTGTCCCAAAAGAGTCTATAAAATCCATCCAATCCTCCACACCTCCCATCCCTTCAAAATTCACCAAACCTCCCTTTTTGTAGTCCAAAGATGAGGAACGCTGGAGCCATCTCTGCAGTCGTTCTGATAATGGTGGTAGCACTCGCTTGCTTTTCCTCGCCATCGCTGGCACGCCCGGTTGTAGAGGAGAGCAAGATGGTTGTGGAAGACGTCCAGCAGTGTTGGGTTGCAGTGATAGGTGCGACATGGTGCATACAAGACGTATTCAATTCATCTTTCACTGGAAGGACCAGACTTAACCCACAGTGTTGCGCGGCCTTAGAAGGCATCAGTGCCAACTGCTTCTCAAAGATCTTCCATTTCCTTGGCCCTGGCTTCGATGCATTGGTCAAGACCTTATGCGCTGCTCAAAGCAGGGTAGCACCTTCACCGATAACCTGAGTTGGGGTCATCATCTTTGGTTACGGGACGGGACTCTATATTATTGTTCATGAATAAGTTGTTGGTGACGAACAAAAAAAATTTAGTTATTATGATTATTACCCCCGAGATGGGGCATTGCAGTGGCAATGACTTGTTTAATTATATAATTATTGTATCTTGTTTAATTACACACAAACAGTACGACAACATCAGAAGTATGGGTGCAACAAATCGTAGACATGCCGTGAAACAAAATCAACGCAAATGTAAAGAAGAGAAAAAGTAAGTAAGATTCCAACAAAAATGTAGCATTTAATATTTTACAAAATGAAAACAAGAACCTCGTATAAACCATAATAGAAGCAGCAGATCACGAAAGAGTTTCAGTAAATCCTCTCCCTTTTTTTTTCGTAATCAATCCCCCTGTTTTCATGTACTACTTCAGATCCTCTGTTTTAGCTAATACAAGGTCCCCTCTAATCCTTTGATTTGGGGTGGATGCACAAAGACACTTGGTGCGCTCCTCTTTCCCTCTCACTTGAAAATGATAAATGTAATTGAAATAGTGTGATATAAGGAGTTTTTACTTTGTTGGACGTTGTTACACGGTTTGGATTAAACCCCACATGCAGTCCACCGCAAAATATCTCATTGAAACATGTAATTTTTTATAATTCAAATAATTGAGTCCATGCAATGAGTGCTCTTTTTTTTTTATGAAAAAAAAAAAAAAAATTCTTACAATGCAATGAGTGCTCTTACATACACAATTCTTTCTTTTTTTCGGTCGTAATTTCAATCTTATATGTGTCGATAGAGAATCACTAGAGCATATATTCACATTAACGAGACATATGCTTTGATAAAAAAAAAATTACTTTTTAATAAATGTATCAATGCGATTCATTGGAGTATTTACTTAATTTTTTATAAAAATTTGTACCTCATTAATTAGATGATGTATTCTATTTTTAAAAAATTCAAAACACGTATAAACTGGAATTGAGATTAAAAAATAGATTGTACATAACATTTCTCTTGAAGTATACATTTTAACAAAGTGTATACCTTATCATATCTATATGAGACTACAAGTAAGGGCGTTAAAAAATAATGTGTGTAACATCACCTCTCAAGTATTCATATCAATCAGTATGAAAATGATAAAATGTCATTTGCTAGGTAAATACCTCATTTACCACTGTGGTCAACCGTTAACACAATAATTGATGGATCAGGTCAACAATTTCAAAAAAATATGAAACGTAAACATTTAAATGTTTAATTTTAGAGGGTCTATGGCCATTTTTCACAATAATAACAAACAAAACGCACAACAATGTGACAGTTTACAGTCTCTCGTTTTCACAATAATAACAAACAAAACGCACAACAATGTGACAGTTTACATATAAATGAAACAAAAACTGAAAGAAAAAAAAAAATTGAACCACCTAACTCAATGTGCCGACGCCTATATAAACACCACATATCAAGACCTCCACATCCATAACACATTCCTTTTCACTAACCCGAATATAAAGGCCTAGCTGAAGTGGGATTCATTCCATCAAACATGAGGAAGGCTGGAGCGATATCAATGGTTGTTCTGATGTTGGTGCTATCATGCACGGTGGCGTTGGCCGGTCCGGTGACTAAAGGGGTGGAAGAGAGCAAGACTTTCACGTGTTGGCAAGATCTGATAAGCGCGGAGGGTTGTATTCAGGACATATTCAGCTCATTTTTCACTGGGAGGATCAATCTCAGCGCGCGGTGTTGTCATGCCATAAAGAGCATCAGTCAGGATTGTTTCCTCCAGTTCTTCCCCTTCTTCAACCCTGAATTCAATCCACTCCTCAAGTCCTTCTGTTCCACCCAATCCAGCGCAGCACCTCCTCCAACAGCCTGAGCAGTAGCGGGTTATCTGCTGCCTTGGGTGGGGGGAAACAAAATAATTGTCTGATTAAGGATGGGTTTAAGTTTATTTTATGCTCTCCTCAGTTCGGTCTTTAAGGAATGATGAATTGATTAACACGGTTGTTTGGTCTAAAGTTTGTGAATGATTTATGCTAATTTTTCTCCCTCTCAACACCCCAGGACACATGATGATCTGTTATGTTTATAGCCTATTACAAGTATCCATGTACACATGGGCTTCCATTTGAAATCAGTTTTCAGTAATAAACATTTCATAAAAGCTTCTCAACTAAATTTTTATAAAAAATATAAGAAAAAATCAAAATCAAAATCTGAAACCAGACGTTAAAACCTTAAAAAACCATTTAGAAACACGAAAGTGATTTTATAGAAATAAAATAATTTAGACGATTGGTTGGCTCTAAGATCTCTCTCATACTTATGAGTTGAACATATTTTTGTCCATTGAACTATGCATTTTATCATTACTATTTGGATTGTATATGTCTTACAGTTATCAGCCACGTATACTTTTATCCATTGAATTGTACATTTAATAATTCAAGCCATGTTTGGGTAGAGAAATAGAGAGAAATAGATAAGAATAGAAGAGAATAAACAAAAAAAAAAAAAGCATTTAGGTAGAGAGAATAAGTTGGTATAGTTATACAGAATTACATGAGAATAAATTGGTATCTGTATTCCAAGTCCTCCACTAGTGTAAGGGTACTCATCCGTCAAATCACATGTCATCAGTTCTTATACATCGAAACCGGCAATTTGGATTATCTATCATATTCCATTGAACTATGCATTTCATTTTTTTTTTTTGGTACCGCTATTCACATCATGGAAGTATAAAAAGACGAATCTGAATAGCTATTCTCCAATAATAAAATCCCAATTTTTTTTTGTGGGATTTGAATCTGTCTGTAGCTGCTCCAGAACCAAGTGCGGGGTATGAATTTTGATGCTCCTGATCAGCCCAAATATTAAATTTTTTTTTGTGTATATTCCCTAATCATCCACAGCAACAACAAACCCAATGCCTGTAATATATATGTACCATGATCAAAACACCCATCCATCATAAAAGCAACTACAAATAACAAATCAATATAAGCTCGCAATGTAAGGGCTGCAGAACACTTGCACTTCCACAAGAACCGCTTTAGACTCCTCCCCAAACAGAGACCCCTTCCCGTCCTCCCTCTTCGCATAAGACAAACCCAACCTCGACTTCGCCTGCCTGAGGTCTCCGACGCCGGAACTCGCATCCGGTCCGGTGAACACCCCCATCACCGGCGAAAGCGGCGGCCCAATGAGCAGCCCATCGGGCCCGAACTGAGGCCCACCCCTCGCGTAGTCGAACAGGGCGGCGCCGCTTCCACCCACCTTGGGCAGCTTCACAGGGTCGTCGTCGCCGTCCCTCCAGTACAAGAGGAAGGCGTCGAAGCTGTCGTAGTAGTCGTCGGTGCTCCGATAGCCTTCCGGGCTGAACGCGCCGAACTTGAAGGAACCGTCGGTGTAGCCGATGATCACGCAGGGCCCTTTGAAGTCGCAGTGGCGGTGGAAGTCGGTGGCGCTGAAGCCGTCGATGCTCGCCTGATAACAGCATTTGAGGTCCTTGCCTGTGAAAAGAAGACGTTTTGCATGAATGGGTTATTGATGATACGGAGTCTCGATCTAACAGGTAGGCATCGGGCCGTGCCGGCCCGTTGAAACAGGACCCAGGCCCGCCCGCAGGCCTGTGTGGCCGGCCGTCCCAGGTTTTAGGCCGACGAATAAGACTTGTCCATTTGTATATAAATGTTAAAATAACACAAAAATGTTTACATCGATTGAATTTTCAAAAATAAAATATAGCATGAATTAATTATTTGAAAAACTAAATTGCTATATGTTATGTATATCTTAACTAAGTTGACACTTGCATATATTATATCAATAATTTGGATAAATTTAACCACAATTCAAATTAAAAAAATTACGGAAAATTACATGTAGCATCTTAATTGTATTGTCCCCCACGGACCTGTGGGTTGAGGCTCAGGGCTAAATGATGATCCTTAGTAACATGCACCTCCCTGTAACAACCAATGCATTTTTGTCACGTGTACACTCTTACCGATAAGAGATTTTATTTTGACAAAAGTGAAGTGAAGAGTGTACACGTGATGAAAATGCATCGGTTGCTACATGAAGGAGCATGTAGCACACTATAGACAATCCGATCTTGATATGATACAAACAAGAGAAGTGAACGATAGACAGAGGATACCTTGTAAGAATGTATTGGAGACCAGAGAAGGAGAGAAGGGGAGATCAATGTCATGGTATTTGTTGGGTTTTTGTTGGGGAGTGGTTTGAGCAGGGTTTCTCTTGGGATTGATCCAGTCGAAGAGGTTCTTCACATGGATTCTTCTACAGTTGTGGGGGAAAATGGAAGCAGACATGCAAGCCATCAAAAGTTCACACACACACAACACCAGCAGCAGCAGCAGAAAGGATCATTTCATTTATTTTGCATCACAAGTTTCTTATCTTTGGGGGGTGTACGCATGCGCCATAGCTTATCACTTGATGTCAGTACTTCACAGTGAGACTCTTGAGTAGATATCCAATTTGAAGTGACCCAATGATTTTAGCCTTTAATTTTTCCGAAATAAATTTAAAAAATTATCTGATATTCAAAAACAATTGTATAAATATATAAAATTTTAAAATTTATATTTTATTTTTTAAAAAATAAAATATATCTCATTAAAAGATATATATTATTAAAAAAAAAATCAAAACATTACGGAGATTGCCATGGGCTAGGGTGGGCAACATGCCGATTTGGAGGTGGGCCCAAACCAGGTTGATTAAAATATAATGTTATTCAATTCTTTTATGATCATAAATACGGTTTTATATATATCATTAGTCTTTTTTACTCACTGTATTAAGATATATAACTCATTAAAAATATTTTTTAATTTTTATAAATGATATTATTTAATTGGTAGGAGTATACATTTTACTTAAAAAGTATATAACTCATATGAGATATATGATTAGTATTTTAAACTATAAAATGAATTAAGTGTTATGCAATATATTTATTTCTTTACTTTCCTCACATGTTTAAATTTTTCAAAGGTATATTTATATACATACAATAAGAAAATGAAATATAAGTTATGATCAATTGATTACAAGATAAAATGAATCACATATCACATTGGACTAGGACGCTAGTGATGCACAGTTTGTAATTAAGTTTTTTAGCAGCCTTGTTTATAATTGTCATGTCACTAAAAGTATATATGAAATCACTTAATTTTTTACATACTCAATTATTTCAAAGAGATATAAAAACACTTGCATTCAATTCGGATGACTGTGTACTTTATTTTTTTTATCAAAAAGTATATTTCATTAGCAAAGTACATACATTAACCAGGATGAACGAATCATTTTCCTAGACCTATTTTGTGTATACAAATCGGGTGATTTTATCTAAGCAGGATCCATGAAGTTCCAAGGGCTAATGTGGAGCTGTTGAAGTTTTGTCAACTTCCTCTGCTTGTTGTCTGGTGACATTTGAATTAAAACTCAATTTTTCAATGGAGACCAAAATACTTTAAATAAATTAATTTGTAGGGTAGTGGTGGGCTGTGGTTGAGAATCTGCTTTAAAGATGGTGATGAAAAGGCTTGGCTTTAGTTAAAGAACCTAAAGTATAGATATAATATGCCTCAAGGGAATGTGAGATCATACATTTTTTTGTTTTTGTTTTTTTATGTATTAATATTCTCTAATAGGGGAGGGGTAGAAATTTTTATATGGTAAGCATAGCCTTTTGCTTTTAATTAGAAATGACTAGAAGAAAGAGATATATGCTCCATCCATTCTCTTTGCCTCAACTTTTCTTGAGCCTTTCATTTAACATGACTTTATTTTTATTGTTTTCATTGCATTCTGTAATTCTTTTTATCAGAAGATTTCAGATTGGCATCAGCTAAAAAACCTTGATTTGTTCTCTTTTGCGGCTGTCTTAAGATTCTATTATTGTAATATATGCATAATAGTGAAAGGAACAAAAACAATGACATTTCAAGGAAACATTTATTTCCTTTCCATGAAGGAAAGCATATATGTTGCTTCTAAGAAAGTGCAATTTTGAATGACTGAAAAATAAGACTCTAAAATGATAAAATTTATCTAAAAACAGTAAATTATTATAAATGATAAACTTTGAAAAAGTGCTTTTTGACGGCCAAATCAGAACGGGCTTGTTGAGCTTGTTATATATTGTGGAGTCTGATGATGTGCGCAGAGGATTGTTGGCGCTACGCAGGGTCGGACGGGGGTCGACCTTTTTTGGGGTGTCTTTCGTGTATTGACTTTTTTGCCCTTAATGAAATGTCAGTATAAAAGGACATCTCATATTTTTCATTATGTCCTAGGGTTTTTATCTTTGGTGTGACCATTGTAAAAACTTCTCATTGATAGTGGATTGATCTCTGGTGTGCTCCGTGGACGTAGGCAAGATTTGCCGAACCACGTAAATTTTTGTGTCTTTGCTTCGATTTGTTTGTTTATCTCTTTTGATTGATTGCATCCCAAGATCCGAAATCGTAACAGAGCTACCCCAATACATTAAAGAACAAAAGTCGTTTCGACATCTGAATCAAAAGTTACTGCTGTTTGAAGTTTAAACCTTTCTGTCTCATTTTCTTTGGATTCTCCCCCTCTAGTGACTCATGCAACCTCTCCAAAACCTGTATTACATCAAATTTGATTCTTGATCACCAAATTCAGTCCAATACATGCTTGCACTGATTTACATACCTGGAAGTATCATTGGTCAAGCACTCAATCAACTCATACAACCCAAGACAATTAGTTCATCTCTGACCAGCTTAAGTTGTTTTTGTAATCCAAACTAGATACAGATATTTTTCAGACAATATAATGATGCAGACATAAGAAATTTTATTTAGATACAAGTGTTTCACGAGCATAAACATCATGAAACTTAATTTTACAGGCATGAGCTTACAATATATAGATCAAATAGAATGACCCCATAAGAAGTTCATCCAACTTACATATGTGAACATATTACATAGACTCACAGCAGAACCACTTCACATAATGGTGGAACTGTGAACTTGCTCCAACCACAATCTTTCTAATATCGACTGTGGAGATGTTCATTTTATTCAGACCTTCAAAAGATGTAGCTAGGATTACCATCTCCAAGAGCAATCGATAAAAGGCGATGCCCCAGATATTTATACTTTCACTACATAACTAAACCACCTCAACTTGACAGAATTCAAAGGCACATCACATTGCAATCATCCTAATCTCTTCCTGGAACCATGAGTTCGTTAGATCCGCATGCATTCCATCACCACTTGTTTGTCTACAAAGCAAAGGAGTCATGGTTGGGCTCCAAGCATCCATTCCTGCAATTCAAATAGTTTGATCAATTAAACACCATTGACAACTAAAGATTAAAACAATAGTAGATACTTTGAAATACCAGCATTCAGTGGGTTAAAATTCCTTTGAAATTGCATCCATTCAAGGCTTTGATGCATTGTATCCTCACTGCCACTGCAAACTTCCATTACAGGCATTGGGCTTGGACAAGGAGGCAAAAAACCAATCTGACCAAGTTGGTTAGATGGAACACCTTCCTCGAACGCGCAAAGAAAACCTGGAGAGAACCTCATGTTGTCATGAGATGTCCATGCAGGGAAGGAATTCAACAAGCCATCTGGGTATGAGCATTCAGACGCAATGACTGGTGTCTCAGGAAAAGCCTATAATCAAACATACACAAAGTCTCAGATACCAAAACATGGAAACAATGTAGCGTAGCTTGGTTTTTAAGATACCTGTGGTACATCCAAGAGAAGGTTTTCAGGTTCTATCAAAAATGGTTCTGTTTCGGTCCCCCTTCCAATTTCTGAAGGGGAAGTGATAGGTGAGGAATTGTTAGTAACAAAGGATGAACTGCCAGCTTCATGTGGATTCACTTCGATGAATGTCGAAACTTGGCTTTGTAATTCTCTATAGCTCAAATCATCTGTAGAAGAAAAGATGCCCCTCTTGGATGTGGATCTATGCAGACCACTGGTTTTGATTCCCTGCTCGTTTTTCTTAACGACGCGGCACAAGGCATAGCCACCCTATAAAGAGAGAGAAAAAAAATCATTAACAATGACAACATATAATATAAAAGAACATATGTTCAAACCTTATCAAGGCATACCAGAAAATTAATGCATCCTTGGGGAACATCTTCACAGAGTCGATATTCGTGCATCACCCAATCAGTCCTATCTCCGGCGGGAGCTCTTCCTCGATAGAATACGAGGGTCTTCCTAAGCGCAGTGACTGAAGACTGGCAGACGACCTTTCGGTCTTTGCCAGTGGCTTTCCAGTATCCAGCGGTGGTCGCTCTGTTAGTGCGTGATCCGTTCGGATACTTCCGGTCACGAGGGCAGAAGAAGAACCACTCCATGTCCCTTTTTGGAAGGAATGACTTGTCTGGAACAATGAAATCGTGTTTGATTATACTTTTTCTCATGGGGATGCTTTGACTATTGATAGCAAATAAGAATCTTGTTTGACCACCAAATTATAAATAGAAAAAGTAAAGAATCTTGGAAAGAGCTTTGTATTTGGTTCTCTTTCTGGACCATCAATCACAATATGTTACACCAACAGAACATGTACTCAGACTCCAGGTTCAGATTGAATACTTCAAGATTAATAAAACCAACAAAACACGAAATAGTTGACAAATCTACATAGATTATGAAAAGATAATGTTCGAATTATGACATTCCTGAGGCTAGTTTTCCCTGGCCTCGCGAGTGTGTGTGTAGAGGGATGAGATCGCATCAGGTCTGATCAGTCTTCAATGGGAGTTTGACTTGTGGCAACCTCATATGTTTAGAGTGTGAGATTTTGTTGGTTTTCTTCAGTTTTTTTTTTCAAGAATTAGTCTCTGATAAGAGAACTTGATGGGATTCAGACTCTAATTATAAAATCACCTGATTTAATTTGATTTAAGTTGATCAAAATGGATGAACACAAGCACAATCTATTGCTTGAGAAACAATAATAATATATGATTTGCAGTGTATATATCAATAGCCATAACCTTTAAAACTTCAGCTCAAGTGGTGGATTAGCAAGGTTTGTTCCATTGCAAGGTAGTAGACATATAAATATGATATAATCAAGTGAATAATTACCTGGTAATTCCCATGGATCATACTTGTACAGATCGATCTCAGGAATGACTTCGAGTTCGATCTTCAGGCCATCTACTTTCCTCTTAAGGTAATAATCCACCAACTCTTCATCATTCGGGTGGAAGCGAAAGCCTGGTGGCAGCGACACAGCGCCCATAATTACAATTCTCTTGCGAGCTCCACCTCTGAAAAATACCAGAACCTGAATCAAGTACCACTGCTGTATCTATTGAAGATTTGAAATATCCAGAAGTAGAAGCTTTTTTCGACGCGGGTCCTCTCCAAAACCGAAAAGAACTTCCAAAGTATGCAACCGTTGTTCAGCACAATCATATTTCTTCAAATCAAAACTTTTCGGATGTGAAACCACCCCAACCCCCAAACCTTGAATTCCCAGAACTTAAATAACTGGAAAAACTGAAATATAAGCAACCCAAACTGGTCATTCAGAAACTAGTCTTCCATGAAGTGAACAAAGAAAAAAAAAAAACAGAGAAAACAAGGAATTGCAAATAAATGGATTCAAAGCAGAATAAAAGTGTCAATCCTTAACTACCCAGAAACCAAAAAAGTGATCAAATGTTCCTTCAAATGTTGGTTGGAGAAGCTGATGAAGGTAAAGATCAGTATGTGATGAAGAGAGACATTTATAGGAGTGAATGGGATGCACCTCAAGCAAACCGAAAGGTCGAGTGGCTTGTCTGAACTCCCAAGCGATCCAAATTTTCAAAGGGTGGTGGCCCCCCCCAACAAAGCCACCAACGTTCACATTGCAAGCGGGTTCCCGCCAAGAATAATCAATTGATTGTGTCTTTCTTGGTGGAGTCTGTTATGAATACTAACGCTCCAAATTTTAGCCGCCTTTCAAGTCACTCAAAAAAGTGTAAACATCTTTCGATCTTTTCACGTAGAGCTGTTATACTCAGTTCTTTTTTCACTCCAAAATACAGTTTATTTATCCGGTTAGAAACTCAGTGAAGCATACACTTCGTTTAATTTTTTCTTACATTTACTAAAATGAAATCATTCAACTCGAAATATAGCAATATATACCTTTTATGAAAGTATATATTTAATTAAACGACGTTTACTATTTTTTAAAAATGAAACATGTGTCATCTTTGTTGAGGATCGTAAAAAATATTGAGTGTAACATTTTTCTTTTCTATTTTTGTCTAGTAATTCTTCCTAACTTCCTTGGTATACCCCATTGGGTAAATATTAAAAAAAACACATCCAACTTTTAGTCATATCCCTTTGTTTGAAATTATATACATTTATATGAAAATTTTATTTTTAATGTATGACCTCCAAATAAATGCATAATAGAGTTATTTTTTTAGGGTTGAGTGTATAAAAACTCATTCAAAACTTACCCAACTCAAGTAGAATTGAAGATTCGAAGGTTTAGAGAAGGACAAAAAAAAAAAAGAATAAGTATTATAGTGAAATTTCATTCTATTGAAGAAACAATTTTTTTTTTGTTAATTAGTTGTATTGGGTATGGTCCAATGGTAAAGTGGCATTGGTTCCTAATGGGAAAGGAAATTTTCATGATGACAGTGTCCATGAAAAGGTGAAGTTTTTTTTTGGTTTCACATGAAAAAGTGAAGTTAACTGAACCAAAAGTTTACATGTGATATTTCTTTATGGTTTTGCTTGCATTAATTAAAATACGTGTAAGGGTTTTCTAATTTTGTTTTTATGGATTTCATTAATGCTCGTAGTAATGGGATTTCCATCTCTGCGGACTAATATAAACATTTCTCGATTGGAACACAAACCTAAGATCTATTTCATCAAAAAATGATATACACTACAAAAAATTTAAGGATCTCAATGATCATTGTAGCCAATATTAATACAACCACAAACTTACTGAAATCCTAGGATGTTCATCTTGTTGTTCCTTCTGTTCATGAACTGCATAACAAAATTTATTCAGACATCGGTGACACCCTTATTACTATCATCTAATTTTCTTATATGCAGAAAATTAAATTGTCTAATTTCTTCTTAGTTCAAAGTAATGGAAGAGCTATTTCAATTTTACTTGCAAAGTCACTCTAAGTATAGAAGAGAATTTTCTATTATAAATTACTTAGTTGGATTTAGTATCAGTTTGGGAACTCTGACTCAGAAAGAGAATTCTTCTTTTCCAGCAATCTAGTTTTTTTTTCTTTTTTTTGTTCCGTGGAAAGAGAAATTTGACCTGCAATATCCAGGAATGAATAAATGAACGAAAGTTTTCAAATGTAATTATCTTGGGTATTCCAACAAAATGAGAATGAGAATGAATACTAAACTGACCCTTAGTTTGGTTGCGCGATTAGACACGTTTTTGCTTTTTGAAAAGCTGAAAAGTTAAAATCGTGCAGCCAAACGGGGCAGCTTTTTGCAGAATCGGAAGCTGGATTCCTTTTAATTTTTCTCTCGATATCTGTGTTTTAAAAAGCTCAAAAACAACGCTTTTTGGTCGGAATCGATTTTTTGAATTGAAAAACAACTTTCTCTGTCAAACATTAAACTTCTTTCAAATATTGATTCTTGAATTAAAAAAAAAAAACATCCTAAAAAAGTCAAAGTCTAAAATCATCTTAAAAAGCAGCTTTATTCTAAAAGCTATTTTTCAGTCTGTGTGTTTCCAAACGGACCTTTAAGTATAGAAGAGAATTTTCTATTATAAATTACTTAGTTGGATTTAGTATCAGTTTGGGAACTCTGACTCAGAAAGAGAATTCTTCTTTTCCAGCAATCTAGTTTTTTTTTCTTTTTTTTGTTCCGTGGAAAGAGAAATTTGACCTGCAATGTCCAGGAATGAATAAATGAACGAAAGTTTTCAAATGTAATTATCCTGGGTATTCCAACAAAATGAGAATGAGAATGAATACTAAACTGACCCTTAGTTTATGACCATCTTTTTTGAAAAAAAAATTTATTTAAAACAAAAAAGTAAGAAATAAATGTCCGTGCATTTATAAAAATTATATTTGTTAAGAGCCCATTTAGAAACACGTATGAAAAATAAGATTTTAAATAAAGTAACATAAATAAACTTTGATTTCTGGAAAAAGTATTTTCTATTCTTTTTAAAAAGCAACTCTTTTACACTAAAAGCTGTAAATAACTTTTTAATTAAACTGGCCTCTTGAAACCCGTTTGATAGCACATTTGAATTTTCTGTTTAATTAAAAGCAGAATCACCATCGTCACCAAACGGGCCTAAATCAAAATTTGATTTAGGCAATTAATTGAAAACTATGTTCACCTACTGAGTGGACATAGACATCACACTTTGAGAGAGTTTATGGAATGAATAGGAGTGTAACTTTTTTTTATTACCTTTTCATTTATTATTGCTTCTCAGCTAAGGAGGGTGAGGGACAAAAAAAACAAAAAAAAGTAATCCACACTTGCCAAGTGACACCAACCCTGGCATCCCCATCTTACCGGAAAAAAAAAATGGCAAACCAAACCCATCAACAAGGAATGATTAGGGTCTATTTAATTTGTAACTAATTTATTGTTTTTGAAATTGATTAAAATAAAAGATTTTTTTTAGAAAAGCTACAATTGTTGACTTTTATTATTAATAAGTAATTAATTATAATTTTTATGAAAAACAATTTTTCTAATCAACTCATAACCAATTCTAAAAAATTATCAGTTCAACCAGAGAGTTGATTGGTTTTAGCGATTTTTTATATCAGATTTTGAGGGTAAATTGAACCACAATTTAAAGCGGACGAAAGTTTAACACTTTAACCTATTCAATCAATCGAATTGAGTCAAGTTTTAAAACATCGGTCACGCACGATCCTTTTTCCCGCCATATATACCCCCATCTAAAACCTATAAAATAAAATAAAAAAACAATTATATAAAAGGTAAATCAATTTAACAATTGATTATAAAAGTATTCTAAAAAAGATAAATTTTTAATATATAAAAAATGAAAGAGAAGATTAGGGTTTTGGATTAAATGAGAGTTGATGGAGAACACCTTATCTACATATCTCACTCACGTCGCTATTGAGGATGCACTTTCGGTGCTGCCTTTGTCCTCTCGTGCGACATTATAATCAACGGTCCTCATCCACCCACAGCGTCGGCTCGCAGAATTTGAAAATACATATAAAACATGCAACTTGGTTTTTATTTTTTATTTTTTCGTATAAAATTTGTAATACATGGTCTTCTTCTTCTTTGCAATTATTAATAATGTTTGGAGTTGGTGTTTTGTGAATGCACTTTTTGTCTTTTCGTCTCCTCCAAAATTGATTAATTATTTGGAAAGAGTACTTCCAGATGAAGCCAAAAGAACAGCCAATAATGTGTAGAAGAAGATGTATTGTTTGGTGTGATTTCATGTATCAGACTCAGTCAGATGGGGACTTTTTTTGGCTTGGCTTGGTTATTTTTTGAATTGTGTAGATTGTTTGGTCCAAAATGTCAAGAACTAGCTTTCCCAAAATGTCAAGAACTAAGCTTTATAATAATTATTTTGTTGTTCATTTCAAATAATTGTTTCGACTCTCTTTGTTTTTATTGGAAACAATTCGCCGTTTTGAAAGTCGTTTTCTAATGACTGCTCCGTTCGCCTCATTTTGTTGTTCTATTGATGGCGTAATCATATGGATCTTCCACTATATCTGAGCTTGTTAGTTTGTAAAAACTATTATGTTCAACCCTGTTTATAGGGCTATAACTTGAGTCTAGTCCAACCTAAACCCAATAGATTGAACCTGAATTTTGTGTGAGTTAAGTTTTAAAAACTAGGTTCAGGTTGATGAATTTGGATTACCTATAAAATTGTGTTAGATTCGAGTTGACATCATAGATAATCCGACCCAACCTGTAATAGACACTCCTATAATATTCTATATTGATCAAGCGCCATTAATACTTGATTACTTACTCTAAATCTCCACCTTGGATCCATTTTTTTTTTGTTAAAAATATATATTGTTTGTTTTGGGATTTATTTTTATAAGCTAAGCTTAAAAATCGAGTTTCGCGGGTTGTTTCGGGTTGCCACGAGTTGGGTTCAGGTTAGAGTCATCGAATTGAAATTCAGATTGGATTAGGGTCAACCCAAACCCATCCCGCCCGAGTTACAGCTCTACCTGTTTATAAACTGCACATGTTTTGATTTTTTTTTTTTTTTAATTATATGTTAAGACTAATGAAGCATGTTCTTTTAGAAAAATGAATTATATAGCCATATAAATTGAATGCATATATTACCAAGTTTTTCATAGTAAAAATATATTGCAATATACACTTACATATATTGCATTAGAGACATGATGACTACAAATAAGCATACAAAAATGGATTGAATTTATCAGAGCGCAACTAGTTTTGATTGCCCAAGGCCCATGATACGTTAGCTGGGCCTACCAATTAAGGCTGCACATTTTGACTGAGGCCCAGTTTACAGACGTAATCCATCAAATATGTCAAGACTTTCAAATTCCAAAAACAAATAAAAAAATAAAAAGATTCAGTTGGCTGGATGACATCTAATTCAAATGCAATATGAAACATAAGTTGACCAAGTCCTATAGCCATCCCCATCAGTAAAATTGTAAAATGGATAGAAATCTATTCACGAAATGTTCATCTTCATGAACTCAGGGATGGTTTTGGTGGAAAGCATAGAGAAGACAAGTGGAGATTTTCACTTTATTGTTCTCTCACAATAAAATGATATATAGGCCCAAAAATTGACAAAACATCCCCATTCTGTAGCTGGTAGCAGACTATTTAAGGTCATATATACATCACGGCCACGCATTTGAAATCATTCCATGCGAGTTTCGAGTAAAAATTTAAAGCATAGATTTTGAAGTTCACGTATTTAAAATTCTATGAGCAACCTTTGGAAGTTACGCATAGCATTTGAGGATTATAAAACTCAAAACTGACCTGCCCTGATATCCCTATCTAGACGATCAGCGTTAAGTGTGCCCGGAAGCTCTCTGAAGTCTTCGTTGAATATCGAGTATGCACTGCATGAAGAACATTCATTACTAGTTATAAAGTGCTCATGATTCCACAGATAAGAGCCGAAAATGGTCAATCAGATGATTTTGCCACTATCAAAATAAGAAACTGTGTATTGTAGAATAGAAAGGGGAAGGCCAAAACTGTAATGATGTCAGTAAACTCATGAATAAATTGATAAACCTTATATCTTATTCTTCAAAACATGCAAATATGATGAACATTTTTTACCACATGTTGCCAATCAATCATGGGCAGTTTTGCATGGGGACCTATGGCGTAAACAACAAATGTTGTGATAAAGAGGGCACAGTCTACAAATACAGATTCTAAAAGAAAAATCAACAAGCATACTTCCATATGGTTCAAAGTCAGCACCATACTGATGCAGAATGCGGCCTGTTACATGATCTGAAGTCTATTCAGATAACCTAAAGTCCAGACCCACCACCCACTAGTGCTAGAAGAAAATCGATAGGCCAGCTAAAGAAAAGAGGATATATCCTGTTCCAATGCCCAGGCCCTGATTAATCTTTCAAGTGACCTTTAGTATTCGGGTGATCTGCAGTCAACATGTGCAACTTTCATATTTCTTCAAACTGAAATGAGTTTTTACATGGCACAATTTCCCAATTACATGGATCATTCATTAGTGTTCGTGGTGTTTAGTCATACAATGAGTTAGGACCCATGAGTGAATAAGCTTGGCCTAAATATTTCAACTAATTTCTTGGATGTATTAGTAAAATAAATAAATATCCTTTTGATGAATGGTATGAATGCACCACTTTAAAGACAGATTGAAGATCATACAAGGAGGTAGGATATTGCAGCTTGACCTCCAAAAGAAAAGGAGACGGGGCAACTCCTTCGAACAATTAAAAGAAAACTCAGATTCAACCCATGAATGAACCAAGTAAAACTTATTTGGCATTTTATATGATAAGTAATCTGAAAAATGTTATCTTCATGTCATTGGAATGGACAATTTTTCTGGAATGATGAATTTTTTAAACCATTTCCTGATAACTATGACCTAATGATGAAAATATATCAACAATAAGGGAACACTGTGGAACGGGAGCATCTCGAGAAAAAGAAATAGAAGACGACGAGAGATGTCTGAACTCTGAAGTGAGGGTTTGATGAGGCACAAAAGATTTGGCATACTTGAGAATTTCCAAAGAGGGGTTTTACGATTTTTTTTCTTTCCTTTTTTAATTTTGGTGGAGAAAGCAATTTCCTCTCTTTGAGGTTTTTAGGATTTTTTTTTTATGATTTCTTGTTATTGAGAAAAAATCTTGATCTAACTTGATATGTCAAAAGAGAAGAAAAATGTGCTGGCATAAACATACCAGTGGGATCACATTACAATATAGAATCCCAAACGACCTCATTTTCCCAAAATGCAGGAAAAGATTTGTCAATGAAGATTGAATATCCAAATCCCAATCTGCAATCAGGCTCCTCATCTCTTTTCCACCCTTCACTCCTCCTGAAGCAATTTTTAGTCAACTCCTTTCACTTCTTTTCATCTTTTCATCAAACAACTGGAACTTACCGGTATAGTTTCCTGCATGAGGCAAGCAAATCCCTTTTTTTTTTTTTGGGTGGGTGGGGGGGGGTGTTATTTCCCAAAATCGAAGAATGGAAATGTCCTCCTTATCAGAATACCATCAGGTGGCCTCCCACTTACTCACCTCCATCCCCACGTCTTCTTCTCCTCAGAATGGGAAAAAACACCCACCCCCAACTCCAAAAGAACACATCCATGATACTTGCTTCTAAGATCTCCGTCTTATTCACCTTTCTTCTCACGTTCTATTTTACAACACATTTTTAATGTTTTACTTCAATGTTTTTCTCAATGTACCTTTAAATTCTGATCAAACTACCTCACACATTATTTAGGAAAAATATCAAAGATAAGCACTAAAACATGTCTTGACAAGTAATACTTCTACTACAGGGACAAATTTCCTCAAAACCACGAACCGAAAACCAAATTGCAGGTACTGCAAATGTCACATGGAAACTCAAACAGGAATTGAAAGAAAGCTATCACCAAGTTGTTATTTTGCCAAAAAGGGAACAAAACCAGTCACAAAGTCATTGCCCAAGAAATGAAGAGAGAAATAAAGTAACCAATCTAACCAAAATATATATGAGAAGGAGCGACATTTTTCTTCGTCGAAAACACTCAGGCCAAAAAAAAAAATCCTCATCTCCTTAATTGGACACGTCATTAAAAATCCTCAGAAAAAAGTAACATCACAAAAAAAAAGATGGTAACAGGATACGAAAATAATCAAGCAAAATTGAAATTATATTGCATAATGATGATGACAGAAGTAGTAAATAAACAAAAAAGATTGAAAATACCTAAGATCACCATGTTGCCTCTTTCCAAGATTTAAAAGAATAATTGAAAAGCCCGTCGCAAGTATCTATGTAAGAAACATTAAGAAACAGGAAATAAAAATATAAATGAGAAAAGTAACAAATATTATTCACGGTTAACTATACAACAATCATTACCGAATCAAATATTATCCAGATGCAAGAAATTAATTCCATTTCAAATGTTACAATTAAGCAAAGAGAAACCAAGAAATAGAGGCATCCTGCTATACCACAAGACAACTGAGAGAAAGATAGTTTCCTTACATATAGTGGTCCTAGATCCCATCTGTACGCGACAGGTGCCAAGGCAAACCATAAAATGGTAGCGATCCAAGCCTTTAGGCTGATTGAAAAAATTGCCATCAACAGGATATCTATAGATATTTGTGAGCAGCTGGTTACTAAACATGACTTTGTCTACCACCACCAACATAATCAAAAACAGAGTAAGTGAACACCTGGCAGTCTCATTGTATCATGCAAGAAATCAAAAAGCTTTCTCTTCCACCAACTTGTTGACTGTGGAATCTGCAACTTCTGGGAGCACAAAAGAACAACATTGGAATCATGACATTGAAAATACGATATATGTTTATTCAACAAGTAATAGTATCCCCTCAAACCAGATCATCATCTTCATCATCATCATAGCCCTCGCGGATGTGCTTTGCAGGAAGATCAGGAGTTACTGCTGCGATCAGTGAATCTGCATAACAGATGCCACAAAATATTAATAACGATGATGATGAATAATTAAAAAAAAATTAAAAAAATAAAATTAAAATTGATTATTATAAGAAATTGAAAGTACACATGTTTCCACAAGATGCACAAAGATATGCATTTTATCCCTTCAAGTTTAATTTTGAAAAATCAAAACACCGACTTCTCCATCAAAAATCTCCATCCACACTAATATTCCATGTCTTACTCTTCTTCTTATTTATCATATCGGTAACAAATGAAGAGACAAAAGCCCTGAATCCATACCAAACCAAGAGACAATGAATGAACAATTCCGACTCAAACATATGATCCATGTCAAAATCCCAGACCGTCATCTCAATAAAAATTCAAATTTGTTTATAACATCACATCGATCAACCCTATTTACAGTATCCCATTGTAAAATACCGATAAACATCCCATAATTCTGCAACCAATGTTGCTTGTAACATTATCCAGCACGCAATCCGTCCATCCCCATGTTATCTTGTTATATTGATTAACGTTAATCCTTCCACCAAATTCGAGGTAGAGGACGCAATTGCCTTCAAATCTAGATGATACAAAACCCTAATCCACCAAAACATCCCTTTCAAACCCTAAAATCCTCATCGATTCAACAAAAAACAAAAATCGAAATTACCTCCATTGTCGAGCTTGATGTGCACCGGAGACCCGTCCCTGCCGTCTCGAAGAGCCCGTCCACGAAGGACGAGCTTCAATTGTTCCACCGGAAACCTCAGCTCCGATGCGATCAGCCTCCTCAGCTCGGACACCTGTCACAGTATCACGGATGAGAGAGATCTCACACAATCGAGATTCAGATTAGGATTAGAGACTACTTCGATGGAGGAGGGGACACGAAGCCTGATCGGACGGGAGGGGCCCACGGTTTTGACGGTGATCTCCACCTCGGAAACCTCGCCTGCGGCCATGATTGCGTGATCGACGTCGATCTCGTCGGTTCAACGACTCTCCAACGACGGGGAGGTCTGGCGATGTGAAAAATGGGACGTTGGAATCCGCCGGGTCTAAATAGTACCCGGATCCGGCCCGCATTGATGAGGTCTTCGTACAAATTGACACGTATACATATACGCACAGACATTCTATACTTTACGTCTTTACATACCATTTTTTTGTGATGGAAAAGATACTATACTTATTTGTGTACTTTATCTCTTCTTTTACATTGGCACTCTCCACCTAAGGGGATGTCCATGTTTAATAAAATTTTGTTTTTTCTCCAACAAATAATAAAGATTTAGATAAATTAATATCAAGTATATTTTAAAATAATCCAAGTTAATTTTGTCTTTCCCTTAGTTTTTCACTTTTGCTTATGCTTCTCTCATCTTCATTTGGATTTTTAACCCTTACTTTTGAATATAAGTGCCAGTAATAAAAACTGCATGTTTTCAAAACATATATATTTCTTATTTTTTTAAGATCCATGTATTATTCCATTTAAATAATTATATTTTAAAATACTCCAAGTTAGCGGTTACATTTCCTTTCTTGATCTTTCTATTCTCTTTCTATGTTTAACTCATTTGGATTCCTTTTATACATTATTATACAATTTGTGTATATTGTTAACTTGTGTACTATCATCCATCACATGTACATTGTTATACATTTATGTATATTATTCAATCTCATATGTTGTTATTCATTCATTGTACATTGTTACTAAATTACAGAGACATGACGATATTTAAAAAGAAAAACATTTAAAAAAACTTAACATTTAACTTGGGGGTTTTGATATGCAAAAAAATAATAAGAGATTAAAACTTGAAATTAATTTCCTTAAATATATCTCTTTATTTGATAAGTGCATTAATATGTATATGTATATACCTATAAAATCGTGCTGATATGCACCATCTGGATTAGATGCAATCAGTTTAATTATATGTTATAGAAATAAAAAAAATTAATTAAGACTTTTTTTATTGGTTAATCTATTTATTTTTCATTTTTGAAGAATTATATACACTTCAATATCATCAATCATTTCATGAATCGTGGCCAAATAAAATGTAACCTACAGAGGTGGATTCACTTTATTGAGCAGCTATTGATGAAAATCTCATAAATGCTTCTTCATCGAAATTAATGAAAATCCTTTGGGTTGGTATAATGAACCTCTGTTCTCATTAATATCTTTGTATCAATAAAAAAAACATAATATATGTTTGGATTGCCATTTTTTATGTTCAATGCATGCTTTACTTCAAATGATGGCAACTGATTTGAAGATGTTAATTAGTTTTATATACACACATTAAGGCTTGGCTTACATTTCAAGTTTTATAAGTTTTTGGTGACAAGTTGTACTGTAACCTGGGGGAAAGCTTTAAGATTCCACATCTGTGACAAACATCAACTAATTCTAACCTTTTCAGAACTTTTTACAATCAGGCCCTTCAGAGGATAAAAGAGAAAGTAACAATGACAGCTATGATGTGATTCAGAAGCCAAAACTTGGAGGAATTCTTTTGTGTGGTTTGAAGATGGATCTTTAGAAACCTATATAATATCTCATTTGTAAGCCTTTGTCTTCCCATGAGGAGACACTGGCCACAGAACAAGCTGCACTCTCTTCTCTTCTTTCTTGTATCGAATTCCACACGCGTTGCATAGCGACTGTTCACATTTTCAGAAGAAAAAAAAGAAGGAAGAAGAAGAATTAGTCCTGATGTTGGCAGGGATCAAATCATCCAAAGATGAATGAGAACTCTAATTTGTGAAACAGAGTGAAACAATGATAGATGACAACACAAAATGTATGCCAAATGTGTTAATAAATTACAATATACATACATGTAAGTAGAATGGTTATAAATTAATCAGGCAATTGAATGGCAAATAGAAGATTTTCTTGGTATTTGTGACTAATCATCTAATAATAGTGGCACAACTAATTAAAAGATGGAACAGAGTGATTTAACAAGATTGGTGCCTTCTTGAACTCCACATTTTCATTATTTTTCAGAAACTAACAAAGGGGAAAAGAATAGTTTTGTAGTGTTAATGAAGCTTCATAAGATACAAAAGTAATATTTTTAAAAAACATATGAACAATTAAAGGGGATTATATATTCTACGTGGTGTTTTAATCCCAAGAGATATTTTTCTCGATTAATTAGATGACAGACTTTGTATCATATGATTGCAAATATTCATCATCTTTAACCATTTTTTTCAAAAATATGAACAAAAAAGTGTTCGTTTCGTCGAATATGATTTGTGGATGCATGCTTTCCATGTATATAAAGTTAATTTACTTAGTATAGTTCTCTTATAACATACCACATAGAACATCAGGTTAATGGAATACATGCTGACTGACTTAACATGTAAAACAAAGATATAAACCCAAAACTAGACTGATCAAGCCTTCATATGTTATTAATGATAATGGCCAAAAACATAGGCAGATGATGAAAATTAATAAAGAACATATGAATATAGAATTCTGTGAACACCATAAAAAGGAGCGACGTATATTCAGTACTAACAATGACCAACTTGTACGTAGCACAACTCTTCAAAGGAAAAAACCAAAAGAGAGAGAGAGAGAGAGTGAGCACACTTCATCATAATTTTGAAGCTAAAGAAGATATTAAAAGACTCCATGCCATGCCCATTTGACCATCAATAATGACGTGTGAAAAAACAAAAAACACACAAAACAATGACCACATTGAACCCATTCATATAAAGAAGAGAGAGAGCTAGATAGAGACATACAGCAAACACAAAAATAGTGAAAATTAAAAAGGAAAAACAAAACCCTCAAGAAACCTCAACCAAAGCATATCCAATGCATGCAGTCATAAAGCAGTGCCCTTTAAAGACCCGACAAAAACAAACTTCAACAATCCCAACCACATACTAACAAGATCCATCACCTCACATGTTTAAACTGTATGTGTTTTTTTAATTATATGTTAGTGTCTTATTAGAGACTGATCCTAACTGAATCTCCTCTCAAAACATATAAGATAACAATACTATCCACTCTTTTTTTAACACACATTTTATAAATTATTATTATAATTATAATACACATAAGAAAACAAAGGCAATGTCAATGTGTTTACCTTAGCACCATTGGGACCATTTCTCCAGAGAGGAGTCTCAGTCCGGAAGCACTTAGAACACCTTTTCAACACTCCTGACTGCATCGACCTCGTGGACGATGTTGCATGGCCACCTTTTCCAAACAATGCACGCATGCCTCCCTTAAAAGCAGAAGAAGAAGTAGAAGAAGAGGACGAGGAGCCACCACCACCACCACCACCACCAAGGGAGAGAGTACAGTCGACGAGGTTGTTGTAGCTGTTGTTGGTGCAGTAGTCCTCGCCGACTCGCCCAATAAGGTCCTGCTCCATGAGAGAAGCAGTGGTGGAGGTGGTGGTCGTCCCCTTCACAGTGTAATAAGGCAAATGAAAGAACTCCATTTTCGAAGGTGTGTTTGTATATATGGTTCACTCACTCAATGTCTTAAGATGTTTCGGGGGAAGGGGGGGGGGGGTGTTATATATATATATATATATATATAACACTATATATAAAGGAGTGCATGGGGAGAAAACGAGGAGGGGCTAAGGGAGTAGGAGGTGAGGTTTTTAAAAAAGATGAATAAAGAAAAGTAGGATTTAAAATGGGAGCGAAAATCGAGTTGATTGTTTTTGTGATCAGAGATTTGGTTTTCGTTTGGGGTGTTTGCATGGCGTGATCGGGTCAAAGACATGCAGTCCGGTCTTTGACGGGACTCTGGCTCTCTTTCTTTTTTTTTCTTTTTTTTTTTTCATCTGTGCGGGTCCCACTTCATTTTCCAGATCTCGCAGACTATTGGACGAGGCAGGATCCACTCATAACTGAATCCGAGCAATTCGAACTGGACATCCCTTTAATCAAACTACACAATATATAAATTGAATTGTACAATCAATTGTTGAGTATATATTTCACTCTCTTATTAAATCCAATCAGCTATCGGAGAAAAATATGTATTCCTAAGTATTATCAGTATCCAATAGAAGAGTGAAATATATACCCAACAATTAATTGTGCAGTTCAATTCATACGTTGTACAGTTCAATTAAAGAAGTGTTCAGTTCGGTATTGACCGAACTGATCGGATCTAGTCCTGACTGGATCCGGTCTCCTATTGATCCTAATTAAAATTTTATTTATTTGAAGTGTTTTTTATTTTTTATTTTTTGTCTGTGTCTGTGTGTGTAAAGATGTAACGACCCTCTTTTGAGGTTTTCCTCGACGGAATCCACTTTGTTTCATTGATCAATGAAAACTTGATTTGGGTACAAAAATAAATTTAATGAACACATGATACATAGGTGAAGGGAGTTTTTAACTGTCAATTACTAATAAGCTCTGTTTGATTCAAGAATAAGATCTAGAATAAATAAAAATTAGTTGGAATAGCTTCAAAATGATTTTTTGGAATGTTGGAATAAATAAGAGTATGAATGCGAGAGTTCACTGATATAAAGTGGTATATGAATTCCAGTCAACCTTTGGCCCCCGTTTGTTTTGGGTATAAGCCATTGGATAACCCTAAATAAGAATTTTGGTGTGTTTGTTTGCCCCGGATAACCCCTGATAAAGTATGTCAGAATAAACTAGTATAAAGTGGTATATGGATTCCAATCAACCCCTGGAATTAAAGTTATCCTAGGTTATTCCACCCAAAGAATATGTGAGCCCACTGTCAAATCAACCGTCATCACATCTTATAAATCACATGTCAAATCAACTATCATTATTTTTTTTATCTTTTTAAATATTTATTCATATTTTATTCACATTTTACATAAACTACAAAGCATTTATTCTTACGTTGACCAACACACAAGAATACTTCAAAACACAACCAAACACAAAATCACTTTATCCTTATTTATACTCACTTATGCTTGGATAGATGTATACCATGTCCAAAATTCTATCACCGTTCCAAACGGGGACTTGGAATTAAGTCCAGGTTATTCAAGTCAAAGGAATATATGGGCTCACTGTCAAATTAACTGTCATCGTTTTATCAACATTTATAAATTTTTATCAACACTTTATTCACATTTTATTCAAACAGCAAAAACTTTATTATAAAGTTTCCCGATGATAATTCAAAACACAATCAAATAAAAAATCAATTTATTCTTATTTATATTAGAATATTTATAAATCTCAGAATAACTTAATTATCTATCCAAACAAGTTTTGATAGACCACGGAGGATAAAAACCAGTTTTGATAATGAGATGAGAATAGCTTATTCAGTTTGTTATATAAAAAAAAAAGCTTTTGAATTTCAAATGAAATTGAAGATAATTTTTTTTTTTATCGTATAATGGAATATTAGATAACATATTGATCTCAAACAAGTTGTTTCATGTTACATTTTTTTTAGCAAAATTGTAGACATATATCCATGGTGAGGAGACAGAAAAACATAAAGAAAGAAAACAAAAATAAAAACAAAACGACTTTAGAAGCGCCCAATAACCGAAAAAGAAGATATAGAAAAGGCTTCATGTTCATTTTTAAAGCATAATGAAATGCAATACTTGAAGACCACATTTAATTTATGGATGATGTTACATCCATCCCAACTTTCAATCTCAATTTCAGTTTACATGCACGTGTTTTAAATTTTTTAAAAATAGTATACATCATCTAATGAGATACATACTTTTATAAAAAATAAAGCATATACTCCAATAAATTGCATGAATGTATTTATAGAAAATGTAAAAAAAAAAAATTTGAAACATATGCCTTGTTAACATGAGCATATGCGTCGATAGAAATCTATCGACGCATATAGGACTAGAATTGAAACTGAAAATGGATCTAGGTGTAACAGCGCCCTTAATTTATTTCACAAATAAACAAGTAAATGAGAGAAGAATATAATTATTCTTAAAAAATACGTTTGTTACATATGTATACAAACTGCTGTAATTGTTTCTTAATAACTTAGAATAAATCCTAATAATTATACCCGAACCTAGAGTATGGAGAGACACGGGTACAACATATTCTTTTTTGTCCATATCAAACTTATAACTATGTTTAATAATACAAACACAAAAGAAGAAATTTACGCAATCAAACAAGTAAAATCATTTAATTATCTATCATCCCTCTATAACTATTTTATTCCCGAATAAATTTTCCATAAACCAAATATTAGTTGTGAATTGCAAAACCCCTATCTTACAAAACTACTTAATGCTATAAAAACTAAAGTTCATGTAATCACCTAAAAACCCTTTGCAACATTTATAATCATTTATTTTATGGATGTTATTGAATCACTTAAGACTGCATTTGGATGTGAGGTTAAAACACTAAATTTTTTAAAATCATGAGTTTTAAACTCAACTTTTAAAAAGTATTATTTTATTAGACCTTCAAACCGCAGGATTTTTTTGCTTAAAAAAAAAATAGTGTTTGAAAACTTAAATGCTAAAAATGCATTTGAACATGAGTTTGAGAATTTTTAACTTTTCAAATATAAAATATATCTAAATTCATATCCAAACTGCCTTAATCTCGAAATCCACACTCTTAGCCCCTGTTTGGAACGGGAATAACCCCTTGGATAACCTGGTATAAAGAGGAATAAGGAATTTTAGGTGTTTGGAAACACAGAATATCCATAAATAAAGTATGCCAGAATAAACTTCTATATGGATTCCAATCAACCCTTAGAATTACAAGTATCCTATGTTATTCTACCCAAAGAATATGTGGACAGACTATCAAATCAACTGTCATCGCCTTTTATAAATCACATGTCAAATCAACTATCATTATTTTTTCACTTTTTATAAATCATTATTCATACTTTATTCACATTTTACACAAACAATAAAATATTTATTCTTATGTTTACCAACGAAAATAATTCAAAACATAACCAAACACAAAATCACTTTATTCTTATTTATATTCATTTATGCCGGAATAAATGTATACTCAAATATAAGTCTTATTCATGTTCCAAACGGGGACTTAATGGTATTTGGCAATTATTTGTTCTGGTTAAAACTTTTAATCATTCTTTAATCTAATCACCCACCAAAAAGAGAGAGAGAAAAATAAAAATAAAAATAAAATCCAAACTGGGTTCTGGATGACAATTCAAAAGAGAATAATAGACTGAATGTAACATAAAAAAGAAAAAAAAGTGGAGTAGATCGAGATCGAACAAGAGGACCCGAAGTTCGGGGAAGATCAATGATATGGGTTGCAATACTTCGTTTTATTTTAATTATAATTTTTTAAGTTCTTTTTACTGTTTTCGAGGATCACCAAAGAGAATGTCTCTCGATTTCGTAACAGAATGGAAAAGTTTAAAAATAAATATAAATATAAAGAAGAGAGATATAAAAAACAATTCAAAGAAACAAAAGGAGTAAAAAGTAAAAGTCCAGGGTGTCTCCGCTGAACGGTCCCGGAAAGCGGTCAATGCCATGTAGACTGTCTTTCCACGTCAGCAATTGCCACGTGGAATGATATTCAAAGGCTCAACCCAAAACAGTTTTTAAAATAAAAAAAAAATAGGCACTTAAGTAATTTTTGAATAAAATTAAAAATAATTATTGAGAAAAATGTTTAAAAAATTAAAGGGTCGTTTGAATCCGCGGTGAAGTGATGTTAGTGATGTAAAAGTTAAAAATTCTCCATTACGGATCCAAACATGATATTGGGCGTTATAAAAAAATCCTGCATTTAATACCAAGTTTGGTGATTTCTTTTGAAAAGTGTAGATTTGGATCTTGATCCAAATAGGGCCTAAAACAAAATAAACAGTAAAATTGTATTCGTTAAACAAAATGAAAAGAAAATTTTAATACTATCACATAGGATGTATAATATTCAGGATGACATGACATTGTACAAGAGATTGATAGCAATTTTGTTTTTAATAATGTATGTATATTGCATAACTTTGTGTTTCACTTTGTAAGCAACATGATGAAATGATCTAAAAAAAAACGGTAATCCCTAATTTATAAAAATTTAATTAGAAATCTTGGAGACCTAAAAAATAAATACATGGTTGAAAAAAAAAACTTCGTATTAAATCTCTCCCAAGATTTTAATGAAATTTGAGATACTTATGGGTATCTCAGATTTCTGTTTCATATGCGTTGATAAAAAATCATCGGAGCATATACTGACATTAACAAGATATATGCTTTAACAGAAATTTTTTTGCATTTTTATAAATGCATCCGTACAATTCATTGGAGCATGTGTTTAATTTTAAAAAAAAAAAAACATGTTCCTCATTAAATAAGGTATATTATTTTTAAAAAATTTAAAGCATGCGTAGACTGAAATTGGGATAAGAAAAGTGGTTGTAAGTAACATTATCCTAAAAGCATTTTTATCAATAATTCATCAACTGGGTAAGCTTGTCTTCATACATCTTCAATGTTTTTTTTTATTTTTATTTTTTGATATTACAAGGTGGTTGATTATATTTCATTTTATCCACAAATCAACTTCGCTTGTATTCCTATTTTTATTGCAGTCCTAGATGGCTTGAAGTACACCTCCTCCCATGAATGGGTGAAGCATGAAGGTTCTATTGCAACAATTGGCATCTCTGACCATGCTCAGGTCACCCTTCCCTTAAAACATTGAATGATTTTTTGTTCTTAAAAACTTCAACGTTTTCACTATCTAAAGCATACAAATATACACATGATGTTCCATGTACAGGACCATCTAGGAGAAGTTGTGTTTGTCGATCTCCCAGAATCCGGTGCTTCAGTCTCAAAGGGAGGAAGTTTTGGAGCTGTGGAGAGTGTAAAAGCAACCAGTGATGTTAACTCCCCTGTTTCGGGTGATATTGTCGAAATTAATACAAAACTTACTGAAACACCTGGTTTGGTAAACTCTATGAACTTTCAGTATCCAACATCTCTATTGTATGACTTATGGTGGAGGTTAATTCAAGCCCATATGAAGATGGATGGATGATCAAGGTGAAACCAAGCAACACATCTGAATTGGAATCCTTAATGAATACGTGAAATTCTGTGAGGAAGAAGATGCTGCTCACTAGGAATAATTAAAATTAATAATGTTCAGTTGATGTTCATGTTGAGGCTCTTAAAGGTTATTGAGAGAACTTCAGGTGTCTGTGGATGATTAAAAGTCATCAAAATGAGTGAAAAAAAAAAAGTGGTTTCTTCTTCTTTGTGCATTTGATTTTAATTCCCGAAGTCATTCTCAAATTTATGTGATTAAACCTTGTGAACCTGTCTTCATTTTTTTTTTCCCCCATTTTTTATGTGAATGTTTAGTTTTCGGGAACAATTCAAACAACCCCCCTGCAAACTAACTTAAATGCATATAACCCCTATATAAATCCAAATAGTGCCGTGAATTAAATTTTCATTAATAGATTAGAATTATTCTACGAATATTTTATCTAGTTAACCCTGGTTGAAAATATAATATACTTAAAACCCCCTACAGATGTTTAAAAATGCAAACAATCATTTAGAAATGTTGATTTTACCCATCTAGATAGAGTTTTATAATTTATCTGAATGGGTAAAATCATCATATACAGATGATTGTTCACACTTTTAATAAATTGTAAAGGTTTTTTGATATACTGTGTTTTCAATCAAGGTTAAGAAATTGAAATATTCAGAAAATATCAACAGAAATTTGGGTTTTTTAGATTTACATATATGTTTTCAGGAAGTTACATGAACTTTAAGAAAATCCAAGGGGTTATATAAATTGTAGCCAGTTTACAGGGGGTTATTTGAATTTTCCCCGTTGTTTTTTAACACACAATACAAAGTCAAAAAAGCATTTACAACTTTTAATGTGCATTAAACACACTTTCTAATGGTGGAAACAATAAGTTTTTCCATTTAAACTTCCTAATGTCATATGTTTCCATCTTAGAAAAATTACTACTTTTGTGGGTTAACACCACTATTAAAGGTTCTCTTCATAATCACAATTAAAGATTCTCTGCATAAGTGTTTTGACACATACCACTTATACATAGATGAATACAAAGAGTTAACAACTTGGTGAGGAACCAAAATTATCACTACCAATGGCAATTTTCTTTGTCTGAGTGCAATGTTTAAATTTCGACTATATCATGGCATATTATGTGATCCGAGGAATACTGAAATTTTCTTTCATTGCTCTAATGTCAAAACATTTTTGTTCAGCTGTTTCTCTAAACATGTCATGAACACAACCAGACCATCTCAGACAAACCTTAAATATTTGTGACTCTTCACATAGCCCATGTCGAAGTGATCAAGAGCAAAGCATTCATGTTTGGAGAAGCAATATAGTCATTCTTTTCTCCTTTGCATTAAGAGCAAACTCTATATTTTTGTAGCAGCTTGTTTAACCACCAAACTTTATTCAAAAACAGTTTTCCTTTCTCATTTGGCTTGAGGTGTGACCTTTGTAATTCTTGCCAAGCAGTTGTCTATAGGCCTTGGATGTGGCAAGTACCTCAGGGGACATTTTGGGTTAAGCCGAGTGAGCCTGTGCATTGGAAAATAAAAATTTGATTAGTACAGCATTATAGATAGAAAGGAAAAACCCAAAAAAATAAAATTTAATGTTACTTCAGTTATATAACATACATATCTATATAAAAAAATCCAAGTTGAAGAACAGAGAACCAAGGAGCAGAACTCACTTATAGCCAAGGAGAAAGTAGTGCATGAAAATGCCGATCTCTAGCTTGGCCAGGTCATTTCCAGGACAGAGTCGGCTTCCACCACCGAAGGGAATAAAAGTTCCTGCCTTAGGCGGAGGCCCCTGGAAGAATTTCCACATAACACATAAATGAAACGCGATCAAACACAAAAATATGTTGCATGTAAACTAATAAGATAATGTTCGATCTCCACCGACCTCCCATCTTGATGGGTTGAACTCCTTAGGATCAGAATGCACCTCAGAATCCATGTGAACATTCCTGAACCAGACCTGAACCTTCCACCCCTTTGGAATAAGAAAACCTGAAAATATGCAATGCATGAATCATCGGTCCACCGCCTATTCATTGAAGCATAGAATTTGGACTTCTTGAGACGATATTTGATTACCATTGATATTCACATCAGAAGTCGCCTCCCTGAACACCACGAACGAGATGTTCACCACGCGTAAGGTCTCATCGATAACCTTTGAAAGGTACTCCATTTGCCTAACCTCTTTAAGTGTCAACCCCTTCTGGCCCGGTGGTCGGTTCCTCACGATTTCCTCTTGCTCAGCCTAGTAATACGTAGCACATTTAGACTCGATTTAAATTCCTTTGAAGATTGGAAAAAATAAAGTAAAGAGATTGTGGTATAGTTCACCTTGGCTTTCTCCAAGAACTCTGGATGTTCTTGTAGGAAGACAGTAGTCCACATGGTGATGTGACCTGAAGATTCATGGCCGGCGTTGAGATACATGATCAAGACGTCGATGACCTCTTCGTCAGTCAGACTTCTCCCATTCTCGTCCTTAATCTCCAAGAGAGCGTCCATCATATCTTTCCCTTTTGAGGCACCATTCCTTCTCTTCCCTGCCCTCCTCTCATCAACCACAGATTGAAGTATCTCCACCAACCGTCTTCGGGCCTACACACATGAAATACAATGTACTTGCTGAAAAACAGCCCTCATTGCATGGTTCATATCATAACGGGCATTGTCAAAGACAGTGCATGCAGTCTCATATATGTCCAACGAGGTATATGCCTCAATAAGCGAAGTATGTAATTTTTCACTTATTCTATAAGAGATTTTATACGGTGCATCGGAGTATATACCTCATTTTTATTGAGTTTTAATGGAAATATATGCATCGTTGATGAAGTTTTTATGGAAATATTTTCATGCATAAGACAAGAAAATCATGGAGTTTATGTTTGTGGTTACTAACATGAGTTCCAAATTAATAATTTAATCAGCAGCACACAAAATTTAGCTATCCAAGCGAACAATTGAATTGCAAAACAAAATTTAGACTAAAAAATTCACCTTGAGAGCCCTGTGGTAAGCGAAACCAGGAAGGTCGATCGCCATTGCTCGCATGCCATAGTTCAAGTTGGTGTACACCCTCTCCAATTCATCCATTATGGCCTCGCTCGCTGTGCTCATGAATATATGCATGATGATCCTGAAAGTGAGCCTCCTCAACTCGGTCAGGAACTCAATCTCCCCTGCATTGGACAACTTCTCGAGTGAGGACACCACCATTTCCTCAATGAACTTGAGGTAAACGCAAAGCGCGTCGTGGCCATTAATCGGGGCTGCGGTCAACTTGCGAATCCACTTGTGTTCTTCGTGCGAGAGACCGACGAAAGATTTCCTCCCAACAAGCTTGACAGTGGCTTTAGGCCAACCAGGGATGAAGTGCTCGTCGTCCATGAGGACTTGCTTGCAGCCCTCCGGATAGGTGACCATGATCGTCGGGCTCCCGAACATGAAGGACTTGTACACTCCAGTCCGGTTGAATCTACAAGATTTTTTGTGAAACCATGAAACCATTTTAGACTTGGACTAGTATTAAGAACTGTTTGAGTTTCTGCATTGATACCATTACTTCAATGGGTAAATCTTCCAAATTGATAAGTGGTTTCAAGCACATATCATTTGCCATTTTGCAAAGGACATTGTTAATCAGAATCCCCCCACATCAATGAGCAATTTATGATTATATGTAGGTGATGCTCATCCAAAAGGACTAGAGAATTAAAAAAATGTGAATTCTAAATTATTCTCACATTCAATTTACTCTAAAAAAGAAAAAAACAGACTTCACTAATAAGGATGTGGATAACAAAAAAAATAAGTTTAACTATAAATAAAAATACTTTTATTTAAATGAATAAGCTATATCATAGATATGTCTTGATGAAAATAAATTCTGATAGTCAAATCAAATTAAAGAAAAAAACATAATTCACAGTGATTATTCATCTAAAATTATAATTATAAAAATATATGAAATTTTATAATCTAACTATTTTATATCAAAACAACCAATATGGTAAAAAAAAAAATTGTAACAAATATTGGTTCAAAATAAAATGATTGAACTGTTTCGAGGACACAGTGCAGTTAAAAATCAAGCCATGAAATGTGGATCGACCATATCTATATCAATACATCAAAATAAAAAACAACTGTGTTGTGGATGATGACTACTGCAAATCCAATCAGACAACCCACGAATATGGTCCCTATTAGGTCCGGTCATCTGACACGTGACGTGTCTAATGCATTTGAATGAAAATCTATATATAATATAATATAAATATGAAACTCGAACTAGAGGGTAATAATAAAATAATGTATATATATAACATACCATAGAGTAGACCAGACGTAGGCTCAATGTATCAAATCTCAAAATAAATTCTCATCAAATGTACCAAAAAGTACAATAAGAGGGAAAACTGAACCAAAAAAACAGAGAGAACTATAGAGAACCATAAATATGTTAAAAAAAAAAAAATTATAAACCCCCCACGATCGACCACTTGCTCAATACCGCCACGATTGCCGTCTTTGATTAAAAAAAAAAAAAATCACTCCTTTTGATGAGTCCAATTGAAACATATAAACACATCAAAACAACCCATTTTAACAGAGCAAACAAAACCCAAACAAAAAAAGAAAAAAATAAAAATTGAACTCACTTAAAACAAATGCAGAACCAAAAGAGAGAGAGACAACATACAGACCTCTTGACGTAGGAGGAGATGAAGGAATCCGGACGGCCAGACTTGAAGGCCCTCAAAAAGGACCACATGTTCCCAATCAGAGGCCAACCCATGTCACCGGGAGGGAGCCTCGACCTCCTCTCCTCGCCGAGTTTGGACTCGTAGACCCATTCGTTCACCCTCTTGAGAACCCAATACAGGGCTCCCAAAACACCCACCACAATCGCCACAGTCAGAGACCCCAAATCCATGTTTTTGGTTCTTCAGGTGGGTCTCTCTGTGTGTGTATCAAAGAAACACATAGAGGGGGGGTTCTGTATATAAGAGGGTCTCCTGAGTGAAGAATGAGAGTTACTGTGTTTCTTTCCTCAGCGAAGGGAATCTTTTTTTGTCGGGTTTCGAGATTTGGTGGGGGGAAAGATAAGGAGTGGCTTTGAATATCTTTATTGCGGTTTCTGGTGAAATCCGGGTGCTTTTAATGTACAATAGATATCTTTTTGTTTCGTGATTTTTTTAAAAAAATCTATTGTGGAAGTTCAAAGTCGCTAGTGGTGCATTTTGGGTAGGTTGATCCGGCACTATCAAAATTTGGACACGTTTGAATTAAGATTATAGTATTTGGATTTAACTTGAATTCAAAGCATGAACAACTCGAATTTAATGTGGATTGAGCTTGAATTGAGGATTCAGGTAATTCGAATTAATCTGAATCTGAAATTTTCATATCTAATTAAAATGTTATAAATAAAATTATAACATTTTTATGTGTACGATCAAAATTGAATGATACAATTTATTCTCATCTATAATATTCTATTTCTATAGTTTCTGTATCTTTATTATATGTGTAAAAATGTTTCTCATTTTTATTATTTTATTTTTGTGGTGCAGAGAATTAACTCTTGTAAAGTTTTAATTGTTTAAAATAATATATTTTTCAAATTAAAACTCAAACCAGCCAACCTGAATCAAACATCAACCCGAACCCAATGGGTTGGATTCGGATTGAGCTTCTCTGACCCAAAGATCGGGTTGAGTTGGGTTTAGGTTGGGTTTCTCTAACTTTGGGCTGGGTTTGGGTTGAGCTCTAACCCAACACAACCCGTGCAAGTTACACTCATAATAGGAACTATATACTTCATTAGCCCTCTTACTCTGTAAAATTATATACCTTAGTTTCGGAAAAAAGAAAAACAAAATCTACACATTATTAAAAAAAATTGACCTAATCTGTAAATGATAGTAATAAATTTATTAAGGTATATGTTGTGCTTTTATCAAATGACATGTTATTAGATAAGATATGTGATTTTTTTAATATAAAAAATTAAGTTGTACATATTTTATAAATGATACTATTAAATTTATTAAAATATATGGTGTACCTTTATAAAATGACATATATTATTAGATGAGGTTTACCATTTCCTTTTATAAAAAAATTAAAAAATAAAAGTACGTGATTTTTATAAATAAAAAAGTATCCAAATTAATAGGTAAAAAAGAAAACAAGGTTAAGTATCAGACAAAAACATTATATATTTCATTAAATCAGATGCATAATGTTTTATTTTTTCTTTCTAAATGAATTCAATAATAATCGAATCGATCCCTCACTTCTTCATATTATAGTTTTAAGTCCCGTAGATTTAAATAGTATTTTTTTTATTTGTTCACCTATCACTAAATTATTTGGTTTTCTCTTTAATCAATTCTTTCAAGGTACTAAAAGAGAACATATTATTTAAATCTAAAAACTTAAATAGTAATATAAAAACGTGATGGATCAATCAATAAATCATATAATTTTACGATGATTTAAAAATAAAAAATCCTTCAAAGAAATACATTTCATTTCTCCAATTGACAGTATTTTTTATTTGATTCCGGTCTTCTTGTCTTGTATGAATGGACTTGTTTGGATTTTTACGCTCCGCGGCGTATGTCACTAAATTTCCCCTCAGAGCATGACACGTGGAGACCTGTAACACGTGTTACGTTTGCACGTTATTGTTCTTTGTTCGTTTTGGGGGTGTGAAGGTGAAGCTTTGTTTTCTTTTTAAGACAGTTGTCGGTATTGACAGGTATTGTTTTACCGGAATAAATCTTGATATCTGAAGAAGCTATGATTGTTTGTCAGGGCTTATCTATTCTTATGGATAAAAATATCATTTTTTATCATTTTAAAAAATTTATCTCATTTAACACTCTCTGTACACATTTCAAAAATTGTTACATCTATCATATCACACACACATCTCTCACACTTATTTTCGAACACAAATAATTTATGCAGGGTATAGTTATCATTTAAAAAGTCATAAACTCTTATTCATCTTTTATCTATTACTTATCATTACTTTATCCATAGTGAATCAAACAATAAAAATATCATTTTTACGTTTTCTAATGAAAATAACAGAAAAGATAACCAAACAAAAATTTAATTATTCAGTGTGGATTGTTATCTATTTCAGTATAGCTATCAGGGACGAATAACCCTATGTCACACCCCAAACAGAGTGTAAATCTTTTTTTTTTTTCATTTTTGTTTTCATTTACAATAATGATTTTTAAGCCCCAAATTTTAGGCCCCATCAAAAGCCACATGAGTTGGCACATGTACAATACCCATTATACCCTTGTATTGTATTTTTGCTATTATTGCTCCCTATATTTTGAGGAGGTGGTTACAATTTAGAATGATTGCATCAATCCCATTTGTTCTTTAAATTTTTGCTTGTGTGATCCCTTACAATTGAAGATCAATTGATGGTGAGTTTGGAAAAATCAATTGACAATCAATTTTTTCTTGTGTTATGGGTTTTGAAAGTTCTGTTGATGAAGATCAATTGACGGTGAGTTTAGAAAGACAGATTTTATGATCTTGGTAGGTAAAAAAATTGGATTTTGTTTTTGGAGTTCTAATGAAAAGCTTTGTTTGATAGTTTTTTTTTTTGTCAAAATAAGATGTATTAGGTTTAGGTTCTTCTGATTTAGTTGACTCTTTGAATTTTCTGATTTTGATTATATTTTTTAGTTTTGTTTGACATGTATTAAATCTGAATTTCATTTTAAATTCAGATACATAGTGTGTATCTTGATTTACATGAATTGTTATGTACCAAGTATGATCTATACAATCGTTTATGATTGTGTGTTTTGTGTATAATTATACATAATATGTCATTTATCATATTTTTTTAATTTTGTATCAGCTTTATTCGACTCATTCAGATTCAAGATTTTCAAATACAATGCGCATTCACTTGTATGGAATGTGTATTTGTTAATTCAAATTCCAGATACACCTGTATCTAAATTTGAATTCCAACCCATTTTTTAATGTATTTGTTAATTCAAATTCCAGATACACTTGTATCTGAATTTGAATTTCAGCCCATTTTTTCGTTCATATGGTTTCGCCCAAATCGAAACCCTAAAATTCAATTTTTTTAAAAATATGTTAGGTCTTAATGGTGCCATCCTTTGTGGAATTCAGTTACGATAGTTAGTTGAAACCAATTTTTAAAATTATAAGAAGGGTAATCTTGTCATTGTCATTTTTTATGGTTAGAAAAAGTTAAATAGGGAACCAATAAGAGAGTGCCACCTATTGAGGCTCACAAATAGAGCTTAATTTCTAGGGCCAGGTAGCAACACTGTTTCATTTATAGTTTGTCTGTGTTGCCCCAGACTCTGTGAATGGATTTGTTTTTTCTTTTCTTCTTGTGGTATATACACATTAATTAGAGTTTTTGCTGAGCGCATGTATTATAACATATATACTAAAAGTGTTATATTTGAAATTTAATAACAAATGAATTCAAATTTGAAGTTTTAATAGCAAATCTGTCATTGTTGATATAACAGGAGAATCCATGTCATTGAAAGTGAAGCGGAAAGGACAATAAATGTATAGTGGAATTGAATGCTGAGTCACATTATTATCTGGTTATAGTAGAGTTGTTATTAAGACATTTTAATTAAATCATGCATTCACCCCCTTATGTTTTTAGTATACGTGGTTGTATTAGTCTTGGAAGTTTATGACTCCATGAACTCTGATGCCTTCTTTGAAGGCCTTTTATTTAGAGAAAAAAAAAAAGAAAAAACACGCACTCCATATTATTTTAAGTTTTTTGCATGTATATCATCTAAAACTATGTTATTTAATTTTACACCACTCTAAATAACTCATTTATTTTTATACAATTCAAAAATATATAGAATTTATGCATATTTATCATCCTAATTAATTTTTATCTAAATTTTTATTAAAATTGTTAAAGTCTTTGAGAAATGACCAAATTCCCCTCTCTTTTTTGCATATTTAACTTTACCAAATACAATATTTTTAAAAATAAAAAATATTATTTTTAACATGAACATAATAAATTTCACCTAAAATTCAAAAACATAAAATTTAATAATACAAACTATTTATAAGAAAATATATAATAATTATTAATATTTACATTAGTAAAAATGAAATAAACTTATTTTGAGAATAATTAATCATAATGACAGATTTTTAAAAATATTAGATCTTGATCGGAAAAAAAGGAAAAAAGGGATAAGGTTGAATGACTCGTGATTGAGTTGGAAGAACATAAAATTAATTAGGTGATTGTGTTTAATTATTTATATTATAACAAATATTATATGTTAATGTTATTTTTGTCATTTTTGTTTTTTAGTTAAGAAATTAACTATAATTAAGATTCATTTTGGTCAAAAATTATAAAAGAGATGCATATTTTTACATTAATAAAAATTCTAATGGTATAAAAATATATACATTATTTGTGGTGGTATAAAAATAAATATCATATTTTTTATGGTATATATACAAAAACCCTATTATTTTTTTGGGAAATATGGATGTAATTCCCTGTAAAGCCAAATCAGTTTTAATCCCTGTTAAATTTGAAAATCATCATAGGTCTTATGTTATTAAAAAAATATTGTTTTAACCCCAACCCAACTAATGAGATACATAGCCAAAACGCCCCCATCCCTTATTTTCATAAGAAAAATAGATATGACTCCCTAAAAACTTATGAAAATCGAAAACAATCCTTATAAAATCGGTAAACCCCCCTAGGCCCCTGTCTCATTAGATAATATTTATTTTAGTCTTTACTGTAACCAAAACTAACAAGATCTGTGATTAACTAACTATACATGATATATTACTGTAATATTATTTTAAAATTTATTTACTTTCTTTCTGAAAAAAAATTGATAACTCTATGAAAGCTTATGAAAATAAAAAAATGTACATGTAAAATCACTAGAAGAATTTATTGTAAGACAAGATTTACTGATTTTAGAGAAACCTTTTTTTATTTTCAAAAGTTTCCAAGGAGTTAAATTGTTCTTTTTTGTTTTTTTACTATTGATGAATATAGGACAGCAAGAGAAATGACAGGAAAAGACAGAGATACTTTTATCATCCAAAAAAACTAAATTAGATTTTTTATATTTTGTATAAACTTATTTGAATGTCATTTATTGGAGCTTCGTTTAGTAAACGGGACTAAATCCATTAACCATCTTGGGGATATGTAATGATTTGTCAATTTTACAGGGACTAAGGCTGATTTAGCTAATCCAAGGACTTATATGAATCCCCCCCCCCCCCCCTTTTTATGTGCTACACATATAGTCCCTAACATATACAAAAGGGGCTTGAATTGCATCCATATAGTCAAGTAACACTTATATTTATGTCCTTACAATCCAACCACATGCATACCCAAAAAAAAAGAAAAAAAACCAATCAAACCACATCAAATATGTATAAATGTCCTGCAGTTTGCATTCAGGATCCACTCCCTGACTAGTTCTTGAGATTTTCTGGGCAGGAAATCGTGTCCGTTGACGGTGAGCAAGATATAGAGATGAGCTTAGACATGTAATCTTCTGTTGCTTTGCCGCCATCACGCACAAAACCACCATTTCCATCAGTGAGACTGCCAGGCGGAGGTGTGAAGGAAACAGCCTTTTCTGGGATGGACTGAGAGATTGCTATAAGCAACTCCCGAGCCTTCGTTGAGTCCTTCCCGGATGGTGCAGTGTCCATGGCCCGCAGAATTTCAGTGTGCTATAACACACAATTAAGCAATCACTTAATCTAATAGATCACCTAAACATTATATTTTTGGACCATCTAATGAAAAGTTCCAAGTCAGCTAAGAATCGTCTTTTGGATTATCAAATGAAAAGGTTGGTTTGATCATATACCAGCTTTGATGTACCCATTTCAAAATTTTAAGAAAATACAACAGAGAAAGAAAACAAAGAAAACCATGAGCAATGTGAGAAAATCAATCATCTTTCCTGCTACCTATATTTCATTAGTGTGCACTGTGCAGCCATGTATGGCCTGTTTCATGGACCCAATCATCTCCCACACTCTCCTATCAGTGCACATACACACTGCTGTGCAAGTTGTGGTTGATTTTTTGGATGCTGAATTGTGATGTCTCATCAATTTTTTGGGCAAATATGATTCCTCAAAAGCAATGTCACACTAATAACACATCGGGTGAGATACTCGTATAGTAGACCATCATGCACATCAATTCTCATATAACATTCTTTCAACCGGACAGATTTGACAATTCTCCATGTGATTCTATGTTTCTTCTGACCAAATCACAAGACAAGAAGTGAGCATAGCTGCTCCTGATTAAGATGCATAGATCCTTTGTTTTGTTGGGAGAACCTGTACTCTGTCCTTCCCATATCAGATGATATACTCCTAGAAGATCCTTACCCCTGATTGATCCTTCCTGCATCTGATCCCAATATGCACATCCAAATTCACTTAGCTTCCTGATGTGCGCCATTACAGGTTTTCAACTCTATAGGCACCATTTGGGGTTGGGGGCGTTACTAAAACTACCTCCATATGAAATTCTACATATTTATTATTTACTATTATCACTATAAAAATTTTGAAATAAAAAGAGGGCTTCTAAATAAGAAGATCCAAGGTGTCGATGGTATGGGAGATGCTTCACTTTAATACAATCAAACTTGCCATTCTGCTGGTTAAGAATCAACATAAAAATATAGATAATAGAGACTGATTCAAATTGAGAATTTTTTATTTTAATTTAGATAATTAGTTGGTGGTTATATCTATGGATTTGAAACCAAATTTTCTAGTTCGCCCCATCCCGCTTTTTTAAAAATGATCTCTTCTCCTATTCTTAATATGCACTAGACAATAATTGTATATTCACTTTGGCATAATGTTACAAGTTCATCGTAAGCATACAAAAAATTCATTGTCCAGTCATGGGACCCTAAAGCAGCCTAGCTATATCTTCTGCTCATTGGAGAATCTCCTTGACACCATTTAAAGACCATTTGGAAACACGTTTGGACTGACTTTTGCTTTTTCAAAAATCGAAAAAGCCAAAATGTGTTTCCAAACAATTCAGAAAAAGCATGTTAGCATGCTTAATTAAAAAGTTCGTCTCTACTTTTACAATGGTTTCTTCACTATAAACAACAATTTCACATCGCCATCATGTCGTTTTTAGACTGTTTTCTCTTCTGATAAGGTGGATGTCAACCCATACTAATTTTTTTTTTTTTTTTTTGAGGTGAAAGGTAGACTATAAAACATCTCCAATCTTGAACCCAAATGTGTGCCCAAACTAAAATTTGAGTAAAAGTCATCAAAAAAATCTTCCAAACCATTTACCCATATCAATTCCAAATCAAACTCAGACCTTCACCCAAATTTCCAAATGCTATTTTTTTTCTTTAACTCCAAAAACATAGCAAGAGAGAAAGAGAGGGAGAATAGAATAAAATATAATAGAATAGGAGAAGAGATGTACAAAGATACAAATGTGGGTATAGAAAAGCAGAGGCAACTTTCTTCATTCTATCTTACCAGTAAAGAAAGATCAATAATCATTCAACCAAAATTTTAATGAATTAATTTCAACATCAGATATTTGAAACATAAACATGATCTGAACACCCAAGTCCACCAAATCAATCAAAAAGAAAAATTTCACTATATGGGTCGTCAGTTATCTCATACAATCAATCTTCTTCAAAACTTTAAAACAAGGACATACCTAAAGAAACAAAACCATAGACCCCTAAACAACACCATATTGAACAAAAAAAAAAAAAACCCTAGATTTTAATCAAACCAATTACAGGCAAACACCCGACCTTCCAAACAGTTCAACTAGTACATATTGACACCCAAAAAATAAAAAAAAATTAAAAAAAAAGGTACCCAATTTAACACGATTTTATTTGAAACAACGAATTTGAAGGAAAACACATACCTCCTCGATTTCTTCTGTGGAGGTCTGTTTGGGTTTCTGATTCTCCTAAAAATATGATATGAAAATCAACGCTTATTTATTGGACGGCTCTTACACGTCATGACAACTCCTCCGCGCTTATCCGAACCGTTTATTTTTGCTGTTTTTAAAATTATTGGATCGTTCGGTGACTGATATTGCCACCCACTTTAGTCACTGAATCACATAAAGTTCACACCCCGTAAACATTGGTACCTTCTAGAAAGAGGATAGTGTCTCGCCATTTAGTGAGTGATAATAACGAGATTGACATCACGCAACTTCTCGCGCAACATAGAATACAAACGGAGATGGAATAATTATTCCATATTCAATTAGTTTTTTAGGTTTGGTTGGATTTTCAGTTCTAGTAATTTATTGCAATCTGCGTAGAAACTTGTTAGAAGGGTTCGGAAAACAAGTTTATATAAAGGGTTTTTTCATTGGGGGGGGGGGGGGGGGGGGCGCATAATAAACTATTAAATAATAATTTTTAAAAATTTTGAAAGTAATCAACCCACCCCGTCCATCCACGCCGTCCTCGACCAGGTTCGTGCACCTCGAGATCCCCGTCCACACCTCGGGTTTTGGAAAGAAGGGGGGGAGTCAGAGGACGTTCTCCTCCGGATCGGATTCGCTTCCGGATCGGCTCCTGGGGAGATCACGGTCGTCTATGCTTGCGGCAACCTGTTGGTGGGGATATAATTACGTATATATTAAGGGGTGGGTCACAAAAAAATTAAAATTTGATGGGGTGGGACACGGGGTGGGATGAGTATCTGGAGAGGTTTATTTAAATTTGAGGCTTTTTTTAAAAAAAAATGGTTTTTCAAAAATACATTGTTATTTTTATTAAAAAAAATTAAATTAAATTCACATCAAATTTAAATTTGATTTAAAATATTATCTCTAACCTAGGGCTACATCTCAGGTGAGTTGGGTTCGGGTTGAATTCAAAATTACTCAACTTTAATATGATCCAACTCAATTTTTAAACATGATGTACAAATTAATAAATAAATCAACCCGACTCAACCCATAAAATTAGTTAGATTTATCTAAAATTTGAACAGCCTAGATTAGGAGCTACAGAATGAATGACCATGATCTTTTTTTAACTATTAGTTTACGTGTTTGGGTTGGGTTAGGTTGTGAGTGAGATCAACTTGAACCCAACCCGATTTGTAAATCAACCCGAATTAGCTAACTCAAACCCGATTTTATCAACCCAACCCATATAAAAATCATAACCTAACCTCATATCAAATCAGGAAAAATTCAAAAAACTCATCAAATGAAAAAAGATTTTTTTTACTAGTCACCGTGGATGATTCAATGATACTCAAAATTATAATGGAATAACTTCAATATTAAAACCACTAAAAATCCAAGTCTTTTTTTAAAATAATTTGATATATGATAGTATTTTTGAAAAAATAAACAAAAACTCAAAACCATGATAGAAGAATATCATATAATTTTACTCAATTTTAGGGATAGCTCGTACTACTTCCCAGATTAATTATGATAGATTTAATGGAAAGGAAAATTTTGCTTAAGATATTAAGGAATGAATGCATAAATAAAAATTTTAAAAAAAAATTGTCCACCTCCCAGTTGAAGGAGATAAGAACATACAAAACGTAACGCTACCCGCATTTCCAAATACACATTTGACAGGAAATTGAAAAGCGGTTCCTAGGAACATATTAAAATTAAATAAGAATTTGACGGTTATAAGAACTGCAATTCTATTCTGCCAGATTCCCTATAACATGATATATCAGAAATTTTTTGAGCCAATACTTCTACATGAAATGACTAAAAGCAATGGCAGTGACTAGCAGACCTGTTTGCATTACTGAGCTTCATTATACAAAGGGGCCATGATGCATGGGAACAATTCATTGACCTCTTATTTTCCTTCCTGAATATTTTATACAAATTCCCCTTCACAACAGCACTCTAGGTGTAACTGATGGCTGAATCATGCTCTACAAGGAACAACACATCAAAATTGGTCACCGGCACTGCCACACCATTCGCTTTTTCCCTTCAAGCCCCAGCCACGACTTCGTTAAGAGCACAGAAAAACACCAGCCGATATAACTTAGCCACCACGCCAGTTGTATTGCCTCTTCGATTCAAAGGCCGCTCCGTCATTGAGCATGTCCTGGGCATCGGTCTCCATCCCAAGCTTAGAGAGGGCGAGGGCTTGCAAGTAGAAGGCGGTGGGCCACTCGGGCATGCAGACTTGTGCCTGCATTGCATCTCGTAAGGCCAGCTCTGGTTGGCCGTTCATCAGGTAGGACAGGCCACGCCTCGCAAAGACTGTCGCTGATGGAACAGACATCATCCCCACCAGCTGCAGATTTTTTCGACGAATAACATGAAGTTCATGGAAACCTCATTGTCAAATGTTTGAATGCACATTGTTTATTACCGAAGGTGCATTGACTTTAAAGAATTCGTGGAGACTTCTAAGCAGTCAATGGAAACATGTTGTGGAATAGACCAAATGTTGGCAATTTACATTTTTATATTGTGAACTGCTCAAGACAGTGGAAATAAATAAAAAAACAGAAGAAAAAAAGAAGACTCAAGGAAAGACATACCTTTGAATAATACTCAATTGCACTCTTAAAATCTTTATCCCGGAAAGCAATGTCCCCAAATTTCTTCGTATTTAACATGTCTTGGACTTGCTGAGTCCATTCTTGAAATGATAGCTTCATATTGACAACACAATTAGCACAAAGGTTACCACAAAGCTACAAAATGAAGGGAAAAAAAGGCATGCTATGATTCAGTAATCCATAATCCCCTCCAGCGGAAGGCCATGAAGACAAACATAGCACACTGCACAGTTATGGTTGAAAGTTAATAATTCAGAACACCATATCTTTAATCCAACGGAAAATGATTGGTAGAAACAGGTAATTTCAATTTTTTATTTATTTATTTTTCTTTCCTTTGCTCAGTATGATCAACAACCATGAACACTTTCCTAACATAAACAAATTCCAAGAAATTAAGAATGGATCAGAAAGAAGTCCCTTAGGAGGGCAGCCTCCCCTCACCTCATTTTCAGCACCCTCTTCATCCTTATAACCAGTTTTCAGCAGAATATCATGTACTGCAGTAAGATCCATCCTTGCACAAGCCTTTCCAAGTGGAGAGAGCATTGTTGGCAGGACTACGGTAGTTTTTGGTAGACCCATGAGAACATGAGATGCCACCTGTGAAACAAATAAGTATATGATAAGCTAAGAAAACTGAAAGAGCACTGCCATGTGTAAATTAAGAATAAACTAGATAACAAAAAAGAGTAGAAATCTTACCTCTTTCTGCTTTTGAAGAGGGGTTACAGCTGTAAGGAGAAACATAGTATTTGGTCTGTCTCTCGCCTCCGACTGAAGACACTTTGAAGCAAGTTCCACTAGAGTAGTAGCATCTTCATTAGCATACTGTCCCTCTAATGATGAATCCATTAACATCAACATGTTTTTCCCCCTTATTAAGTCAAGTGCCTGCAAATAGTAACAAGTGGGACCATAAGCCATACCCTCAATCATTTGAAGAAAATTTTCAATCATTTGAAGGATAATACTTCCAATATATCCAATAAAACTTCTTCCCTGAAAATAGCAATAGAAGGCTTTTCTATTGATCGTCAAACATATATACAGCTTCAGATCTACAAATACTAACATTTCAGAGTGCTCTTCTATCTTTATAGCATCCATGTAAAGTACCCGTGTGTGTGTGTGTGTGTGTGTGTTTGTTTTTTTGGCTATCGGATGTATCCCAAACCCTTTAAGGCAAGGACTAATCCTCCGGGTGTCCACACCGACCCACTCGGAAGTTTTCCTATTGACACCTGGGTAAATCGAGGGTGAGAGTTGAACACGAGCTAATGGGGAGAAACCCCATGGTGCTAGCCAACTCACCAAGACCTTCTGGTGGGTCAATGTCGATATGTTTGTGTTGTATCCATGCATTATATATTTGAACTTAGGAAACTATGCATTAAAACTTTCATTAGGCAAAATTAATAGAACATATTAGAAAATGTAGTATTTCCATCATCTCCTCACAACCACAAGGCGAACCATCAACACCAAGAACGCCAGAGCAAACCATCTATAATCTATTTTAGAGACGATGAATGACAATATATAATCATGAAAAGGTCAACCTAGAAAACCACAGAATGGTTCATGACTAAAATTGAGCTCAGCATACCATATTGACAGAAAAATCACAAATTAATTGAAAAAACATGAAGAATAATACAATTGATAGGGTTGCAGCGTATCATACATGACTTGGCGGAATATGCTTCCCGCTCAAAAGATCCAACAAAACCGTTCCGTAACTGTAAATTACACTCTCAGGGATCACTCTCCCTGCAACAGAGCATGTAAATTGATTCATATGAAGATAACTTCAAACATTATGATTTTTACATACTTTCAAAGTTCATAAACCAAGGCATGAAGTTATCTTATCAAAATGTATAACAATATTACATAACACAAGACAAATGATTCTGAAAAAAAAAACATAAACTAAGAATTCTAGAATTGACCAAAAATTTTGCAGATTGATGGATCTTATGGTCTAAGATACAATAAAAATTAACATTCTGGGCTAATAAATATATTTTCACACCAACCTTCATTATTGTTCTATGATTGGAAACATTCAGACAGACATTGGTTCCAATACGTAAAGCGGTGGCTCCCAGGTGGTCATTTCAAACAGAATTCAGCATCAACAATGGCTTGGAAACTACAAATTGTAGCAACTCAATATCCGTAAATAATTATGCAGAACTGGAATCATTCATATCGAAGAGATTTTCTTTCTTAATAAGGAAAATATTTTCACCGATAGCAAAGTTGTAAAGTGTAGAACAAAACCTATTGACAACTGTGAAATGGGAAGCAAAAAGAGAAAGCTAAGTACTTGGAAAAAAAGCTTGACCATCAATTTTTAACCCTTTGCCTATGCTAGGCATGAAAGTGAATGGTGCTATAGGACTGCATGAGTTTTGAAGTTTTACGTAAATAGACTACATCAAAATCTTCATTAATTCTCTCAGCAAATCTAAGAACTCAATTACCAACCTGTCCGCAAGAACTCTGGAGGAGTATAAGCCAAGTTGGTGCTATAGCTTTTTCCATCTCGGCTGTTTTTCATAAGTCCAAAGCTTGATAAACGAGGATCCCCTTCCTAATACAAAGTCGAGAGTTCAGTAGAAAAAAAATTAAAATGATGAATATGACAGAAAGCTAGCATTTCGACCAAAATATCAAGTGATGAAACCAAGCAAAATTCAGTCAACATTCCAGTGACGAGAACCCAGATAAGTGTAGGAGTATTGATAATGTCAGAAAATGATGATATACATACTGACATATAGAAAGCACAAAGATAGGACCAGCACACAACTGCAGTATTTATAAAAATCTACATTAATCATTTCCAATTAAAATGGCATCAACTTTATTTCCAACAGCAAAGCCCTTTTCCAACAACCTTAAATTAGCTCCATCAGTGGTCTTCAATAATTCCTTTCCTAGTCAAAATCTTTAATATTTGAGGATATTTCAAAACTTTACTATTTCCACAGAAGTTTCTTAGACCCCCTCTTATCCACCCAACATCATGAACTCTGATCTATCCCCCTTCTCATCAGGTGCTGATCTATCCCCTTTCTTATCAGGTCATATCTGCAGCTTTCATTATCATTACCTGAAAATCTCTCATCCAATCTCCAATAGATTATTCCTTTCCAATTTATCCTGGAGCTTCCACAGATATCTAAACGTCGCTCCCCCCCCCCCCCCCCCCACAAGTTACAGCAAAGCGGTGTAACTGTTTAAGTTTTAATATATGAATAAATTTGTAGTGTGTTTTAAAATAAAAATAAAAAAAGAAAAGAAATGAGTATACAGTATTTAGTTTTACTGATATACCAGATTTCAAACATCATTTCACCTAGTTTTTATAATAGGATCTGACAACAGAAACTCAACATATCAACTCTTCCACATACCAGAATTCTGTCCAGAATCCTGATAGAATTCTGACGTAACACTAAAAAAACATATTAAACATGGAACAAAAGTTCAAATACATGACATGCTAATAATGCATCGCAGGCGAAATTGGTTGGACAATTAATCACAAATATGCAAGGTCTGAACATTTTGCATTCCACAGGTTCAAGGAAAAGTGCAAACATTTTTTTAATGGTAGGCATCCTATCCATTAATAAATAGGTGCCCAAAACAGGGAGATACAAGAAACAAGCCAGAACGAATCAAAGCAAGAGAGAATCCTAATTAGAACTTGCCGGCCAAACTTACAACTTCATCATAAATTTTCCCCAATCACTAAGACCATCTTGGCCCCCGCACAAAAAAGAGCCCAGTCCCAAATAAAATAGGAGACAAATTCCCATATGTTTTCCACATATGGTGTTCTGGCCCTGAAAAGAGCATGATTCTGCTCAATTCAAATTGCCCAAATGCAAACATATATTGACAATAAAAAAGTGTAAAACCGGTAAAATAAAACAAATCAATGGTTAATCGAATTAATGGGTGCCAACATGATTATTGAAATTCTCCAATGAAATAAAAAGGTCATCTAAAGACTTAAAAACAATGCCCCTTAGATACTCTTATCTTCTTATCAATGTGTGTGTAACAGCTAACAAACAATTTCTTGCTATCTTGCTATGTATATGTAACGAAGGATGACTAACAATAACAATTTTTGAATATTTAGATACTCCAGCAGAAGCACAAAAAATCAGTTTCTAAAAAATCTGAGACCATCATTTACTGAATATAATGGAAATTGTAGGTCTAAAAATATAACAAGCATTCAATATAAAATGTGACCATGCCAAATATTGAATAGTACCTCATCAAAAAGGACTCTATAGGCATTCAAATCGTGATAAATTTTCCGATTTTCTAAACTGAGATGCTCAAGTGCTTGAGCAATGAAATATGCAACTCTCACACGCATTTCCCATGGTAGCGGCTGCTTGTCCCCTGTGAGTAGGCAAGAAAGTCTCTCAACAGACAAGTTGTAATTTGAGCGAATTTCTAACATAGGCCAAATAGCAAACATCAGGACATGAACAGTAATGCTACAAGAACTTTGATGAAAAGGTGAGTGAAGATAAAGCAAATTGATATTTTAAAAATATGGGATTACAACAAAAAACCGAACAGTACTATACGATATAACTGAATAGTACGAAAATCACACTTCCAATCAAGAAACAAAAGTGGATCCTGAAATAAATAAAATGAGCATAAATAAGACTCGAATGTGTGTTTGATTCAAACAAACCAATCAACCATGTATGCCATGTAAAATATGGTCACCCCTCGTACAATCCCAGGCATTGTGTGAGTACAACCATAAGCCTAGTATTCACCAGACATATAAAGATGATGCACTGTGTGCCGCATATTTGAACACAGAGAGATATAGCAGTCCTCTTCAGCCTTGGACAATGGCACCTTTCCCTACTGTCAAGCAACCATGTTTTACTCCAATGACTTGGATATGGTCAAATCAAAGAACTTTGGATTCTAGAAAAGACTAAATGGTAATTTGTTCATTAAAACAATGCCAAAAAAACCTCATATCCCATGCAAAATATCTGCATTGAAAGTGATCAAAGCATTGAAGGAATGTGGTCCATAAAGGCCTGCCAATCTGCAGGATGAGGGGTTTCAATTCTCATGACGTCTGCCCACGTGGCCAATATTCAACTACAAGTGAATTAGCAAGCAATACCACTAGTAAGGGAGACAAAATCAAGATAGTACATTGTGGTTGCCCCATTAATTCAATAAACCCATGGCTAAAGATTATTGATTGGTACTTGCACTTCTCAACATTTCATATCATACATCAGTTAACTTCACCCAAACAAACCACAAGAATTCGAAAAAAAAAAACCACTAATCGCCCTATTTTAAACACAAATACAGAGAGGAGTCAAACAACGATCCTTACAGTGAAACAGATGCTTTGAGAGAGTATCATTCGGCATGTACTCCGCCACAAGAAGCCGCTCGTCCCCTTCGGCGCAACATCCGATCAGATTCACCATCCTCCTGTGCCTCACCTTCCCCACTCCCGCCGCCTCCGCCTGCACCACAACAAATCAAACAAAACACACCATCAGAATCACAGATCCGGAGCGAAACCAAAAGAGTCGGACTCGGAGCTTCGCTCACCACGAACTGCTGGGCGTCGGGCCATGACTGCTTGGAGAAGCGCTTGACGGCGACGAGCCGGTTGCCGTCGGAGAAGAGCTTCCCCCTGTAGACGACGTTGGGGGCCTTCTCCCCGCTCTCCGACACTATCAGATCCGAACTGAACCCGTTCGTCGCCGCCCTGAGCTCCGCCAGTCCGTACTCCTTAAACACCGGCACATGTTGCTGCTGCTGCGACTGCTCTTGCTGCGGCGGCGGCGGCGTCGGTTGTTGCTCCGCCGGATCACCATTACCTAAATCGGAAGAAACACAACATCAAAACCAAAACACACACAGATACAGAGAGATAGATAGAGAGAGAGAAAAAAAAACCTAGATCTGGTTTATCGGCTTGTAAGGACTCGTCGTCGGGGGACTGGACGTTGCTCGTTTTGGACTGCAAGCAACCCATCTCTCTCTCTCTCTCTCCAACACAGTAAGAGGAGCGACGAGAACTAAAGCGATATATCAGTGTAGATCGCCATTTTTGGTTTTTGAAAACTCCTGTCTCTGCCTATGTGTTTGTCGTTTTCTTTGGAATGTGATGGAGAGTGTCTGAACAGGGGACGGGGGGAGATGATTGATTGGGAGGGGGGGAAAGGTTTTTTGTGTCACATGAGAGGTCACGTGATCTTCATTGTTTTTTATGTTTTTCATGTTTTCGAGGGGTTTTGGGTTTGGGAGGTCAACGAGGAGTCGTTAGGGATGGACTCTCGAGTCTCGTTTGCGTGGCTTCTTTCTTTTATTGAATGGGATGACGTGATGAGAGACGGGGGGGCCCCCGGTTTTTAATGCTGTTCGCGTTCACACCCGGTGATTCTAACGGTGTCACGAAACGTGTCTCTCTCTCCGTCGTCCTGTCGGCCAGCGTGACTTTTGTGGTGATCGTGGTTGTTTTGTATGAGTCATTTTAGATCAATAAAAATTAAATATTTTTGTTTGATTGTTTTAATTATACTCTCATTAATGAAATAATAATTTTTTTTTTTTTTACATTAATAAGTTGTGGATAAAATATGAATCAGATGGGTATAAGAATCTATAAAATGTAAAATGATGATTTGACATGTAACGGGGTAGTCGATACAGACTTTGATGGATTTATGTGGACATTATTTAAGTAATAGACTTTTTATAGACTTTACATACTTTCACATATTGACTCTCATGGAATTTCATAAATTTTTGCAGACTTTCATAGATTGACTTTCATAAACTTTCACATATTAACTCTAATGAACTTTCACAACTTTTGTAAACTTTCACATATTGACTCTCATTGAATTTCACATACTTTTGTATACTTTCATAGGTGGATTTCTATTGATTCTCGTAGACTTTCATATAATTTTTTTTTGAACTCAATTATTCAAATTCAACACAAATTATTCATTCTCCACATAAAATATAATTTAACATAATAAATATCAACGCAAGAACAATATTTCATAGGCATGCACATTCATAAAAAATTATTCTTCATGACAAACAATCAATATAAAATTTAAAAAAATGAAAAAATACATTCTATTGAGAAAAATCCACAATGAGCCAACTTTTTTTTGTTATAGAGAGAGAAGTTCATAAGCTTTTATAAAGGAGAGGAATGAATTTAATTAGGAAAACAATAAAATAAAGAAATATATATTATATATAAAATTCATATATTACATCACTTCAAATATAATGAAATAAAATCATAAATTATATTACTTCAAATAAAATAAAATAAAATAAAAGTAGTCATTATATTACTTAAAATAAAAAATGAAATAAAAGCAATCATTATATTTAAGCGTATATGTACATATGCCTAAATATGTATTTTTATTTTTATATATGCCTGAACATTATAAAAACATATATAAAGCATCTATATTGTACATAATAGAAACATCTTCAAGACAAATCAAAACATTATAGAGTTATTGAACATATAATCAAATACATAATAAAATAAATATATATTTTAAAAAATAATGGTGGATGATACATGCATATATTATAGGGAAAGGTTACACCCACACTCTTTAACAAGAAATTCACCCCATTTTCATATCCACCCCATTAATATTTGAAAGTTCCTAAACCACCCCCCCCCCCCTAAATAGCTAAAATATAATAGTGGGATCCCACCCCAGCTCCCTCAAACACAATCACTCTCTTGTTCCTCTCCAAGCAGCAGCCCAAGGGAAATCGTCGAGCAATCCCTCGAGCGGACATACACGGCTGCCGTACCCACCTCCGGTTGCCGGAAAGGAAACCCACCATTAATTGGTTTTTATTTGCATGCACATTCTCTCATTCCTCTTCTTCTTCATTTTCTTTTTCATAAAACCGTAGGTGAACAATGATTTTTTCATGTTCTGTTGCTGAGAATCTGAGATTGAAATAGATGGAGGAGGAGGAGATGGAGATAATGACGGCCATATAAGAGTGTATGTGATTGCTTCACAAGGGTGTTGAGGGAAGAGGGGTTTTGTTGCTGTGGAGGGGGTTTGGTTTTTATTTTTGTCTTTTTTTTTTGTTTGGGAGAACATGAATTTTTAGTTTTTCTATGTGTTGTTGATGAGTTTTTTTGGTGGCAATGGTGGATGGAGGGGGCGGCGAAAAACTTGTCGGATAAATCGCAGGTCCAGGAAGAGAATGGAAGAGGAGGGAGAGATGCAAACAAGGGTTTTGTTTTTTTATTTTGGGGCGGGGTGTGCTTATTCAGTGAATGTGACGGGTAGATAGCTAGGGGTGGATTGTGTCTATTCAGAAAGTAAACAAAAAATATTTTCTATTTTTTTAATGGGTTAGGTTTCTCATTTGATGGGGTGGGAATATATAGCCCTATATTATATAATATATAATAATGAAATGATTGATCACAACACAAGCAAATCTATCATTCTTATATATTCATCAAACATATGAGGCGATCAATATTTCATCTATTTGCACATTCAAAAAGAAAAAAGATGATAAATAGAAAAATAAAATTGTGAATAAAAAATAAGAAAGACAAGAGATAATCATCATCCATAAAAGAAAATAAAAAAAGAAAATATTCACAATGTTAGTATAAAAGTCTATGAGAATCCCATCCTTTTGGGTGAGATTTTGAAATAACTTTTTCCTTTATATTTCTCTCTCTAAAGTCCACAAAAGTCCATCACTTATGAAAGTCTACACAAATCATGTTTAAATTGAATAACATGTGACAAAATGTCTACTATGAGGAGTCTCAATCGAATAACGACGGACTTTTTGTCCATGAAATAATGTCTCAATAGAATAATATTGGACATTTTGTCTATAAAATAATGTCTCAATCGAATAACGCAGGACTTTATGTCCACGAAGTAATGTCAAAATCGAATAACGCTAAATTTTTTATCCACGAAATAATGTCTCAATCAAATAATATTAGACTTTTTATCCATGAACCAATATCCCAATTGAATAACATAAGATTTACAAATCCATGTACATGAACAAATTGTCCATAAGAATCCTAATCGACTACCCCCCAATAAGTCTTTAGTGAAAAATGATTTGATATGTGGTCCCCTTGAGACTGGTTCAATAAACTTAACACAATTTTAAAAGAATATGATATACTAATACATTTTTATTCTCTCTGTTTCTTATAAATAAACAAAGTTTGGGCTTATTCCCCTATTCATTTACTCAAACAAGACAGTAAAGAATAATATAAGATTTGATTAAACTGAACAATCTTTAAACTATATATAAAACAATGTCAAAAATTTAAAAGAGATTTTGGATTTTCGAGCGAGGGAATTTTTTTTTAAATATTATTAGGCCTTCAGAGCGGTTGAATGTTCAATACGATTTAATCGGTCGAGTCAAGTTTAGAAACACTTATCCTTTTGGGCATGGGTTGGGGGCCACCGTGATTGTGAAACACAGGGGGGGAGAATGGCGTTGGGCAAAGCGGTGTCAAGGAGAGTCGGTGAACACGGGGGAAAACCATATAAAACAAAGGTTATTGGGTTGAAAACGCGAACACCGTCAACCCTGTTTACCTTCACGATGGCGTCTGTGGGCGTCTACTACCGCTAACATCGCAATTTGTGTCTGCCAAATGGACCCTTAATAAGGCCACCGTAGTTGTTAGCATCTACCATCATCGCCCTCGCCATCACCACCATCGAAGTCAGCCATCCAAGTCATCGCATCACTGACAACCACTATTGCTTGAAATCAAGGGATCAATGAGAGCCACAGTGAACAAAGAGAGGGACGAGCACGTATGAGAGTCTAGCATGAGCTAATAATAGGAGCATTGTGGCCTTCATCTCCCAAGCGATCATTCCTGCGGGCACATGGACGCTATGGGGCTCACAAGTATACCTTGAGAACATGGAAAATGTTTTGGCTATCCTCTTTTGAGAGTTGGAGATGTAGTATTGCGGAGGCAAGGGCGGTGCGGACCATAGGGGGGAGGATTACTATGGAGGTGTGAGACATTGGTGTGCGACTTAGGCGCCTCCCTGTCGATTAGAAATCTCTTCTAATCAAGTCTCGTTCGAGTTGTGGGTGTATCATTTTTCAATTTCTTTTTCAGTTTCCTTGTATTTTTACTTTTTTTATATTTCTTCTCAACTAATTTAGGGTTGTACTATTATTTTATCTAATGAAATTACGGTACGGGTATCTACTTTTTTTTTTATAAAAAAAAAGAACAAAAAGGGGGACAGGTAAAATAAGAAACACAAAAAGGATTATTGATGAAAAGTGGACTAACGATAAGACCAAAAGAAAATAATTTTTTTTTATAAAAAATAAGATAGAACTTGTTACTTACACTTCTATAAAGAAAAATGAAAATACAAGTTTGAAGGGGAGGTGAGAGGAACAGAGAAAGAACAAAAAAAAAAAAAAGACAATCGAAGAGGGATTGACTGTCCTCAGATGGGAAATCTACCTAAGCCACAAATCTCCTCCCCACCCCAACCCAAATCACAAAATAATTATCTGACCCTCCCAAATTGACATGCCCCTGGCCCCATAATGCCACACCCCCAATCTTTTTTATGAAGTGTTTAGTAGCATTCCAAATGTTTTCAACGTAAACTCGTGTCCCTTAAAGATAACCGAAGAAAATAGAAAAGTTTTTTAATATAAAAACGGTAAATAGAAATTAGAAAGTTAATGTAAGAGCTTTTATTTTTTTGAGCTAAAGATAGACATTTTATCACATTTTAATAAGAGTGATCGTAGTGTAAGTCTAAATGCAAGAGTAAAATAAAGATACATAGAAATAAAATGTACAAGGGAGAAACATAGAACAAGGAATAGAGTGACAAAGTTTTTGTTGGAATGAAAAAGTTGAGGTACTTGATAAGTAATCGGAAAAATTGAAGGACCACTGATTAATGCATTCTCTATATTTTATTAAACAATTATCTATTTTTTTTATAAAAAGATATATTGAATATTGTAAAATCTCCATGAACGAAATGACTGTGACTGACATTTTTACATTATGTGAAGGGAGATCTCTTTTACATCATTTGGAGGGAAGGGAGAGTTGTACATGAAAGTGTTGGGGAATCTAGAGTTCAGTGCCTTGGAAAAAGAAGCAACATAAATGATTGTGTCTCCGGGAGGAACCACTCATCACTCATAATATTAGATTAATATTGAATTAAAATCATTCAAAATCAAGAAATGATCTTTAAGTTTGACTTTGTGTTTTTGAAGGAATGCATGGCACGACCTATTCCTTTCAACTGAAAAAGGACTAATCTCTCATTTAATGTGGGGTTCAGGACATGCAAAATAAAGAACAAAATTTCAATGATCAATTTTTAGTATTAAAAAAGGAAGATTTTTTCATATTTTATACTAATGCTTAATTAGAAGATTGTATTTTTTATTTGTGAAATTGATTTTAGCTTTTTTTTTAAACGAGAATCTTGAGTGATTGCGCTCATAATTTAACAAATCTTAAGTGTTTCACTCCTAAATGATACATCCACATAACATTATTAATTGAATGAAACTTTTGGATTTTTGGATGTACCAAGAACTATAAAACTTCACTTGGATATTCACTATTTTTGGAGCGGTGTTAATCAGGGGAGTTATCAATAGCTTAATAAATGGATTTGACTTTGTTCACAAACTGTTAAAAACAGGAACCAAAAAATCTTATTATGAGGTCATGGTCGGCTGGAAAATCTTATCTTTTTAAAACTAACTTTTTAATTTATTCTATTTTGTCAACCATGTTGGGCACTTTGGAAAAGTCTCCTTGTCCTGTGATAGATACATTGGAAAATTACAGGATTTCTGTATTATTGCACATGACATGTTTTTCATGCAGTTGCGAGAATTGTTCAGTGAAATTAGGGGTTTTTCTTATTTGAGTAAATATGAATTATTAAGTTCTAACAGGGGCTTCTATTTTTAATCTAGACAAATCATGCAAACTATTAATCCAAGATGATCTTTTCAACGTGGGGATTTCTTATTTGAGTAAATATGAATTATTCGGATCTCCACTTATTTCACCTAAACACATTTCTCACTGTTCTTCGTAACAACATTTTCATAAGAACATTTCTACATATGATCTCTGATTGTAGTTTTATATATCTCGATAACCATTCAATGTTTTATATATACTTTGTTAGGTAACATATATAAAATAAAATATATATACATCAATGGAGGAGGTTTTCATTTTTCTTCTAAAAAATCAAAACGGGTGGATGAGATTATAAATGAGATTGTGTATAACATTTTTCTTTTTAAACAAATGTTGATACACTCAAATTAAATATCTTGTGGTCCTATTTGTAATCGTTACATCGCCAATACAGTGTATGAAATCATAATATTTATTTTACCATTTTAGTATGCATACTTCTATTACAAAATATGCTCATTTAGTTTATAATAGTATGTAATACACACACATATATATTATAAAAATCAAAACGTGTGAAGATATTCCCAATGAACCTTGCCTTGAGAAGACTAATATTGACCAAAAGTATCAAGGCTTTAGACTTTGTCCAGCCCTGCCCAACATGGTCTCATTTATCAAAGTTAGGATAGACGTACAAGTCCTTAAAAACTCACAAAAACCCATATACATTCCTAGTTTCAACAAAAATTAATCCTAACTCAATCTACCTTACTTAACTTTAACTTATAACCATAAAATGATTAAATTATCCTCAAATTTTTTACCGTTTTCAAACAATACCTCAATGGAAATGAAGAAACATAAAAAGTAGTCTTACAAGGATAATTTGATCTTTGCATGAACTAATTTGTTTTTATAATTGTTTATGAAGACTATCACATTTACACAATTACATGGTGATAAAATATTCTGTCAAATTTAAATGAAAATTTAATCCGATGATGATAATTAGGTTTTGTGAATTTTTTGGGACTCATGTGTCTGTCCCAACTTTCACATGGATTTATATGGGATTACTCATGTTTACAAGAACGTCGATGTCTTTAACCCAAAAAATATATACATCAATGGAAGCGGTTTACATTTTTCTTTTAAAAAAATTAAAAGGCCGGTGGGCAAGCCGAGCTTTAAATGGGTCGTATATAACATTTTTCTTTTCTAAATGTATGTCGATACACTCAATATACATGTTTGTTAAAACTTATAAGCTATAAATTAAAGCTTTTAACTTAAAATAAAACAGTTGTTGCATGTTTGTTTAACTTATTTAAGTTAAAAGCGGCTTAAAAAAGTTATAATATCTAGACTGGGAAATGAATATTTTTGAGATTATAGCTTATAAAATGCAATAATTTTTTTTCTTTTGGACACTCGAGCTCTTAATCATTTTTACTAATAATATGTGTATCTATATTTTTACTATTACACTAAAAATCACTAAACCACCTTCATCTTCTCAATTTTTTTTACTATTACAAAAAATATATTATCAATTTTTTTTAATATAATTCCATTTGTCACTTAATTTTTTAAAATTTTAGAATGTAATATTTGAAAAATATTGTAGTGATTTTGAAATATATTATGTATGTTAATTTGATTTTCTTTTAAATATTTATAAAATTAATTTTACAAGTAAAAATCAACTTATTTTATCAAACATAAATCAATTTTTTACTTTTATAGTTTAGGGATATTTTTGACAATTGTACAGTAAAAGACTGTTTTACAACTTATTAAACAAACATCAACTACTACTTATTTACTGCTTTTAAAAAGTTACAACAAATATGTATATAACTTATCAGAAAAGTTATAATCTATAATTTATAATCTATAATATATAAATTTAAGCTGCAACAAACATGGCCAATATGTTTTATGCCCCCATTTGTAGTCGTTACATCATCAATACAGTGTATAAAATCTTAATAGTTATTCTACTATTTTAGTGTATATATATTTCTATTACGAAAAATACAAAAATATACGCATTTAATTCATATTATTATTAATTCATTTTTTTATAAAAAAAAATGCACTTCATCTGTGAAATATATATGTACTTGAAAAATCAAAACGTGTGAAGAAATTCCCACATGGAACCTTGCCTTGAGAAGATTGATATTGGCCAAAAGTATTGGGAAATGTTATAAACAGTCCGTTTTTACGGTTTAAAATGTAGATCATACTTATTTTTATTTTTTAAAAATCATATATCTTTTAAAATGAGATATATATACTTTTAAAAAATGTGAAGTGTATATTCTCTATTAAATTAAATGATATTATTTATAGAAACTCTGAAAAAAATGAGGTATATATCTGTATACTTTGAGCGTAGGGGACATCGGGGCATATTGGACTTAAGGTGTAATAGAGCTCAGTATCAAGGCTTCCGAGTCTCGGCCCGGCCCGGCCCAACAAGGTTCGGCCCAGTTTGTTGGCCCAAGTAAAATAAATACAACGGTGGCCTGAGATGATGTTTTTCCGGACGCAAATGAAATTTAATTACATTTAGCACTATTTTTAGTTTATTTTTAACCTCTCCAATATATATAATTTTATATTAAAGCATCAGAATATGAATGTCTAAAAATCAATGTACATGTACTAATACTAGTTTTATTTTTCATTTTATCTTGTAAAACTTATGTCAATTGGTAGGACACCCAACACAAGTTTCAGAAATACTTTCAATTAACTAACTCATCAGACTTGGAATACCTACTTTAATACAAATTGATAAGTAAATGGAAGAGCCACTCTGATATAGATTTTGATGAACTAAACTGGCTTGGACCAGAAATGAAAGGATAATCAACCTTGATAGGTTAATATTTCTTCCATCACTGATACAAAATCAATTAGCATCGTCATATTGAACACACTTGAATAAATACCAATCAAATTGACCTTATTCACATGCCAAGGAACAAAATGAACTCAATTGAACATGCATGCCTTCCATTATTTTATAATTGATTCTTGATTGATTCCAAAATCCAAATTTATTGTTTGGATTCACTCATCTTGCTTCGATGATACATCAATAATCTGTGAGGGAACCTCAAACAAAGGATATATTGTTTTTTTTTTTTTTTTATCCCAAAGCCTCTGCAGATCGAAGTGGTGATTATCTGGTTATGTAGATGATAACTTATATAAAAAGAGTATTCATGTAGCTCCATATGCTATAATAACATAGTATATATTGCATTATCATAGTATATGCAGTTCTATCATAGTATATAACGTAAATTTTTTTTATCATTTTTTTAACTTGAAAAAAAATATATTAATATATCTCAGTATATACTTCATTTTATATAAAAAAAAACATGTACTTAATTTGAAGAGTGTATGATTACTGAAATTAGAATTACAATAGGGGGCTAGAAATATCATTGTCTATATAAAAAATGATTGGGATGTATGGAGAGCACATAAAAGATGTATTTTGAAATGAATATGGTAGTGGGTTTCTCTAACATTTTATTCTCAACTTACAACATGGACACGCGATTATCTGTCAGCTCCTCGAACTATATTTGGAATATCACTACTCATGGAAGATGAAGGCGACCCAAAAAGATATTAAAGGAACCAAAGAAAAGAAAAAAATATAAAAATAAATATGATTTTTTTCTTGTTTTGTATAAAACAAAACATGCATGATAGAACCCGTTTATAGAAAAACAGGCATGCAATTAAAGGAAAAATGTTTTGAATTTAAAATGGAGTTAATTATTAAATGCATTAAATTCTCTAAAGTTTATCCGTTTTGAAAAAAATCAAAGTATTTAAATTAAGGGTTTTGTTAACCAGTGCCATTAGGGCACTTGTTAATCCATATTAATTACTAACTTTTATGCAATCTAACAAATTAATTATGATATGTGTCAACAAAAATGAAAGATTTTTTAAAATACCAACAATCCCCTAATAAATTCATCACATTTTTTTCTTCTTCACTCCCACACTTAATTTTTTGTATATTTTTTTTTTATATAAATAGAACAATTTTTCTAAAAATATCTTATTTATGTTTCTGACACTTTTTATATAAAAAAATTGGATATAAGAGGGAAAAATTGGGCGTGGGAGGGAAAAAGAAGAAAAATGCGATGAATTTATTAGAGGTGTTGTTGGTATTTTAAAAAATCTTTTATTTTTGTTGACCTAATAATAATTAATTTGTTAGGTTATTTAAAAAGTTAGTAATTAATATAGGTCAACAAATACCTTAAAGACACTCTAATTATAAAACCTTAACAAAACCTTTAAATTAATCATAAAACTATTAATGGATTACTCTAATTAGATATTCGTTTAATATATCAGTTTTGTTTAATGGGTCAAAAGAAAACTCGTTGTAGAACCCACAAAAATTTAAACAAAATAAAGAAATTTATTTAAAATTTTCAACACATGGTTGGGAACATACAACAAATCCCTTTAATAAGAGGATAAGACAACTTGGTGCCCTAACGTCCAACGAAAATGAAATGCTTTTTCTTTTCTTTTCTTTTTTAATCTCTTCCCAATAAATCTATGGTATCAACTTCACTAGAATCTTTGAGATAAATCAATGTGTGGTTATACATAGAGAGAGCAAGTCTAGTAAGTTAAACTAAATCCACACCTATCTAAACAGATTTTCTTCAGGCTTAATATTTATTGGATTTGTTAATTCGATTTGAGATCAGTTTCACATTTTCTTTTAAATTGAACAAAATTAACAAAATTTCTTTACACTTCATTTGTCTTCAATATCATGATCACTGCTGCTCAAACACACCCCCCCCTGTAGACCTAGCCTGATGAGGTGGTAAGATTAAATTACCCACTTTATCATTTATATCTAAATTGAGAGGTTTTTTTCATAACCGAATCCTTAAATCTCGAATTGGTTACTATTTGGGATATTCTCTCTCTTTTTGAAACAATCAATTCAATTGGATGCAAAAAAATAAAAAAAAATTCACATTTTTTTTTTATTCAGATTGAGCTGGAAACAAAAACAAATATCTGAATTGAGATTATAATTACTCAAGTAAATTTTTATTTTATTTGCGATCAGATTGTAGTGCAAATAATGGCGATCCATTCAGGTTAGGCTTTTCGATCTGAATAAAACATAATGCTCTTATTTTACATTCATCTTTGAATCATCATATACATTTTTGAGATCGGATTTAATTTAAATTCAGATACATGGTCACTGTATCTAGATTTTTAGCTTTGTATAATCATTATTCAGTACGATTTTTGAGATATGAATAAGTACGATTTGTATAATTGTTTTTGTTGTTGTGTATGTGTATAATTATGCATATTGAGTCATTCAGTATATTTTTAGCCTTGCATGATCATTATTCAACTCACTCATATTCAATATACACTTTTAATGTAAAGTTGTTAATTCAAATTCCAGATATATGTGTATCTGAATTATTTACCCAGCGCAATTTGCTGTCTGTTATTTTTGTTTTGATGAATTTGATTAATGTGTATCTGAATAATATTTAATTGTTTTTTGTCATCTATATTTAAAGACTTTTATTAATCATCTATGCAATGCCTCATTAGCATGCAAACCATAATTGTTTCATTAATAAACTCATTTAGATTCCAGATACACTTGTATCTAATGTAAAATTGTTAATTCAAATTCCAGATACACATGTATCTGAATTATTTACCCAGCCCAATTTGTTGTTTGTTATTTTTATTTTGATGGATTTGATTAATGTGTATCTAAATAATATTTAATTGTTATTTATCATCTATATTTAAAGATTTTTATTAATCATCTATGCAATGCCTTATTAGCATGTAAATCATAATTGTTACATTTTTAAACCCATTCAGATTTCATGTACACTTGTATCTAATGTAAAGTTGTTAATTCAGATTCCAGATACACGTGTATCTAAATAATTTATCCAACCCAATTTACTATTTGTTTATTTGTTATGTTTGTTCCGATGGATTTGATTAATGTGTATCTAAATAATATTTAATTGTTTTTGTCATGTATATTGAAAGATTTTTATTAATCATCTAAGCAATGCCTCATTAGTATATAGACCATAATTGTTTATATGAATTTCAGATTAATATTGTATCTGAAATTTTTTAGATACATATATATCTGAAAAAATTATTTTAGGACTGTATCCAAATTTGTATATGTATCTGAAATTCTAATATATTCATATGTAGTTGTATCTAAAAAAATGGAGGTAGAGGTTGGAGGAGGTAGAGGTCGAATGAGAGCTCGAAAGGTAGCCGATCTATCTCTCATATGATGGAGGACGACGAGAGTAATCCAATGGTGGTGATACCGATCGTCGGAGATGAGGAGGCCGGCGGGAATGAATTTTTGAAGTAGCGGATGACTTATGAGAGTAAAAAATAAAAATTTAAAAGAGAGAGTGTTAGAGACGGTTATACAATCCCAATCAATGAGGGATTATTTTTTAGAATGAAAAATTCAAATATAAAAGAATGGTAGTATTGTTTTTACTCTTTTTACCTTTTATAAAAATCAAACAAAAATCAATAAGGTAATGACAATTATTAAGGCTTTTCAATGATACTTAAATTTTAAAGAGATGCCATGTTTTAATTTCAGTTTGATTTTGTACAATCTTGATTGATTAAAACAAAATCAATTCGGACAACGAATTTAATAATTTAATTCCAGTGACGTATACTACACTTCGATTCAATTCAAGGTGACAACAACCCGAGTTGCACCGTTAATTGCATCCTAATTAATTAGATGACAGAAAACTGTGTCGCAGCCAGCAAGCTTACACATGAGAAGTTGTCATGCATCTTGGAAAGTTAGTCATACAAAGAAAAGAAAGAAAAAATTTAAAACCAATACCCCACTATCAAGACATTAAAAGCATGCGCATTGAGGGTGGGACACACAAACACTTCTTTGAACATCACCACCACCAAAAATGGAACTCTAAATGTGAGATAATAATGTCATCCCAAATCAAATCCAGTACGTGCAGAATTTCAATTCGAAGATTAGGCTTTCAACAATTCAAATATACCTACCCTACCTACACCAAAAAAAAAAAAAAAAAAAAAAAAGGTTTCCATGCAGAGCATCGCCTAGCACTCATTAGAGAAGCGTTATTTTCATAACCTAATTATGAAATGTCATCCACTTTGTGCATAAAACATGTTTTTAAATGTTTAAATACATTTAAATCCACGGTGAGAGGTTTTATTCATACTTTATTTATATTTTATTCCAATAATAAAAATTTTATTATTATATTTTTCAATAAAAATCATTTTATCTTTATTTATATTAAAATAATTTAATTCTCTGTGTCCACGTGATAAACAAAATGTCCGGCCATCCCAAACCAAAACCAGTTAAAAAATTCAATGAAAAAAAGTTTATGCCCTCAACAATTCAAAGGTACCCCACCCACCTTGCCTAGAAATAATAAAAAAAAAAAAAAGGTATCCATGCAAATCATCATCACCCCCACACTAGAATATAATATATATCAGGTTTAAAACAACAACAACAACAACAACATTGATTAGAACAACGTACAGTTTTGGAGAGGGTCACGTTTCATGATGAACAGTGAGGGCCGGGAGACATTATGAGTACCAATACCTACTTAAGTTTGAGGTGATGTCGGAGATTCATTGAACAAATACTAAGATCACAGAGCAGTGAAGACGACTGGACCACAGTGAACACTGAGAGAGGGATCGATTTGCAAACACACAGAGTGGGTGATGACTTGGACTGAAATACAAAGAGTCCTGACAAGTGGTCCTGTGTTGTCTCCCCCAAACTTTGACAGATAGAGAAAGATGTATGTGCTATAGGAAAAAACAGGTTGGGTGTACCTGGATCGTAATCGTTTTGGTACAGCCCAATCATCTTTATCATCGGTCAGAGGAAGACTAGCTACTACTATACCATACGTGTTTATGGTCCTGGCCCGTATCAGTGGAATCTGACTAGGTTTTTCTGATTTTTAGACTTTGATGATTCAGAGATTGGTGGTCATAGTGGGATATATGGAAAGATGAGGGGAACAGCTGGAGATTTTTCTTTTAGAAAATGTTGGGTTCAATCCTTTTTTTAGTGTCTAAAACTCATACGACACTTGTTTTTATTTTTTTAAAATAACTTATTTTATTTCAAGTCAAAGAAATACAATTTTTAAAAGTAGTAGAAAAGATCTAATTGGTTGGATTTCTAATCTGTGTAACTTGAAAAATAAAAAAAACAAGTATAACAGGACTTGGTTTTTTTTTTTTTTGACCGAGTTGTCACAGGTAGTACCTGTTTACAATTATGTCTATAGGCTCATATTAATGTGGTGTGAAGTGATAGGAAAATCCGTTAAGATCTTTGGAGGACAAAAACAATAAAGTAAGAATTATTTTATTAAAAGTTATTCTGTTCAAAAGTTAGCTGCACTTCTAGAAATAACAATGTTAAAGATTGAGTCATTATTATTACATTATTTTTTTTTTTTTAAAGTCATTATTACAATATTATTGTTTTTTGAATTTTTTTATTTTCATATTTAATTATTTTAAATTTTTCTTTATGTATATATAAATAGGACCTCGGAGAAGATTTTTTTCATTTATTCTAACATGTAAAAACAAATTTTTGGTATAATGATTGAAATTTTTGTATTTCACCAAAACAGACTCGCGCGGTTAACACAGTGAGCTAATGGCAATTATTAAAATCACTGGAAATAAGAAAAGAAATCTCATTAAAATCTTAAAAATTCTAAATAAAGTCATAAAAGTCTCAAATTCAACGTTCACTAATTCAAAGAAGTGTTTGGCAGAGAGTTTAAGCTGCGTTTGCGTTGGTGGGCACCGGTGGACGTGATCGTTGAAACAAGCCAGTATTTCTATCATTGCATCGACAACTCACAGTATCCTTGTCGTATCCTGTTTTTGTTGCATTCCCCAACTCTACAAAAATAATGATTCCTGAAAACGCAGATCCCCCACGGTTGTGCTCCCAAACAAAGCCTAAGATATTTATTATAACTCCAAGTTCAAATATTTGTCAAAGCATTAAATATTATTATTAAAACAAGAGAATGAAATAATAGAAATCTTTATATTCTACTTAGAATTTAATATCTTTATATATAAGTGTCTAGGAGTTACACGTATAATACAATGCACATATTATGAAATAACACGTGTAATCTAACAATTATAATGACAAGTTCTCATAAAATTAAATTATATTTTAATCACATATTTAGTATAAAATATCTTTCAATAATTTTTTTTTTAAATCTGTCATTCATCACATAGTTATCTACCAAAACATATCTCATTAAAATTTATTATACATTTTTAAAATAATATATATATTTCATTTACAAAAAAAAACATAAATATCTTTTTTTTTAAAAAAAAAAATCATACTATTGCGTATGGCACTGTAACAAGGTGTGTCTGACATTGTTTTTATTTCGTCAAAAAGAGGTTGTTCTTCTACTTGATATGACTTATGAAAATAGGGTGAGAAAAAAAAAAATCCACTAGATGATGTGGGTTGAAGTTGATGACAGCCATGGCTGCTGTTGATAAGTCATGCTTCGTACCAAATATGAGCACTTACTTCTCAAAACGGCACTGCTGCGATATTGAACGCTTACCAACTCTCTTTGGAATTCCTGGAAAACTTTGAAACTGATGATCACAGCTGTTGGAATTCTTGAAGTAGAATGTGATGGGTTTGATGAAAAACAAAAATATAATCAAAGGCAACATTTCGTTTTCATGATGACTAAGGTTTTTTTTGGATGCATTTGATTGAAGGATAAGATATTTTGTTCAAGAATTCTAATTAATTTCAAGATCAGCATTTCTGATTATCATGGAGAGACAGGCAGCGTATAATAGTTGACCTTAAGAGGGGGTGTCACAGTCTTTTACATGGATGGATAAATTGATAGATTCATTGCATGTATTTTGTATGTACAACAAAATTATAAATCCCATCATATGTTTAAAATGTTGATAAGTGGATGAAAGGGTTGGATTTCATGAGATAGATGCCTTTCATATAGTTTTGCCAGTATCGCTCACAAGTTATATGATAGATGAAGGCATGAAGCATGCGCATTATTTGTTTTCGCATGTTATAAAGATATGTATATGTATTTTGTTACTTGTTTTTTAAAAAAATTAAAACTTATGTGAACCACGCAAGGGACTACTATAGGCGTAATTCATCTCTCTCCCTTTCTATTTAATTATTTTCATTACTTAAAAAATATGTGGGGATGGAAAAGTTGATGGAATAGATAAAGAGGGGTGTGATAAAAATGAGACAAGGATAGAATAGCACGAGGGTGCTCAAAATATCTTTTTGAAGCTCAAATTAGAGCATCTTTAATTTTATACTCAAATTTTTATTTAAATTTAAATTTGAGTAAAAGTCACTTAAAATCATCTCCAATCATTTATTCATATCCATACCAAATCAAGTTTTTACTTAAATCTTTACCCAAATCAAGAGAGACTCAAATCTTTACCCAAATTTTTAACGTCTCTTTTTTTTCATTTATCTCCACATATTCTCCGATCCCAATGTGCCATTTTTTCCTCCTTCAACTCCACATTTAGTTTAATTATAATTAGATGTCTTCCCACCTCCCAAAATTTTTACAATCTCTTAAAACAAAAAAAAAAAAAAATGGTCTTCGTTCTTAAGTTTTCATCTTTGTTTTTTAACTTCTTATTTTTACTCTAATAAAAAAAATATTATTTTTATCTTTTTTTGAAAAAATTGGATGATAATAATTTTTAAATTTAAATATCTTGAAGGGAAGAAAAATTGAGTAAGTAAAAATGTTTGAGGAAAAGAATTTGAAAAATGTTTATAGGAAATAATTATAAGAAGATGTGAATTTTTTAAAAGATTTGGTGAAAACACAAAATGATGGTTGGAGACACATCATATCAAATAAAGCTTTTATTCAAATTTTATTTAAAATTTGAGTATAAGTTTGAGTAAGGACTAAAGATGCCTTAGTGGCTCTACATGACATATAAGAGGCAAATGGATCATGAAAGGCTAATTCTTCCTAAACTGCAAAGAAATGGAAAGAAAAAAGTGATGGGTTCATCTACACACAAGTATCTGGTGCCCAAAATAATTCAAAGAGGATAAGTGGGTGCCATCTATATTGTTAGAGGAACATCTTCAAGGACAAATTCCTTCCTTAATTACTACATAAAAACAATTTTTTTGCAACTAGGTACAATTATTTTTGGATACTAGAAAGGGAATAAAAGGCAAAATCAAATTGAATTAAACAACTAAAAGATTTAAATTCAATGGCTACGCATGAGATTCAAATTGATCATACTGAAACTAGCCATACTCAACTTGATTGGAACCCATATCTAACAACCATGCATCCTGATTTCAAGCATGTGGTCCATGCATCTATATATTCTAATGTCATTAATGTTGTTAGATTTGACAGGTGAGGAACAATTTGGGCCACCAAAAAAAACCAGTGCTTAATTTGATAATTAATTCATGATTTTAAGTGTATGTTTTAAGCATCTGATATTAAACCTCACAATAGAACATAACAATATAATTCATTTAACAGAGAGAGAGAGACAATTTTTTCTTTATGCCTAACGAATTAAAAATCCCCCAATGAAACTAAAATAGGGCTGCCTAAATGGGTCATCAAAATTAACAGGATTGTCTCACCAGATGCGTTTTACATGTTTTATCATGAACTCCATTCAGTGCCATTTATTATTCTGAAAAAAAGTTCTTGAGCATGTTTACATTGGCCAACTTTTTATTAAATGATTTACAGTCCAGTTTGTCAATCTCTTGTGACAAAAACTATTAAAAATTAGGAAAATGATACGTCTAGGACTCTAACCCCAAATGCAGCCTTAATTGCAGTTCATACTGATTTTCTTTTAAAAAAAAAAAATCATACACTCTCCAAATGGAGTGTATACTATTTTATGAAATGAATTATATACTGAGATACATTAATTTATTTTTTTTCAAGTTAAAAAATGATAAAAAAAAATTGCGTTATATACTGTGAAAGAAACTCATACACTATGATAGGACAGTATATACTCTGTTATCTTAGCTATGACTGATGGACAAAACCAATATACCAATCACTTACAGTTCTCTAACTAAAACGGCTCCCAAACATCATTTTCTGGAATTGTCCCATGTGAGTCATAGCTCCATAAACTTTGCCTCCCCACCACACCCTTTCAAATATCCACCGTTCATTAACCTTACCCATCACATTCAACCCTCCCTTCTATAAATTCACCTCCTCAAGTGCACTTGATAACTCCACATTCACTCCTCTTCCCTTCCTCCTCTAAAGACTTGGAGGAATACCTACACACTGTTGTTCTTCATTTTCAGCCTTCTTTCTTCATTTCCATGGCCTCTCCTAGGGACTCCAGCATGGTAAGTGATAGTCTCACTCACTACTTGTTATATCATACACAAAAACACTATTCAGTTATATATATATGGTCATGTTGTGGAAGTGTTCGTGTGACCAAGAGTGCATATGCTTTATGTTTTTCTCATCTTCTTTTTTTAAGACTGTATTGAATGTATAGTTCATATGATTTGCAGGCACAACAGGGAGTTGAGGAGTCCCAAGACATGAAAAACAGAGAAACCAATCAAGTAGAGGAAGCAGAAGAAGAGTTTACCCTGGATGGGTCAGTTGACAGGAAAGGAAGGCCTGCCATTAAAGGAAGAACTGGTGGATGGATTGCTGGGTCTCTCATACTTGGTATAATAAATAAATAAAAAAATCCACTTTTCATATGATTAAATTGTCACTATATAATGGATTTCAAACAAGTTTGGTCCACTGTGCATGATTCATGCATGCATATTGCATATTTGCAATATTTTTCTTCTTTTTATCATATCATCACATACAGGAAAACAAAACAAAAACATTACTGACCGTCCAATCCATGCAGTTTTAGTCATCTTGATCAAAGACTCAAAAACTGAAGGGGTCCATTGTAAACACATCACAAGTCCCAACCTATTGGGAAAGACAAAAAAACTAAACAGATGTCATCCACAAGCACACACGTAGTGCAAAATCTAAAGAGCACTTTGATTTTTCAACCCATTAATCCTGACCCTCTGATCTGTGATCCCTGTCAATTGCAAAAAGTTTGACAGAGACATGACTGAGACCTTATGACCTATAGTCAGCATATCATCACCATCTGAAAAACCTAAGACAAAAGTGGGTAGCCATCAATTTCAAAGTCCTAAAACTAGATATATATTGCATCACCTGGAATTGAGACAGGCATTTCATGTGGTGGTGGGGAGGTGCAGTTTTCACAGGACCACCTTGCATCATGTGACATGTTACATAAGTACATTGCATGTGTTATGTATGCTCTTTGAAATTAATCCTTGATTATTATTGCTATTATTTACTATGGTAGGTAATAATAACATGTCATGATGAACAGTGAACCAGGGGCTGGCGACGCTTGCATTTTTTGGGGTGGGAGTGAACCTGGTGCTGTTCTTGACTAGGGTGCTCGGCCAAAACAACGCCGACGCCGCGAATAATGTGAGCAAATGGACCGGCACCGTCTACCTCTTCTCCCTCGTCGGCGCTTTCCTCAGTGACTCCTACTGGGGGAGATACATGACCTGCGCCGTCTTTCAACTCATCTTCGTTATTGTACGTATATTACTGAGCATACAGAGTCTAACAAGCATGTTTTTTTTTAAAAATTCTATTGCAACTAATCAATACTGATATGATACAATCAAATATCTGCGTTACAAGTATACGATATTCCTCCTATTTAAATAGCGACATAAACTATTATAAGATAGATTACTATCCGATTCTGGTTTAGATAATTAACTATATTAGTGGATTAATCTATTTTATGTTTGATCGTATTTTTAGTTATTCTCATGAGAAAAGGTAATAATAAATTTTTGTTATTTAGTTGATCATAGGCAATTTGTGAATAAAAGATAAATATGATGAATATAAATATTCATAAAAGGTGAAAGAAATTGTCATGTACACCTTTGATTTATTATTATAAAAAAAGTGATTATAAATGATTTTACATGCATGGTCCTCCTTATACCATTGAAATAACAAAATTCTAGAATGACTTATTATTAGAATATATCAATACTGGTTTGTTCTCATGATCTCATCTATTTTAGTATAGATATACTACTCCCTATTCCTTACAAATAAATAAGTTAAACTTATTCACCTCTATTCTATTCGATGTGATTCCACATTTGTTTTTCTATTCAAATATGAGTGAAGCCCTTGTTTGGATGGAAGAATTGAGTTATTCTGAATAGATAATTATACCAGTATAGATAGCAATTCCATATAAATAAGATATTTTCTGGTTGTTTGAGTTTTCAGTAATTCTTGTTAGACAACGCGATAAATTTAAAATAGTTTTTGTTATATATTTGACCTGGAATGAATTAAAATTAAATGAAGGATAAGTGATGAATATAAAGTTTATATTTTCTAAATATCATTTTAGAGGCATAGATAAGGTGCTATAAACCTACACCAGACGGACCTTAGAATTTTTATACTGACATTGCTATACCAGTTTATACTCTTTAAACAAACAAGTTTCCCCCCTATATATCCAGGCTTACTAATTATTGTTCAATTTTTAAAATTAAAAAAAAAAAAAAAAAAAACAGGGGTTAGCCACTCTCTCCCTCTCAACCTACCTCTCCCTCCTCAACCCCTCCGGGTGCGGCGACCGCGACACCCCCTGCGGCCCCCACAATGAAACCCAAACGCGGGTGTTCTACCTCTCCATCTACCTGATCGCGCTGGGCAACGGCGGCTACCAACCCAACATCGCGACGTTCGGGTCGGACCAGTTCGACGAGGAGGATCCGAAAGAGTCCCACTCCAAGGTCTCCTTCTTCAGCTACTTCTACCTCGCCCTCAACCTCGGCTCCCTCTTCTCCAACACTTTCCTCAGCTACTTCGAAGATGGTGGCCTTTGGGCCCTCTCTTTCTGGGCCTCCTGCGCCTCCGCCGCACTTGCACTCGCTTTGTTCCTCTGTGGGACCCCCAGGTACCGCCACTTCAGGCCCGCCGGGAACCCTCTCTCGAGGATCTGTCAGGTGGTCTCCGCCGCGTCCAGGAAGTGGACGGTTGAGATGGGGATGTACGGCGAGGATGATCTGTTTGAGGTCGATGGGAAGGATTTTGTGGCTGATAACACCACCACGCGGAAGATGCTTCACACCAATGGGTTCAAGTAAGTTATCATCGTAGAACTCACTTAAACTGATGGGATCCAACACTGAATTGAATTTTCTTGTAAAGACTCACCTGGATGAGCATGGTTAAAATCAGACGGTGATAGAACAATGAGAATTAACCATTGTTTTAATTCTATATTCAACGAATAAAATATAAATCATACATTTTTCGATGAAATTCAAGCACAAAAAAGATAAGTAGGGGTTCAAATCCGGACCCACGTGCCTAAAGTTTCAAAAACATATGTTTCATGATTTCTAATTTAATGGTATTTTATTTCTTAATTTATCATTTATATAGAAAAATCTTACTAGCTTGCTAGTTAATTTATCATTGTCATATTCTTTTAGTAGGATTTTTTTGAGGTAGAGTCAATTATATAAAAACATAACAAATTAAATTTAAAAAAATACTCGAAAACTTTTTTATAATAAAAACATAAAAACATATACGTCAGTTCCATAAAAAAAAAAAAAAAAAATAATGAGGGGCCAACGATCATGACTGTAAATCAATTATGACAATTTTGGATTGATGAATAATAGATAGTAAAATCCACCACTTCTTTCAGGTTCTTAGACAGAGCAGCTCTGATCGGACCAGAGGACTTCACAGAGCAAGAGCAAACCATAGTGAGGAACCCATGGCGTCTCTGCACGATCACCCAAGTCGAGGAGGTGAAGTGCGTGCTCCGCCTCCTCCCCATATGGCTCTGCACCATCATCTACTCCGTCGTCTTCACCCAGATGGCCTCCCTCTTCGTCGAACAGGGCGCCGCCATGAAAACCCAACTCGGCTCCTTCCGCATCCCCGCCGCCAGCATGTCCGCCTTCGACATCCTCAGTGTCGCCGTCTTCATCTTCCTCTACCGCCGCATCCTCGCCCCCTTCTTCGCCCGCCTCACCACCGGCGGCCCCACCGAGCTCCAGAGGATGGGTGTCGGGCTTGTCGTGGCGGTCATGGCGATGATGTCGGCCGGGACGGTGGAGCACTACAGGCTCAGGCACGTCGAGGAGGAGGGGAAGCCCAGCTCGCTCAGCGTGCTCTGGCAGGTACAGTAGCAAAGTATTTCGTACTTTTTTAAATATTCATTAAAATACTCTATCTTCAGTACAAATATAGAGTACCGAATATAATGCACGTGAAATTCATTTTGTTCATGAATAGTTGATGATTTCAGTCTAAAGGGCTTTCCATTCCAAGTTTGGGGTGTGCGGAGCAATAATGCATGTAAAATTTATTAATAGATAATGATGTTTAAATAATATAAAAAAATAGTCTAATTATCTCTGTATTGTGAGCAGGTGCCGCAATACGTCCTGATAGGGGCGTCAGAGGTGTTCATGTACGTGGGACAACTCGAGTTCTTCAACAAGGAGGCGCCGGATGGGCTGAAGAGCTTCGGGAGCGCGTTGTGCATGACATCGATATCGCTCGGGAACTACGTGAGCAGCCTTATCGTGACAGCGGTGATGGCGGTGACGGCGAGGGGGGGTCGGCCAGGGTGGATACCTGGGGACCTCAATGTGGGTCACTTGGACAGGTTTTACTTCATGTTGGCTGTGCTGACCATGTCGGACTTGGTGGTGTATGTGGCCTGCGCGAGGTGGTATCGGAGCATCCGATTTGAGGGGAAGTCGTGCAGGGAAACAGAGTTTGGTGAGTTGAAAGTATGATATATGTATTATATAAAGAAGAAGAAAAAATGGGGTATGTGTTCTAATGTTGTGGCTGATTATTAGATTTGATTTACGGCGTTTTGGTTTGTGTGTTGTGATTTCGTTTACATTCTTATGTGCTGGGTCTGACTTCTTGTATGCACAGTTTTTTGGCCATCTATGTGAACCTGACACCCCTGATTCTTAATGGAGTTTGAATGGATGCAGTTTACAGAAATATTGTTGTTGTTTTTTTTTTTTTTTTTTTTTTTGGACTTTTTGCAAAGAATCATGGGACAATAGAACCACTGTACTCGGAGGGAAACTTTAATTTGAACAGCTGATTTTAAAGACTTGTTGGCAATAGTGATACTAATATGATGAACCCTCTCTCTCTCTCTCTCTCTCTCAATATTTACATACAGATCTCAACTCCTGCATAACAATGACAAAAATAAAAAAGACCGTGGTTCGACAAAATTATATATGGACATGGGGAGAAAGAATCGATTTACCATCAACCAGTAATCAAAATACAATGTTTCTCAATCTTTCACTTTGCATCTCTTTTCTCTCGAAACAACCCCATAAATAAGAGTTTAAATGACATATACTTTCCTATACTAAAATGCAAGACATTTCAGAACAATATATCCGTGCATATGTGTTCAATACAGCAAATATTTTGTTCGTTTGGGAAGGCAAGAAAGATGAAACTGTGAAAGCCAAAACAGGATATATACGATGAGCAGCAAATACAAAACATTTGTTTGTCAAAGACTGGAGAAATGACAGACTGAGAGAGAGAAGATGATGAACACTTAGCAGAGGCAGTTATGCAGGAAGCCATGCATGGATGGGACCTGTCAGAGACCAAGCGTTTTGCGAGAAAGGGAGACAAAACACACAGTGAGTTTAAACGCCCGGTGAGCCATCTCTGAAGGAACCTTTTATGAAATCGATCCCAAGTGTATCACATAAAACATGGTTCTCCAAACCTTGGTGTCAACCTCTCCAGTGAACAAGTAAAAAATACACATTGTATGTTTTTTTGACAGAGTACAAACCTTACCTATTCAGTATCGGATTTCATCAAGTCTGATCAGTCTCTTAGTTATGGTTTGAAGACTTGAAAACCAAAACTATTAAACATTGTCCAACATGTGAGATTGGCACTATGTAAGTATTAATTTGATATATATTTAGATGATTGAATGTTTCTGATTGTGTATATTTAGGCTGCGCATTTAGAAAACAAATTTAGACAGTTTATAGAAATTCTACTTTTATAGAAATCATATATAATCTATACTCGTATCCAGACACCCTACCTTTTGAATAAAGCGAAAAACAAATTTTAGTAGAAAAATAACTTTTCAATTATCTAATAAAATCCGAAGTTATTTTCAGCAACTGTTAAGTGAAAAACCGCTTTTCGAACTCTGTTTGAAAACGTTACCTTGGTTAAGTAAGTTGGAGGTAAAAACAAAGAAGTGAAAAGATAGGAACAACCTATAACTAAAAGCTTTTTCCCTGCCTCCGCCAGTATATAGAGACCTGGTGTACTCACATCTTCTACCACCTTTCTTCCTTCCAAGCTTTTGATCTCTTGCTAGGGTTTTCTTGCAAGTCTCATACAGTCCTTCCTCTTCTTTTCTTTGCTATAGCTTTCTTTTGAAAAGCTTAGGTGAGCCTAACAATGGCTAGTGCTGCTGTGGTAAGCATTATCCTCATGTTTTGATGCTTACCATTAACTAAAATTCCAAAGTATTCTAATAATGTGCCTTTGCTCCATTAAACTCCATCATCCATTACTCATGAAAACACACAATTCTTAGTATTTTTATCGTCCCCACGACGATCTAACAACTTAACCTGCATCCATGCAAGAAAAGATGAGTGCTCTAATGGTCATCTTATGTCCTTGAAGGATGCCATGCAAGGAAGGGACCCCAACATACACACTATGGATGGAACAGTAGACCGCCACGGCCATCCGGCAATCAAGAGGAAGTCAGGTGGCTGGCTCATCGGTTCTCTGCTGCTTGGTGTGTGCGCGCGCTTAAGATCACAAGCTCTTTCTGTCTCTCTCTCTCTATATATATATCACTTAATTTATCTATTCTAAATCCATCAATGTAACAGTGAATCAAGCACTGGTGACATTGGCCATGTTCGGTGTCGGCGTGAACCTGGTTATGTTCATGACTGATGTCCTTAAACAAGACAATGCAAAGGCCGCGAACAGTGTTTCAAACTGGACAGGCACTGCTTACATGTTCTCTCTAATTGGAGCTTTCCTCAGCGACTCCTACTGGGGAAGATACAAGACCTGCGCCATCTTCCAACTCATCTTTGTTGCTGTAAGGCTCTCCTCATCTAAAGTTTCTATATTCTTCACATAACAGACCATCGTTCAGAATGGTTACACAATTTATCATCATAGCATGAATTATTATGTATATGAATGCATAAATAGCATGACCTGGTAATCTGATCAGGAGAATTAAATCACCATGAAAGCTCTACTTAAAAAATAGTGAATCACAAATATAGTTACTTACAGAAGACTGGAGTTTCCAGAATTAGCAGTCTAGACGTAGACGAGTTGCATCTCTGCATGCATGGTTTTGTTTTTTCATTCCTGGCATCATATCCAATAAACATTCGTTGCCGTTTATTCAATCCTTGTCGGGATTTTGCACTCAAAGTGTCGTGATGTGAGACTGTTATTCGTAACGGTATCTCTCATCATAAGCTTGGAAAAGGTTGGGATGACAGAGGGACCGTCCTGCAAAAAAGGACTTCTTTGATGACAATGAGGGATGAATTCGACAAGAATCCCTTTTTTCGAACCATAATTGTCGAGTCGGTATCCAATTGTTGAAAGATTTGGTCACATTATGATCTCTATGAGGTTCTGCAAATAACTGCCTTGCTTGTCGTTTTGTGTTGCGTGATCAATTCACGCACTCATGGAGGAGATTGTCTGCATACACCATAACAACAGAATTAGCAGATGTTATAGTTTTTATGACAAATTCCATCTCTGGCGACTTTGCAGGTTTTTGCCTTCTTTGTCGTGTCATTGTTGCAAAGAATCCAATTTTTTTGTTCAATCACCAACATGCACCAATTTTACTATCCATAGATGCCTCCAGATTGTTGTACTCATTATTTGCCAGATTTATCCTGGCGACTCTGCTACATATACATATCTTCTTTGTTGTCTTGCGTCATTCAAGTATTCAACATTGACCATCTATCTGTGTATGTCACAAGAAAACAATAGAATTAGCAAACTTTATAGTTTCTTAATATAGATTTCATCTCTAGAAACTTTGCAGGTACCTTCTTCGTTGTGTCATAAACAAAACCCTATCTAATGGGGCTTGGACCATGGCTCAGTGGTTGACAAGAGAATTTGCAACCAAGTAGTCAAGGGTTAGAGTCCCAACATTATGTTTTAAAACAATAAGATAGGAGAGTCTTATTGATAAGAAACCCCAGAAAAGAAGGGAGATGGGAGATCTCCTTACATGAGGAAAGGAGGAGAGAAGTAGAAAAAGTACAAAAGGGAATAAGAGAATACAAAAAGATCCCCAAGAGGACCCACGATCGACTGCTCCCGAACCAATTAGCCCCCGTGATTGAAGAGAGTGTTCCTTCTTCCAAAATGAATGTGACCCAATCGCAAAGAAGAGAGGAAATGGATGCCCATATATTTTCAAAATACACTCTCTTATGTTGAAAAACGCACTCATTCCGCATGAGCCAAATATTCCAACAAACCGCATGAGGAACCAACCATTGAAACTTGGCCTACCAAAAAAAAAAAAAAACCTATCTTAGAGTTCAAGCACCAACAGTCATTTTTCACAAAATATAGATGTTGATATTCTTCATGCTGAGAATTAGCCTCATTTGATATCCATTTCCAGTTTCTTGTCAATAACTTTTTGGTTATACCAAACCAAACAATCTCTTGGCAGGTTAGCATATGTACCCCTTTTTACTGAGGGGTCCTAGGATAAGATTTGACAAGGGCAAAAAAAAAAAAATAAATAAAAAATTTGCCCGCCATAAAAAATTCTTAGCCGTGTTGTGTTTGATGCTAGAAAGAAATACGAGTCTTTCGTACAAATTAGTCCTCCATACAATCCATACCTGGCATTGAAATAGTTTGTTTTAGAAAATTCAAAATAGGCATTCACTTTTCTTTTTTGTGGTGTTGCCTCACAAAAATCCAACATTATTATAGTTCAAGCACAAACACCGTCCAGAAATGTCGGCATCTAGTGTGCCTTGCACATTTGCCACAAGGTTTATCCTTATTTTGGTTGCTGCTTCCATAGTTACATCTCTCATTTTTTTAAAACAAACTCCATGTATCATGTTTAATAGTACAACAACCTTGTTCACTTGTGAATGTCTCGAGCAAACTGAAGAATTGGCAAAATAAGCAGTCTTTAATATTGATTGCACCTATGGAATCCTTCAGATATTTACCCATGTTGTCCACACTACATTTCCAAAACTCCACCATTATATTAAATCTAATATAGGCACATTATTGTACCCCCATCCTTGGATGGTGAACTGGTTTGCCTGACTGTTTTACTTCCTCTTGATCTTTATTAAGCAAACCAATCAAAGAAATCTTAACCAGTCTATCTCCCTCAATTAAATAGCAACATGCAAAGTAATTTCCGTTCCAATCACCTCTGTAATATTCTATTAAGAATTCAGATAGCAAATATGAAAGTAATAAAAAAATACTATATCCAAATGAGCACAGATTAACAATAAACTTCGTTGAAGAGAATGGTTTTAACCTCAGCAAGGTAATCTACCCCCGTCTAGTCATTCTCATGGTATCAAGTGTGGTCGAGCTTCTATATATAGTGAGTAAATCATACCCAAATAAGTCAGAATACAGTAAGTTTTACAGAGATCCACTATAAACTAAAATCTGAAATATGGTAATAGACTTCAATCATATCTTGAAAAGCGTTCTTATGATAACAGGGTTTGGTGATGCTATCTTTGACAACCTATCTCTTCATTCTCAAGCCTTGTATCTCACCAAATCAAGGTGTTAAATGTAACCCTCCAAGCGATTTTGAAATTGGAATGTTTTATTTCTCCATTTACCAAATCGCTTTAGGGAATGGAGGGTACCAGCCTGCCATAACCACATTTGGAGCGGACCAATTTGATGAAGAAGACCAACAAGAAGCACTTTCCAAAGTGTCATACTTCAGCTATTTCTACTTAGCCATGAACCTTGGGACCCTCTTTTCAAATACTGTTCTTGTATATATTGAGGAGCGCGGTGACTGGGTCCTGAGTTTCTGGATTTCTACTGGATCTGCATTCGCAGCATTGGTCCTGTTCCTTGGTGGAACTCCATGGTATAGACAATTCAAGCCCAGTGGAAATCCTATATCCAGGTTCAGCCAAGTAATTGTAGCTGCAGCAAAGAAATGGAGAGCCCAGTTGCCTTCATGTGGGACTGATTTGTATGAGATGGATGTGAACAAGATGGGAAGCAATGGAGGAAAAAAAATACTCCATACTCCCGACTTCAGGTAAGTGGCACCATAGTAAAGTTTAGTTACTTCAGTCTTCTTAATCAACAATAAATTCATGAATTGTACCTTGTATCTTCATCTAGGTTCCTGGACAAGGCCGCGGTTGTAACACCGGGAGACTCCGCACGCCTTATACGGGCCACAACTCGGAACCCATGGTACCTGTGCCCGGTAACACAGGTGGAGGAAGTCAAATGCATATTAAGACTCCTGCCAATATGGTTATCCACGATAATCTACTCAGTAGTGTACACTCAGATGGCCGCCATCTTCATCGAACAAGGCAATGCCATGAAGACAAGGATCTCAAGGTTCCATGTTGCCTCAGCAAGCATGTCAGTTTTCGAGATATTAAGTGTTTCAGCTTCCGTCCTCCTCTACAGGCTCTACCTTGTCCCCTTCTATTGCAGGATTCAAAAGGGAAATAAAAAAGAAATCCCAGAGCTGCAAAGGATGGGAGTTGGGCTCCTCATTGCAGTTCTGGGGATGGTCTTGGCTGGCTTGGTAGAATTTTGGAGACTAAGTCAGAAGAAAGGATGTGACAAATGTGACCCCACTAGCTCCCTTAGTATTCTATGGCAGATCCCTCAGTATGTCCTGATTGGAATATCGGAGGTGTTTACATATGTGAGTATGCTGGAGTTCTTCAACAAAGAGACTCCAGACGGTTTGAAGAGCATTGGCAGTGCTCTGTGCATGGCTTCAATGGCAATTGGGAACTATATGAGTACCCTGCTTGTGACATTGGTCATGAAAATCACTGCAAGAGGTGAACAAGTGGGCTGGATACCTGACAGCCTCAATAAAGGTCACCTGGACAGGTTCTACTACCTATTAGCAGCTCTGGCTGCAGTTGACTTTGTTGTGTATGTGGCTTGTGCTAAATGCTACAAATACATTTCCTTAGACAGGGAAGATGACGCAGAAGTAGCCAATGGTGGAAGAGAATTAAGTTCCATTCCTAGAGACCACTATTTGTCACCATAGGACGTCAAGAAAAACTGTTTATATTTTCAGTATACGGCAGAAATGTAAAATTGTTCCTTTTTGAACAACAGAATACCCCATATTTTATAACATGGATAGTTCATGTTCCTATTAACAATCCCTTATTTATTTAACATTCATGCTCCTTGGTTGTCTCCTCTCTCTACCACATGAGGGTGATATTAAAATAAGAAACGTGTCAAAAGAGGCATTTTTTTCAGTTGTTGGTCAATCTGCCAAGTATAGTTTTGATAACTAGGAGTGATTTCCCTGCCACCTTTTGATATCACATCATAATGTATATCCAAACTGTGTTCGCATTGACTAGCACTCTCTCAATAATTTACAAACATGGTAAAATTTGTAAATGCCAATGCCACCAAGGTCAAAAACTATATTAGTAATTAATTTATCAGATGTAAAATTTGAAAATGCCAAGATCTATATTAGGGATGAAATGCTTAGTGAGTAGGTGATAAAAGGAAGTCCTGGCTCATCTAACAAATAAGCTTTAAACAAAAAATAGATGCAGTGAAATAGCAAGCTGTATTTTCATAATGTTGTTTTGACATTTAAAACATCACAGAATTTCATATACTCCAATAAACAGAAGATCAAAAAGCTCAGGAAGAGATCATGACAATATTAATCATCCTACCATCTCCCATCCCATCCAGTGCAATAACACATACTACTCTTATCACTTACACTCAAATTGAGCCCCCCTTTTTTTTCTATTACAGTATATAAGGAATAATTACCCGAATAAGAAGCGCCAATGTAGCCTAACCCCTGCATTTGGTACAACGAAAAGAAAGTACATGACTTTCTAGTTTGGGTGATTCACTGAAAATAAATTATGAACAAAGGTAGAATCTGAACAAGGAATATCATAACATTCAGTTTGTTTTAGGAAGGATTTTTTTAGAAAAAAGAAAGACAGTTCAATATATCAATGCAGGAAACGATGATTACTATAAAAAAAAAAAAAATGATACAACCTATCATATAATATGATCAAGCAATGCTTCTCATCATCCCCCGTGATTACCAAAACACATTTCCACTTTTGTGATTTCCAATTTAAAATCTTCGATCTTTTCCAACAGTGCCTGAATCTAAGAAAGGAAACAATTGATAGAGCTGTTTTTTTTTTTTTTTTTTAAATCATACCTTTGTGAGACACGAATTCGTGAACGTCGCCCTCACATTCACATCCGACTCGAGCACGGCAGAAGAGGCGGAGAGCCGGCTCCGCATCACGTTTGCACTGTGAGATCCATGCGTACGCACTGAGCATACATGGGGGTTTTGCCGACTCGGATGGTGGCGTTTTTAGCAGCTGATCGAACCACAACGGGTGCAACCAGGGACCCCGCTTTAGGGTTTCGACTTGTGGGCCGGACCAGCCAAAATCCATCGATAAGGAGTATTTCATTTTCAATCACATACGTCCTTTAAAAAAATTATTTCATAAAAAAATTTAAACATAATCGAACTGATATTAAAACTGAAAAAGAATGTTATGCTCGTCATTTTAATCTTTATTTCAAAATTAGTGTCTCAAATTAGTGTCTCTCAGTGTCACCTCGTCATCGAAATGATAATAAAGAATTTAAATGGGACTTTTTTGCTCTTCAGTAAAATCTAATTTTATCAAAATATCTTTTTTACTATTAAATGGGTGTAATATGGTATTTGAATGGAAAATATTTTGACATTTTTTTTACTTTTCACAATAAGTTGTTACCACCAAAGTTGAATGGTTAAAATTAAAATATTTAACATGATGCACTGGGTCAAAATGTTACAGAATTATTTTTGTATTGAGATTTTCAACTGGAAATTTGACAAAATTAAAATTTATTTACAAAGGTATGTGTGTGTAGAAATTCCAATTTAAATTGACTTGGGCTTCTTATATTAAACTCCCAAACAGTTTCGCTGGATTTAATTATAAGTTCTAACATATTTTTAACAGATAATCCAAATCTTCTTCACGCATCTGTAGGCACACAGGCTCTGATTGACACCTTAGAAGGAATATTCGGATGCTTGGGGGGATTTCAAAATTTAAAACCTGACATAGTGCAACTGTGCAACACTGCACTTAAAATGCAGCACCAGCTTGGTCAAAAACTAAAACATCTACTCTTTAAATAATGATGATTAGTCAAAATTTACTCCCAATGGAGAACTATATAAAGAAACAAAAGAAATGCCTAATCCAAAACCACACAATGTATCAATCAACCCCGGACCTTGAGGACTTGGATGTGATGAGTGGACTCTTTGCGCCAGATTGGCTGTGTTCCACTCTGGACCAGAGTGACATGCTCTCCATCTTTCAATAAGCCCCGAGTCTGATAATTTAAGAAAATCATGAAAGGATTAACTTGATAAATGGTGGAAATAAATAAGAGATATTTAAATAACAGTTTTTTTACCAGCAAAAGATTTAATGCCCTGGAGAAGGTCTCTTCTGCATCATCCGAGAGTTGCATGTATATCGGCTGCACCCCCTGATATAGGGCTAACCTCTGCTTAACCCTTTCTCTGCCAAGATGAAATTCAGGTCTAGTTTTATTTGATAGATAAGAAGTAAGATCAACAAAGAACTCATACCAACAACAACCAATTAATTCAACAGATAGAAACTAAAGCCTTGTAACAATGATCGTGTCATGTTGTCCATTAGTGCAACCATGAATAGTCAGGCCATCTCATATCAATAATTGGGAGGGTATACGTACCCATTGGTGAAGGCAAAGATTGTTGAAGAAGGTCGATAATGACTCAACAAAATAGCCATGGACCCTGTTCTCGTGAACACGATTATGGGGGTGGAGAGGGTGTTGGCCATTATAGTTGCATGGAAAGCAAACATTGAACTCATCTGGTTTTGGTCAAGTTGTCCACGATGAACTGCCTTTAAAAAAGGATAAAGGAATTATTAGGAATAACACTGGCAAGCTTGTCAGCTGATTATCTTTTTCTTTTCTTTTTTGAGCTTCAAACAGATATATGTCATAAGTGTAATCTTTCATTCACGATAAACCAGTTACATCATTAAAACAAATAAAAGTCGGAGGGGAAAAAAATAATATGCACGCAAAGGGAAAGGTAAAATTGATTTTCTGGTGAATAAATACCTCCAAATCTGCAGGAAAAACCGGTGGGGCAATGCCGTTGGAAAAAGCCAAATTGGGCCGAGCATTGCCATTCGAAAGAGTTAACTCAGTCCTTAAAGCCACAGTATGCATTACTTTTACTGCTTTCAATGGGTACCTAAGGTCATGGTAGTACAATACTGGTTACCCACAAACGATAGAGCAAACTGCATACAAAGTTATCAAAGGCGAACAATATGATCATAGTTTCCCAAAATTCTTGAAAAAAAATCAGTTATTGATTATTAAGTTGAAATTTTTCTATCAACAGAACTGAAACTATATTTACTTCTTGTCACAGCTAACTGCAAGTTGAATGAAATAATTTTTATACGTTGTTGCATTGGCAGAATGAAATGTTCGAAGATGAAAAACTGAAGTGGAACAAAATGATATCAAAGATTATGCAACGAATAAAAAAGAAATCAGGCTGCATTTTAACATTGGTTAATGGCAATAGACAAAAATAACTACAACTTACTTTCCATGAGCAGTTTCCCCAGAGAGCATAATGGCATCAGTTCCTTCTCGCACAGCAATTGCTATGTCAGAAACCTCTGCCCTTGTTGGAGTTGGATGATTTATCATGCTCTCCAACATATTTGTCGCTACGATAACAGGTTTCTTCATGTTCCGACATCGTCTAATGATTTCCTCCTGTTTGTTCAGAACAGAACAAGTTAGTTTTCTTATAACCACCAGATTAAAGTTTGTATTGATCCTGGTGAAAGTTTTAACTTTCTAATAAGAATGAAGGCATAGTTGGAAAATCTTTGTTACTCTCTTCTGTGTCAACCACATGGATTGATGTGAGGGGGCATATATGACGCTATGAGGCCTAACATGCATTAAAGCATCAATCAAACAACTGATTGATGCTTGTTCATGGCTCGTAATTCGTGAAGAGCTCCTAATTACAATACATGTGAGGGTGCACATTCATGCCGAAGCATGATATTTGCATCTAAAATTCGTAATACTGAAACAAAAAAACTGCATCTATATGCACATGCAGGACAGGAAAGAGATTAGATTTCAGAAACCATAATACTGGACTGAACTCCAATTGAATGACCAAACATCACTAACACATTTAGTTTGTTGTTGTGCGCAACAAAGCTCAAAACAAAATTTTGATGACTCAAGAGTATCTAGAAATTGACAAATTGTCGATGTTAGATTCTGCATATATGTTCCAAAATCCCAGAAATTTAATCGCACAACAGAGCATGGAAATAGCTGGCAACTTTGATAGCTCTTCCAGTCAAGGTGGAAGAGGATGAATTGATCTACATGTATTAAATCAGCCTAACTTCAACATAAGGAACAGAGTTGCCGATTTAATTTGAAAAAAATACACAGAGCATTCCACAATTGCCACATGGGGGAAATATAATGAGGGGAACAAGAAAATTGCAGAACCAGGAACTTCTGAGTTTCGCCTCTTTATCAAAATTTACCAAATCATTGCTAAATTTTTCTGATTTGCAAACCCACAATTAACTGACAGAAAGGTTTGCTTCACAGTCAACAGAACCATCCCTAGGAAGAACATTATATAATAACTAACTAACAAGATTGGCAATAATTGTGATACTAAAATGTAATTTCCAACAATTTCCTTTTTACCGTGATCTCTTATTTTGTAATCTGCTTTTGTTTTTCGCATCCTTATAGCACGTACTAAATCACTACCATCAACTTACTATAAGAAAACATTTCCAGTCAAACAGAAACATTCAGGATGCTTTCCATCTGTAAAACTGATAGAACAATGGCTTCAGAAAGAATTCAGTAGTTGTATTTAACCATTATAAAGTACTGAATGAATTTCAAAGAACTTATAAAAGGCATAAAAACAACCTATATGCATGGCTATCAATAGTGTTTATCAATTAAAATTCAACGAAAAAAGACTTTTTTAAATTACAATATTACCTGCAACAAAGGAACTTCCTCAATTGGAAGTTCAGCACCAAGGTCTCCACGGGCCACCATAGCCTGTGATGATTAAGACTGCACTGTTAGTCAGAATACCCAACGGAAAGATCACTTTAAACAATAAACGGAAGCCCAAAATTTGAAATGTATAGTGCAATTAAGAAAATCATTTAAGTAAATTGTTGCAAGCCATACAACACAGAGTGCCCATTACCAGTAATAAACTGTCATGACCAAATCATTTAGCAAATATGAATTCGCGTGAGCAACCATGATGAAGTTCAGCATTCACAAACCTCGTAAGTAATTTGATAAAACCTTTTTTTTATAAGGTAATAAGAGATTCACGTTATATAAGCATATCATATGACTGTCTAGAAACTTGAATCTGATCAAGATCACATTAAGCACAAGAGCCTTTAGAAATTAAGTTATGTACAGTACCATGTATGCCGTCCATTGGCATTTAAAATTAAATACAAACTAAAAATGAACTTTTAAAATAATTCCAAGTTGACCATTCATATTCAAGATGTGCAATTCATTCTGATGGACAAAATCACAACTTACACCATCTGAAGCAGATATAATTGACTGGAGATTTGGTATTGAATCAGCACTTTCAATCTTAACAACCACGTGGATATCTGCATGGCAGCCTACAACAAAATGTTTATCTTAACCCGTATCCTGCAAACTCATTATTAAAGACCAAGTGTAAAAAGATGTTAAGAAATTTTACTTTTCAGGTAATCTTTCAATTCGTGGACCACTTTAGCATCTTTTACGAAAGAAACAGCATAAAAATCGACTTTATTGTCCACCCCAAACTTGATATCTTCCCAATCTTTGTCTAACAGAAAAGGACACAAGTCATGAGAAAAGAACTAGTGCCACAAATGTATACAACAACAAAAGGATGTGTATGATACAAATTCGTTCAATTATCCAATGTGAGAAGAAAACCTGTTATTGACGGCAGGGTAGCGCTTTTCCCACGCACATTTAAATGACGTCTTGATTTAAGTTCTCCACCATCAATTACTACACATTTAACCACATCAGTGGTTTTTGACTTCACGGCTAGGGACATCATTCCACCTATCACAGATACAGGAAAAAGTTAGAAAGCATCTAACTAAAAGATTAATTTTTTAACAATAACAGAATTATTTATGCACAATAAACCTTTACTTTGGAGACAATAAAAAGGCTTCAGGTCCAATAAACTCTTCAGGCAAAAGACCAAGGGGAAGTTGACCTATACAATAATTCAAAGGTAACTCTGAATTTTACTTTCTAATGCTTCCTACAAAAGTTCCTCTATCTGCAAATAGCCAACTTTGCAATACAATTATATCATAAGCTTGTGTGTATATTTTTATAAATTTTGCATTGCAGAAATAGCACATAGACATTCATACTCGCACAAAAAGTCCATGATGGCAATAAATTCTAATTATGTTATTAGAAAATATTTGACCCATGATCAAATTTGCTTCATCAATGTATTTTGAAATGATGAAGTGACTGACATGTGGGCCTAAAACCAAGAATATGTTCAACTCTATAACAGAATATATTCTGTAAGGAGATGTGGGCCCATGTACTTGAGGCTTTACAATGCTTTGAAAGCAGGAAGCATTTAAATTTATTTAAAAAAGAACCACCTCACATGAAAATATGTTTTAGGATTTTTGCATTGGCCATTGTTATGCTAATTAAAGAAAGATAAAAGTGAGGTTACAATATGTAAGATATGGAAAACAATAATATAAAAGAAGTGCAATTGAGACGTTACCATCAACCAACAATGTATCCCCAACCTCAACGTCGTTCACAAAATCATCATAATTTACATTAACAGTATCTTCTGAGGAGACTCCTCTTTTAATGGTAAAACTGAACTCTTGACCCTCCTTAAGAAAAATAGGTTGAGGCACATCTCCACTTCTAACCTCAGGCCCCTGCAAGGAAAAGATCCTGAAACATTATTTTGTCTCTTCTTCTTTTTTTTTCCTTTAACCCAGCCAAACAAAAATTAAAGGCATAATAAATAAACAAGACGAGATCGTGATGCAGCCCTTCCGATTGATTTAGTTATAGTAGAGTTTTAAAGGAGATAGATTTCATAGAATGACTACAAATGCTTATTGAGTCAACTTTTTAAAAAAATATATACAAGGAAAACAAAAGTACCTTGGTGTCCAGCATTATCGCAATGACCTTATCATTGGACTGAGCATTGTATTCCTTAACAAAATCAATGGTTTTCTTGTGAGATTCATGGTCTCCGTGAGACATATTCAGACGTGCCACATCCATCCCCGCCTCAGCCAGCTTCCATATCATTTCACGGGTATTCGTGCAAGGTCCAATTGTGCATATTATTTTGGTTTTCCTCTTCTCCCCTGATGTGTGTCCATTTGGGGACATAAACTCATACAAAGATTGTGACTTTTCCTGAACAGACCATAAATATCCATCCAAAATAAACATCTAGATGGAGAAGAAATGACACAATCACAAAATTAAAATTTAATCACTGGTTCCTTAAGAAGTAATCAGATTTGAAATGCCAATTCCATCCTTCACGATGCAATGCAGCAAAGAAGATCGTCATTTTAAATGAAAAAAAAAAAACTACAGTCACCACAAAAATTCAAACTTTCCAACCAGCAAAGCTAATCCGACACAATAGCTTCACAAGAAAAAAACCAACTCAAATAAAAAACACAAACTTTGAAACGTCACAACAGAGAGAGAAACAGAGAGAGAGAGAGGCTGACGAGCTCTAAAGGACCGTCGGAGGAACCAAAATCGGACGTCTGGATCTTGAAGGGCGTCCTCATCGACGCCGTGACCAAACCATTCCGGTGATGCCTACTCATCCTCCTCGATCCGGTCGAAAACCCGACAAGGTTCCCCGATAGACCGACACGACCCGCGCCAAAGCTCCTCCTCCCCTCCGCCGCCGCCGCCACAGACGGTGGATACTGTCTCGTCAACATCTTCGCCTCCGCCATCGCCGCCGTTGCCTTTGATGCACGGAAGCTTCGAATCGAGGGTTTCGATGGTGGGTTTTGGCCTTTTATGTGTCGGTGTGTGTCGGAAATATTTACAGAAAATTCGGACCCGAACGAACCTGTCAAACGCGCTGCGCGAGGCCACGTGACGTGACCCGACCCGACCCGAGTGGGCCACGTTTTCCGATGCACGCAACCTCGGTGAGAATATATGGTGGTTACTGGCGCGTATCGGACGGTCGCAGATGAGGATAGGCTGGAAAAACAGAGAGAAGTAGAGAGATTATTGTATAACGCGGAGGACTGTATTCCTGACAGGTTTGCTTTGTCTGGGAATAATAAAGAGTGATCATGGAAGATTCTCTTTGCGGCGATGTGACGAATATATAACACGAGTTTTGCATGCAGTTATTCCCGAGTTCCAGGTGCCTATGGTTGCGCGATTGTCGCTGTGATTGCGATTGCAGAACGCTGCGTTTACAATCGTACAATCAAACAGATTTACTATAGCAGCTTCTTGCACACAGATTTCAGACAAATAGTATCTAAAAGCTGCGATTTCAAAAAGCTGAGAAAGTGAACTTCCTGCAGAATCAGTTTTGTAATTGTAGATTCCTACAAAATCAGTTTTGCAATCGCGCAACCAAACGCACCCATAGTATACAATCTACAATTTGGGATAACAATTTTTAATCATTTTTAATTTTTGGTTTATTAGAACAAAAAAAATGTTAAATAGTGGAATTGGTCTGGGAAGTTGATCTTCGTTGGTTTTGGGTTAATTATAGTAAAATATATTATTTAAATAATTTTTTGGCACATGCAAATATATCATTCTATCAATTTTTTGATACATGTTTTCGATGATTGATATAATTTAATTTAGATGATTAAATTGATTATATTTTTTATGTTTGTTTTAAAAATCAACTACTAGAATAACACGAGTTTTGCATAACAGTTATTCCCGAGTTACCCTTCTGGTCTATTAATCTAAAATTTGAGATAATAATTTAATCATTTTTAATTTTTAGTTTATTAGAACAAAAATGAGGTTAAATAGTGGAATTGGTCGTAGAAGTTGATCTTCGTTAATTTTGGGTTAATGATAGTAAAATATATCATTTAGTCTATTTTTTTACACTAATATATCATTCTATCAATTTTTTGGTACATGTATTTTCATTTTCAAGGATTGATATTCGTTATTTCCTATCATCAAATTGATTGTATTTTTTATATTTGTTTAGAAATTTAATAATAAAAAATGAATCATTTAAATTTTTATAGGTGCGGACCGGGAAGGACAAGCATGCACATGTGTTTTTTTGGATCAAACTCCCCCTCTACAAAAGGGAGGTATCCCTTGAAACAAAAAAAAAAAAAAAAGATTAATTTGACAAAGCTAACACAGAAAAAAAAAAAATTAAAGTTGATAGCATTCACGTCCAAATTAATAGATGAAATATGCATAATTAATGAGTTAGATTTTGTATAGGACTCTCTCTTTATAATATTTTTAATTTTAGTTTAAACTTTAAACATGATATATGCCTTTAGCACCAACCATGCTAGGCCAATGCTTCAGGTGTGTGAACATTGTCTACTTAAATTGAATCATGCATCACTTTTTTTTTTTTTGGATGTTCAGGGAATCAGGTTGCCTTGCAAGTTGGTTTGTGAAATGTAAAACTAAACTACTCAAGGTTTTCAATGAGAAATTAAAAAAATGTTACTAAAACAGAGAGGACAAATTTTTTATTAAAATAACTTGTTTGCTTGTTTGCGATCCATTATTTAACAGCAATCTGCACCCGCACGTTTTTTTGTTAATGAAAGTTATATGAGTTTCTTAATATCAGTTTTCTTTTAAAATAATAATCATCCGCTTCATGCTTCATGCCTCTATATATCTTAGCTATGCGTTATCTTAAAATATTCTGAGCCAAATCGGCGTTTTAAGTACATTATTCTACACAATCTTTTTTAGAGTTCCATTTGTATCATCATTAGAAGGAATTATATATATATATTGTTATTTTTTTATATTTTTAATAAATGAGTTTTATAATTTATTACATATTTCATCTTTTATTAAATTATATACTCCTCTGTTAAGCTAGGTATACTATTTTTAAAAAAAAAAGCTCAAAAAAAATGAAAAGTGTATTTGGAGGTGGAAATGGGATCGAAGAGTAACATTACTCACATTTTGTGAAGTTTCATGTATAAAATGTAATTTTTTGAAAAAGTTAAAAACAAAAAATTTAATTTACTTTTTAGTATTTCATACACAAAGCTAAATTTTCAAAACCACTCCCAAATAGACTCGGTGCCCAACTTAAAATCTGGTGTATTTATTTACGCACTCAAATCTATTTGCACGCCTCATTAATTGACACACTCTTATTATTTAAGTGAATATATTTACACGTCTTTTTAATTTGCATACTCTGTATATTTATAAAACACAACTTTTTCTCGTCAGATCACCTCTTTACAAACACAGATTTAAAAGGATGGATAATGTTAGGTGCAGTCCCCATTTTAACCGTTATTTTAACCTACATATATTTTGAATTTTAAAAAATAATATATATAATTTAATAAGTTATATGTTTTTATAAAAAAAATAGAGCATGTATTCCAATACATTGTGTGAATGCATCTAAATGAAAATATGAAATTTTTCTATCGAAATAATAACATATTTTATTAATGTGAATATATGTTCTGGTGCTTTTCTACCGAAGCATATAAAATTGAAAGTGGGGTCGGAAAAAATCATGTAACAGCATTCGGATTTAAAAAGTGCAAACGAGAGGGGTGTAAATAAAAAAATTATATTCATCATTTGGACGTAAAAAAAAATTAGTCTCACATAAATTCTTGTATGGGGGATGGCCTCTGTCAAAGTCAGATCCAAAACACGATAACCCGTTTAAAATCACAGGTCGTAATTCGACTGGATAGTGTGTCCGACTTCACTTCTCTGCGAGCTATTCATAGAGAAGACTTTTCGATCTCATCATCTCAAATAGGCATATCAACGGGTCGGATCGGGGTGGATCCGGATCGGATCCGTTTGATTGTCAGGTCCATATCGGGTATCAGGTCAGATCGGGTCGACCCATTAACAAGTATAGACCAGACAAAGAGAGGTCAAGAAATTTCTCAAGGACCTCCAATGACTTTATTTTTTTCTTTTTAATAGAGTGTAGTACATTATAAATATTTTTTTATTATTTTAATTTTTTTAATATTTAATGAGAGAACATTTAGAAAAAGATTTGGATTATTATACTTTTATGTGAAGTCAAAAGGTTGTAAAAATATTTTAAATGATTATTCAATATTTAGTTATAAATGTTCGATTGAATCATAGATAAAAAAAATCATAAAATATTTAGATCAGGTCAATCGGGTCCATAGGTTTAGGTCGGAGTGGACCGAGACCCGACCGATTTTTATTGTTGGATTCTTTAAATCGGGTATTTTTACTTTTTATCGGGTTAGATCCGGGTCGAACCGCGACCGTTGACAGGCCTAATCTCATACTTATGTTTTTGTTTTTCTTTCTCCGAGTACCTAAAAAATGCTATTTCGTTGAATCCCGACCTCTGATTCGCCGAAGTGGCAAACCCTCCTTCCCCACCTTGAACGATCATGTGGAGGAACGCGAGTAGCCTCTCTTCGAGGCTCTCAGTCTCCGCCGCCCCCACCTTCGATGGCCTCCTCAGACCGATCCCGTCCACCCGCCTCCAGTCCACGGCCGGAGACTCGCTCAAACTCGGACTCGGCGGATCAGACGGCTGGAGATCTTCCCTCGGCTTCGCCTCCCCTGCTGAGATCCTCCGCCCTCCGCCGCCGCAGTCGGCCCTGGCTGCGGCGGCGGCTTCGAAGGCGAGAGAAGTCTCCGAGGCGGCTCGGCATTACGGGCGGTGCTATTGGGAGCTCTCCAAGGCTCGTCTCAGGTACATCTCCATTTTACCTAGGTTTTTTTTTTTTTCGCTTTCATGAAATCTCTGTTGTTTAATTGTCATAAAAACATGATGTGGATTTGCTACTAAGAACTGTTTTTTGATGTCAACAATGATTTTCCAGTATGCTTGTAGTTGCGACTTCTGGAGCGGGCTATGCGTTGGGGAGCGGCAGCGCTATAGATTTTACGGGACTGTGCTGGACGTGCGCAGGCACCATGATGGTTGCGGCATCGGCTAATTCATTGAATCAGGTGAATTGATGAAGTTCTTGATTGGATTTTGCAAGTCATTCCTCTATAGGAAGAATGTTTTCGTCATTGATACCATAAATTTTATTTTTTTTGTAGAAGGCGCACCATAGATTTAATTAAGCTTGAAATTGTGCAATAGATGGTTTTAAGCCAGTGAAGATAACAAAACAGAAAAAAGTACAAATTTCCCCATCAGACATCATGTAATAAGCTAGCGACCCAATGCAATCTTACATTCTTTAGGCCCTGAGTGGACATGACACATAGGAGTTTGAGTCTCTGGGAAATTGGTTATGAGAGGGGGATTTGGCCGTCTGTGTTTTTAATTGATTTCCCAAGAAAATAGATTTAAGGGTAGAGAACGGGATAATTGTTTTATATCCTAGAATTTGCGGAGAACACATTTCTTAGTGAGCTACATTTTTTCCAACATCCCATGAAATCCAATATGGGGCTCATTATTTAAAGGAAATCTAAAACCAGATTTTCTAGTTTCTCCCACCCGAGTACTTGTAAGTCAATGATTTTGGAGAGAACACATTGCTGAGAGATTAGAATCTGTATAAACCATGTTTGAAATGGAGTCTTAATCTACCAGCCTAAATCCCATATTTTCACATCTTCAAGAATTCTGGGGATTCGCATAATTCTATAGCATGTTATGTAACCATGTTATCCTCCTTTTTATTCCCTTATAAGGTTTTTTTCTCTCTCCCTAGTCCCTTTCAGGTTCCTAACATGCTCACAGGTTGAAAACTCTGCTTGATCTTCCTTCCACATTGACTTCGCCAATTTTATAGTGTTCAAAATTTTATCTGCTGACTGCAGCATTCTATGAGACTCTTCAATCATCCAAGACCACCAACAATCCCGCCAGAAAAACAATTCAGCTTTTCCACCTCATGAGGACAAAAATAACTCCTACTGACCTTCCGTCTCATTTCATTCATATATCTTTTGATTGTAAACCCTGACTTCATTTGTTAGAACACGAAACATGGTTTGCAAATTATTTGGATCTAAATCTGATTATGTCACCTGTTTAATTAAAGGACTCATGAGTCACGATCAATATGTTTATCTATATTTGTGATATTGAACTAGTTTTTTGTCCTTCTGAGCAGAATTTTATTTTTTGAATTCTCTTGGTCATAGTTGTAGGCCTATTGATCACATATAATACATGTGCCAGGTATTTGAGGTACGTAATGATGCCTTAATGAAAAGAACAAGGAATAGACCTCTACCTTCTGGCCGCCTTTCAGTTTCTCATGCAGCTATATGGGCATCAAGCATTGGGGCTGCTGGCACAGCTATATTGGCGTGGAAGGTGTGAAAAAGTATTTCATTTTAATTCTCTTCAAGTTGCTTGTCTATGTGTGTGTTGTATGGAAAAGTTTAGAGACTAATGGTCACAACTTCTTCGGCAAGGTTCTTGCAGGCAAATTTATTGGCAGCTGGGCTTGCTGCATCTAATCTCACTCTTTATGCGTTCATTTATACCCCTTTGAAACAAATACACCCGGTAAATACGTGGGTTGGAGCTATTGTTGGTGCCATCCCTCCACTTCTTGGGTAATGCATTCTCTCATCTTATTTATGTATATAATTCTTAGCAGAAATTTTTGAGAACCCAGCAGGATATATTTTTGATGGAGCTAATAATTGAACTACGGATAAGTCTAATGTATATGATATAGATATATTGTGATTTTTAGAGTGGTCAATCATGACACAGTTCTATTCTGTACCCAAGTGTTTTCCATTTTTTTGATCTATGAATAAGAGGTGCTCGTTATCCTTTATATTTTCTGCTTCAATGCTTTTGAAAATCCAGTGTTGTAATGAAAGGGTGTTGTAAAAGTTAATTTTATGAAAATTATGATATGATATTAAGTGACTTGTCACACTGAGTTAGAATGATTCCGAATTTAAATTAATGTTGCTGAGCATTATTAATGAAGTGTTTGAGTGCTAGAAAAATATTAACAATGGAGTAGTTCATTTTCCAAATAACAAGGGCTAACATAGGTAGGGAAAAAAAGGTGTGGGAAAGAGTTTTAACATTGCCATCCTCTGGCCACTTCAAAATTGAAGTCGAGTGTCAAATTGTATTTGGGATGACCAACTTGGACCAAAACAATAAAAGAAAAGAAATTGCAGCAGTCCGTTTGAGGAGTATGATTCTGGTTATCAACTGAACTGTTTGTGCATTTAATCAAATTTTTTTTTCCCTCTAATTCTTCTGGATTATAATTCTGGTTATCAACTGAACTGTTTGTGCATTTATTTGATTCAAATCCTCGGTGGATTACTAAGATAAAAATATTTATTTTCTTAATCAATTGCTCTCACATGAAAGACCTTTTATATATCTTCCAATGTTGTGTTCATTGAATGAAATTGCATGACCAACCAGAAGAGCTCTCTATTCATATCCTCATATAAAAATCTACAATCAAATTTCATAACTTTTGTCAAATGACATATGATGTATGTCAACAATATTCTTTCTTTTGTACTTCTATGCACAAAAAATTGTTTAGACACTTGTCACTTTCCATGTGGAGCACATCTTTTTTCTATCAGAAATTGTAATCATATAGATATCCATCATTGATGCCTGTATCTAGATGCATGATTGTAATGTGTATGATGTGCACAACAGATGGGTTGCTGCTGCCGGTGAGATCTCGATGAACGGAATGATTCTTCCTGCAGCCTTGTATTTTTGGCAAATTCCTCATTTTCTAGCACTTGCCTACTTCTGTCGCAATGACTACGCTGCTGGAGGGTATGTACTACTCCATTCATGTTGCGGAGTTGCTCAACAACTACCACTTTTCTCATTTTCTGCATTCCTTTGTGCTACTGTAGGTTTCAGATGTTCTCTCTAGCTGATGCGTCTGGCCGGAGAACTGCCTTGGCTTCTCTAAGAAACTGCCTTTACTTGCTTCCTTTGGGCTTTCTGGCATATGATTGTGAGTTTTTACATGTGTAGATGAATATAATTAAAAAAATTATTATTCATGATAAATTTATTGGAAAAATCCAAACAACCCCTGACTGACTGAAATCCATAAAACCTCCTGACTTTTCTTGAAATCCATATAACCCTTTGAAAACACCTAATAAATCCAAATAACCATCTAGATGAAATTTCTGTTGACAGATGATGGATATTTTGTGAATATTTTGTTTGGTTAACCCTGAATAAAAACTCAGTATATAAAAAAAAACCTACAATGTGTTAAAAATGTGAAAAATTATATGAAAAAGATGATTTTAGCCCTTTGAATAAATTATAAAACATATCCAGTGGGGTAAAATCGTCATTTTACAAATGATTTTTTTTGCATTTTTACACATTGTATGTTTTTTTTGGTATGCTGTGTTTTCAAGGGATTATTTGGATTTCAAGAAAAGTCGGGGGAGTTATATGGATTTCAGTCAGTTTACAGGGGATTGTATGGATTTTTCCCTAAATTCATAGTTTCTATTGTAGTTGTATTTATTATATAACAGGCATTGGTTGCACATGCAATTATAAAATTTGCTTCCCATTGTTTTTTGGAATAGTACACTACCGCACTAGTCTCTCATACTACATTACAATATAGTTGCATTTCTCATAATAATTTTCTATAGAAGTATTTAAACAGCAACAGCTCCAAAAGACAATTAGCCTTGGACCAGCCCTGTATTATAACCTTAATCAAGTATTGGCATATAAAAGGATAATAAATCAAGTCTTTCACTGATGGTCTCTCATGGGGTAAGCAAGCATACTTTTAGGATTTAGTAGACCGCACATGTCAATCCTTTTTTCATGCTAATATATACATCTACAAAGGGGGAAATTTCATGATTCGGTGTTGAAAGCCTTATAACTAATTGGAAATAGCATATGAAAATATATGTTAAACTTTGAAGTTGAGGGGAGCAAAGTAATGCAATGTCATCTTGTTCCATCAAGATAACAAGTTTCAGACATACTCTTCTGACTGGTGACTCTGCAGGGGGGATGACATCGGCATGGTTCCCTTTCGAATCATCCCTTCTGACTCTGACAATGAGTGCCGGCGCACTGCTATTTCTCCGCGACCGCACCACCAAGAACGCAAAGCGGATGTTTCATGCCAGCCTTCTGTATCTCCCGGTATTCATGTCAGGAATGCTCTTACATCGGCTGCCCAACGATAAGCTCGAGGAACTCACAGCAACCGACGCTCAGTTGCAAGAGCTCGACAGTTCTGATCGTCCAAGCAGACCTAGGAAGGATCTTAACGGCTCGCGAACTCGACCACCTGTCGCATACGCGTCTGTTGCTCCTTTTCCTTTCTTGCCGGCTCCTTTGTATGTTTCACCTGATGCCTGACACTGAAGCCTGCATATTTTGTGTGTGAGCATTTTGTGTTCTATTTTCTTGTAAGTTCTGTTGAACAATTTTGAAGCAGTCGCTTGTTGCGATGTGTGATAAAGTTATACGACTGCATCTTCTTCCCTTCAGCAAACATTCAAAAGGAATAAATATTTGTGAAGGTGCCTGAATTTTTATTTTCCGTTTCTAAATTTTTCAGATACATATATATTCGCATTTGATATTTTGAATTCGAAGTGTATATAAATATTTATTGTATCGATATATAAATATATACACTTTTTTTTGGGTGAACAAGTATATACACTTGGGGTGATCAAGTAATATTTAAAAAAATTTGAGTATTAAATCACGGCTTCAAATTTCAGATACTGAATTTAAGAGCATATAATATATATCGAATTAGATGTTATTATGATGGATGCATTAATATTCTTATTGAGTTTTTAATCAATCCAGATATCCGATTATAAAATAATTCTTGAATTTCTGTATACGTGTATGTTTAAATTCTGTTACATAAAGTCACAATTACATTCCATCAAAATATCTAGTTTTATATTTTTAAATTTTTTTTTTATAAATAGATTGATACAATTCCATTTTACAAATAATTTATGTTTCATTACATAAAATATGCACAAGAAGATATCTCTGACAATTCTGTTTCTTTTAGATCATCTTCAATGGATTGGTTAGTTAAAAGATGTTAAAGTGTCTTGTCATCACTTTATACATCAACTATATACTCATTTACTGCATTCATATTTAGTTGGTTATTGTTTCAATGAATTAGCTAAATAAACTAGCTAAAATAAGAGTGCGTCCCACCTCTACACCCACTCAACTTTCCAAATGTATTTTTTTTAAATTTTTTTTAATGAGAACAATCAGGTGTGGGGCCACCTTTGACTAGCTAAAACACTAGCCACAGTTAACTTGAAAGATAGCATATGACATGTGGAGTCTACATTTAATTTTTCTTTAACATTTCCATTGGAGTAACATTTTTACATGTTTTGAAAAAATATGATACTAACTAGCTAGTTAACATGTCCATTTGAGATGCTCTTAGAATTTAACAGATTTTTGACGAGGATTTGGACGCCTTTTTTATAGGATAATGTTACATACAATTTTTTCAATCATAATTTCAATTTATCTGTATTTTAAATTTTTTTAAATAATGATACCTAATGGGATACATATTTTATAAAATAATAAAATATATATTCTAATGAATTACATAAATACGTTTATAAAACATGTGTGAAATTACTTTGTTAATATAAGTATATGTTCTCAATATTTTATATATAGGCATGTGAGATTGAAGGTCCGTTTGATATCATTTAAAAATGTGATTTTGTTTTTAATTAATAAATAAAAAGATAAAAAATGTTATCAAATACATTCATACTTAATTAAAAAGTTATTTATAATTTATAGTACAAAAAAATTTACTTTTTAAAAAATAAAAAAAATATGATTTTTAAAAATCAAATCTATTTAAATTTTTTTTATTCAAAATCTTATTTTTTTAACAGTGTTTGTAATTGCAGAAAGTTGATTATGTAATCGTGTAACTAAACAATTTTGTAATAGTAGTTTTAAACCCAGCTATTACAGATAAATAATGTGTAAAAAATACGATTTTAAAAAGTTAGAGGATGTAACTTTCTGTAATTACAGGAAATCAATAGTGAAAAAAAAAAAAAAAAAAATGGGCGTAACAATACACTTTTTTTATAAGGTGATGAAAAACGCTAACCTTTTCGATTTAACACAACGGCGGAGAAAGTAGAGAGAGATGAAGGCGTCGCTGAAGCTGAGGGAGGAGCGTGAGAGCCCTCTCGTGCGAGCGAAGGTCCCTATAAGCGTCCTCGGCTTCCCATTCGTCTCATCAGCCTCCGCCGGCGGCGACCCCTCCGACCTCTCCTTCCACATCCGCTCCGGCGCCTTTGGCGGAGACGGAGGCGGATCCCCTTCCGTCAAGCTCTCCTACCACCCCAACGACTCCCTCCGCCCTTTCATCCTCTCCGTCAAGTTCGGCGTCGGCGGCGTCGGCTCGGAAGGGTCGCCCCTCCTGATGTCCGCCGACTTCTCCCTCGTCGGGAGTGCGAGCCCTTCGTTTCAGCTCCAGATCAAGCCCCGGTTCGGCGATTTCTCACTCAAGAAGACGATCGTCTCGTCCACGACCACCGCAACCAACAACAACCCTAACCCTAATCAGCCGATCAAGGAGAACGGGGAGGTCCACCGCATCGACGGCCTTGATCGGCCTCTTCCGTGGAGGAACTGGACGGAGTTCCACGGCAGGGATTCTCCTCTCACCGGATTTGTGGCCACAGCGAGGACTTCACTACCGCTGACGAAGCGAGCGGCTCTGAAGCTCCGTTGGGGCCTCAATTTCCCTTCCGAATTGGGCCGGGACAGTCTGCCTTTCTTGACCTTGGATAAGATAAGTGTCGAGAGCCTCTTCGCCGAGGAGGTGAAAGGGCCATCGAAGTCGGTCCCTGGTGATTTGGAGGTTTTGAAGGGGATGTGTGTCAGCTGGATGGGGAAGGAGGTGGAGGAGCTGCGGAAGGAGAACCTGACGATGAAGGAGAAGATGGAGCAGTTGAGATGCCAGGTCCCCTTGAAAGGCTTAAAGAAGTCGCCGGGGATTGAGGGTTCCGATGAGTCGATGTTTAGACGGCGAGAAGTTAAGACGGGAAGCGAGGAGCTGAAGAAGGCTTTGAAGGCTGGCAGTCCTTCGATCTTGGCTTGATATATCTCTATGATCGTCAGTAGTCCTCTTATCACTCTCTCTGTATTTTTATTTATGTGGGTTGAATTTTTCTTTGCTTTGTTATGAAGATCCTCCAACTATGCTTAGTAAATATTTGGTAAATATTGCGACCGGTTTCTGTTGAAGGTTTTAATTGATCCTGTATCATAATGGTTTTGTGCTCTTTTTTTGATGTGTTTGAATTTACCTGGTTCTAGTATATTATTGATCAAATGTTTGTGGGTGGGACTGGATTAGAGTTAGAAATGGGAGAAACTGATGAAAATTATTAAAATGAGTGACCTGGGTGTTCATGATGATAACCCAGTACACAAATGTAAATGATTGTACCAGGTGAATATGACCTAAAGTGACGATTTCCTCCGAAGAGGGAACTTATTGTGGATGATTAAATATTGTTAGGAAGAAGGCAGCAAGTATGAGATGATTCAAAATAGAAATTTTTGTTAACAATATGGATATGAGCAGGCTGTATTTCTATTACTAACAAGCAATTGTGAATCAATGATTATTGAGAGGCCATAATTTGCCTTGCTCAAAATTTGCATCACTTTTCCCATTTGTTTTGTTTCTCATATATCGATGTGGAGTTCCATTTCTATGGGCAAGCTAATCAGATTAAATGAACGAAGTGGTTGAGGATTAAAAGACATTTATTTTTACTGTTTTGTGGTATGAGAGAGAGGTTGCACTGAAGGAAGTTCAGTGATCAGGCATACTGATGGCTTACACTGGACTTTGAATGTTATTATTTATTAAATTTTCATTTAGTCTCTAGGAAGGAATAGGATGCTGTCAAATATTTGCTGCATAAGCTTAGCAGTTGGTGCAGGAAGGGATGAACCGAGATTTGTTTCCATATGCCTGGGTTGGATCATGTAAGATATTGACTATGAAGGTTATGCATGCCTGCCTAGGTGTCAGTTAATGTTCCTTGAGAAATAGATGGTCCTAGCCAAAACCAGGCAATTTTACTTGTCAATGGTCTAGAAATGATCTGCATTATTCATCTTTTGCATCAGTTATCTCGTATTCAAATGTTTTGTTGGAAATAAACAAGTCATGGTGTCTCTATACACTTGACATATCCAACCATTAGGATGAATGTACTCTAAATGAAGAAGTTGGGTGCTTCTTGATGTTTGTTCTAGAATGATCGTAGTCTGACTACATGAAACTGATTATGCATATAGTTCATGGTCCATCTGAAGGGATAGTATTATTAAGTTCCATTTAGAACAGCCACTTTTTACCTGTAGCTCCTTAAGTATCCAAAGAAGAATCTCTTGGGAAGTACATTATCTTTATTGCATATTGCTACCAAGTAATTCTAGGGTATGACATCTTTTCGAGTTTGATCAAATTACTGTATTGGAAGCCATGACTGTAGGGTGCATAACTAAATTTGATTCTCCCATGAAAAACCCGACGCATTTTTACTTGTTAAAACTGTACCAAAATTACATTGGGCGTTCCTCTTTTTCATCTGTAATCTATTCAGTAACTTAGAACAGAAGGCTATGCCTCTCCCAGTTGCAGAGTCCATTCTTCTCAAAATTGAGAAGAGTGAAAACCTCGTGAATGATTTATTCAAAGAAGAATGGCTTAAAAGGAGTTCGGTGACTCAGCTCCACCAGTAGCTGGTCCCCGTGCTTCACCAGTGACGGGCCCCTCCGCTTCACCAGCGTCAGGTTCCCCGGCTCCACCTGTGTCCGGTCCCTCTGCTCCACCATCTATGGGTCCCTCTGCCTCACCAGTAGCCGGTCCCTCGGCTCCACCTGCGTCTGGTCCCTCGGTTCCAGCATCAATGGGTCCCTCTGCTCCACCTGCATTTGGTCCCTCAGCTCCACCCGGGATGGGCCCCTCGGCTCCACCAGCGGCCGGCCCCTCGGCTCCACCCGGGATGGGTCCCTCGGCTCCACCTGCGTCCGGCCCCTCGGCTCCACCCGGGATGGGTCCCTCGGCTCCACCTGCGACCGGTCCCTCGGCTCCACCTGCGTCCGGCCCCTCGGCTCCACCTGCGACCGGTCCCTCGGCTCCACCATCGACGGGTCCCTCTGCTTCACCAGTGGCCGGTCCCTCAGCTCCACCCGGGATGGGTCCCTCGGCTGCACCTGCGGCGGGTCCTTCGGCTCCTCCATCGATGGGTCCCTCTGCTCCACCAGCGTCGGGTCCCTCGGCTCCACCCGGGATGGGCCCCTCTGCTCCACCTGCGTCCGGCCCCTCTGCTCCACCATCTATGGGTCCCTCGGCTCCACCACTGACGGGTGGAACTCCTTCAGGTGATGGGGGTGGTGGAGGCCGGCTCGGTGATGGTGGAGGACTGACGAAAGTAGAAGAGCAGAAGTTCTTGACGAGGGGATATAACACGGTATTGAAAGGAAACAATGTGAGTATGATATTTGAGAAGCAGTAGTCTCCGATCCCCTCTATGGCGTGGCAGCACTCGCGTCCGAGCCCGATTTGGTGGGTGAAGAAAGACGTGATCACATCATGCACGCAGCCTTCCACGCCTATCAAAGACGCCCAGCATTTCTGGATGTCCGGTGGAAACAACAGCCCGAGCGTCTTGATGTCCTCCACCGGAGGCCCTGGGCGGGCCTGCGAGGGTGAGAACCAGGAGATGGTGCACAAAAGCGCCAACATCAGCATTGCTGGAGCTCCTCCGGCCATCCTCATATTTGGTAAAAGAAAATTCTTACACTCACTTGGAATACTTTCAGTTTTTTATAGTTGCAGGCGAAGAGGATCTCTTGAATGACACTTCAGTTTCTGTTCATTTATGTGTCTTGCACCCGCACCCTAGTTAAAGTTTCTGTAACTTCTTTAGCATTTGTTTTGGCTTTTATGGGAGATTGATTTGTTTGTCTTCAATTTTATCAACATCTCATGAAGAACAAAATAAATGTTTGTTAATGTTTACATATATTTCAATTCTGTAACAAATAGCATTCAATCAGCAGCTTGTGAGACATGATTCGGCGCCATTGGCGGCGGTGCAACGCCCTTATCGACAACAACATCCACCCCGCCATCTTCGGTGTACTCCCTGAAGCCAGCCACCCTCCCCAACTCCTCAACCTCCTCGATCACGAGCTCGAGCCGCGCCGCAGTCTCCACCAACAGAGAGGCGAACGCGGCGAAGGGCAGTGCCTCCGAGAATTCCAGGCCCGTGATCGCGATCTTGCTCAGCGTCGGCCTCAGCATGGCCTTCCGGTCCGTGGCGTCCCCCTTGGGATGGTTCGGGTGGTCCCGCTTCGTCCGCCACTCGAGCAGAGCGAACGGGTCGGTCTTCATGGATGACAGGACCGTGTTCGCGGGCCTGTTGGGGCTGATGAAGAGGCGGGGCTGGGATTTGATGGCAGCGTTGAGGTCCTGGAGGGACTCGTGGAGGTGGTCGGAGAGGACGTCGGGCGAGCATCTCCGCCTCTGTTTCATGCTGCTTGCGAGCTCCATGAGCACCTTGGATACTTCTTGCACGGCGCGGATGCAGGGGTCTTTGAAGAGCGCGCGCACGGATTTTGGGGTCTGTTGAAAAGTCCAGTGTTTCGGTTAATAATAATAATAATAGTTTTTTTTATTTTTAATAATATGCAATTAAAAATCAGTATGGAATGACTAAAATGTTTTATTTGTGAAATTGTTTATAAATTACAAAAAAAGAATATCTTTGTGTTAAAAAATTGGGTATTTTTAGGGATATTTGCATTGATCGCAAATATTTTTTACCCCGAGGTTCGTCTCCAACTAATTATAAAAGTGAGCTATTATTTTCCAAAAAAAAAAAATTAGTTTTTTAATTTTTTTTTAATGGTAAATTATGTTACAGGGATAAATTAATAGGTTACACTTGGTCGTGTGATTTGTGTTTTGTTCTGTAAAAAAAAGTAGTCTTAACATTTTTTAATTAACAAATTAATCAAATTAACATATGATATATTTAATTTGTTTTGTAGCTTTGTAAAAAAGGTATGCCCTATGTTGCGCATGTATATTATTTTTTTTTTTAAAAATCGATAATTACTATGGAAGAGAATGCTATTACTATGAAAAGGTGGAGACCAGATCCAATCAAGACTGAATCCGATTAGTTCGGTCAGTACCGAACTGGATCACGTGAAAATCGAACTGCATCACCTATAAATTGAACTGCACAACCAATTGTTGGGTATATATTTCACTCTCTCATTGGATACTGATGATATTTAGAAATTCATATTTTCTCCAATAGTTGATTGAATCCAATGAGAGAGTAAAATATATACCCAACAATTAGTTGTGCAGTTCGATTTATAAGTGGTACAGTTCGATTTTCACGTGGTCCAGTTCGATACTGACCGAATTGATCGAATCCAATCCTGACTGGATCCAGTCCCGAAAAGGTGTGGTACCTGGATCTCCGACTCCAAACAGCCATGCAAAGCCACCGCAGTGTATCCGAAACGTCGGAGGACGGCCCCAAGCTTCACATACTGTTCCCATGGGTATTTGTAACAGTGCCTTGAGTGCCTTGGTTCCCAGCTAGCAAACATTGCCTGGCATTTCCAACAATTTTTTTTTTTTTTTATTGAGAAACTATAGTTATTATACCTATTTCAAAAAAGTTTTTTTAAAAAAATGGTTGAAATGAGATGAGAGCCATAGAGGCTAAAGAGCTAGTCAAGAAGGGAAAGAAAGGGAAACAAATAAAAATTGTTACAATCAAAATAAAAACTTCAAATCTTTTTAACATGTCACATTAACAAATATACGATGATGATGAAATAAATGTTAATGTTCACTTACAAGGGTTTCGTCTGTGGATTTAGAGTCTAAGACTGCTCTGTAGCCCTTGTAAATTGGATCATCTTTGTCTGGTTCATCTTCATCAGCTTTGGTTTCCATGTCAGTGAAGTACTCATTCACGCACTCTTGCATGGACCAACAAATAAAATCATTGCTAAATTAGTACTAATTAGGGATCCTTTACAATACATCTATTTTGCAACCCTATTTGTAACGTCACATTGAATCATGCATTTAGTTTGTATATATATACATTCAATATGTTTTAATGAAAGAATATATACTCTAATAAAATGAAGTCTTAGAAGTATATCATTTTTTGTACTTATTTTATTTATGAGTATATATTTTCATTTTTTAAGTTAAAAGTGTATGCATCCGATAGAAGGGGAATTTTTAAATATCCATATAAAAACAATCAATTGTAATCATTATAACTACAAAAATGACTACGTGACCATTTTTTTTTATCAGGCTTCCTTCTATATATACCGCCTTCATTTTGAAAAAAATATGAAACTGGTATTAGGGATAAGCTTTATGCTATTTTTTCTTATAAAAAAAAATCTCACATAGTTTCAACAAACAGGTGCGATATCTTGTAATTAATATCTTAGGAATCTCGACTGACGTATTGAATGGGTCAAACTGGTGTTAAGTGTGTAACAGAAAATGGTGTAAACAAAACAAAATAAAAAACAGTAAATAGTGAAGTAAAAACAAATAAGAAATTTTGTTTATTCACTGTTTTAAGAAAGTGAAAAAATGGAAATAGTGAATATTTAATTTAAAAACTTCACTATTTCAAATTGAATTATTTCTTATTTTATTTACAAAAAAAACCCAACCTCCCAACAAATTAAAATTATACATGATTCTCCACATTTTACGGGATTTTGATTTCAAAAAACACAAGATAAGATAAACATTGTCCTAAGTAATTACTTAAACAATTATTATCATCTTGTTTTGATTGATTATAAAAATTAAATAAAAATGAATAACCATCTTGACGTGTCACCTTAATTTTTTAAATAATTGTTTAATATGTTTATTTCAAAAAACAAATCCCAAAATAAAATTTACCTTCAATGGACTTTGCCAAGGATTCAAGCTTGTAAACCATGGAGTTGTGAAGATCTTCACCAGACCAGTTAGGGCAGACAAGGAGGCTCATGAGGAGGCAAACCCCACAACCAATAGCAATTGTGTAAAGCCTCTCCCTCGCTATGTGCAACACATTTTCAACTCGGTAGCTCGACACAGTGATCAAGTTGAAGGTGAGCAAGAATATCACAACCCCATAGTCATAGTTCTTTTTTATTTTGGGAAAGAACCTCACATATGTTGCCACAGCACCTGATATTGAATCTTATCAGGTCTGGTCAGTACTAAAAGTAATAAAAGTCACTGTAAATGCTTACCTATTAGAAAAACTGACGCGCCAATGAACACAGCACGAAAAACCCGCCCGGGTCGTTGCGCAACGAACTCGATGAAGAACGCTAATGAGCCGGCACAGAGCGTTCCGAATCCTCGATTGAGGCCCTTGCACAACGTCGCACCTAAAAATCAAGAGCATACACCAATTTTATTATGTTAGTGCATATGATAGAAAGTGATAATAATATGCTATCATTTTTAATAATGAAAATGGTAAGAGAAATTGAAAAAAAAAAGTTTTTTTTCTTTTCCTTTCTCTCATTTTCCTTCACTTTCTATCATGACTCACCGGCGGTGAATTCGAGCACGACGACGACGGTGATGACCGCCCACATGGCGTTCTGGCCGACATCCTTAAACAGAGGCTCGAGCACATACAAGAAGGAGACCAATGTTAAGGCCACCCCAACTTTCAATGAATGTATGACCCGCCGGGGATCCTCCCTGCCGGCCTTCGACACCGTCTCCCAAATCTTCGCCGGAAAACTTCTCACTTTAGCCATGACTTGGGCTGCTTCTGTGGGTTCTTTCTTTCCAGATATGTCAATTAAGCTTTGGGAGCTGAAGAATCGATGCATGTGGTTGGTTGGTTGATTGAGAACCATAGTATTATAACATAACAAGGTCATAAGAGAGACTTATATATATATGAGAAGAAAAAAAGAGGAAAACGATGCATGAGTTGTTCCCGGCCAGAAATAGGAGCTTGTGATTACATTAAGTGGGGGTTTGGTTTTTGGAAATGATGATTCTATTTGGAGGGTTGTGTGTGGTTTGCACTGTTGTGTGGACCTTTCTATTTACTAGGTTGTAGTTGTGAATCAGTGATTATTGGGAGGCCAGATACTTGTGTTCACTTTTACTAATTTTCCACTAGCTCTTTTTTATATTTTTGGTCACAGAAAAATAATAATAATGATAACAGTACTAGATGAGGAAAGCTGGCCAATAAGAAATTACCACGTCAATGGTAAAATATTTGTAAATATTTAAAAATATCATGCACTATTTTTTTTTTTAACAGTTTTGTGTATATTCACAAGTGAAATTAGTTATATAAAATAATTAGTACATTTAACAAGGGAGTTTCATCAGGACTATATTACTCTTTACTAAGTTATTAAAAGATACTGTTATGGAACCATGAAGAATCACCTTATCGCTTTTTGACATGGATGGTATCACTTCTATTATTGATTAACTTCAATTTTAATTATCAAAATTGATTATCTTTTATAAAGGTGTATTTGTGCACAAATTTGAAAGAAAAAAATAAAATAAATTAAATGAATGTAGATCAAAATATAAATAATTTTTCAATTGATTAATTTTTATGTTGTTTGTGCGTATAATCAAAAGTGATAACCAACATCACCAAAATTTTCTTTTTAACCTGAAAAGTTTTAAACAGTAAATTAAAAAAAATTATTGTCTCAATTTATTTATTTATATATATTTGATCATGAATCTCAGGAGATACAAGTCATCAAAACCGTCGAGATCAATCTAGACCGTCCAAACTATTCCTTCATGATTCAGGTTTCATTTTTTATATTATCAGAATTGACAACATGAGAGAGTCTATGCATGTGTTTCTGAAATAAAGATTCTAATTGGAGGGTTGAGAGTGGTTTGTACTGTTGTGCATCACTCTCTAATTAAACCAAGGTCAAAGTTAAAGCAGCTTCACATGCTTCTCACCTGAAAGTGGAAATAAAGCCCTTTTTTTGAGTCTGCTCAACAACACAGGAGGTGTTTGACTTTCTTGAAAGACACAAAAAAAAAAGAAGAACTTGGACTAATTTACAGCTTCTGCTTTTTGAGTCTGTAAAGATCTTCCCTTTCTGTAAATGAGGTTGGTGAGTTTTAAAAGAATAATAAATTATTTATTTATTTTGAGTTTTTATTTTTTTTAATTATGAACAAGACTCACCTGAGAGTAGCCATCAAAACCGTGATATGGGTAGCTGATAGAACAATCTGGACCGTCCAATGGGATGTAATCGCATGTGAGTCATGTTCGGTTTGTTACGTCGCATTGTCTATTCCACATGCACTCGCAGACTTCATCATAATAATAAAAATTAGGTGGCACAAAAAGATTAATGAGAATGCAATGCATGCAAATAATAATAATAATAATAAAATTCCTGTGGTGGATTTCTGATCATCTTCTGTCGAACTTCAAATTCGTAATCTAGTAAGGGAAATTGTATAATTGAAAATAACATATGTAGATTGTCAAAATAAATATATAAATAAAATTTAACAGTTTCACATTAGTATTGTCTGATTTATTATTGTTCATCTTAACAATTTAGCATACCACACACTGCGTTATTACAATGTATGAAAATTAATTTTTTATTTAAAAAATAATAATGATAATACACTAATATATGTTAGAGTATATTTCACTTTTGATAATAGAAACAAGAATGAAGCATAAGGCTCTTTTCTTCGCACCCTTGGTACAATAAGGAACAGACGAAGTGAGTTGGCGAGCGACACGAGCATAGGTAATTTTTTTCATTTAAAATAATAATAATAATAATAATATACTAATGTATGTTAGTGTATATTTCACTTTTAATAACAATATATTTCAATAGGGAGTGTATATAATTTTTTTTTTAAAAGAAAATTGATGAGAGCTACAAGAAACTACACACAAGACTGGACGTATCATTTTCCTTCCCATTGTGCTCAACTCTCTTGATATTTTTGATAAAAAAAATAATAATTAATTCTTCAAGAATAAAAGAAAGGTTATGTCTATCCCCACCAAACATTTTCCTTAACCCACCAGCAAAAAAAAATCGGTGTTTGGCTGTTTCCACCAATCTAGGTCGACCGAACTTGATCGTCATTTCAGGTTTTGTGCGACCGAACTTAGTCGCCATTTCAGGTTTTGAGCGACCAAAATTGATCGAACAGGGTTTAGAACTATATCTATCTATTCTTTGTAAATAAATTAATTTTTAGGTTAATCCATCATATTCTACGTTTATTATTTTATCCAAACAACAGCTAAGGGACTGAAAAAAAATGTAAGTAGATATACTTTCAATTAATTCAATTTTTTATAGAAAATATCTTATTAGACAAATATATATTATTTCTAAGCTTCGTTTAAATTTGTGGTTAAGCGGATTCTTTGTTTTTTTTTAAAAAAAAAACTACCAGTTGATCCAAACACATTTTATATCTGGCTTTTGAAAATTTATCCATTATTTATGTAAAAAAATTATTCCTATATTTTACATTTAAGAATAATGATTGATTCTTCCTATATTACAACTCAAACTTAGTGGTACGAAGGATCTAAGGAGGATACATGTTAGGTTTTTAAGAAAAAAATTATAAATTTTATCACAAACCCTGTTCGACTAAGTTTGATCGCTCAAAACATGAAATGACGATCAAGTTAAGTTGTCTAAAACATGAAA